>OX411788.1:13838904-15038904 GCA_948252455.1 Acleris cristana | reverse complement strand
TGTTTTAAAAATTAAATTGAATAAACAGGACAAGAGCATGACGGATCATGCTCGGTGTAGTGTTTCAAAGCAGTTACTTACTTCAAACACAAACCAACAAACAACTTTCTAATTTAAAGTTATTTAGTTAAGACCTAGAATTTTTTAGTATGTGAAACACTTTAGCTGCCTATCTTAAGAACTAATCAAGTCCTCGTCGTGATAGTTTTCCTTAAAAATTTAGTATTTTGTACTGTCATATCAAATATTTTTTACATTTTTATTTTAGTAGTTTTGGCAATAGGAAGGTGGAAAGGGACACTTAACTTAAGCGAGACTTACACTTTTCGAGTTAAATATTTCCTAAACGGTCCCCCAAATCAAAATATTGATGATAATTAACGTATCCAATGTCATAATGTTTTTTTTTTATCCAAATTTGTCGGCATGATTTTACCCAGAACAGCTTTGTAGTACTTTGAGTATTGGAGTTAAACCGTGAACAGATGGATAGATAGACAGACATATATGTCGAAACTATAAGGTGTTTCTTGTTGACTACGGAACCCTCAAAATGGCTGCTATATTCTTAGGCAGCGTTATGCCTAACAATAAGTATCTAGTTTTTTTTTAATTTTTTTCTCTGTTTGTCTTTCAGATATTAACTTACTCCAAATAGGTTTCAAAACAGACATCATTTAAAGAAAAAACTTATTTTTATAATTTGCAGGACTCTGAAGATACTTGCCAAAGATATGTTAACTTCCAGATTAAAGTGGGATCTCTATTGTTTGGCCAAAATCATTTGCTCCTAACTCATATTATTATGTTTCATATGATCTAAACTCACATGCTATATCATTAATTTTCTCTAAGCTTTACTTTATAACCACTATCATTTTCTGTTTTTTCAAAATCATTTACAAACAAAATCTATAAAATAATTTGGTATAGTTAAATGTCACTTTCTATAACATAGTAAAACCTAACCTAAAAATAAAACCTATGAAGCGCTTTGTAATGAAGCTGAAAGGATTTATACATATACAGAATAATGGTTTTATATAATGGCCAAAAACTAATTTTCAACACAGAAGACGAAACTTCTATTTCTGAGTATTTTGGCTCTGGGCCCGCAACAAAGATTAGTTTCCTTTGGTTAGAACCAAACATATACATCTTTTTTTTTGTCACATATACATTTTGAAAATAATACCAAATGAACTTACAATAAACGAGAGTTAGGTATATAATTTTGATGTTATAGATACCTAATAATATTTGAGATCATACCTATTAATACTATTAAATAAGCATTTTAGTTTTTGACCATTATATATTCTGATTTTAGAGCATGTAATAATTGTAGATACTCAATGAAATTATATCATTATATTCTGTATTTTTTTCAAGCAAGGTCAAGTACCTAGTAAGTAAGTTACTTAGTTACTAATTAAACTTTTTATTGCACAAAAAGAAATAGTTTTACATAAAAACACTTAAATGAATATAAATTATGCACAAAGGCGAAACGTATCCCTTAAGGGATCTCTTACAGCTATCCTTGGGAGTAGTCCAGTAGTTTTGGAGTCAAGGGGGTTGCAATGTTCAATTATCGCCTATTTTCTTAAATAACTTCGAAACGAACTTATCTTAAAATAAAAAATTAAAACTCAAAACAAGCATAAATTATGACACACAAAAAACAAAACTGTTATTAAAATTTTCCGATACTCTCTATATTTTAAATTAATTTAAATGCGTAATACCTTCGTCTTTAGGCAACCTCAACTCAATCAGTCTAGTAGTTTCGGAGCAAATAGACAGACTCTGGGGATCCTAGGGTTCCGTTTTCCATATTGAGATTCAAAACCCTAAAAAAATGAACATAATCTCATGCAACCTAGGCTCGCTCGGGTTCAAGCGAACAATTCCCTTGCTGCACAAGACGTGCACGCCCGTGCAAGTGCATCCATCGTCGGTATTATTACACGAGAGCTCGCATAGTTCCGGAAATATGCGCCAGTCCGCCTGCACTGTCTACGGTACACTCGGCGGTGATTATTATTGAATACTTTATTATAATTAAACTTGGGGAAGCTTGCGAGCACGGGACTGAACGCAGTGGAGATTGGAGAAGGTATATGTCCAGGGCCTGTATTCTTTTACTTAAAACCATATTTGCCTTTGGTATGTTATCGTTTTGTCAACGTCACGTTAGCTCCTTTTTACTTGACAGTAACAATACGATGACACGTCAAAAGTTTACCTTAAGCTGACATGATAATAATGATGATTGTGGTGTCGGGTTTAGAATGTTGCCACTCCATGTCTTCCCGTGGATGTCGTAAGAGACGACTAAGGGCCTAAAGGCTGTGTAGTGCTGTTAGGCGATGGGTTTGCAACCTGTCACTAATACACAGGATAACATCTTAGCCTGGTTGTGCAAAATGTGATCACAGAATTATCAACAAGTTTTTGGAGTTGTTGGTGAGTCTGTGGCTCTGCCTACCCCACTCTGGGAATGAAGGTGTGAGTTTATATTATGTTATGTTATGTTATTATTTCTAATTTTATAAACGCGATGTTTGTTAGTCTCAACTGATCCATGTGAAATTTGTTACAGATGTAAACTTTAGTAGCTCGGAGATATAATAATATGGTATTTTTTATTCCAGAAACGCTGTTAGTTACCGAGGGAAAACCAATAATCAAGTCCTGTGACAAAGTAATGGGCAAATGATAGTAGTTAACAAAAACAAAACATAATTATTAAATATTTTTTAACATTATAAATTACCATAGGGCAATCTCACACAAACTGCAGAATCGTTGCAGAAGCGCTGCAAAAAGTAACCGCTTTAATTTCAGCTATTAAATTTGCTACAAGCTTATAATAATAATTAAAATATATAACACAAATAATCCAAGTGCAAGATAATACTGCAAGAGACAACTCCGGTCGACTGTACTGCTTAGTTCGTAGTTTGGTAAACTGGTGCCCGCTACTTACCGCGGCGCGCGATAAACACCCACCAACTACCCACGCCCTGCCGAGCTTACAACTCTTCTCTTAACTCGGCAACGAAATAACTGGCGAGCTCAAAATGTACCATCATGGTATGTTTAGCTAGATAAATAAATAAACATCAGGGGACAATGTCATGCCAATTGACCTAGTCCCAAACTAAGCTTTAGGCGTGTACAGTCGAGTTCATAAATATGTGTACGCTCTAGTACCTTGTCACTTTAATCGCCGTGACAATTCATGTATGGCAGTTTAAACATGACATTAAATAGAGAAGGTTCTAAAGTGTACACAATGACATATTTGTGAACTCGACTTATTAATGGGAGACAACCGATATAAATACTTTACATAATATATAAATATTATATATTATATTTATATCTATAATAGAAAATATATACTTAAATTCTAAGAAAACATCCATGACTCAGAAACAAGTATTCGCGCTCATCACACTAATATCTGGTCTTACCGGGATTTGAACCCACGACCGCTAGCTTCGTAGGCAGGGTCACTACCCACTAGGCCAACACGTTGTCATTGACACAAAGATTACTTTTAATCCTGGTTTTTTTACAATGTTTTAGAGGGAAAAGCGATATACTGTAATTAATAATACGTATAATTATTTTGAAGTCGGTCTCAGATAGATAGATATATATAAAGTTTATTTGCGTACTATAAAATCACACATTATAATTGACATAACAAAAATAAGCACAGTGACACTAAAATTACACATAAGTTGCCAAAATAATGTGTGCGTTGTAGTAGGGCAAAGGGAAAATGGCACAGCGTATAGCTTTACTCATCATGAGCAAAACACTGGTATTCTGCCACAATCCTGAAGAACGACAGAGCAAAAACAAGAAAAAACAGATTTTCTAGTATAAGATTATTATCTACGAAGCAGCTCGTTTAAAGCATTTAATTCTGGCTTACATGCTTACGTACGAGCATGCAAGTAAGTGAAACTGGGCGTTAAAATTCTTCGACGAATTTTATCAACAAAAATATCCTACCAATGACAATACTGGTATGTTATGTAGTTTCTAAGTTACCTTTCCTTTTTAAGCATTTTGTCATAACACGAATGCCAGACGGTTTTCATGACTAACTGTACTCCCTAGTTTGTAGTTCGGCCAACTTGTGCCTGCTACTTACCGCGGCGCACCGATAAACACCCTGCCAGCTATTTACCACCCTGCGGCCGAGCTAACTCGTAAGTGCTGTAGTATGATAATTATTGCAACATTCTGTATGGCACATTGAAATTGTTATTAAAATAGTTTTTTACAAGTAAATAAAAGAATTGAGATGTCAGTTGATCAACAAACGCCGTCACTGACGTTGTTCATGCGCGTAACAATGTTAATAACAATGCTATAATAATTTTACAGAACTGTTATTACCTGGCAACGCTCATTATATAATATTGTTTTCACGCTTGGGTTACGCTGTAGGTGGTATTCTGATACCGTTAACGATATCAATAGTAGCGGTTTATAGTACGCCAGTAGAAAAAATACTTCTTGAGGCCAATGAAGAGTTAATCAGGTCTAGAAGGAATTCATGAGGCGGGCCTAAATTTTTTTTAATTTAATTTTTTTTTGTACTTTTGTTAAATTATTTGACAATTTACCAGGGCGCATCGCAAGCATAATGCAAAAAAGGACCTCAATTCAAGAAGTTCAAATTTGATCTTTATTATCCTTAGCATAATGATGACCTTTTCAACACTATACCCACCAAATCTAGACCAAGAGCAAACTCCGCATTTAGCCCAGTTCTGTTTAACCCTTCACACGTTCAATAGCCTCGCAAACAGGCTAAGCACCATATTGCTGAGCACCCAAATGGATTCCACTTGTCCCGGCGGTGTGGGGGTTGATTCTGGTGAGCGGTGCAGTGTTGCAACAATGTTGGGGTTGTTTTAATGCGAGTTGAATTTCTACTTTAAGTTAGTGTTTATAATGTTACTAGTGACCCATCCGGCTTAGCACGGTTGAAAAACGATGCAATATTTTTTCTAACAAAAAAATTTGGTCTACATTATGGTAAACATATTATATGAGATAATTAAGACGAACATACATAGAGACAATATTAGGCACGTAGACATCCTTAATTTAAATGTTATGGTTACGAGTATAATGATGATTTTACTTATACCTTGTATTGGTAAATCTATTATGAAATTATGTATTTGGGCTTAAAAAGATAAAAATGTAATAAAATTGTATGATTTTATTTTAAAATTTAAATATGTTATTTCTTTTTTTCTTAAAAATTGTAATTCATATTTATTTTCATTCACTGTTTTATTTATGACTTCCACCATCTATACATCTATAGGACAACTTGATATATGTGATTTATAATAATGTAACTTTGTCCGCGTAGATTTCGAGTATCGTTACACCCTCATAAACTTTTGAATTTTAGTTTTAGTAGCTTATGTGTTAATCCAGTGTATAAACTATCTCCATTTCAAATTTCATCCAAATTCGTCTAGCAGCTAGGAGTAAAAAACTAATTCTCCAACACACACACACACACACATATAAAGTAGTAAATATGCCTGGATGAAACATTTACCCGGCAAAAGAACAGAAACACCAAAGAAAATAAATATTCAAATCTGCGGTAACAAGCTGATCGAACCAGAATACGGCGGCCGCAAGCTCCCCTGACCATCGACACATTCGACACGGCGCACGCATTACTGCGCTCAGAGTAAAGCCCGATCGCCTATTCCAACTGTTATGTGTGTGCAAAATGGTTGGGCCTATATTGTGCTTTGTCTTAAAATATATCGCGCTTTAAATCCAACAGTGACACTATGCAAAAAAGGAACTCATACAAAGGGTAATTATTTTTAACTGCAATAATGTCACTATTCAAGATATTTTTTCGTAATTTAGTGTCACTGTTGAATTTAACGAGCGATACTGTAGTTTTTCACCGTTTATGTAGATATTTTTTATGAATTTATTGGAGTGAGTTACGACGGTAATCCCTTAAATTCTCCACTACGTTTGGTACTGTGCTCTAATGATTATTATAGCATTGCCTTTATTATATGTAGTGTATTCACATCTTATAATTAAAGATAATAAAAGCCCAGATTCAAAACCAATAACAATATCCAACAAACGCCAATTCAACCAAACATTTCCCCCAAACAGCAAAACCCTGAAATATTACTTTTGAAAACAATTACCACGGAATACAATTGGGAAACAATGGCGTGCAAACAATTAAACCCTTTATAGTGACAGATCGAGAGTCGAAATTAGTCCGCGATGTCGATAAAGCGATTAAAAACCGGCATTCATTCGAAGGGTGCAAATTTCTAATGGGAAGCGATCAATTAGAATTGGTTTGTTTTTGTCGGATGCCGTTCTATCTTTTTCTGGCGTTTAAGAAATTAATTAATTTTCTAATGCTTTTAATTTTACGTTAAAAAGAAGTTCCGTTATGTATTTATGTAAGTCTTTGTCTAACCGAGTATTACTGTTCAATATCACTTTAGGGCCCAAACGTGTGAACCGACTGCGGTTTTATTTATTGAAAAACTGAGATTGTGGTGGGTGTAAGGGTATTTTTATTATGTGACATGAAATTTGGATAAGCCAATTAAGAGTAACAAGCTCTGATTTTAAAAAAGTGTAGTTATTTAAGTTTTTGATGATAACAGTTATTATTAAATACTTATGAAAGGAATGCAAACGGGCAAACCGCTTATCTAACGGGCCCTCGGACATTCGCCATTCAACTACCCGGGGACACTGACTGCAGAGTTCTAACCATATCACCGAAAGAGGCAAAAAGTATACTTACATTAAGGTGACGGTGATGGAATTCGCACATTTAACAGAGACTCATCAGAAAATAATTTTTTTTAAAGATACGTTTATTGATTAACTAAGCACAAGAACATACAAGAAAATTTCCCATGGACCCCAAACTCTTTCTTCTTGAATCGAACATTTTACTAAAGTTCAGTTCATTAATAAGGCGCTCTAAGTATAATTTCGTTATTTAAATTGCACCACATCCACAGCCATTAGGGTGTCGGTCCACAGTTTTACGGCCCAACTTCGCGCCGCTCACTAGTTCGCTAAAATGTAACAACCAAGCCTGTCTTGCCGAAGTTAAATTTTACTTCCTTCGGTCTCTGGAGGGAAGTTTATACAACTGTTTTGGTTTACGTTTTAGCGGTTTTATGGAGGGGTCCGCTTGCAAGTCTTTGACTTGAGACTATGTGAAGGATTTAAGTTAAATTGCTTACATTTTAACTATAAACTACAGCTCATAGGCAATTTCCAAAATGCGCGTATTTGAAAACCTCCTCATTATCTTCCCGATTATAGATCTCAATCATAGTCTCCAAGCGAAACCGGTTGGCGGAACTAATTTTTATACAAGGAAACAAATTATATCAGTAAATACGTCTATAGGGAAAGAAGGCGTTCGGATGTTTTATACAAGGAAAAAATATATAACAGCAAAGAAGGCGGTTGGAATTTTTTATTCAAGAAAATAAATAATATCAGAAAATATCACTAACAAATCTGTAAAACATCTGTGTACAAACTTTTAACTTTATAGGTTTGATAGTTTTTGCGAAAAAGTGAGTTTGACAGACAGAGAGACTGAAAGACAAATAGACCAACCGACAGACCAACATGGTGAAACTATAAGAGCAACCAAACTACAAAACCTTAAAAAGAAAATTAGGTAGCGTGTGCAAGCAATAATTAACCTAGTTTCCTAATGTGTCAAGTAAACATGGTCATGTACGTCACGAGAAATGTAACTAAACTCGTGACGCTGACGTTGGCCAAGTTCGTTGATGTGGGCAGTCAGGCTATTACAGTGGTGCAACCGCTATCCAACCTCCGTCCAGAATCGTTGTTATGTGGGTCATTGCGGGTTTCCGCTCAACAGAATCATAGCACATCGGTGTTTCCTCTCGTCCAAAGAGGAAATATATTATTTAATGTAGGTGAATTATTCCTAAAGTAAAATTATGAGTCAAATGATATTTAAAAGCCAAAAGAATTTCACCAGTAACACAGGAGACGGTTTTTTTACGGACACGTTACAACTGTTAAAGTGTGTCACAAAAGTTTTTTTTACCAAGCAATAAGATGAATCTTTGACTGAAATTACTCTTCACTGCCTCAAAATCACTAGTTAATTTATAAAATAAATAAAGAGCTAAGTAATACGTAATTAAGACGGTTTTTTTTGTAACAACATCCTTCAATAAAAAACCTCTAAAGATAATTTAAATTTGTAAAGTAAACCTAATTTCTCCGAATATAAACGTCCTCTGGACCTCAAAATAAAATGTTTTTACATACGAAACACATACTAATTACCCCTCACGTACGCAAACCAAATAAAACAAAACAAAAAGCTACCAATTCTGAAACGAACCTAATTATCAGGGACACGTAATCCGAGAATCCGACCCCACGAGTCGTGTACTTAAAATTGTCACGAACGTTATTCGCTTAGACAACCAAAGAAATCTTGAGAGCAGCAACCCTAGGCTGAAAAAAAAATGTGTCTCACTTTCTCACACGGGTAAAAACGGGATGGTTATGGAATTCGCAAGGTTTCTTCAAATGCGGGAGCGTGGAAATAGGGTTGGCAGGGTCTAATCCTTGTTGATGGATCGCTTCGTTGTTTTTGCACGAACGAAAACCTGGATTCGTCTCGTTCTCGCGCTTGTCATAATTATCGAGCTTATATGACTTGAATTAGTAATTATATTCGATGCTAATTAATTATTAACGTATAATGACGATTGCAAAATTTATCACAGACTAGCTTTTTCGACCATCCCATGTTTTAGGGATTTCGATTCTCGTCAAAGGTTCCAATTAAAAAAAAACCGGGATTAAAAGTGTATGTAGTACTGATGGTAAATATTTTCTTCATTAATGTTTAACTTGCTTACGAAGTGGAAATACCAGAATTATGTGGTAAAAAGTTTTCAAAGAATTTTCCCCGTTGTCAGAAACAGTAGAATTTCTAGTAAATTATTGCGACCAACATTTTACTCAGCCTTTTTTTCAATGACGAATGTGAATTTAAAGAAAAATGTTTCATGAATTATAAAATTAGGTATGGAATGTTCGCTCGCTTTTTTACCTAAAATAAATCCCACTAAACCTACCTAACACTGTATACCGAAGAGATACTAAAACACCCTTTAGATAACTCTATATACGAGTATAGCTATCTATATCAACTTCGCGTCATAAATTCGACACAAGTGTTTGAGCCAACTTCTTAATATTTATATGACAAAGGCGAGCGCATTGTAGGCAATTCTGTCGATAAATGATCCCTCATAAAATTGGCGTAAGCTCGCCTTTCAAATACGTGTTTAGCTACAACCAAAAACGTACTCAGTCAACAAGAAACAAGATCGTATTTGGAAGAATCATAGAGACATTAGCATGTGGGTTTTCTGCCTTTATTACTGTAGATTTGGCTGTAGATAGTCGTAACGGCTTGAAGATATTTTAATCGATAGTGTCGCTTTGAGGTCAAGTGGACTTTCGGATCCAAGGATCTGGGTTTATGTCGATCGGTTGATCTATATACGATATCCGAGAGTATTTTTTCTACGATAACATTTTAGACGCAATTATTTGATTTTATTATTCTCCGCATCTTGGAAAATGTCAAAAATGTACATTTTTAACGTGTAAAAGTACCTGTGCGGCCTACTTACTGAATTAATGTCTGTTATCATTTTTACCTTTTTTATTATTTAAGTCTGAGCTATGTACAGATCTCCAGCCAGACCCAAACTAAAATGGACGGAGGTGTACAGTCGCGAACTTTAATTTCAAAGACAATCTGACATTCTACAACAATAAGGTTGAGTTTCCTAAAAGTTACAAATGACTTGACATCTCTAATGACATTGACGACTTCAAGCATATTTTTCTTGAAATGGGTCACAAATTAACGTTCGTGATAGTACATGTAATATGCATAGTCTCATATTAGATTACTATTCTCGAAATTTTACTCAATTACAAAGTATCTAGTAGTTAGAACTTATCTAAAAGATAAATATGAAAAAAGTAATTCAAAGAAGGATTTTAAAAGAGACAGTACAAATTTAATGACTAGACTATAAAATTTAATTTAAAAAATGCACATTTTGTAACGAAATTTGCTTGTTTTTTTTTTGGCTGTTTTTCTACAAAATATAACTATGGCATTAGTTCCCTTAGTTTCTTTTATTCGGAAGAAAAAGATAAAGCTTAAATTAGTCCTATAGATTTGCTATCTACAGATTTAATATCATGTCAAGTTTTTTTTGTTTCGTTTTATTTTTTATGACCATGTCACAATGTAACAACAACTTAGTACAAAACATAAATCCAACATGGCAGATCCCCTGCGACTTCCCTAGCTATCAGGAATTAACATTTAAACGACTCGACCTTGACTGGGACCCATAAAGCCAGGCAAACAGGAAGCCATAGCGCCGGAAGTCCCGACTGCCGTGTTGACTAGTATTATCTACATTTGACATGCCAGCCTTGCGATGTTATAATGCAGTTTTTTTGCTGTCGTTGCTTTTAACTATAATACCTACTTATTCTTACTCCTCACTTACAATATTATGAACGTGAAAGTGTTTTGGTTTGTTCATTTTGTATTTACGGATCAACGGCTTAACCAATCATCATGCAATTTGGCCTAAAGAAAGTTTAAAGCTGGGAGACGGAGATATATTTTTAAACTGGAATATCAGAACAGTTTCTGATAACTAAATCGCAGGCAAAAAATAGTTGAGTTCAACTACAAAGCAGATAAAGGCAAATAGGGTGATGGAATCAGTAATAGACAAGAACCATTGATGAACACTTCATTCTTATTTTACAGCGGGCCTATTATGGTCGCGTTTACCGATGTGGATAGATGTGGAAAATATATGTCTCTTTCTGACCAGTAAATAAGTGCGAGAGTGACGGATACTTTATCCACCGCGATAACAGTGGCCATTATACGGGCTCAGAAGATCATCATTTTGTTTTGCAACAATCAATTCATGACCGTTTTGATCTTGAATTAAGAGTGAAGTGTCCATTATTGGTGCCATCACCGTAGTATTATGTAGATGTTTTCACTTTTATTTAACACTAATATTATTTTTAATGATTTTGAAGACGTTGGATATACTTATATTTAACTGCTTCATATTTTCACTGGATATAAATACAAAACTTTATAATGTATTAACATTAATTGGATACAGTTAGGCACTTCAAAAAACACGCGTTCCTTTTTCTCTATCTTCATTGATAAAATAAGATCAATAGAAAACAGCGATGTAGTAAATAATCGGTTACAATATCGTTTACGCTGAATCGATCATAAAGTCTCAGGAGGTATAAACATTTTTCGCAAGTCATAAACTGTTTGATAAAATTATTCTAATTTAAGACAAAAGGAGCCAAAGGGGATTATGCATAATTTAAATCAACACTCCGACGCCTTGACCTGAATAAATTTGGCCAATTACCAACTTTTTATTGGAAAGTTATTGGGACCCCTTTGATCGCATGCCCGGCCCTTGGACGCCATGTTTTATGCCAGTTTTGCCCGGGATCGAACCGAGGACTTAAAACATTGTTTGGGAATTCTTAGGTCTTTTTTATCCTGCATTGTTAAGTAAGTATTGAAAAAATGTCTAGTTACATAATAATTTTGAAGATTACATTTTACAAAATCGTGTCATGTAACTACATATCATAAAAATAATGTCATTTTTATGATATGTAGTTATAATTAATTATCCATTGACGCAACCGCAAGCTTAATGTGAGTAACGTTGCATCGCGCACTTTTATTAATTGTATGAATTAAAAACGCCATGATTATACTAATTAAGTGACAATGTATACATACACGTTTTATCTATTTTTAACAAAAAATCGGTTCTTGTCATCGAGAGTCCTCCCTAGGTCCCTAAGTCCCCCTTAACTGAAAATGCACGCTCTAAAATGTTTTTGTATGATCTGATGGGACAACATAAACTCAGTGGATGATAATACGTCCGTCGAGTTGTAAAGCGAGTTAGTTAAGATGATCAGTGGGCCCTGCCAAGATGCACTACACTAACTATCGTTTCTATTCGTTTCGTGTTTAAACCAATCGCGTCAACTGGTAGATCACGCGACTTTTCGTATCACGTCATCTACTAGTGACGCGATTGGTTTAACAACGAATCAAATAGAAACGCTAGTTAGCGTAGTGCATCTTGGCAGGGCTCTCTGGGATAGTTCCAGGGGCCGTATTAATGAACTGATCTCGACTGTGATGCTCGTCTCAAGATGCGTCAAAATGACAGTTTTTTATGGTTTGACTACTTTGACGTATCTTGTGACGGGCATCTCAGCCTAGATAAGTATATCAATACGTGCCTTAACTAAGTTTCCACTATCAAGAGAGATAGAAATCAATCGCTGGTCCAGAATAAAAATAAAAATATCAATGACATTACTCAAGTCATAACATTTATGTATCTTTTTCTATCTCTTAGAAAAAGATAGGTACATGAATGTTTTGTTACCTTATTACATATTCGGCTTTTATTCCATTTAGTCGCATAGCGTTATCACATTCTTATCGCTTTGGTAACTCTTATTCACTCAACAACAAAGGCGTCATATTTGGATTTAAAATGAAAATAATAAAAATCTATCCGTCCTGTTCACACCCACTTCCCGTATTGAATAAACGTTTCCAGCTGGATGTTTATTTGCTATCTCGCATGATTGCCGTCTGCTCATAAAACGTTATGATACGGGTACAAATCGCTTTCTTTTATTGCAAACAAGGTTAGGGTGCATAATGCGATTCTGTTTTGTTTCTTTCGTTATCTTTTGCAATTATCTTATCTTGTTTAATGGATCGTTTGGTGATCGGTTATTAGATAAGCCATTATTATATTGGAGTAACGCTACTGTGTTCATTTTAAATATATATTTTTAATTGTGTTTTTTGTTTACTTTATTGAGTACTAACTTTAAAAAAAATCTTTTGTTTCTAAAATGGAATTAGAAAAAGCGCCTTACTACATTACAATAGATCTTCAGGTTCATTACAAACCTAATGATTAAAAACTTTACTTTATAAATACTTAGGTTAACCGGTAAAAGAAAGCACAAGAAGTTTCACGCTGAAAATGCCTTAGGCATCTTCATCATCATCATCCACTGTTGGACACAGGCTTTTCCCAAAGTTTTTAACTTTAAATAACACAACATTCACTATTATTCAAGTTTTATTATTAAAAAACCATTCACCAAAAAAGAATTAGGTACTGCTATAACATTTAGCGAAAAACAAATCTAATTCCCGCTAAAAGAAATCCCTCCGACATATGGCGACTTAAAACACTACTCACAGGTAAGTGAGTCGGTAATATATAGCTGTAATCGAGTAATTTGTCCTGGGAGATTGCTGTCATTTGTCTGGAGGAACACCCGAGCATCTCCGAAATATGGACGACCATGAATTACACGTATACGGGACCGTTTTTGTTTTTCTAAACGCCCATTCTCCTCTTTTATGAGGAAACAAGACTCTTGCAGGAGACGTTGGTTTGGAGGTTTTAAAAGATTCGGTTTGTTTTAGCATGTCTTTAGTTAGAAGGGTTTTCTGTAAGAATCTGCTGGCTACATCTGAAAGAACCAAGTTATTTGGCATTTTTTATTAATTATACGTAAATTTGGATAATTGTCATGAAAACTTAAACGGAAATTACTGAGCATTATAAAACTATTATTAATCTTAACACGTTTTATAGTAGGTGTACAACGGATAAGTAATTTTTTGTTGAAAATTGGGGTAGGGCCCTGATGGTCTAATAAGTAATAACGACATACAAACCATAATTATTTTATTATTTTTATATTATGAAGTAGGTTTTTAAGGGTTTTTGAGAATTATGATTTGAGAGTAAGAGGGGAAAATAAAAGAGCTTCTAAAAAAGCAAATTTTAAGACATATTTATTTACGTTCCTAGTTTACTACTTCAAAACAAAGTTTTAACAAAGGTATGTTCAGCGAAATTCTTCAAAAGAAATTATTGCTCAATTCGTAAAATAAATATTCATAACGCATTTTAGCCGTCGCTTTAACTTTTGTCAATACGACTCAACTGCTTTTATTATAAATGACAGGATAAATTGAAATGGATAGAAAACTCTGTACAGATTTTTTGGATAAAACTTTTCAAAGGAACTATGTTTTTTTTTAAGTTGATTTATAATAAATCATATGTGAGTAAGTAACATAATTTGCAAATTTGGTGTTATAATGTATGTATTAGATGAGTTACAAAAAAAACTCATTTATCTCAATACTAGGTAAAAGTAAATGAATAAACAAGGGATATTTACTAATTATTAGTATTACCGATTATTTAAAGACAAAATCATTAACTACATGATTTTAAAACATCAAATCTAAATTCAATTTCGCACCATTCCCGCTCCTACGCCACAGTTACACGCATCGCTTCAAAAGTCCGCAGCGCATAAAGTTGTACCAGGTAATGGCTCCCGTGTACCGTAAACCGTTTATTGGCGATCACCTGATGACGGACGGTTTATGGCTTGTCAGGATTTCCTGTATGTCTGCGTTATGTTATATTTTATTAAATTCCAATAGGAATTGTCAGCGTAACTTTTGGCAGTAAATTAATGTTATGATTTGTTTGGAATAAAAGGAAATTTTATGCTTGGAAATATAAAAATAATCCAAAAACCGCCTATAATTATAATTATGCTAGGTAACTATAAAGCCAATGCTGATATTCCGTTGCGTCACGCTGGAGTTCGTTGCGTTCTGCAGAGCTGCTGGTGTCACGGAAAGTGACAAACGCATGAAGAACTATTTAGGTACTAAACAAAAACACAAAAGATCAGTAATTTACGTTTTATTTTACCTAATTTGCAAAAATAATGTAAATAGGTACCTAAAAACGTATTAGGTCAAAAGTATTTCTCTTGTATCGCATAAATAGCTTGCTTGTACAATTTGCCAAAGATGATAGCAAAATATTGTTAGATCCCCGAAAATTTGTTTTTGAGAAACGCCAAAAGATTGATAACGAGTTTTAAGTAAGTTGATACTTGAATTTTGTTGCGTTAGGTACTCGTACTTATCTTTTGTATCACTAGAAAAAAAACGATCATTTTTTTTCCTCATTACGGAAAATTTGATAAAAATATTTTTTACCAACCACTTCTCAAATTCCGTCAACAATATAAAGAATAACAAACAACGTTTCACAAACCGAACTTAACTTCGGCAAACTCTTTTTAATTTAATTTCCCCGGACTCGAACCCGGCTCGTTGATATTCCAGGCAGGCTGCCCCACTATTTATCCCTTACCCATTCTAAGCACGTAATAAATCTGTGTTATTTAATCTACTGCGAGATATCTATGGTCCTCTTTTTTTGCCAACGAGAATTTCATTGTGTCATATTTTCTTTTGGCTAAATAGTTGTTTGTGGGGTGCGTGAAAAGAATTAAATACTTTATCACTTTGTTAAACACTTACGTAGACATTGCCCAAAAATATTAAAAAAAATATACGACTTTATATTTTATTTTGTAAACACGTACAAGCTATTTTTGGAGAGCTGTTTTATGCTAGGTTACTTACACTTATACGAAGCACTCAATAAAAATAAATTGACTTTGTTCAGGTTTAAAGGATCGCATCGCAAGGCCAGAGTTTTGGTCCCTGTCGTATTTGTCCGAAAATGCATAAGTAAGAATATAACATACATACATACATACATAAAGTCACGTTTCATTCCCAGAGTAGGTTAGGCAGAGCTACAGAATTAGCAACAACTCTAAAAATTTGTTGATAATTCTGTAACCACATTTTGCACAATAAAATTAGGCTAAGATGGTACCACTTTTGTAAGTTTCTGTATGATTATTTGGTTGAATGGTAGAGTATGCCATTAGGTATTAAGAAACAATAGGCAATAACAAACATCACTTTTTTAGGACATAATTATTTTTTAAAGATGTATACAGAATCTGTAGGTTACGTTTGGTTACGGGTCAGGTTACATGGCGGTACGGAACCCTCGGTGCGCGAGTCCGAATCGCACTCGACTTGTTTCATTTCTTCATCATTTAAAATCCAGTGCCTCATGTGGTCAGCTCCTGTTACACACATTGATTTTAGTCAAAATCCGCGTAAATTGAATCCCAGCCAGAATAGATAATACGGCATTAAGCGCCGCACACGCACGCAGCGACAGCGCGCGTCAACACGCATTACCATAATCAAACGCGCCGTGCGTGTCGCGCGCGCACACCACGCGGAAACGACGCGTTTTACAACCTTTAAGGCGTTAAGCTACAGGCAACTGCGACTTTCTCTGCCCAGCTAAAAAAAACATGTTTTTACTGAAACTGAATGATTAAGTCCTGTTTTTTTTTGAGGCAACTTATTTATAATTAAAGGATGCCCGCGAATTAATTAGAAAGAATTAGTTTCCCGTTGCTCCCCGGCTATCCCTCGGAAACTCTAATAAAATAACGTGTGTCCTAACGTATCAATTGTCCGAATTATCAAATGTCCTAAACTGGTTTTCAGCTGAGTTGGACAACTAAAGTTTTCAACCTGTGGTTAGGTCAGGTTAGGGTTGTTTAATAACAACACCAAAAAGTTTTAAAACTCAGTTGGAAAGGGCTTTAGGATAAACGATAATTCAGACAAACGATGCATTAGGATAAATAGGGATTCCAGTATAAACCCCTACTCCCATATACCTTCCCGTTAGGGATACATTTTCAAAATATCTTGTTTAGTGCACCTCAAGTGTACCCAAGTAATGTTCTGTCCAAATTTCAAGTGCCTACATTCAGCTTATTACTGTGCGTTGTCTATCAATGAGTCAGTCACGGAAGAATTTTAATCATGACATGTATAGATTTGATTAGAACACAATTGTTATTTCTAAAGATGTTCAACAGTTTTCTTGAAACTTTTCCAGTGCTATTCCTAAACAGGGCCTCTATTCTAGGCGGTAAAAACCATAGATCTTTGACGTGTTATGGTATGGTTTTTACTCCGCCGCCATTACTGTC
Source organism: Acleris cristana (assembly GCA_948252455.1). Lineage (NCBI taxonomy): Eukaryota > Metazoa > Arthropoda > Insecta > Lepidoptera > Tortricidae > Acleris > Acleris cristana. The sequence goes on along the minus strand of OX411788.1, from coordinate 15,021,723 downwards.
AAGTAAATAAGAGCTATCAAAACGTTGACAATACGTTAATCAATAGGTCAAAGACAATATGGTTTTTACCGCCTAGATTTATTAGGTTAAGCATTAAACGCTGCGTTTTCAGCACAGTGCGTAACAAGTTAAACAGTAAACAAACGCCTAAGTTTATGCAGCCTCTCACCTAACTTAGAACACAAACAGCACAGCGATTTGATCAAACATTTGCGCTGAAAAAATAAAGCTAAACGCTAAAACATTTCAATTGCAACATTTTATTAAACTGTTCAAGTCTTTGCCCTCTTTGACTGTACAAATTAGTACACCGTACAGCTTATTTTATTTTTTATTTTTTATAGTTTTTTCTTAGCTTCAATTTTCTAATTTAAATTGTATTCAACTGTTAATTAAGTTATACAATTGATAATTAGATAAGTTATAATTTATTGCTTTCTTTACGAACATGACAAATTTAATACTAAAAGTTTCATGCTTTCTAACTTCAACTATTAGTTTTCACAGAATTCTAGTACAGTCAAATTCATAAATATGTATACACTTTAATACCTTGTCTATTTAATGTCATGTTTCAACTGCCATACATACATTGTCACAGCGATTAAAGTGACAAGGTACTAAAGTGTACACGTCATAATGTATCAACTCGACTGTACAGTAAATTAATTTGATCACTAATTCGCTATGGACTATTGTCATCGTGAAATAAACCAAATCATAAAGAGTGGCGCAGACATAACCGCTCGGCACCGGATTGGCTCAAAATGTGACATAGAAAAGTGAACTTTAATCTGTGTTAGTAGGATACATTTTTTAAAGATAAAGAGGTTAAGCACTTACGTAAAGCCTGATTAGTTTTGTTCGACTTTGTAGCTGAAATCCACAGCAAATAATCTTGCAAATTAGCACAAAATTATAGTTTAACAATTAACCGGCCTAAATAATAAAAATAGGATTAATAAGTAGCTTAAAATATTTTCCAATCCAAAAACGAACAAGTCCCTTTAATATTCCATCAATCTAACTTTAGCAAAAATCACCCCTAAATCTTTAAGGTTTAGAACCCATCCAAACACGTAGGCGAAGCGTCTGCAAAGACGTTTCAGGGGATCCTTTAATCCATGGAGAGACGTAATTTGATTGCTCGGATGAAATAGATTTCTAAGAGGGCGCAAAACTACGGGCTGGTACGTGACCGACAAAAGGTTTGTTTGCTAGATTTAATGTCGGTAGGTACTTTACGATGGAGGTTCGACCGGCGATCGATAGTTTACTTTGTAATGCTGCTGGTAACTTGGAATTTAAACGTGTCTCAGTTAATAAAGGTTCCTTTTGAAAACCAATGGTTATAGGCATGGTAGAACCTTGCGTAAGGTCCGTTGGGATGGCACCACCATCTCTTATAGGATCCAGGATCTTATCTTATAGGGCCAGGGGCCTGTTTTATAAAACTCAAAATTACAATTCACTGGTTACAAGTTTCCATTTGACACAACCTCTACCCAATGACGAGCAGCCATTTGAGCAGTGTTGCCAGTTTAGACCTGTAAAATTGTAACTTGTAACTTTATAAATCTTAGTCTTCAGGGATGGCAACGCGTTTGCGGTCTTAGGATTGCAATCTTTAGATTTAAACTTCGAGAAGGCAAATGGGCTGTTGCCCATTCCGCCATATAAGAACGGGCATGGTTTTTTTTTACGAATTTCTGAATTTCACGTTTTTTTTCACTTTGTATTGTTTCTGTTTTGTGTTTAAATAATTATGTGTGTATAACCTTCCGTGGTTTCACCTGATGGTTCCAACGGAAGACCAGCGCTGACTTTAATGCCAGCATTACGCTGAGTTGGGACAGTTTCGTGGCTACTTTCTTCTTGTACATTTCTTTGTTATGTATGTCACGAATAAATGTTTTTCTTTCTTTCTTTCTTTCTTTATTTTAATGTAAATGGGTCATAGTCACAGATCTCACTTACCATCAGGTGGCCTGTGTGCTCGTTTGACTAATGTATAAACTGATTTACATGTAACAAGAATGATAAAAAATAGTTAATTATGCTATAATAAAACTTGTTGTATTAAGGACTACACAGGTATTATTTTATGATTTTCCGATGCTAATCTTTTGGAAGATAAAAAAGTGTCATCTTTTTACGGTCGCTGTTTCGTAAATAATCTTTCATAAAGTGACTTTTTATAGTGGCTGTTGTTATGACTGTATTCAATTACAATATGCAAAGGTTGCTCTTTATAAATGCATTGATCTTATCTGCCATTAAGACATTTGAAGGTGACGGAGTAACAAAGCATACCTGAACTAACTTGGTTTATTGTTAGTTTACAAATTACGGGGTAAGTCCACAGGCCGGAGATTGAAATTATGCAACAAGGTCGACCCCTTAGTTGTAAGGCCAGATGAGTTTCCAGAATCTCGCTAGATTACATAACAAGGAAGTAACCGCCCACGTAGCGAGAATGCCTTGTATTAAATATTATTTCAACGGTTATTTTCAAATTATGTCTCTACCGGTGCTTCCTATCCCCGATAAATTAATTTTGTTCCGGAATGGGCTGGTACCGGCATTCTTCAGTTCAAAGGAATAAGGTTACTAACGTTATCGAAAAAAGGGAATTGAATGACTAGTGGTGTTTCGAGGCTTTGCCCGCTTTTGTATTTGGTTGATGTTACTAACACTAGAAGTAAAATTTATGAATTACAAATGTCATTTATTTAAAAAAAGTACCTACATATTGTAATATGGAAAGCATACACTTTTAATTCAATTGTTTTTTATGACATATGTAATTTGACATAAAAAATGTCAAAAATTTCATGCCAAAAAATATCAACACTTACTGCCGCACTCAGAGAACTCAAATAAATTTAATGCTTGGTTAGTGACGTGTTGTCTTATTCTGTTGCTGTAGCAAAGAAAATGACAGCAGCAACTTTAATAAAGCATTAAATTAAATTGACGTCTCTGAGTGCGGCAGTTAGCGTTCATTATTCTAATCATATACCAAAAAATTAATATAGACTAATAATTAGGACAAAATTTTATTCTGTAATGTTGCAAACGTTCTATATATAGCCTTTTTTCCTTGATATAATGGAAAACGTAATTGGAAAACATGAGTACCTAATCCTTTTGTTGTTACCAAGGGAATTTGGTTTGTGTTTAAGGAAATGCGAAACAAATATGTTTTACAACCAATTGTTCGTTATAATCAACCACCATATCGTATTGTAATGATATTAGCATGTTCTTTATTGCATTACATTATTATTTTGTTTACGTTTGATAATGGTTCTGGTTAAATCGTTATTAATGAATATTTGTTAATTTTAAATAAACTTGTTAAATTATTGCACTGTTTATTCAAGTATAATATTTTTGCAGTATCAAAAGCAGTGCTATTGCTACTTTTTATTTGCGCTCTAAAAGTTGGTTAGGTTTTTAAAACTTCATTACAACTAGCAAAATGGTAGCCGCGAAGGATTAGCCCGGAAAAATAACAAAAGTCAATTTTCAAATATCTGGTTATAACTGGGATTAAAAATGCATTAAAAACGCCGTTTCAACTCGAGGACTTAAGGAATTGACTAACCAACATACACACCATGGAATGAAAATAAAAATTTGACATTTAGAGTTATCTTCTGATATAATTATATCTTCTGATTAATTTTAAATTACAATTATTCATTACAAAAACACTCGAGATAAAACTATCAAAAATATTTATAATTATCAAATTAATCTCGTTGTTACAATTTTATTAACCTCTTGTGCTTTACCAAATTAAGCAGTAATTACTCTACCTCGGCGGTCATATTGTTAATCCCACCCCATTGTTACATGGTGTACCTCAGGGCACCGTCTTGTGCAAATTGCATCTCCCGCTTACTGTTTCTGACGCACAGGTCAATAAATAGAATGTCTCCAGTCATTACTCGAATGCTATTGGTGGAGAGTAACATAAATTTTAACGACTGTTAGTCTACGATTTTCTTAAATGGGAATCCACACTGGTGCTCTACTTTGAAATCCGTAATTCGAACTTCGTCTATTGCTATCCCTTTTGCTCTCGACGCGTAACTAATTCGCAAGAAAGTGACAGGGCGATTCGAAGTTCGAATTACGGATTTCAAAGTAGAGCCCCTGGGCTACTGTGTGTACAATACTCGTACTAATTTCTTTATGTTTCTTACATTTTCTGGAAATTATGGTGTAAAATTAATGTATTGCTGTTGATGTCCCAAATAAAACAAATAAATAAATAGAGTTACGATGCCAAATAAACAGATAAACGGACATATAGATACACATCGAGACAGACATCGATGTACTAACACACAGATACACAGACACAAATAGAACAGAAAAAATAGGTACAAGTTCATAACACCCCCCTTTTAACCCCCGACGCAAAAGATTAGAGAGGTGTCTGACCGCTAAGTGTATGTGTGTGTGTGTGTGTGTGTGTGTGTGTGTGTGTGTGTGTGTGTGTGTGTGTGTGTGTGCGCGTGCTTGCGTGTGTGTATGTGTGTGACTGTTTTATCCGGTATTTTAATTGAAAGCAGGTTTTTTAACGGTGGATCTTAGCTAGGTTTTATAAAAATCGGTTGGGCCGTTTAAGAGATATCAGCTCCGAATGAAAGGGTCACCTGAATATCGAGGGTTTTATTTATCAAACAAATAATGTTTAGAGATAGCAAAATGAAACCCGTTTACAAGATAACATGCAACTGGAGCCTGGTCTGCAGTAATGCAGTTACGGCCCGCCCCCGGCCACGTCGGTTTGCGCAAATCGGTAAGAGTCCGAGTAATCCAATTACGAGGGAAATACGTGGGTCCTCGTTATTTTAGCCGGGTCATCACAGATGGGGCTACACAGAAATATAAATACAGCTATTTTTTTGCGGTCTTAAACTGCTTTTATTTTCCTAAGCTCGAATCATTCATTCAATTAATTGAAATGGTTTTTTCTTACTATGTAACATTAAAAAAATATACTACCATCTTATCTTTTAATCTGTCGCCAAGCAGCAGTGTTCGTATTGTTGTGTTGTGTGGGGATAAGACAATCGGTGAAATCACAACCACACAGGCATTCCTTCTATTGCTTAGGGTTTAGATTCTAGTTTTGAGATTAAAAAATAAATGAGTCTCACATCCCACTTACCATATTAGGTACTTGTTATATTATCAGATAATTAGTTACCTTACGTATTAAGTAAATGTATAATCCTTACTGGAATGGTAAACTGTTTACTGTGTCGTGCAGTAAAGCTAGGTTTAATCCTACGTCAGCTAGTTGAAAAATTAGATCGGTTAGTGTAACCGACATGTCGGTTGTAATTACATCGCAGTCACACAAGTTATAGAAGAATTGGTTTTATTAGATATACGTGAAATAAAATACCTCTAGGGGTTAGGTATCGTAATTTATTGTTGTGGATGTAACGTAATGTTTAAAAAAAGTTTGTTTTTAATATAATTCAAACTAAATCCTTTATACACTGGATATTAACTATTTTGCAGACATCAATTTCAACAAAAAAAATGTTTGAAGGTAAACACATAATAATTTTATAACAAACCAGCATAAGTTTGCTTAAGCCAAAACTACCAAATATTACTCCACAAAAAATACATACTCAAGCAATTTTCTGGAGGAAAATTTATTTTTCCATGTAAATTTACCTTTGAAACTGATATTAAGGATAACATAGTTACAACTTTTTGTAAAAAACCCTAATGTGAGAGGGCCTCTAGCAAAATAAAAGGTTTTACTCGCTTAGTTTTTTACAAGCTTCGATGTCAAAGGGCCTCATACAAAAAGCTTTTTACAAAATAAAGATGATTATTCTATTTCGGACATTAAATAGAATATAGTTTAATTTAGTTTATTTATTTATCAATATAATATTACAATATTTGCATGTCAAAAATATAAAATTACATTGAGCTCGTCAACATAAATAACAAACAATAAAATCATACAAAAATAACATCTAACAATTAAAAGCAACATTAATAAACAACTAATAAATGATCAGTTTCCGATGTCAATATAATAAAAGTAATAAATGAGAAAAGAAATGAATAATTGTACAATTTAAGTTGTATTATATTCATCGACGGCGTATAATGGATTATCAAATAAAAGGTTTATCAGCTAATGTTTAAATGCTTCGTTGAATGGTATAGGTAAAGATCTTTAGAAACGGGCGGTAAACGACCAATCTCTCTTATATTTTGGACAGGGACATAAATTTATATCAAGGGATAATCTCATAGGAATGACCTAGTCCCAAACAAAGCTCTAAGCCTGATGTTCATGCAATACCACAATACAAAACACTTTATTCTACACCAAATAAAAATAATACAGAGAAACAGCACAAATTGTCAACGGGAATTTCTTGAAAAGGTGCTCTGATAAGAAACACGCTTTATAGAGAAATGTCTCAAAAGCATACTAGGTTTATTTTTTCCTTTTATTGGATTATTATTTACTGAGAAAAGAAATATTGAATATTATTATCGGTGTTTGCTACGCCTGCCTTGGACTAGTGGTTGGAATGACGTCATTTTGTTGGTATCCGCATTTTGTCTTTTTAAGTCTAGCAGTAGCTGTAACTTAGAAAATACCATAGTGGCATTTAATCTCTTTAACCATTAGCAGAAATTTCAAACTCAAACAAACTCAAACGCACAACATTTATTTGACAAAAACACACTGCAACACAACAAGTATAATCGAACATTTTAATCGATTTTCTTAGTAAAGAATGAACGAAATAATAGTATGCTATTAAGACAAAAAACTATGAGCACACGTTTTAAAAAGTTCCTGTTATCGTTTTTTTAATATAAATGGTAGGTAAACAACAGGCGGTCTTATCGCTGAATAGCGTAATTATGATGATACTTTTTTAGGGTTCCGTGACTAAAGTCGTAGGTATTCCTAAAATAGGTCATTTAAATACGAGTAAGTGATTACTGAACTTTAACACAAAAACGTTAAAAAATATCCAATTAAGTACTAGTATTAAAAGTTCTTTTTTAAATGCTTTTGGATTATTAAGTTTCATTGTAATCCGATCTGTTAATATCGCCACCATTTCTGAAAGTCTTGTTATCAGGTCATCGAAATCAATTTAGGAAGTTTTCACGATAGAAATGACTATAAAGATAAGGCAAAAACTTTTAAAGGATTAGAGACTGTAATAAAAAGTCAAGCCTCTGCCAAGTTCCAGAAAACAAAGAGGACAGAGATATGTAACTGCTAAGGAGCTGTCTCTTTCAACGCCAGAAAATTTAGCAGTTTTTTGTAGCATCTTATGGCTGCCTTAGGGTTTAGTTTGATAATGGAGCAGCAGGTTATAATTATGTAAATATGATAATTAAATGTTAGTTACTTCTTTTGGTATTTATTAAACATCCTTAATTTTGATTATTAAAATAATTCGTACTTAATAATAGTTCATAAATTATTACTAACCTTCACCCGCATCTTTGTACGAGAAAAAAAAAACTAATTTTTCGCTTTTTCCTCGGAAACTGTGAAATTTTCCGGGATATGAAGACTTCTAAATATTTGTCTTGTACATCCACTATGGACAAACATCAAAACATCGTAAAAACGTTTCATATTTATAATGGGTCCATATTGACTATATTGACTCTCATAATAATTGTTACTCATAAAGTGTTTTAAGTCATAATTATCGGAATTCATAACGTATTTTTCTCAGTAACTTTACTATTACTTTTTCAGGATTTTTATAAATCTAACATAACCTAACCGAGCCTTATCTACACGTTGAATATTAAAATTTAAGAATTTCTGAAAAGTTTACGGTTCCTGTGATAATAAAAAGAATGAATAACAATTTTATGAAAACAAAATGATTATGAACAAAAAAGTCATGTGAAAAGATGTGCTCCCATTTATAATATTATTAGGAAAAATTACACATGTAAATTTATAATACAGGTAAATTTTACGATTCAGTTGCAAAATTATCAAAAATGGATTCTTTTTCTAATCTGAAACCCACATCATCAACATAACCTCTGTATTAGGTACGACATGATTCCAAAACAAAACCCAATAGATTCTTACCACAGAACAGAAAAATCCGTGATTCTTACTGTTGCAACGTCTTTTACTCGTACTCCCTTATTTTTATGATTTCCCCAAATTTCTTCAACAAAACGTCTGTGTTTTACCGCCTCTTAATTCACAACTTAACAAAGTGTTCAGATATATTTGCCGGGACTCTTCGTAGACTTAAGATAAATAAATCTCGAAACTGGAATTGTTCGCGCGGAGGCGTGCCTTACGCTTAAAAGGAAATAATTTGCCGTTTCCACGGTGACACTGCTGTATCCTGTTTTATGTTAGTTTTATAATTGAGAAAAGTTGAAATAAATATTTTAAAAACATAACATCCGTCGAAACTGTATCTCTTTTTAAGGGGTCTATATTGTCTGCCATAATTATTTTTGGTCATAATGTGTTTTAGGTTATAATCATCGCAAGTCATAACGTAATTTTTAAGAAACTGTTACTGCCTCAGGTTTTTATAAATCAAACCTCACCTAACCTAGCCTTGTCTATATGTTAGAAATTCTGAAAGTTTACAGTTTTAGCGATATAAAAATTATGACTATCAATAATAATGTCATCTGTAACATTATGACCAATAAGTTTATGGGAAACAAAGGGCTCCCCTTTTTAAGGCCTACTTTTCTTAAACAGACAGTCAGATACTTTAATAAAAATAATTTTATTACGTTAAGTGTATCATATTTATAGCAGCTCTTATCAAAAATTAATCTCTCAATCCCTTGGCTAAAAGTAAAATTAATTCTCAGTACCTAACGTAGCAATTTATTAAATTACAGCAACAACCCAAAATATCGTATATTCTGATATTGTCATATAGGCATTTATGTATAACACTTTTACGCTTATTTATAACATCCTGTATATACCGCGATAAATGTGATAATCCGTATATTTTTTATTATTTATAAATCAGTCTGCGGGTAAGGTCTCTTCAATACTATAAATAAAATATCATTATTAAAAAGGCTCGCTATACATATTTTTCTTCTCCTAGATCTAAGGAACGTAGCTACCCAGAAAAGAAAAGCTTAATATTTTTCCCTACAGCGTTACGCGTGAAGAAAATCCGTACATAACATAAACACCTTCTGTTCGTCCCATTTCGTTTGTAGCTCGTAATTCATGTATACAGTATGAATGCATGATGTATACTCATGTATCTTTGAAAAGCTAAAATGACAGGCCAAATAAACAACTCCAGAACAAGTCACACAATAACCGATACACTAATAAATCAAACGGTTCCGACATGTAACGTTTGCAGGCGAAAATAGTTGCTATTGCTTCTGGATAAGGGTGGGAATTGTACGGGTGTTTTATGAATGCAGGTCGGAAAATGTTGCTTTTGTTAGGGAGAACAGCAGAACCACTAACAGGGTGTTGTTTTTTTAACGTGTTTTTTATTTTAATTTTATTTTAACATAGAGCTGTGCACGCGTATGTTAATTAAAAAACAAACCTACTTGTTTTTAAACAAGTAATAAAAAAATTGAGGATGTCACAAAATTGTTGGTTTAGTTATACTTATAAGCTATGTAGCCAAATAAGTAACACGTTTTAATTAATTATGTTTTCGTCCGTAGCCTATTTAATCTCTGAATCACAATTAATAACCTTTTATATAAATTTGTCTTTGAAAAACGACTGTGAAACCAAAGCCCAATAGTTAAAAGCAAGCAGTTATGTCGAAATATCCACGATTGATATTTCTATCAGTTTCCATTCATTTACGCTACAGTATTTACTCTGTGCAACAAACCACAGTATATTTACTTTGAACATTGTAAATGGGTACTGTAGCGTGCTATTACAACTAATTTAAATATTTGTTAATCGCAAAATGTGGTAATGTCCGGAAAAGGTTTACACTTCATTATTTAAGAACACCATGTAACCCATCTATTCATTCACTCGTGTACTCTCCTCTTCTCTTTAACACTTTACATTTCAATTTGACATCAAACTTAAGCTACCGCGCGCGTAGGCACGTAAAGTAGGGTTAGATACAGCCGAGAAAAAAGATATGTATATACTTTTACATCTTCAGCCAATGAAATAAGTATAATACCTAAGTATACATATGTTTGTACTTCTCAGTACCTACCGCTTTATCCGAGCTGATCTAGCGACGAAAACTGCGAATAAAAGAAAAATACACGTACTAAATAGTTAATTATATTCTCTGACGGGACAACTTACAATTAGGCTTGCCAGCTAATCATTCGGTGTCGAATTGAAAATTGAATCGCTCTGGGCTGTTTTATTTTTAATAGCCAAAAAAAACTGGCCAAATTCAAGTCTACAACACAACAACAATATTTTTTATATGGAAACAAAAACAGGTTAGTCAAGTGCGAGTCGGACTCGCGCACCGAGGGTTTCGTAACGCACCTGACCTAACGTTACCTGACCCGTAACGAAACGTTACCTACAGATCTATAGTTGTATCTCTTTAAAAAAATAATTGAGTTCTGAAAAAGTGATCGACTCTACTAGTCAACCAAATAATAAAACTTACAAAAGTGGTGCGCCATCTTAGCCTAATTTTAGTGTGCAAAATGTGGTTACAGAATTATCAACAATTTTTTAGAGTTGAAGGAAATTCTGTAGCTCTGCTTACCCCACTCTGGGATCGAAGGCGTGAGGTTATGTATGTATGTAATTATTTTTAATTATTTTTTGTATTCCGGGTCATTAAATACAGCCTTCTGACAGTCAGACAAATGGACGGACAGCGGATGCTTATTAGTATAGGGTCCCGTCACCCGTGGCATCCTCTGGGTATGTAACCCTACTAAGCTATTTGCATTCTTAGGATTATAGCCTTAAGGTTGTAAATGTTTATAGGTCTTATGTGAGGATTAGACTAGCAATAAAAAAATCAGAAATTTACTGCTGTCTTACTTTAACTTTTAAGTTAGAAAAAGACAGCAAATTTGTGCTTCTTGCTCTATAAGGTAAGGTTTATAAGTGCGTCTTCGGGGCAAGTGCGTCAAACCAACAATATCTCCTAAAAAATATAATATGGTTTTTCGCCCCGTAGATGCACTTACCCCACCTTACCTTAAAGGGGCTTCTAAACGGGCCACATATTGCAGTGAAAATATGGCTCGTTTAGAAGCCCCTTAACTGAAGTTAAAGTAAGACAGCAATTAACTTCTGCAATTTTTATTGCCAGTCTAAGTCACCCTTTAGACTGAATGTACAGTCGAGTTCACAAATATTTATATATATACTTTAGTACCTTGTCACTTTAATTGCTGTGACAATTTATATTATGGCAGTTTAAACATGTCTTTAAATAGACAAGGTACTAAAGTGAACAGATATTTATGAACTCGACTTTACCATTAGGTCACCTGTGTGCTCGTTCGCCTTCTCCACAAAAAAAACAGTAATTTAATTTCAGCCTATAAACAGTCTGTCCTCCCTACCCACCCTTTTGTAAAAGGAACTAGCAGGACAATTGCGTTGGAGTCAGGCTGAGAATAAATTGTTCACAGGCTTGCTATGGATTTACGACGTATATTCACGCTTTCTTTGTCGCTGGGCACGTATTTACATAAGAATTGATTTTTAAAGCGTCCACGTCGAACAATCTTCGATTTTTTTTGTAGGAAATACGAATGAGTACGATTTTGGCCGCTGCTACGCTTTTTGATAAGGTTTTTTTAATTTGAAATTGAGATCAGAAAGTGGAGAATGTTTGATTATCATACAAAAAGACTTGCGAGGTCAAAATAATAAAGTCAACGGGTGTAATAGCCCCTTATAGAACAGGGGCAGTTGCATATTTTTATTGGGCAAATGTGTCACCTGAAGTATCAACACTAAAATTCTACGAGTATGCGTAAATAATTATTGTTTAATGTTTTTAACTCATTTACCGCAGTCCTTTTTCCAAAGTACTGCAACTTTTTTTTAAAGAATAAAACTACCTTATTGTAAAAAAAATACAAAATTATGCGTTTAAGGCCCTGCGTTAAACTCAAACGCGGTGCAAATAATTAATGCGTTAAAGACGCATTTGCCCCATTAAAAGACGCACTTATCCCTATTCTATAAGTAATAATAATTATACAGTAAGCTTTCAAATTACGTGCAGATTTAAGTCAATAATTGTCTTTTAATAACCATCAGTAATATAACTCAAGCGCTGTTTCACCGGAGCGTGGTTAGTAATTATCGGTATGTGATAATCGAATGCGGATATCCGGAGTTGGGATGAATAGATATTCATTGACTCCCGTTTAGCGATGTTAATCTCACACTTTGACTTTAGAGAGAAAGGCTTATATTAAATATTAATGTTAAGATTTTTGAGAACACCATGTAAATACCACAAATAGAAAATTGATGTAGTTTCTTATGTCGAGCACATGAAATATAAAATAAAATAATTAAATCGAAGTTTATTATGCCGGTGTATTTTCAATTCTAGTATTTTTATAAACATAGCGAGTAAATGTTTAATATGAGAAGAAAGATATTGAATAAGATTTGATATTTTAATAGGCGTTGGCATTCAGCAAAAGATAATTATTATACAAGAAATCCTGAAGTAAATTTCAAGATTAAAGCTCTCGTAAGCAAGCACAAATGAACGACGTAAAACTTACCTAGAGGAAGAACACGACGTCTTTTTATTACGTTTTAAATAGCTCACTCTCTTGTTTACCTGTTTGATTGTTTGTTTGTTTGTTTTTTCGGTACAAAAATAGTATTAAGTGACTTTCAACTTACATTTAGCTCCTACTTAGAAAGCCGCTTGGTTAGGTTAGGATGAATTTATAATAATCAAAAAAAAACTTAAACAAAAAACTTATGACTTGCAATAAATATGACCTAAAACAAAATATACCTGACAATAAAGACCGTCCTAAATGTTAACGGAAATATAATCTAATAATGTGACACCAAAAATAAAAATAAAAAATAAATTTTGTTTATTTGTTCGGAATCAACCTGTTATTTAAGTAACGAATAAATAACACCTTTAAATGATTTATCAATTCCATGTTATCGTCTAAAGCCCCTAGTGAAGTTAACCCCGTTGTTTTTCACCTGTATCGGAATGTTCGAGACGGTAACTCCGCATTAGCGGAGCCTCCGGGGACGCTATCGCTGAAAGAATGGCCGTCGCAGACACGTTACACCCTTTGTGCGATTCAAATTGAATGTATCCGATCTGTATGTAGATATGCCCACGCTATCTGTTTTGTAAACGAACTCGGGGATTGGAAGTGTGTTGTTAGATTATGTTGACTTAGGCCGTGAAGCTACCTGAAACAACAATTAAGAACTGCCTTTAAAAGATGTAACTTGTGTAGGAGTATTCAATACATTTTAAAATCTTTAGTATGAATAATTTTAAACTATAGTTTTTTTTTTTTTCCTTTTGGCGAGGTAGGTCACTTTCTTGGGATGTCCATTTAGAAGAACGACATGTTCCTTTTAAGTCAATTTCGATAGACGACATGTTCGGACTTAGTCAACTTCTTAATAGGTCCGGTAAGAGGGTCGTCATTTTCTGACTTAGTCATCTTCTCAGTAGGTCTATTTCGACGGACGTCATTTTCTGACTTAGTCATCTTCTGAGTAGGTCTATTTCGAGGGACGTCCTTTTCTGACTTAGTCATTTTCTGAGTAGGTCTGTTACGAGGGACGTCGCTTTCGGAGTTAGTCATCTTCTCAGTAGGTCTATTTCGAGGGACGTCATATTCTGGGTTAGTCATCTTCTGAGTTGGTCTATTTCGAGGAACGTCATTTTCTGACTTAGTCATCTTCTGAGTAGGTCTATTTCGAGGGAAGTCATTTTCTGACTTAGTCATCCTCTTATGTGTCAGGTCGATAGACCCAGCTAAGAATATTAGAATCTAAAACTATTGTATTTCATTCACTGTAAAGTACCTATTATATTAATACTAGCTTCTGCCCGCGACTTCGTCCGCGTAGAGTTAGTAATTTTGCCATCCCATGGGAACAATGATTTATTTCGGGATTCAAGGTAGCCTATATGCAGTGTATAGGGTGACGGCACCAATGATGGACACTTTCAGCTGACCGACACCAGTAATGGACACTTCACTCTTAATTCAAATTCCATACGGTCCTAAATCGATTGTTGCAAAACAAATGAATAACCCTTATCTTCTGTACAATAAGAATCAAGTGTCCATCATTGGTCCTTTACATTACTGATTCCGTCACCCTAAGCAAACTCTATTCTAAAATATATCCAACCAAATTCGTCCATCCGTTTTAGCGAAGAACTAACAAACTCACGCACGCATAACCTTTCGCATTGATATTATATGTAGGATAGGATGTAAATAGGTACATCCAGCACACACAATCGCTCCGGCCGAAATCATAGTCGATAAAAATACCCTCGGTGCGTGAGTCCGACTCGCACTTGACCGGTTTTCAGTATTTGACGCTTGCGTATTTTACCGTTATAACGATACTATAAAAAAAAGGTTCGCAGTTTTTTTTAACTTAATTTTGTATAGAATAATACAAACTGACAATATCCCAAACAAAGCAAGTAGGACGAAGTTCTTCAATCAATGAGCGCGAGCGGGCTTTGCCGCTCTTATTTACACCCCCGGCGCCGGCGACACGCTGCGAAGAACTTTGTTGCTGTGTAGACCGCAAACATGCGAATTTAAACCTACTCAGGGGGCCTAGTATGGTTGCGTTTATCACGTGACAAAATGTGGATGAAGCATCCGTGACTCTCGCACTTACATAAGTGTCAGAAAGTGACGGGTGTTTTATCCACATTTTGTCACGCGATAAACGCAGTCATATTAGGCCCCCTGAGTAGTTTTAAATTCGCATGTTTGCTGTTACGGAGAGTTACTCCTGTACTTGTACTAAGTATTTATTATTCTGTGCCTCCGACATGAGTCGCGTGAACCCCGTGCTTAACGACAATATTCCTACGACGCATTAATATAATAGGTACTTTACAGTGTATGAAATAAAATAGTTTTAGATTCTAATATTCTTAGCTGGGTCTATCGACCTGACACATAAGAGGATGACTAAGTCAGAAAATGACTTCCCTCGAAATAGACCTACTCAGAAGATGACTAAGTCAGAAAATGACGTTCCTCGAAATAGACCAACTCAGAAGATGACTAACCCAGAATATGACGTCCCTCGAAATAGACCTACTGAGAAGATGACTAACTCCGAAAGCGACGTCCCTCGTAACAGACCTACTCAGAAAATGACTAAGTCAGAAAAGGACGTCCCTCGAAATAGACCTACTCAGAAGATGACTAAGTCAGAAAATGACGTCCGTCGAAATAGACCTACTGAGAAGATGACTAAGTCAGAAAATGACGACCCTCTTACCGGACCTATTAAGAAGTTGACTAAGTCCGAACATGTCGTCTATCGAAATTGACTTAAAAGGAACATGTCGTTCTTCTAAATGGACATCCCAAGAAAGTGACCTACCTCGCCAAAAGGATAGTTTTTACTTTTTATCTTCTTTCAAACGCATGAGTTGATTTTAATGCTACTTCATCATTCATCATTTTAGCCAAAAGACGTCCACTGTTGGACATAGGTTTCCCCGAAGGGTTGCCGCAAGGACCGGTCTTGCGCCGCTGGCATCCATCGGTTTTCCGCAACCTTAGCTGCGTCGTCAGTCCATCTTGCTCCTACGTTGCTCCCTTCCGGTACGCGTTCGCCTCTCGAGAAGTCTTTGACCCCATCAGTGATGTGCCTCGCCCATTGTTGTCTAGCAATTCTTAGGGATATGTCGGTGACTGAGGTTCTCGTGCGGATCTCCTCATTTCTTATTCGATAGTGCACAGAAATTCCGAGCACAGCCCTCTCCATTGCCCTTTAAATGCTACTTGCAC
The DNA here is from genome assembly GCA_948252455.1 of Acleris cristana. Lineage (NCBI taxonomy): Eukaryota > Metazoa > Arthropoda > Insecta > Lepidoptera > Tortricidae > Acleris > Acleris cristana. The sequence goes on along the minus strand of OX411788.1, from coordinate 15,005,697 downwards.
TATTAATATTATCATTACTTTTTATTTTTATTTTATTAAGGGCCTGTTTCACAATCGTCAAGTTAAGCATATCTGACACATAAATTTAGCCCTTTCCTTTTCTTGCACTTGAACATAGACAAGGAGAGAGCTAACTTTAACTGGGACATAAATTTACTTGTCGATTGTGAAACAGGCCCTAAGCGCCATGTGTATTTGATGAATAAAGTTATCTATCCATAAATAATATCAGTGTAGCGGCAATCTTTAACAGTGATAGAGATAGAACTACGATCATTTAGTTTCTTCTTTCAACTAGAAGTACGTTTCGAAAACGTATCATTAGAAACTTCAACATTGGAAATACGTATTTGTGCCTAAACCGTTAAGTCTCAGGTAGACGGGCGAGTAAGTACGCGTACTTAAAGTTCGACGACCTTTTTTGCCCGTGTTTACCTTTAGAAATTAGTGAACTTAGGGGCCCCATTATACGGTACGATCCGTCGGTTCAGACTGAAATCGAGCGATGGATTGTACGTGTGTGGCAATATCGCATCTAAATATCAATAGAAATATGAATCGTCACGATATCGTTTCAGATTGATCGTAACGACGGATCGTTCCGAACACAGGCTTTGTTTGCCTCGTACCTTTTGTCCAATAACAAAATTAAAAACGATACAGTTTGTCTTATGATGACTTGGCTAGCCTAGTTGGTAGTAGTATAGTCTGTGCCAATTGAAATTGGCAAAAATGTCAACACAACCAAAGGAACCAATGAACCATTATTACACGATAATCATGTGCTTTTAAAAATCCAATGAGGTCTTGAGGTCCAATGATTTATACAAGATTAAATAACTATTCATACGTTATATTGAATAAAAACACGCTTTATGAATATTTGAGGTTATGTGTCAAACAGTACTAATTTGTTTACATCTTTGGCAATTTCAATTGACACAGACTATAATTGGTAGTCTACGGCCAGTGAACCCGTCTTAGGTGTCAGGGTAAATGTTTGTGCGATGATCCATTATCATTGCCCTTGAGTGTGCAGACATACGCTAAATTCTCCAAATATTATAGCACCAGTGAATCTTAAAGACTTCTCAGACTTTTCATTTAGTCTGCAACCAAATTAAATTAAATCTGTCTCAATTTGTTGGGACGTACGATCGCTAGATCAAATTATGTACAACAGAACGGTCTTGAATCAAACGAATCAAATCAAATGAAAATGAAAGTCAATTGTATACAAATTGTGTAATAACCAGGGCTAGGGCTTTTGGAGCACGTGGTTCTGCAAAACTATGGAGTCGCTTGGTACGTTAAAAAAAGTTTTTTTTTAAATACGATATATTTTAAAAAATAAAAACCTTCTTCAAGTCGTTTTTTATGCTTATTTTTTTTTGTACATTGTTTAAAACCAAGAATTTATTGGCCATGACACTTTTGAAATAAAACTTTGTAGTGAAAAAAATCGCGAGTAAAATCTAGTTATCGATAAAACTAGACAAATAATGAATGTCACAACATGTCACATACAAGAAAATAAATAACAAACAGCGACTCCATTATTGTCTTTAAACATAACTCCTGATGTAATAAATAATTAATAAACCCAACTTTATTGACAGCTTGATTTAAATTATTAACTTCAGATGAGTTCAATTTAACGTTCCATAAATAGTGGTTACACCGTCGATCTAAATTATCGCAAATTGATTTAGCGGTTGCCATGCCGAGTAGGTAATAGGTACATTGAAGAAGAAGAAACATTTATTTAGTGCTAAGACTGTATTTCATAGGTTATATTAACTAAAAACGTACTACTACTAACATGCATTTAGCACCTATACTCTGATTATTTTAAGATGATCCCTGTGACAGCTCATATACCTAAAAACTTATTACACTTATGTCTTTAACTTTACATAAATACCACATCGGTACAAACCTAGCGACACTGTCCAGGAATTTAATTAATTATCGCCTTTTTTTAAATACGAAATGAAATTACGAAATACGGCTGTCAAAGGCATCATCTTGGGATAATCAGAGTATAAAGGGCGATCAGCTCAGCATCATGTTACGACTAAAAGTCACAGTGCTATGATTTTGAGTTGGACCTATTTAGAATCGTAGCACAAGGCTACTTTAGCACAATATAAGCAGTAATAATTTGCAACTTGCAACTTTTCTGCGACATGTACGCATCTTGCTTGCGTAATCGTTAATCGTAAATTATAAAATAACATGTAAGTTATTAACTACATCTGAACTTCCGCCATCTCATATCATATTTCTGAATCTATACAGGGCGACTGCGGTGTCGTGTAGCAACAAAGTAAACTTAAACTCATTACGCCATTAGGATCATGACGTAATAGATTTAAAAGCGTTAAGACTATTACTTTGCTTTTTATTACTTAAATAAACATTAAATGAAATATTTTTGTTCAGGATCATGGCCACCCTACATTAAGTATTTCTTTCTAGTCTGATTGGTTGATTTTTAAATAGGTTTTAATATAAAAATATAGTGACCATAATTTTAGTATTAATTACGGAAACATAATATTACTCCCGTGTTGTGTCTCTGAATCGAATTTGTTACGGTGCAAGAAAAACAACGTGAGGAAACCCGCATATTTACTAAGTGTGGAATAATTTCATTAAAGATCTTACAGCATCGAAGTAAATTCTAGAGGGCCCATTTGTTTAAGATAATAAAAGTAAGTAGTACAACAATTGTTTGTTAAGAATGCGAATGAAAATTGAAAGTTGAAAGTAAAAAGCCTATTCAACAAAATAAATTTGTTTAAACGGAAGGTCATTAATGGTGTTTGTTATTTTTCTCATAATTATAGCAAAATTAATTAATTGGGTAATTAATTACTAGCTGTCCTAGCCCGGCGCCGCTGGGTTTTTTTTCAACCTCAAAAACCTTGTCCTGATAATTACGAACACAGCCAAAAAAAGAAATTGTTTAAATCGGTCAAGCCAATCTCGAGTTATACAGGGTGTTCGGCAGAAGGTTGGACTAACTCTGTAGATACAAATCGTGAAAAAAAAACAGCTGTTCCATACAAACTTTGAAAGCTAAACAGCCGAAATGTATGGAACAGCTGTTTTTGTTTCGGGATTTGGATGTTGGTCCCATTATAAAAGTTGATGAGCATGACCTACAGAGTTAGTCCCTGAAGTTTGTCCAACCTTCTGCCGAACACCCTGTATAGCGTGACCAATGGAAACAGGGATTCTTTTTTTATAGACAATAAAAAAATAAATCAGATGTATTATCTGTTAGAAATCCTCAATAAATAAAATGAAATAAATAATAAAAATCTTAAATCGTAAAATACGCTAACAAATAAGAACAGAAATAACAAAAGAAACAAGAAATAATTTACCGACCAATTGTATTTCTTAGCTAAACTCTAAAAAGGAAATGGACAAACGGCACAAAACAAAGTCACATATCAGCCATTTCCGGTCGCGACGGAAGTGCCGCCCACTCCGCGCCATTCCGTTTTACTACCAACCTACAAAAAAATTATCGCCCAGTAATGTTGTCCATAGAGAGCTGTAATTTTATCTATGTTTGGTGACGTAGGTATAAGAGAGATGGACGCATGGAATTTAAAATCAGATATATTATTTTTTAACCCTGCTATGCATAATCTTTTTACAAAGGAAAGTAATGTGTTTACCAGCCTATATGTTTATTTGTTTCTTTGTGGCGCTCTAGAAATAAAATGCGTGGACCGATTTCAATGATCCTTATGTCAATCGATTTGTCTTAATGTTCCGTGTAGATCTCGATTATCGTTATTCCCTCGGGAAATTTTAATTTATTCGGAATGAAAAGTACCACGCCTATGGTGTTAATCCAGGGTTTTGGGTGTCTCCACTCCAACTTTAATCCAATTCCGTCCAGCCGTTGCAGCGTGAAAGAGTAAAAAACTAACAAACACACACAAACTTTCGCATTTATAATATTTAGTGGGTTATTAATACCTGGAGTTAACTTGTGGACTTTTTCAATTTATTAAAAAAAATGTGGGTTTTTAGCGTATACGCATTTTAGCTTGATCCTCAGGGTTGGCAACATATTTGCAGTCACTGTCTTAAAATTGCTATCTTGAGATCTAAATGTTAAGATATTACCATCAGAAGACATTCTATTCGAGTTAGTTCTTCAACAGCTGTTCAATAAGCAGTGTAATTGCGCCGGGAGACTCGCAACACTCGCCGGGCTACCTCGTCGGAGGAACTCGATTTTACAAAACTTGCAGCTGGTTACTACTGCTTGTGAACACTAAAACCTAGTATTAGACCTGCTTGTACTTTTTCTAGATCCTCAATCCTCAATTTAATACGTCTTTTTAGGGTTCCATACCAATAGGACCTTATTAAGACCCTATTAAGGTTGATTGATAGTGAATGCTTGTAGCATTAAGTCCGCCTTTTGTATACTATTTTAATATTGTGCAATAAAGCATTTAAATAAAATATGTCTAATATTACTAAGTCTACGCTGTCCGTTCTTCCGTCTGTCCGTCTGTCTGTCTGTCTCTCTATCCTAATTATAAAGAGTTTTACTCGTATCTTTTGAACCGTATTATAACAAACGGGTTAATGAAAAAAAGTAAAAAATTAAGGTTCGTTTTTTTCAACATATTTTTATTTCATTTATTGTAAAAACGGTAAAACATAACTTTGGTATTGATTATAATACAAACTCTGAAGAAAAACAACAAATACTAAAAAATCGTGAAGCGTGAGTTGGGCTCGCGTTGTTGGTCGATATGGAGCATATTATAACAACACAACACAAAGTAAATTTGTATAAGATTGTGTGAGTTTTAGCACAGAGGCATTTAATCTTAGTCTTTAGGGTTTGTAACGCATTTGCAATCACTGTCTTAGGATTACAGTCTTACGATTGTAGTAGATTGCTGATAGACATAATCCTATCTGACTTAGTCCGCGAACAGCTGTTCAATAAGCGGTGTAGCTGCGCCGCGCCGGGAGACTCGCAACACTCGGGCGAGTTACCTCGCCGGAGGAACTCGATTTACAAAACTTTCAGCTGGTTACTGCCTCTTATAAACACTAAAACCTAGTATATGACCTGCTGAAATCCCAGACACTCGAACCAGCAGGCCTAGTCAAGTTGCATTCTAAAAAAGGTACGTTGGAAAAGCGTGTAAATGTATGTAATTAACATAAACGCCTGACGCGATCGTTCGTTTTCTAATTGTATATATCGTATTTTTTGATTTTGGGTGGTCTTTCACGTTCGCAGAATGCGTGTTTTCTAGGCTTATGAAATCTTTTTACAAGCTTTTATTTAACATCATAAAGAATGTTAGTACCGAAACATAGTTGAAACCGAATAATTGGCTGAGACTTAATGGCGTCTAATAGCTGACCTGTTGATGGAGTTGGAAAATGGTGACCTGAATGAATTTGATCTTGATATGCAGAAGATTATGGAAAAAAGTAGCGTTAGCAACAAAACTAAAAAACATTGTTTCAGATCTCTTAACCACATCAGATCTGATCACAATATGGAGAATTGTCAAGTCTCCAGAGGTCAAAAAGTTATGGAATAGCATTTTTAGAAAACCTGTTTTCTTGTTGCCCTTTTATACCGTTATATACAAATTGATTAATAGAGACCATAACTGTAGACTGTAAAATAAACCGACACAAAAATAAATAAATTTTGTTGCATAACTGACGTATTTTGAACATACCAATAACATAATATGCGAAATCTCAGTCGAGACAAGTCTTTCATTACCAGTTGAACAAATGAATTAATTGAAAAAGCTTAACACTTAAAAATTGTGATTTCTATATAAGAATATGTCACTTACCTGTTCCTACACTCGACTCGTAACGGCCCCTCGCAATATACGATTCAACGAAACTACGTACGTCTTTTTACGTCGCGGAATTGCTTTGAGAGCTGCGGGTGTTCGCGAATTTGCGTCCGTCTACGCTCAGACCTTGTTTTGTTTCGAATTTAGAATTTTAGATTTGCATTTTGTATGTCAGATGTAAGGTTTTAGTTTGAAAGCATAAAATGTTATATGAATGGTTATGAAGTGCATGAATGTTAAAAAATATCGGGCATTTGTTTGATTGTAGGATTAAATCATAAATAATTGCGTCGCGGTTAGAATTAGTAACCTTGCCTACGGAGCTAGCGGTCTGGGATTTGATTCCCGGGAAGGGCAGATATTTGAATGATGACTGCAAGTATTTATTGCCAGATGGACGAGCACATGAAGGGTTCCGTACTATTTTTGTAATGGGGCCCCTAAATTGTTTTTTTTTTTAAGTGGCTATAATAAGAGCTACTGTTCCATGAAGGAACATTATGAAGGGCAACCTTCTATTATCCCTTAAGCGAAAACTTGACAACATTGTGTATTCTGCCTGACCAAACCTACGGTGCCCAAACATGGTCACTCACTGAGAGTCAAAAGTTCAAGTTGAAGATTTGCTAACAAGTCATGGAGCGCAGTATACTACGTGGCAAAAGGATAGATAGCTGACGTACAAGTAGGTCAAAAAACCGACAGGCTCAAGTGGGATTAGACCGGTCACGTCTGCCGCATGCACCCAGATCGGTGGGCTACGAAGACGGGGCAGCCCTAGACGGAGATGGTGGGATGCATTCCTCAGCAACTGGCTGGAGGAGGCACCTAATAGGGACTCATGGAGTCCGCATTAGAGGATTGGTAAACGGTGGTTGTTACCTGAATATGTGTTTAATAAATAGGCACTAATTAGGGACTCGTGGAGATCAAAGGGACAGCCCTTTGGCCTTTGCTCAGCAGTGCACTCAAAAAAATGTGAGCTAACCAAGACAGGTTTTCTCTTAGTTGACATAAAATGAATACACTATTCATGATATTAGTTATATATCAAACAAAACTTATAGTAAAAACAGCAAGTTCTTTAGCGATTCAACTAATATCTTAGTTGATGCGTCTAACGTCTTGTCAGGCTCGTATGGATTCAAGACGCCTATGCATAACAATCACAATCTTGTTAGAAGCAACCAATTTTTTACCTACTCAAGTGTACTTTAATGTCCGTTCGTAATATAAATTAGGTAACTTTAAATTACAATCTGACACATGCAGCAAATGCCAAATTTTACCTCGAAGTATAAATTTACCTTCCGTTTCTACATCCAATTTGAACTAACACAAGCAAGCAAGTAGGTAAGATAAAGCAGAACTAACTGTCCCGGGGTAATTAAGGTAATCTGGCCCCGCCGGTGACCACATTATTAGTTAAGGACAAATCTCCGAGCTTGCGAAAACGAAGTCATTTGTCACGCGTCTTACCTGGGAATGAACTGGGTGCGGATTAAGCTGTGCGGATTGTTCCACCACACCTTCTGTGAAGACTCATTGCTTACTTAGGTTGGTAGAATGATTTAGGAAAATAACGCAATGATACACAAATGAATGGATAAAAATACGATGCAATGACAACCTCTTTTTATAACGGGTATCTCTTAAACAAACAAATGGATTGTTATAGAATCTAGCCTTTGTCTTGTCTTTGGGCCTTAGATCCAAGTTACTATCAGGGTGACCTGTGCACTGTGTGCTGGTTTGCCTTCCCTGTCACATTTTTTTGTTCAAATCTAATTTTCCAGTGACACTCGCGTTACTAAATTGAATTGAGTCTTAATCGATTTAGTAACCCGACTGTCATAAGACCAGCGCCTTTATTTTAGACAGTAAAATCTAAATCGTACTTGCCCTGTTATGGTATTGTTTTTAACTCGGCCGCCATTACTGTCAAGTAAATAAGAGCTATCAAAACGTTGACAATACGATAACAGGTCAAAAACGACATGGTTTTTACCGTGTTGAATAGAGGCCATGGTTTGTTAAAGCTGGCCCATCGATTTAGCCTCTAAAAGGAAACAAATAACAATACCTACGGGTTAAAAATATTTATCTCGTTAAGGATCAGTTTCATTGGTCAATAGCTTTTTGCGATACATTGCATCACTACAATAGCTCCTGTTTCAAAAATGTGAAAACAACTCGTCAATGGATTACTACAATCATGCGGGCTATTGACTAATGGAACTGAGGCTTTAGGAGCCCAAGAGGGCACTCGAGCGAAAATACCTCTAATGATATATCTCCCCTTCCAAGGACCACCATGAACACCACTTGAATCCACTTCTAACGGACCAAAAATAATATCAATCCACGATCATTAATCACGCCACACTAACCAAGATTACCTGAAAGCAGAGCTGATCGACGCGAGAGCAAATCGAGCTTCAAAGCTATCCGAGCTTTCACTGGAACTTTCCCGATGAGCGGTGGATCCGAAAGCTATCGGCCGCTTTGTTCTTTCGCTACAAATTACCTTTTATACCGAGTTAGATGTGAACAAATGCGGTGCCCACAATCTGTTTTATTTTGGTCATAGAGTGTTAAGCGCAGAATGGTTAATATTTTAACTATTTTTTTGGCTCGGAATTGCCAACCGATGGCATTCTCAAGAATATAATCTAAGACTAAAATTCTAAGACCGTTGCCTACCCTCAGGACTAAGATGAAATGCCTCTATCCTAGTCATTTCACCGGTGGTCCAATCCCCACACCAGAACACAACAACGCAAACACTGCTACTTGGCGGTAGATTAAATGATAAGATTTTGATAGCGGTCCTTCCACCACCAATATTCACTATTATTTAACCAATAAATAATAAATTAAAGCAAAATTTCAGGTCAGAGACCTCATGATATTTTTAATGTTAAAGGAGGGGATTTGTATCCCGAGCACGAACTTTTACCTTCTACCGAGTTTAAGTAACATATGAATGTGTACGGCGATTGATATCAGCACCCTCTAGCATATATTTTGTATTCAAAGATAGCAAGTAGACTTAGACGTTAACTTTCGTATCATCATTCTAGTAATAAAGATGAAGTATTCGTAAAATAATGTATTAAAACGCGTTTTTACTTTAAGGATTTGAAACACATTTTCGACTTTAGGGGTGTTATTTTCTCAAAAACGCGGTCGGACGAACGAACGAGAGAATGTCGCAGCGGTGAGTTTAAATAGTCCCTTCAGAGCGAACAAAACATATTTTAGCGCGTGCATTCTCAATTAGGCAGCCTTATACGTTCGATTTTATTGACAGAAGCCATGCTGCCAAATTGAAAATGCACGCGCTAAAATGTGTTTTGTACGCTCTGACGGGACTACTTAAACTCGCCGCTGCGACTTTCACTCGTTCGTTCGTCCGACCGCGTTTTTGAGAGAATCCACCCCAGTCTACAGCTAAGCCGTTGCTCATTAGTTCTAATTCCTTTCTCGTTGAAATTCATAAAATATTCGTTCGCGAGAACAATTGGTGATTGGTGGTTAGTTAGGCCTTCCAGTGGCAGCGGCCATATTGCCATTTACACACAAGTGGCAGGTCCCCGCGGATGTTCATCGCGAATTATCGATATTATATTATAACCTTATAATCGTCGGATTGAACTAAAATGGTCTATCTGATTGAATGAACTGTCTGTCAATTCCACCTCTTTGGCGCTGCCCAGTGAAGTGCGCATGTTGGTTTGTTTGATAAATCGCGGCCGCCGGCTCAGCCCCAATTGTGTAAAAGCCTACTTACTTTGTGAATTGAAAAATGTGAACTTTATGTATTCGCTCATGTGCAAACGACTCCTTTGTTAAGATTGTGAAACTATATAAATGTGGGGTTTAAACTGGTCTTTGTTGTTTTATTTCTGTTTTGTTATTTTAGGTTTTGGTAGGAAAAGTAGAAACCAATCTGGTTTTGGTATTACTAGCATACTCGTAGATGCATTTAATGTTAGGCCTTAGGGCTCAGTACCTAATCGTCTATGTAGCAAAATGTCCAGTAACTCGAATTGATCACGAAGCGAAATATCAAATGTCAAATTTTATGTAAAGCAGTTAGCTCAAGTAGCTTTGTGTTCGACATTAGGTAATTTGCTTCGTAGTTGCAGTCTTAGTCTGCCTTCACCATGCCATAAAAAATATCTATAGGTAGTTTATGTGTTTTGTTAATTTGCGGTTTTCATCAATAGATGGAGTGATTCAATAATGTACGGGTGTTATGTTTGTGAAAACGAACGATTTCCCGAAAACTGACAAAATTTATGTATGGAATTGACGTTATACTATGCGATCGACGCAAGCGTCTGACAGCTCAAGGGTTCGGCACACCAAACGCGTGGCAGCAGCAGCGCGTAGCGTCGCGTGGCGTCAGGGAGTTGTAAAACAACAAAACAAATGGAACCCCGGCACACCGAGACGCGCGTGTGCGGCGCGTCCGCAGCGCGCAAGACGCGCGTCTCGGTGTGCCGGGGTGTCATTTGTTTGTTGTTTTACAACTCCCTGACGCCACGCGACGCTACGCGCTGCTGCTTGCACGCCTTTGGTTTGCCGGAGCCTTTACGTCAATCCTAAACATTTTGGATAACGATAACGAACGCCAAATCCATCTCGTCTTAGGCTTCTGCTCTAAACTGTAATAGAAAAGTCGAAACGTACAAAAATTATGACAACCTTGGTAAATCATACAAGAGCCAGATTTGGTATGATTATATACTCAGCGACTGCGGCAAACATAACCGCCCACCAGTCTTTTATTCATATTTCAGATAATAAATTCAAGAATAATTAACCAATTTCACTGCAGCTTGTTTTGTTTTCCAGAAAAATAATCGAGGCACAAAATGGCGTACCAAGAATAATCATAAAAGAAGCATAACTTTTGAAAATTATACTCAAAAGTCACTTGAAAGACATATCGAACAAAACGCAATAATTTACTATGGATGGGTGATTTGTGGATCCTTTATTATTTCTTTGGGAAAATTCATGACGATTAAGAAGAATTATTTGTACACCATTTTAAACCTGGGTTATTTAGCTGAGTAATAAATAAGATGAATCAAATTGGTTGAGTACTCTTGACGTTAATTTAAGAAGTAACATTTGTTAACACTTGTATAAACAAAAGGCGAGTGGGCGGTTATTTTTGCCGCTAAGTGCCGTAAGCCGGTCAAAATGTATGTTGGTCGTTACGGAACCATCGGTGTGTGAAACCCACTTGCACTTGACCGCGTATATTTGTGTATATTGGACGACTCGCTGGCCTAGTTGGTAGTGACCCTGCCTGCGAAGCTAGCGGTCCTGGGTTCAAATCCCGGTAAGAGGAGATATTTGTGTGATGAGCGCGAATATTTGTTCCTGAGTCTTGGGCTTTTCCCATATATTTAAGTATACGTCTAGTATAGTACAAGCCTAGAGCTTAGTTTGGGACTATGTCAATTGGTATGGCTTTTTCCCCTGAAATGTAATGATAGTATGCTAGCCCTAAATACAATTTAGATATACTAAGAAGCAAATTTCTAACATGTAATAATTTCCAACTTTAACCAGAAACCATAAAAACTCTCAAAGTTCAGCTCAAAGTTCCGAAAGCTCTCTCCTAGTTAACTGCAATTTATTCACTTTATTACAGAAATATGAATAAGTTTGACTCTGATGGAATCCCAAAGCTTTTAGAAGTTCGACGTGCTCATTAGGCTGGTGGAAAGCCCTTAAAGCTCATTTGTATGGAAAGCTGGCGACTATTGGTGCTTTAGGCACGTCAATATAACTTTTTATGACCCTAAAAAGCTAAGACGTAAAAGTTTTAGTTCTAGCTCCAATTAATAAAAAATAATTAGTCCCAAATTAGTCGCTTTGTTTTTACGAAGTTTTTCATTAATTAAGGTTGTTTAGTCTTAAAATATAAAGTAAGGTAATAATTCATTTTTTTATTTAAACTTTATCGCACAATGAAAGAAAAGAGTATGATGTGTGGGATAAGCGCAAGTATTAGCTTCTAAATCTTAGATAAGTAGTGTCTATTTTTATATCAGTAACTAGCGACCCGCCCTCGCTTCGCTTCGGTTTATTTGAGTTTTCTGTAACACCCGTACAATAAACCAGCATTTATTATACATAAAAACCTTTCTCTTGAATCACTCTATCTATTAAAAAAAACCACGTCAAAATCCGTTGCGTAGTTTTAAAGATCTAAGCATACATAGGGACAGACAGACAGACAGCGGGAAGCGACTTTGTTTTAGACTATGTAGTGATTATTTCGAAACATAAACATGTTTATATCAAACTATATTAAAGCGAAAAAAAATCATCGGTCTTAGGCAGGATTCGAACCTACATCTCCTCTGGCTCTCCGGGCCGATGCAGGCGCATTACCAATTATGCCACCAAGACCCTACTTAAGATCTACGAAATTAGTGATCGCTTACTTTTTCACAGTCGGAGGGAAATGCTGACGCCATCTATCGTTGTTTATTAACAAACGACACCCATGTTTCATGTTCGTTGAAATTAGCATGAGTACAAAATGTGCCATCTTATTTTAAACATTTTTTATGTTTATATCAATAGCAAGATCTCATAGCACAAGCCTATTCTTTGTGAGTTTGTGTCCCTAATATTTGTTACATTTAAAAGGTTTCGGCTGAAATACCTCTTCTTGTTACCCACTAAATTAATTAACGCTCGTAATGAGTATCTAATAAACTTAATTAAGAGCTGTAACTAATTTCATATTGAAATAATTATATAGGTTTGTTGCTAGGAAAACTTTTGGGATAGTAAAGTCGGTCCATTGTCAAAACTATGTCTGGCGTCGACCACTTTCAAGATTAAGTTGTTCAAACTTCGGGAACATACGAGTGTTTGACTGGTGGAATCAGCGTCTATTCTCTGTCACATTCGCTTATTTCGACTTCTACAAGTTCTTTATAACATTACTAGCTTCTGCCCCTGACTTCGTCCGCGTTGATTTCGATACTAAAATTGTTGTTCCTTTGGGATCTTTTAAATTTTCTGGGATGAAGATTTGTCTATGTAATCCAGGGTATCAACCATCTCCATTTCACGAGAATAAAAGTTTATAGCGACTAGGTATTAAAAGAGACAAAGCGAAGTTAAGTCAAGACGGTGATTCTGTTGGCGAAGGCTTAGTTATGTTGAATGTATCGACGTCGTTGTAAAGTTGAAAAGTGGAAATTATAACAATCGTATGCCATAGCACATGTTTTATTTAAGATAGATATAAGAACCTTTACTAAGATGAGTTTTAATAATTAAATTTTCTAATGTTCTCCGTGCTATTTAACCAAATTCATTTAGCCGTTGCAGCGTGAAGAAGTAACAAATAAACACACACTCAAATAGGTTTGAATTAGGTTTCATGTCGAAAGTTTTGTTAGTTTTAGTTCTACCTTGACATGCCAACACCTTAACAGATTTAGTTTCTAGACAGCCACAAAGGAACAGACATACACACAAACATGTACCCCAGGCCATAAGTATGGAAACAAAGTTATTTTTCTTAATATTTAATATTTCCATTATTAATTATTATACAAAACTTACTAGGGCATCCTCAAAAGATTAAAACTACACTTAAAGTATTAAAAAATCTGAGTATGTGTAAAAGAGTTAAATAATACAATTTGGAAGAAGTTACAAAAAGACCTTTTTAATTGTCTTTCTACGAAAAGTTGAATTTACAATTTTATTAAAGAGAAATTTTGTTATTTACTTTTAAGATGTTCTATTACCATTTTTACTCTTTTGTTTTAAAAACATTTTTATCTTGAAAATCACAGTTTTTCATAGTCATATAAGCTTGTTTCCATACTTTTGGCCTGAGGTGTATAGGCTGATAAACACATTACTCTCCTTTGTGTTCTGCAGCCGGATAAAAAAGTTGTAGTTTTACAATTAATTCACTTTTGTAGCGATAAAGAATAACCGTGAAACAAGCGAATTAGGGACTCATAAGTGCAATGTCGCTCGGCTCTGAATTTAGCTCGAATTAGTTATAATAGAAGGATAGGAGAAAGTTGGGACCGAGAGGATGTTTGGCATTGTCTGTTATAAGAGTAATATCCACTTATTATGGTAATAATAGCTTTTATGTATAATTAACTAAGTGTTAAGTGTGAATTTACAGCAGTTACAGCGGAATTAATAAATGGTTTTTATTCTTATTAAGGCGCATCACCTCAAACTGCAATAAAGACATTTGAAAGAATTTTTTCTACTTAATAGTTAAATATTTTAAGAAAGCATCGTCAAACATTGTGATAAATACGTTATTTATATTTTGATAACTTTGTCGGAAAAAAACATCTTTATCGGAAAAAACATTAGCTCGGCCGCCATTTCTGTCAAGTAAATAAAACGTTGATAATATGATAACAGTATACAGTATACAGGGTGATAGTATGATAAATACGATTTGGATTTTATCGCCTAGAATAGAGCCGCCGAGCTATTGTCGTTTCACTCTTCTGCACCAAACACACATTAAAATAGGTACCGTTTTTTTTCCGAGTATTATTAATTTGTTAGATTTAAATTATTGTTCAGCTATTTATCATTTTAAGCTGGAAGTATTTTAGACTAAATGCATAATTTAATTGCTTTAGTTTAGGTTAAGTTTGGTTTATAAGCCATATTAAAAGCTAAAAGTATAAAAGTGGACACCAGAAAAAGGAAAATATAAAACGTTTATTCATTTGTGAACTACAAATGTACATCAATAGTAAGATAAAAGTAATGTTACTTCATAATTTCAAACAGTATGAGTAAGTATAACATGGTATGTGCGATTTTGTAGCACGCAAATTAAAAAACGATTTACATACTTAATTTTGGTGTCCACTTCGTATTAATTTCGATCAAATTATTACATCGAGGTAAAATTAAATCCATTCAGGTTGAAATAAACTGACTTTTGAAATAATGTTTATCCGACGTGAAGCGAGGTTGAGGTAGAACGATATCGCGCTGCGGTGGACTGACGAGCGGTGTACAGTTTCATCGGTCGCTAATTAATTAGTAATTAACAAGGTATCATTCGTTTAAAAGTTTCTTATTTAATTATTCAATCCTTATTGCACAAAAATATATTATTAAATTTCAGTACAAAAGGTGAAATTAATGCCTAATGGCATTCTCTACTAGTTGACCTTTGGGCAAATTAGAAAATTGCTGTAGGCAGTGCAATATTTTACGAACGATAGCATTAAGAGCATAATAGGCAGTTTCTGGTATTTGTTTCTATTGCCATAGGGATGATGTTACGCAATAATATGTCAATCCACAAGTATTTAGCAATAAAGTGTCAACTTACAACGATAGTACTGAGGATTGACATTTAATTGCTAAATATTTGTGGATTGACACGAGTTTTATTTGAGATGCTGCTATTTGGCTTAGAAGGGCAGGGTTAGCCGCCTTCGTTTGATGTTACTTACTGTATACGTAACCATACGTATGCGTATTAAAATGTTTTAACATTGTATAAAGATGAGATCGCGCTTGTTTACCCGCGGTAGATGGAAGTAGAAGGAGAGCTGTAAACCGGCATGCAAACTTATTATAAGTTTACAAGTCTTTTACGACCACCTTCGTGAACGAGTCTAGGAAGTGCTTGTTTTTATACCGCTTGTTTTTTAATATTATTTTTATAATAAATTATGATGATTTTTAGCCAAGACTCGTAACTTTAAGGAGTCTTTTTTTTTGATCTTTAACGGATATGACTTTTTAAGTTTTATTTTGGACTTTTTGGTTATTATTTTTTTGGAGTTAAAAGCGTCTCTTGAAAAAAAAATTGTTTTTACAAATTTACCAATAGGGTTGGTAAGAATTACTAATGTTAAAAGACGTGTACTTTATAGGTATGACGTTATTTTGTTTAAAAGTTAAGAATAAAAAAAGGTCAATAAACTATTTTTTTTAGTCTTTTGCAACAAAAATGCAGGATACTTGGATCTTGGAAAAGCGATGTTTATGTCTAAAATGACGAATTGCTAACAAAGTTCGACATTATCCATTAATGACAAATAAAAAAGGTAATATTTTGTTAAAAAAAAGTCATTTCTTTTTCTCTTTTACACTAAGCCATACTAAATATTATTAATGTAAGATATATGTTATTTTGGTAATAAGAAGCTATTTAAATGTTAAAGCAACTGTCTGTTTGTCCGTTTAAACTGCCGAACCGATTTCAATAAAATTTGTGTTAGAGATAGCTTGATTCCTAGGAAACGACATCCGGTAATTTTTATCCCAAAAAATTAGACAGTTCCCGAAGGAATAAACAACTTCTACGCAAACAAAGTCGCGGAAAACAGCTAGTTTGCAATATAGATTCGTCCAAGCTATTTCCCTCAATGTAAGCCATGCATCACAACTGTAGCCGCAGAATCTGTGTAAAAACGAACGTGCCGGCGCGCAGGAATTTCATTAAACTTGCCTCGTTGAGCGAGACGGAGAATTACCGGTCGCTGAGGCGAGCTGAGACGGACTGTCACACCGTGCGGTAATACAACTTGCATACTGCGATTTCGAAAACTAACGTTATATTAGGATGATGTAATTGACATAAGTGATCGACGGAATAGATTGTCAGCTTATATCAATCCCATACCTTTTGACTGTTATCGAAAAATGTTCAGGCATTAACTTATAGTTCGTTTGGTTTTTTAGTCGTTTTGAACCACATGTCAAAAGTATAAAATCCAACAACATCACTTTATTGGCACTTTCCTACCCTGCGTTTCACTGTCACTTTTTGCTTTGGTGAAAATATGGAAACAATTGAACTCTCCGGTGTTCTAACTCCACATTTTCATAAAATCTGGCAACAAACCGACCACTTCCCTTCAGTTACTGCTGTTCGTGGGCGGCCGTTATTACTTCCCATTAATTGATTAGCTGATCAAACATTTGCAGAATATTCGTTTTATTTTTCAAATTGATAATGGTTCAAGATTTTTCTCGTGGCTTAATAAATCTAACCTAACTTAACCTACGTAACAACCTAACAACTCACATACCGGCTGTTGTCGTTGAATTATGAATCTGCGAACGAATTCCATATTTGGTTTCTCTTGTTATTCTAACAGCCGTTTAAATAAAAAGCATCTTAAAAAAACCCGGACAGGAAAATGAAAGTTTTGCAAAACGAGCACGTTTGCGAATCTTAATTTGGTCAGTCCGGTGTGACAGCGGCCGGCGAGGCTTTTGATTTTATAGCTTGCACTAATTTCAGCTGTAAGCGCTACAGCATTTTGTCATAGCTGGTTATACTTGGAAGTTTTCTATTTGCCCCCGGTGGCGTTACGTCCAAGATTAAGTTGTTTTCATCGCGTTCTTTTATATTTATCTTGATAAATACAGTGCTACCATTTTCTTAATAGCGATCGGCAATTTTCGTTTTTCTATGACACTCGAGTGACAAATATATTGTCGGTTGCGAGTGCAAGCGTGATAGCGATAACTAGCCGAAAGCTATTAAGAAGCTGGGAATACTGGTAAGTTTTTTAATTATTATGTAAACAAAACATGTTTGTTTGTTTGTTATGCTTTTGCAGCTTATCTGATGAACCAATTTTAATGAAATTGGGAATAGAGATAGCTTAATCAGTGGCAGAACAAATGGTACATAATACAGGGTTACTCTTGGACCCCCCCGCCAAATTTTGCCGCATCATCCCAGAACATTACAGCAGTAGGTACATACAATAAATGTATGAATTAAAAAATACATATAATTTTGTTTTATTTTCTACTTTTCCAAACATAACAAAAAATATGGTCACTTTTCTTGATTACCGTCCTCACTGTCGCCGCCTTTTTTTTAAAGAAATACTAAAGGTAGAAACTTTTTAGTCGACGTCAAAAACTTACGTTGACCAAACGCTCCTAGAAATTTGAGACCAATAAAAGTGGCTTTAAAATGTACATTTCAAAAGGAAAAGGACTGATTTTTTCACTCAACAATCTCTTATTACTTCCCATAAATCATATAAAATTTTGGCGGGAGGTTCAAATGTAACCCTGTATTTCAGAAAATTGCCCAAATCCAGAGGGGATAGCGATAAACATCTTCAACGCAGACAAAATCGCAGGCATCAGCTAGTAGTTTTATAAGCTAATTTTGTCCTAAAAAATGTGTTTAGGATCCGTAAAACGAGAACTTTAATTTTGTACGGAATTTATTCGTAGCACGAAAACCCAAAATGGTCTCACGTTTTCGTACACTATTTTACGTATTAACGTTACTTAGTTACTTGTCATAAGGAAAACATCACGCTAGAGATAGAGGTACTAAAGGAAGAAAAGTAATATAATTTATCAGCAAACACAAAATGTTCAATAATAATAAAATATATTTAACTATAATATAAACCGTATTTTATTTTCTCCAAGTCATATACAGGGTGTCCCATAATTGACACGTATCCCTGACACCGGAGATAGCCCACCCCTAGACCTACCAAACCAGCCTAACATGACCTCAGTAAAAGTTGCACGGTTTTCGAGATATTGCCAATAATGATAATTTAGTTTCGTAAGAAAATTATTACCAAAAAAAAAAAATTTAGAAAAAAAAAAAAATTAGTCTGGTTTGGTAGGTCTAGGGGTGGGCTATCTCCGGTGTCAGGGTTACGTGTCAAGTATGGGACACCCTGTAATAACCAGTATGTAATATCATATCGTATCATACTTAACGTTTAGGTTAAAATCATAACCAACATGTTTATCTACTTTTATCAACTTATCTATCTACTTATTTATCTTAATCAGGGGCCCTAACATGCCTGCATTTATCGCGTGACAAAATTTAGATAAGGCATCTGTCACTTTTTGACACATAAATAAGTACGACAGTGACGGATGCTTTATCCACATTTGACACGCGATATAGACGCAACCATACTAGGCCCACAGAGAGTATTATTTTACCCTCTTTGGTGATAAAGTCAATCTCATCGCAAGAAGGCGAATGAGTACACATTAAAGTCAACTAACTGGAAGGTCACAGGTTTTCAATGACAAGTCAACAACCTATTTTCACAACATGGCGTCCATCTTTAGATAAGATGCTTTTAATCCATTTTACCGAGTTATTCAAAGTTCTTAAGACAACGTATTTAATTATTTTCTAAGAAATATGTTGACTAGAGTTTTGAAATAATTGTACTTAAACTTCGCCTTTTAATTTACATAATGGCAAAAAACATTTTTAAATGTCAAGATAAGTGCATGTTTGGTTTTCAACCTAACCATCACTTACTCAGTCACATGTTTTCATGATAGTGTATAGTCAAGAGTAATAATAAATCCGTATATGTACAATTGTAAAACTATTTACACATTAAATTTAATATCGTCTGTGCACACAATTTATGACGCTTTGTGGTGTAACTTCACATATTCGTACCCATAACTGCACAACGGTTTAACCGTGAAGACGTAACAAACAGATATACAGACAAACTCACTTACCCATTTATGATATCAGTAGGGTCTTCTCTTTTACTAAGTACTAAAAAAACCCGCAAAACATTGACGTAACCTGACTCCCAACTAAGATTCCGATGTCGAAACAGTCTGAAACCCCATTAAAACGGACGAAACAAACGGGGGCAATTGTCGAATTTTTTTAATAAAACTTGCCCCGTTACGGACGTAAATGCGGTTTGTTTACAATAAACACGGCGATCCGGGTTCCGCGCCCCTTTATTGTATAAGTTGGTCGTGAGACGTTGCGGTATTTTTCTGGTTGAATTATTTTGATTACGGAGTGTAGAAGGTATAATTATGTCTGGTTTCCCAAGCACCGCTGAACAAACGAACTACGCATGATAATTGATATTATAATACATACATACATACCTTCACCCCTTCATTCCTAGAGTGGGGTAGGCAGAGCTGCAGAATTACCAACAACTCTAAAAACTTGTTGTTAATTCTGTTTTCACATTTTGCACAAACAGGCTAAAGCTGCGACCACACCAATGCTTAAAAAACGGTGACGGTACGGAATCGCAGTGACGCGTCGTATCCGTATCGTTTTTGACGCATGCCCTCCACACCAATGCTTAACGGTGCGTATATTACGGTACGTCAAAATCGGCGCCATGTTGTTACTATGACCCCGTCGGTTGTTTAAGCAACGACACCGTTTTTTAAGCAGCGGTGTGGGGAGCGTGCGTCAAAAACGGTGCTGATACGACGCGTCACTGCGATTCCGTACCGTCACCGTTTTTTAATCATTGGTGTGTGGTCGAGCTTGCGTCAAAAACGGTGCTGATACGACGCATCACTGCGATTCCGTACCGTCACCGTATTTTAAGCACCGGTGTGGGCGTAACTTAAGATGTTTACCAGTGTATATTAGTGACAAGTTGCAAGCCCGTCGCCTAACAGTACTACAAGCCTTTATTCCCTTAGTCCCCACTTACGGCTTCCACGGAAAGACAATACATGGAGTGGTACTATTCTAAGCCTTGCCGGCGGGATACCCACACGGGATACCCAGCAACCACAAGGGATAAGGGCAGTAGTATTATTGCAATATAAAATATGATAAAAAAAAGACTGGCTGCTGAGTTTTTTGCGGCGTTTCTTTTCATCAGTGGTCTCTTCTAGGGAAGCGCTGGTAGATTTTTGACGTGAACGTGCCCGTGCGGTCTACTTACTGACAAATGTCTTTTATCTTTTTATCAAAGTAAGATAATTATTATTATTTGTCCCCTGATATTTATTTTATTGTTTCCCCGTGTGGGGATATGGATATAAGATTACCACCATTAATAGGTCTTTAACCAGGATTTCATAAGTAAGTAAGAGTTTTCATAAGGTCAACAATGTGATTACGATATCAAAGCAAGACGTGCTAATATAATGTGAAATACAAATCAGATGACCGGTGAAATTACTAGCATAGAAGCAGTCCATCTTAGTCGTCAGGATTGGCAACGCATTTGGAGTCTTAGGATTGTAGTTTTGAGGATCCATGTCTATGGATCTCGGATCCCACTGCCTATCATTCATTTATTGCGGTTTTTTTTGTTTTCGTTAGTTTAGTGCGTGTGTGCTATGTGCGTGTAATCTTCCGTGGTTTCACTGGATGGAACGCTGAGTAAGAACCATTTCGTGACAACAGGTATTTTGTCTATGTCAGTATTTTGTTTGTTTGTTTGTCACGATTTTTTTTCATCATGTGGCCTGTGTGCTCATGTACCTTCTCCTTGTCATAATAACAATCAAAATTTCTATTAGGAATCTTATATTATATGATGTGCATAATTTACCTTTTCATATTGTTTTCCTTTCCCTGTAATGTTTTCTTTTGCTTAGGGATCGGATTTTCTGAAGCTAATTTACCCAAAGGGCGGCTGAAGGCGGCTTATTAAAATAATTCTTATTATATATTTATGTATCTCATTAATCTTAACGATGTAACACTAAGTAGGTGGTAGGTAGGTACATGAATAAAAAGCAAAATATTGTTAGTATGTTAATAAGGTTTTCATTCGTAATTATGTTTTGGCTCACGTAATTATGCTGATCAGACGAAATAGGTATTTAAAAAATATAATGTTTAATTTCGTGATAAATTGGCCATCCATTTTTAGTAAATAAAATACTCGATAAAATTAAACGAAATTACAAAAATATGTGTACTAGATCGTTCGTTCATTGTAATTTATGGTTGAAAAAAAATTACCTTTCTGCTAGAGTTTCTTACGGCGTTTCTTCTCTGCAAGATCTTGTTCGAAGCGCTGGTAGATTCACTCCATATTACTGACGTGTAAAAGAGCCCTGATGTGACCAATTTACAGAAAAATATTTTATTTCATTTCAGCCTTAAAATACTTTCATATTAATTTATCGTTAAAAGTTTAGTATTAATTTAAGCTTTTTCAAAGGTTATGTGTGAATATTAACTTCTATCAGGCATGAACATCATTACATTGTTCGTATTTTGTAATGAAGATAAATAACTCTTTTTTCAAAAATCGCAATATCTTTTCGCCGTTAAATAAAAACTAAATTTAAAAAGGGAAAAAACTACCCCTCAATAATAGTGAGTCCCACGCAAAGGGTAACTTCGTAATTGATTTACCCGACTCTGGGGTAAGTTTCACGAGACCCGAACTATGTAATTGGGAGGCATTAAAATTTCCCTTTCTCCCTTTTCTAGTCGTAGTTTTTACTTGAGTTTCGGAATATAAAGTTTTTAACTTAAAATTAAGATAACACTAATAAACTTAGCCCCTTAGTTGACAAAACGGATAAGTTAATATTTGGTGTACATTACGTAGTTTAAATGAAGCCCAGTGTTGTAGGAACTCGTTGACTTTGCAATGTATAACGAATTGTACCACTGTTCCTTTTTTTGTGAAAGGTTTAGTATTTAGATTGTCCAATTCTTTATTTTCCCGATATATGACATCTATGATCTACCAACGCCTCTTCTCCCCTCTACTTTGCCCATAACGACTCTTAAAACCAGTCGCTTGTTCCTCAGAAATTGACCCAGATAGGCCTCTTGCCTCTCCTGAAACATTTGCAGCAGTTCATGGGGTTAATAAACATACAGAAACAAGGTCAGTTTCAGGAGAAGAAACGATCCATACATTTAAAGCTCCAAGGTCAGAGGCACCCTGTATTTCGAAGCATCTTTGTTAGTCACTTGTTTTGTCTATATGCGTCATACTTAATAATATTGACACATTTTTGCCGTCATACCAAAGAAGGCTGCTTACTGCATAGTTATAGTATAACCTTCATGATAAACGCACTATAAACCAACTTTATTTGAAGTATGCTTCGCCACTTTCTGTTAGATCAGATGCCAATGTCACAATGGCAGATAAGAACAAAGTATTATTTTAGCTATTGCGCGTTAATAGTAACCCAATAGAAATAGAATGCTTCGACTATTACTACATTGCAGTTAGCCAGCTTCTTGTTATAGTTACCGGCAGGTTCTCTACATATCTTGGTTTTCTTTCTCTCGCAATGAGAAGAGAGAAGTAGTTTAGTTAAAGTTAAATGAAGATCAAAAGAATTTAAATAAGGCGTAGTCTTGTGATCGTGAGCTATCAGATTTAATTTTGTAAGTAAACATACTAGCATGCCGTTAAAGTCATAAAATTATTTTTAATATCAACACTTACTCGACATTAACTTATTCGTAGTTAGGCAAATATGAAGATTAAACTGCACTTTAAAGGTTTAAAGGTCAATATTACCTAAAACAACTACCCATGTTCATATAAGAAACGTGGAATATCCCAGAATTTGCAAACGGTCGGATTGGGCCGTTCGGATCCAGCATAAACGTACGGCCGACATAGCTTGCCTTGTCCAAAGTGCATTTTAGTACTGTTATATCTTATCTCGATTGATTTGAATATAAATTGAAACTACAGCTCGATCGATTTAACGAAATTATTTAAGCTAGTCTAGTATTTTGATTGAACAGATGTCGCAACATTTGTTTAAATGAGAAAATTCATTAATTTGTTCAGTTTTACAGACTAAATTTACTTTCAATTTATTTCTGTTATTACAACTCTGTGTTTTTATTCAGTTTTTGCTGAAGTTTAAAGTTTAGATTCATTACATTTTATTAGGTGATGCAAATTACTTTATATACCTACTTTACTACAACCAGGGGCCCTAACATAGCTGCGTTTATCGCGTGACAAAGTTTAGATAAAGCATCCGTCACCTTTTGACACGTAAATAATTACGACAGTGACGGATGCTTTCTCCAGATTTGACACGCGATATAGACGCAACCACACTAGGCCCACTGCAGTATCAAGTCTTACAAGTATCACTGTCTAGTACTCACTACCTATCATTGTCTAGTACTGACTATATTCATCATATCAGCCAAAAGACCTCCACTGCTGGACATAGGCCTTCCCAAAGGATCTCCACGATGTCCGGTTTTATGCTACCTCGCATCCATCGGAACCCCACGATCTTCACCAGATCCTCGGTCCACCTCGTGGAAGGCCTACCAACTCTTTGCTTGGCTATTTTGTCCGCCCCAACGGCCATCAGTACGAGCCAGTGATGACTCATTATAGTACTCATACAAAAAAATATAATTTGTCTATGTGACGAGATCAAGATGTGGCTTCTAAATGATTACATAATATCAGCTTGGCTATTGATACTCCATGACACGTACAAAAATCTGCAACACTTGCTTTCAGTACCCAAAGGGTACCTACTATTAAGTATTGTGACTTTATCACAGTGTGTATTTCTATAACCACGCTAACAGGTAAAAATAAGAATAAGAAATAATAAAAATAATAATGGAACGGAACCCTTCATGTACGACTCCGACTCGCACTTGGCGGATTTTTGGTTTATCTCTGCATCGTTTTCCTCAAACTTCCATTAGCGCAAGGAAAATATATAACTATTAATTAACACCCCATACAAACAAAAAAACTCATGCATATTCCCTTACAACAAACATTGGCCTCGGCGAACCTATAGGCTGTTCCGGGTATCTTAACGGCGTTAAAAGTGTTTACCCTGGTCAACCCGCGTCACTAAACAAAAACATTAGCGTCTTTACTGCCTCAGTCCCACACTAAAGCAACCTCTTCAAATAAAAGGACACAGCATACATTTTTTCCAAAGCAGCCACCGCGTATGACTTTCGAACTGGTTGCATTGGTAGGGGATTTTCCTAGTCTGTGGTGTTTTGTGTCTTTGTAGGCAAGTGTAGATCCTACCCTGTCCAATGCAGGGTGATCGAAGAAATTTGTAGAGCTCGGAACACTTCGGCAATCAATTTGTCTACGTCAGCCGCATCGGCCGGATTCGGAAAAAGTGATTCATCAAATGTGGTTTTAAAATTTTAGGTTTTTTGCAGTTTGAGTAATTCTAGGCTTAGAGGTTTAACCTAATGATGATATAAAGCATTTTCGTCTTCAATTGTTTTGTTTTTCTACAACAAAGAAAATATTGAAGAAATATGTCGTTTCATTTCTGTGAAGGAAATTTAAACGCTGAGTGGAAATATCAGTCTTTATTGTCGTGTTTGTGAAAACAATCTATTGTTGAGTAAACACGTGGAACCGTCCACGTCTCAGAAAAGAAATGCAAGATGATCCGCACCATTTATCTATAAATCTATACTGTTGAACAAAGGTTTTCCTTGTAGACAATTTTATATGGATAAAATTGCAATATTGAATGTCTTTAGGAACTGTTTTAATGTCTTTTGCAAAATCAGCTCTCAGTCTTATATATCTTATACTCAGATACTCAGTTGACTAGAATAACTCGTATTGAAGACATGTCATATTGATGTTGTTTCCTTATTTCCCCAAAGACGCTTTACCCGAGGCAACTATTAAAATTAAAACTACCCTGCGTCCATCTTCGGGTTATGATCTATCTCTGTAACAAATTTCACGTTTGTCAATTGAGTAGTTGAGCTGTGACCACTGAACAAACAAAGAAACAAACATTCACATTTATAATTTTACTCAGTATGAGGATGACTTCTGTCATTAAAGAGCCCTTAGCATTTCATATTGTGCTTTCCCCAGCCGTTTTAGTATCATAAAAGTATTCTTCCGAATAAAGCAATGAGCTTCAGCCGCAGTAGACTCGGTCGAGACCAGATGTCACTACTCATAATTATTATGACGTCCAATGAAAACTGCAGTGAAAATCTACACCAACTTAAACCAACCACCAATTCAGACCAAAATCAACCTAAGTAGAAACCACTTAAGATATCTGGTTAACGCAAGACTGGCATGATCACAAGTTAATGTGCACCATATCGTTAGTTTAATGGAATTTAAACTTTCCGCGCTTGAGATAGCAGTGGAGACGTTAGCAAAATTATAATGGGTCCGGTAACGACCACAGTTTTAAATTTGTCAGAGTAAAGTGTGATTTATGCTTATAGTTTTAAAGCTTCCGTAGTTTTCGCTTTTTGGGTTGGAATTTTTTGAAGATTTCGCTGGAAATATTTTTAAAAACGTTTGCAAATTTGGTTGTAACCGAGAAACATGTACTAGGACTTTTTTTAATATGTTATGAGTAATTAAACAAAAGGCTCATTCTTTGTAATAATTGACGTTAAATTGGAAAATAATGAAAAAGTATCTGGCAGTAGGTACTTGAGGGAAACACTAGAAAGGTGGAAGTAGAATTTCAGAATGATGATGTTTGATGATGAAGAAGACTAACCCTTTTACTTATAAACCTGGAATAATCTTGAAATACTTTATGCCATGCTTTGTCCTTATCTGTAATTGTGATGTTTGCATCGGACAGAAAGTGACAAAGCATGGCATAAATTATTCCAAGCTTATTTCACGTTTATACGTAAGGGGGTTTGTTACTAACACTTTGGATTAGACAGTTCGAAATGAATAATTTGAATTTATTGACTTAAACTAGATTTATTAAAGTGCAACGCAAGATGCTCTTAGTCTAGTGAATCAGCTATTAGGCGTATACAACTTTGAAAGACTGTAATTTGAGTTCTTCAAAACAAACAAAATAGGAAACAACCTCATTATTAAGGATGAATGTTTCGTAAAATTGTTCGGCAATCTTCGAAGAGCCGAGTCATTTCCCAATACTTAATCACCAATACATTATTCTAATGAGGAAAAAATGATAATTTTCAAGATAAATGTTTTTTATTGCGTAATAAATAATGCATAGGATCATCGGCCATTCAAGTCTCTCATTAGTTGAGTTCTTATTTTAATGATGTTTTACGTTCCTTGTTTATTATAGATCAACAGTAATAAGGCAATGAGCTTTCAACGTTTTTCTTTTCTTTTTAAGATTTAAAAAGACTTACCCCCTTTCTAATAAACATTGAGTAACGGTGGTATAGCTAAATCATGTTTTGTCCTTATCTGTCAAATGCAAATGTCACAATGACAGATAAGGACAATGCATGATTTAACTACACCACGGTTACTCAACGTTTATTAGTAAGGGGAAAGAGTGCACTCTCGCCGCTGACATATTTCTTTTTCACGTATCCGCTACATTCATCCATCTTCCTATTTGATATAGAAATTAAAAAGGTTTTCTCATTAATATTATTAATGCAAATGTGTTTTAGTTCCTTATACGCTGCAACGGCTGGACGAATTCGGATGAAGTTTGGAATGGAGATAGCTAATAAATGCCAAAACATAGGTTAAGCCCGCTTTACATTTGGCTAAATTCAGTGTGCTGAATGAAAAAGACTCTAAAAAAAGACAAGTGTAAAGGCAGTTAGCATGTTAGTCTCTTGACTAACGGACACGATTATCCCCTCCACGCCGCCTGTCTAAATTTAGCACACTGAATTTAGCCAAAATGTAAAGCGGGCTTTACTTTTCACCCCGGAAAACTTAAATCTTTAAGTGAATAACAACGATAGTTAAAATTCGCCGCAACATGGAAATTAAAAATGGAAAGAATTGCTCCACTTTGAAGCCGGTTGCCATTGTGAGTGCTTTAGACAATAAGCCCTCTGGTCTTTAGATATATATGCCTTTGGCCTCGAAAGGCCTTGTTTAGTTTTTTATAAAATTTTAAAACTTAATAAATTAAAAAAAAATGTATAAATTAAATAAGAAGACTTACTTAAACAAAATGCCACATATCATCTTACCATAATACATTTTGATATCTTCAACTATCTTTTTAGTCTCCTATTTGAATGATATTACCCCTGATCCATATACCGGTATACATTTATTTTGTAAGGTCATTTAACGTCAAAAGCATCTTATTTCCTAGACATACACCTAAGATATGCTGCAACGTAATTTAAAATGAATTTCCTTCACAATTGGGATTATTGAGTTAAAAATAAAGCCACCTGTGGTCAAAACAAACCACGCAGTAAAACTCATTAAAATGCATGCAGACGCGGTAATGCATGTTAGTGCAGCGATTGCAGAACAAAGCTAACGGTTGGGGCCGTTCGACTGCGCTTACGGCTCGCATTCGATACTGTCACTTGTACTGTCGGGCACAATCGGGTTCCGGCTGATTATAATTTAAAAGAAATTTCTGTCAAAAAAACATATTTATCGAATGAGCTTTTGTTGCAGGCTGTACTTTTTTGCATAGTCATTATCTGTTTGTCAAGACAAAATTAACGACGAGATTTGAAGTATAGCGGAGGTCCTGTCGCCTCTTAGAAATCATAATATTGGGTTCACATACGTGGTCCAAATTTCAGCCTATTCTATAAGGGAACTGGGTCAAAATTGACTGGGCAAAAAAGATTTAGCTAACATAATAAATATAACAAGCTTGTAAAAAAACATAAATTACAAAGCTAGAGGGGTCTGATTTTTCTTTAAGGTTAGTCCTAATGTTTTCATTTTGTCTAACAACTCTACGTCATGAATGTCATCATAGCTCTTTTTAAATTGTTACTTAAGGCGATTGAGTAAAACCACCAAGCAAAAAGCCTCAGAAAAAAAATCTGAGCCAATTAAGAGATATTTTCTTTTAGTTGGCAAAAAAAGAATAAAATAGATAAGGTATTAGGTAGGTAGTTACATCAACCAAAGCTGAAAGTACCAACAGTAAGTTTTTCAGTGATTCAACTAACATATAATTTGTTGATGTATCTAAAGTCTCGTCAGGCTCGTATGAAATCAAGATACTTATTCATAAAAATCACAATGTGGTTAGAAGTGACCGAGACTTTTTTCATTGTTCGCCCGGAAAACATAAATGTTATTATGATGCTCTTTTATAATAATTAGTTAGGTTCAAACAATTATAAATAACTTCAAAAAACATACTTGTCTCACTTTTAATTAGACAATCGTTGATAAATCTTGAAGCCGGCAAACGCAAAACCAATTAAAGCCTTCCATTCACGAGATCCGCCATCCACACCGAACAATGAAGCAATAACCCATCAAATACTAGAACAACCCAATTTTAAACTCGAGAAAAGCTTAATTTAAATAAACATTATTCAAAATCCATTCGGAATTTGTCGCAAGTCTTTGTTGGGAGCAATCTAACTTTTAATGGCGTACCCTCGTCACAGGACACCCGTCAATATTTGTGATATCCCAAAGTAGCCGGGCTTAGCAGGACTATCGCGGGATATTAAGGCTGTGGCTCAGGCAGAGGAAATTGGGGAAATCGTTCGCAAACGGACTACAGAATTACTGGGATATTTTTGGTATTTAATTTATTTTTTGATGTATGTAGGTACAGCGGCAAAAGCATATAAGCGAGCGACATTTTGGGTAAAATTTAAGTAAGTAATTTAAGAGTGGAATTCAGTTTTTTTTTTGAGCTGGTGTTAACGATTTTTTAACGATTTTCATGCTGTTTGGGGCATACACTTTTTAGTGAAAACGCCCTTTGAGGTGTTGTTAAAAAATTTTTAGTTTTAAAAAGACGTTACAAGAGTACAGAAAATGCTAAGCTAAATTTTAAAATTGCTCGTTATTTGACAGTGGCGCTTAATGAGTTTGTCCGGGTACATAATTTGTAAGCAACATCTGAGTTATTCTTCATAATAATAAAAATACTATCTCTTATAATCTAAAGCACAATTTCTTTGTTTAAAATACTTGTTTTGTTTTTATTTCCTTAAAAACAAATAAAAATCGCTCCAGTGTAAAAACGCCTTCTTACCGTCAATATTATGATAAAAATGTACGGGGCAAGTCCTTCTTAACAAAAATATCTCCTAAAAATATAATAATATGGTTTGCCGCACTTACCCCGTTGACACTCTTACCCTAAGCATAAACCTTTTCCAACAACGTTATACAACTCAACTTTCTTTGAACTTTATTTATATCTCATCAAAATAATACTTAAAAAACAGAACTACCACTAATGAACTAAAAAGCTTTTTATCCTTAGTATTTTAATAGGTACAATTAACACAAAGTAACTAAAATTAAACCAGTTTTCAGTTCGCAGAATAGTCATTCCTAATAAAAGTGGCATCCTGCGGGAAATCCGCGTCACTTCCAGCCAGCCCCGACTGCGATATGACAAGTTCTGTAACCGCTAATTTAGCTGCCCCTTTAATGTGATCTGCTATAAAATTATTTTATTATTAAAAATGTTTGTCTGTAGTCATTTATTTCACAATTTTTTATACATTTTGTGAAATTTGTGATTTTTTTATATTTAGATTTAACAAAACAGGGAGACAATTTAACAGCGCTTCTATTCCCGACGGTAAAAACTATATCGTAGTTGACCTGTTATGGTATTGTTATGACGTCAGACGCCATTACTGTCAAGTAAATAAGAGCTATCAAAACGGTGACAATACGATAACAGATCAGGTAGGTAGGTTAGGTGTTACTAGCGACGACGACGCGCTAGCCTAGTTGGTAGTGACCCTGCCTACGAAGCTAGCGGTCCTGGGTTCAAATCCCGGTAAGGGCAGATATTTGTGTGATGAGCACGAATATTTGTTTCTGAGTTTTGGATGTTTTCTATGTATTTAAGTATTTATTTCTCTATATAAGTATTTCGTTCATTGAATACAAAACGGACACATTCCAAAATCAGTCAGTGTTGCATTTTAAACTTAGAAGCTGTTGGTATAAGATTTTCAATGCAAGAGCAAATTATTTTGGAATGTGTCCATTTTGTATTCAATTAGCGATTTATATCGTTGTCTAATACTTATAGTACAAGCCTAGAGCTTAGTTTGGGACTAGGTCAATTGTGTGAGATCGTCCCTTGATATTATTTACAAAGCAAACGGGGTGTCAAATTGTCTGATTGAAAAAAAAAGGGAGAGTAAAAATGTTATTTACAAAAAAGAACGCACGTTTTTTAAACCTTTTGTACCCCACAGTACAGTACTCAAAAGAACCCATTGTATGTCTGTATCGCACATAAAGGCGTCGCCACACTGTCGTTACGGAGTTCGCCGCGCGACATTACACCGTATTAGTCTGGAATGGCTTTTAGTTCCAAGAATTTTAGGTGTTTCAAATAATCGTTGCCGTTGTGTGTTGAGGGCTCCGCGGTATCTCATTCGATGTACATGGGTATTGGAATATCGGCTTACTTGTTACATGGGAGTATTTTATAACAAAGGTTTTTTTTAAATATTTAATTACAATTTTCTGTTAAAATAATTATAATATCGCTGTTTAATTTAGGACTGCAATTTTTATTTATGATTATGACATATAATTTGTCAGTTTGTATACTACGCCTTCACAGCCAAACAATTTAAGTGATTTTAAATATTATTTAGAATTGTGATATTTTTAGACCGTGAAAAGTACATAAAATATTTATTGTTACTTTAAATTTCATACATCAAAATAAAGATTATAAGAGATCTACCAGTAATTAAATTAATCTATTAAAATTGCAATAAAATTAATCACTAAAAATGACTAAAACACACATACAAAAAAATTAAAACTTAGACAAATACTAAGAAAAAAAAACGTTGCCTTCGTTACATTTTTAATACCAAAGTAAATACTTACTTCAAGAACAATATTTCTTGCAACCCGTCAGCTAAATTGAATGTGCTACAACTGCGTAGCACGTGTTACGCCGTAGCGGGCGCTACGCTCGCCGTAGCGTCTGGGACGCCAGGCTGACCATAAAAGTTTACGACTCCCTCACAGGCAAAGAAACTGTAGTTCGTTCAAGGTTTGATAATAAATTGTATGAAAAGCTGCTTTATCACTTTGTAAGTTAAATGGACGAAGGTCTAAAGTTCAAACACAATAAAGATTTTTTGAACAAAATAGGTACCGATTTTGTAAAGGCGTATACACACAGACTATAAATTGTACTTGGTACAACTACATTGCCGTTGATATTGTATTGTATTGTTTTTATCACGGCCAGTTTAATAGTAATTTATGTAACTGTACATAGTGCCTAATTATGTACAGTTACATACACTACTTTATCTACCCACATTATCATAAGCCTCCATGATGCATTTAGGAGCCGCATACAACAAAACAAACTTTAACCGTTAATGGCGGTAATGTATGGCGTTAAAAGGTTGAAAAGTTTCCTGGCAACTGTCATAGTTTTTTAATTCAGAGACAAACTATCATATCGTTCGATATCTTACTTATGTGCGACATTTGTCAAATTTGTATGCAAATTGACAATTCATTTCGAACTAAACGTCATCTCGACTGATATAAGAATAGAGGTCAAATCAATTTTCTGTTTTTCAGAGATGTTCGAAATTTAAATGAAATAATACTATCGAAATCGATGTTGTTATTTAGCAATAATAACAGTTTTACAGATAAGAAATTTGTTCTAACAAAACAGTCTATTTTTATGGTGGTCATAATGTGCGGTTCTTGAACGCATCATGGAGGGTTTATAAAGATAAAGTAAATAGGAACTGTCATAACTGTTGAGGACAGTTGGTAACAGTGTCCCATGTACCCGCGCGAAGATAAATAAATTAGCCGTCGCAAATTGGCTGTGTTTTATTCGGCCCTCCTAAGGAAAAATGACACATCTACTATATGAATTACATTTTTTAGACGACTTTCACAGCAATACATTGTTTTTTCATACTGTTAAGACGTCAAAACGATTCATGAATATGTAACATTCGAAATCTCTTCCAGCAAAATTCACATAACAGTCGCCGGTGTCAGGTCAATTAATCCAAATAAAATAATAAAAACAAAAAAGTAGCTCATACATTCGTTAAAATTAGAAAATATCTTTCGTGTTGTGCATTAAAACTTGTAGAAATACAGTATTTCAAGTTTTTTTTTAATTCCTTGAAATAAAGCCAAGACAACATGGTTGTAAGAGACTTCAAACGCAAGGTTTCTTTGCACGGTCGACGACGCAATGACAAGTATAAATGGTTACATTTTTCTTTCAAAGTCGCTTTACGTCGTGTTCGTTGCGAGGAACAAAACTCATTGCACGTAACATTGTGACGACAACAATTGATTTTATGCATGCGAAATGCCATTAAGAGGTTTGTAAACCTAAAAAAATCTAGACTAAATGCGCGTTCCTCTCCTCTTAAACCGAGGCCGATAGTTAAGATTTAAAAAAAAACTAGGTAAGTATTCACATTTGTTGAGAGTAAAATATTTCTTCGATAGAAACAAATTAAAAAAAACGTGATCGTAGAAACCCAGTGTTTTATAATAACTAAAATATAATTTAAATATCGTGGAAAATGGACTTGATTTAGGAGCTCAGAAACGTCATTGCCCGCAGCTAAATTTGTATGGAATTTTTGCGACATCTACGCGATTTAAAACATCGGTTCAAAATCCTCTTGAATATGATTTTAAAATAAAAGTACGGTGTATAAGTTTTTTGTCAATAAAGCTAGCAAATCGCTCTTGCATTTTTAAATTTAGCGGGAAACGCTCTCCAATGAAGAGCCCATTTCCCAAAACTTACTAGAACAATAATACTATTCCATGCGGTACATTTCACTAGTAAACTTGCAAAAAATTGTATTGTGTGAACTAATATTATTAGTGTAGTGAGTTTCGAGAAATGGGCCCCCAGAGCGTTTGTCTTTGATTAGCCAAGTATTGTTTCCCCCTTACTAATAAACGTTGAGTAACGGTGGTGTAACTAAACCATGCTTTGTCCTTATCTATCAAATTCAAATGTCACAATGACAGATAAAGACAAAGCATGTTTTAGCTACACCACGGATACTCAACGTTTATTTAGTAAGGGGGTTACAATGTTGTTTTTACTCGGCCGCCATTACTGTCTAGGGCTGAGATCCTACAAGGTAAAACCTTATTGCTTTTGACGTGTTATTGTACTGCTTTTAACTCGGCCGCCATTACTATCAGCCCACTATTTCACCATCCCGATAATGACAGGTGACAGGTGACATTTTAGTGTACATGGAGCAGCTTATATAAAACCCAGTGATGTATCAACGTGTTGACTTTGCAATGTATAGAGTATTGGCACATGCCACGTGTTATTGTCAAGATGGTGAAATAGGCGGCAGGTAAATAAGAGCTATCGTCACGTTGACAATAAGATACCATGTCAAAGGCAATGTTCGTTGCGAGGAACAAAACTCATTGTACGTAACATTGTGACGACAATACGTGACAGTGTATATTTATGTATGCAAACTAGCACGACGTTAAACAATATTGCAGCGACTCTATTCAACACGGTAAAATAATATCGTTTTTGACCTGTTATCGTCTAGTCAACGTTTTGATAGCTCTTATTTGCATGACAGTAATGGCCGCCAGGTTAAAAACAATACCATAACAGGGTCAAACACGATTTGGATTTTACCATCTATGTAAGCCCTTTCTGAAACGGATGCTTTCCAAAAACACTTCTTCCGGAACATCCCATGAACTGGAAAGTTTTAAAACATCTTTCTCGAAACTCAATTAAAAACCAATCGGAGCTCGTCGTCGCGTGAAAAATGGTCTGTTTGTGAAACGTTGTGAAATGTGAACTACAACAAGAAATCGATGGCCGAGAGTTTTCGTTATGTCACTATTAAATTAAATTGGATGTCGAATTAAATAGCACGGTTACAGTTTCAGTTCGGAAGTGCTGAGTTCTGATTTTGTGATCGTCGAGTTACTTAAAACTGTTTTTTTTGTGTGTTGATAAATATTATAGGTTATGTTGTGGCGGGCTCTTTTCCGCAACTCGACGACTCAAATGTATTTTGATAAATATTATTAACTTTGTTAATACCATCTAAAAACTCTTGATAATAAAGGTGGTGTTTAAACCTTTCATTGCCAAGCGTCCTCAACCGCACTATGCCGCGATGCCGACGCCTTCACAAGCATGACGCCGAATGGCGTCTGAGGCATTCAAGCTAAGCTAAATGTGATACCGATCGCTAGTCCACGGCATCGGAGGTTTCTTTAAATCATGACGCCGATCCGTGTCTGCGGCATCTAGCTCAATTTTAATTGGACGCCAACTGGCGTCCATTGCTTCCAGCTTGAGTTAATTTAAACGCCGATTGGCGTAACTGGCATCCGAGATATAATTTTTGTTATAACTAAATATTTTATCTTTTTTGTAAAACCGACTAAAAAAAGCTACAATTTCAAAACACGATATTTATTTACAAAACATAAACCATGGAATCGTCAATGAATATGTTAAGATTTATGAACACTAAATAGAATAGGTTGTTGTGCAATTATTGCTTAAATAAACATTTTTTAAAAATTATTATTCAGTTTATGTTCTATTTTATAATTTTAATTTTATGTTTTGTTGTGTTATACAATTTTACTTACTTAAAAATAGCGTTAATTTTAGAATTTTAGAAGCGTCTAACTTCAAAACTAACAATGTAATTCTAACCAAGAATCAAAAACAATTTTAAATAATTTCGGTAACATTTGAAACAATTTCACCTGTAGACAGCTTAAAAGTTAAAGATTCTCTAATTAAACGACAACCCCACGTGCCCCAAAATAAATAAGGATCCCATTATCAAATTAGCTTTATTAATATTAAAATGGAAGGTTTAAGGTAATAATTAGAGTAATTTATTCGAGGGCTCGGAATGAGCCCCGTGAATAATTGCACCGAATGCCGGCGGCTTGGACAATTTCATAATTAAGATATGGTATTCATTTTATAGGAATTATAAGTTTAAAGATTTTTTCTAAAATAGGTACTTAAACCCCTTGTAAATTAATTTTATTTGAACAAATTAATTGTTATTTTTTTTTTTTTGTTTAATCTGTATATTATTATACCTAGAGCAAAACAAATGATAAGGCGCAAATTGCTAAAAGTTTATGTAGGTATATACTTTTCTGTTACATTTTTTTTTATTTAACTGCAGGATTTGATGTTGTATAAACAGGTGTATTCCAATTTTACCTCCACAATCAAATGCAACGCAGAACATTGAGAAATAATGTAAGTATATTTTTTATCACTGGACATTTTTGATCATGTAATTTGATAAAATGATCAACATTTCAAAATCTGACACAATTTTGAATGAAAATTTATAAAAATTAAACTCGTCTATGTCAACATTAACTTAAGTTATATACAGATAACTTTTTCTATAAAAATGGAATAGCTTAACCCGGTCACGCGACGTCTATCTTGAGAGCCTGTTTACTGCGCACTTAAGTGCTCCCCTAAGATAATACTCGTTTACCTCGCGTACCGTACCAATGAACGTACAATCAGCCCAATGGAACCCTGACCCACCATAGAACGGTGTCACAGTGACATTATAAAACAATTTGTTTGACACTTCTTATGACTTGAATCATAACGTCTCTGTGACACAGTTCTATGGTGGGTCAAGGTTCCAATGGTCTGATAGTACGTTACAAATGACTTTTTTCTTTTGTCTGATAGTATCTTGTTACAGTAAAACTATTAATCGTTACTGTATTTAATCATTTGTATTATCCAACAGTGTCTAGAATAATAAAAAAATAGAACACGTAAAAAAAAATGATTATTTTGGTTAAAAGCATACAATTTAGCAAAAGTTAGGATCTAGCAAGTAACAGAAACGATAAATTAACACCAATATTATGTCAAAAAACACAGTAAAGGCACAAGCGACTCGCAAGGCTTTTTTCAAATACTCAGCTTAGGAAAACAAGAAGAACCAATATTTTCTAGGCGGTTTATTTGTAAAGCGGTAAAATTCTTAAAAGTTGGTCCTATAATAATTGGCATTATGATGAGATTGCTTCCGACTCCCTTTAATTTGCTACGTCTAGTCTCTTATTGCTTTACGAAAGAAAAGACATGGATTAAGGTAACATTAAAATAAGCAACTAACCAACCAATATTATTGTTTTTCCAATAGTCATACAGTATAAAATTACCTTAGCACAAGACAAATTAAAAATTACGCAGACATACCTATTCTAATTAAGACCACCAAATTCAATTTTCTTTAAATAAACTAAACTATAATATAGGTCTGTGATTATCAGGATATCTACTAGTATAACGACATAATACTACTATAATTATACTATTTTTTAGTTTATACTACTATATATTTATAGTATTATACTATTATAATTATAGTGCAATAGAGGCCCAATATTTTTTCTACCCCTACTACAAACCTCGCATCCCTGTAACCTTGGGATTAAAGTTACTGACATTACAAGGTCAATGAAATAGCCGAAACGAACCACAAAGGACTCGGGGTTAAGTTTCAATTTTAATTTAACGGTCTTTTAAAGAAAACGGTGCAGTTCCAATCAAATTTAATGTTCTTTCACTTTTACAGCGATGCATAAAAATTTATCGATAGTTTGTTTAAACGAACGATTCTAATTTGGTCTTTAAAGAAAGATAACGGCGTTCTTTCGCAATTTACCACATGAAATTAAAAAACCGGCCAAGTGCGAGTCGGACTCGCGCACGAAGGGTTCCGTACCATTATTTATACAACGTTAGCAAAGAACGGCAAAAAATAACGTTTGTTGTATGGGAGCCCCCCTTAAATATTTATTTTATTCAGTTTTTAGTATTTGTTGTTATAGCGGCAACAGAAATACATTTCTGTGAAAATTTCAAGTGTCTAGCTATCACAGTTCATGAGATACAGCCTGGTGACAGACAGACAGACGGATAGCGGAGTCTTAGTAATAGGGTCCCGTTTTTACCCTTTGGGTACGGAACCCTAAAAACTAAATAACTTTAGTATTTATTGTTATTTGAGTGTATTAATTCTTCCATCAATTTCCCTAGATCAATTATTTCAAAATGGCTAAACTGGTTCAAATGTAAATAAAAAACGTTAAACTCAGCGTCGCACTTGACTTTTACTTTTTCCCGGATTATAAAGGAAATGCGATTTATTTACGAGGAAAGGTTCGAATCTCCGGCAGGTCACAAGTGTACATTACGGCCCCAACTCGAGACTGCCCTCTATAAATTACTTATAACGTAGCCTTGTGACGTAAAGGGTCGGTGACTTGAAGAAAGGTATTTTTATTTTAAAAGTTTCTGGGAACTTTGTTGAATGTTAAAAGCCGATAATATTGTTGGCTATTTTTAAAACAATAATGAATTTACGTCTTACGAATTAGATGTTTGCTAAACAAGAGCATTTAACATGGAAATAACAGCAAAAAAGTTGAGTTTTCTAGACTATAAGTTACAAATGACTTGGCATCTCTAATGACATTGAAGACTTCAAGGATTTTGTTTCAAAATGGGTCCTGAATTTATGTTCGTAATATTTTAAATTTCTACGTATTTTTGATTACCACTGAAGTAGGTACAGATATGCTTCTTATAAACTTACTGGTAGTTCCAAACGAAGTCTTGAATGTGCTTTATGTAATTTCGTATTTAACTTTCAACACATACTTATAATTTATAGTTAAATTATCGTTGTCTAGTCAACATTTTACGTATACTTAAGCTAAATTTACTTTGGGACTTTATTAATTTGTAATATATATAGTACTAATTTGACAGTGACAAGTAAACTATAAGCACACGGGAATGATAGTGTTTAGACTTGTTGCCTAGGGATTTGTCTTACCCTAATCCATCAAGATAACTGGCACCTCAATAATAATTGTACAAGTACTATCTCAGACTTGAATATATAGACTTGAAAACACACCGATCTATAAGATATAAAGTTTAACCAGAAGGTTAGGAAATTAAACATTATTCGTCCGCGCAAAAACGTTTTTTTTTTTAAATCGTATCATATGACATTGTAGGTACGTTATGGAAAAATACTAACAGGACAAAAAATGCTATATGCAGCTAAACGCAAGAAAATTAAACTTATATTACTTTGCACTTCAGAAATAACAAAAAATATCAAATATCGGTTAAGGCAAATATGTAGTTTGTTGAATAATGGAACATTATAAACCCATATCGTAATTTCTCAAAATTAAACAGATTAGGTGTGGTTTAATAGTTTAATGTAATAAAACAAACGATTTGCATTAATGTGTTTAATTTTCTTGTAAGTTATATAAGTATTTCTGTATCTATTCAAGTATTTACATCGTTGTCTAGTACTCATAGTACAAGCCTAGAGCTTAGTATGGAATTGTCCCCTGATATATTATGATTATTTAGTCCACCGGGATAAAAACACATTTTCATCATTGAAGACATAGGCATATCTTAGTTCCCAGAGTTGGCATCGCCTGTGCAGTCGTAGCATTGCAGTCTTGAGATTAAACTCTTGAAAATACAAATGTCTATAGGTCTCAGATCTTATTTACCATCAGGTGGTCTGTTTATTCGTTTGTGGTGAAATCAATTATAGCTAGGTGGAGAGAGACTGTACCTAAAATTTAATACATACATAAACTCATACCTTCATTCCCAGAGTGGGGTAGGCAGAGCTAAAGAATTACCAACAACTCTAAAAAATTAGCAAAAATTCTGTAATCACATTTTGCACAATTAGGCAAAGATGTTGACCAATGTATTAACAGTGTGCATGCTCATCGCCTAGCAGTACTTCAAGCTTTTATTCCCTTAGTCACCCTTACGACATCCACGGGAAGACATGGAGTGGCACTATTCTAACCCGGAAACTACACGGGACATTTTAATACACATAATAACAATATAATTTACCGATGAAGTTTACGTTAACTTCAATTGCCTCGTTTATTCCACTCAGTCAATCCATTTGTTCGGCAACAAAGCAACTCAGTATAACATTCTCGGTGTACTCGGTAAATTCAATTGTCTGAACAATTTCCTCAGTTCGACATATTCGGAGAGTTGTATCGTATTTAGACCGACTTTACAAAGCAAATGTGTTCTACGGATACGTATCATCTCTAAGTATAAAACAAAGTCGCTTCCCGCCGGCTGTTCATTTGTATGTACGCTTAGATCTTTTAAACTACACAACGAATTTTAATACGGTTTTCACTATCAGTTAGATAATTTTACACGATAGGTTTTTATGTATAATAAATTCTGGTTTATGTACAGGTGTTTCAGAAAAAATGCGTAAACTGAAGCGAAGTGAAGGCGGGTCGCTAGTAATATAAATACAGTTCAAAATACATAATGGGTCATATTACATAATAATGGTCATGTGGTTTATATTATAATTGTTATAAAACAAACCTTATCTAACCTAATGGGTTCTATACAATGTCCTTTTTAAAAATCCTGTAAATTTTACGGATTCAGATATAAAACCATTATAATATGTAAATTATGACCATTATATACACAAAATACTAACCTCCTTATTCAAAAACGCACTATAAACCTTTTTTTGTAAAATTATGCGTTGTCCCTTTCTGTCAAATGGAAATATTACAGTGACAGATTAAGGATAAATCATAATTCAAGATAAAAAAAGATGATGATGAGAGCACACTAAACCTATATCTTGTCATTATGACTCGTTATGTATTTTGAACTTTATATAATTATTACGATACGATCCCGTGTTTTATGTATACCAGTAAGTAGTGGGCCTAGTATGGTTGCGTCTATATCGCGCGTCAAATGTGGATAAAGCATCCGTCACTGTCGTACTTATTTACGTATCAAAAGGTGACAGATGCCTTATCTCTACTTTGTCACGTGATAAACTCAGCCATGTTAGGGCCCCAGGTATACCTACTTCTACCTTTATGAATGTTCGTTTATAACTTGCCACTGCCCGCAACTCCGGTTACGAGTCCATTGCCAAGATACATTAATGGATTCTAGTGAAAGAGCATTTTAATCCATCAATGGATACGAGTGGGCTCGCTTTGAGTCTATAAAAGAGTCATGTAGCTTTTATACTCTAGGATTTATGAATGCATTTTAATGGAAAAAAAGGCAAACGATCAGACAGCCATGATGGTAAGTGAAATCTGAAAAGACTGCAATTGCATTACCAAACCTGAGGACCAAGATACTTCAATGCTTTTAATTTCACCGGTTGTCTTATCCTCAGTCTGGAACACAATAATGCGAAACTGCTGCTTGGTAGGAGATTAAAACATGAATGACTATTTTTGCCCTGAACGCTATCATAACGAATATTATAAATGCGATCACTTGCATGTGTGTTTGTTTTCACTGTTGAACGCCTCAACCAATCGACGTATTTAGGACAGAGGTAGCATAGGGTGAGGGTACCAATGTTGGACACTTTAAGGTAAGGGGACCAATATTGGACACT
Organism: Acleris cristana; assembly: GCA_948252455.1. Lineage (NCBI taxonomy): Eukaryota > Metazoa > Arthropoda > Insecta > Lepidoptera > Tortricidae > Acleris > Acleris cristana. The sequence continues at coordinate 14,964,600 of OX411788.1, read as the reverse complement.
TAACTCTTAATTAAAATAACATAAGGTTATAAATTGATTGTCTCAATATAAATGAATAACCCTTATATTCTGTACCATAAGAATCAGGTGTCCATTATTGGTCCTTGTTCATTACTGGTTCTATCACCTATATCCCGGAGACGGCTATAAAGTACTTTTTAGTCCGAAAAATGTTACAGTCCCTTTAGTTCCTTTAGTCCCTTATATTATTTAATTGTTTCATGTGCTATGTCAAAACAAAAGGTACAATTAACAGGCCGCCTCACAAACGACAAAGTTAGATTTCTGTTTACCAAAACACTTTATGTGCAAATTGAGTCAACTCAAATTAATGGTATTGTATTAGTTTGGCCCACTGATAATTTATTTAGTTCAAATCCGGTGGGCAACCCCATCTATTTCGCGCGGTCTCGTGAAATATTTGCTACACCCTTCACAAATATAATTTAGCTGTAGATATATGGATGGCTGAAATTTTGTGATATTAATATCTTGTCTAGTCTCGTTCAGCTGTTATATTATGAAATTGAAACGTTTTTGAGGCATAAACAGTTTTAATTGTATTGCTTGGAAAATTTCGTTGAAAATAGGCGTAATTATTATGTAGATATAATTTACTTGTATATTAAAATCCATCGACGTAGTCAAAATTTTTTAGTACTAAAACTGTTGACTATGTTGATGTCTGTTATTACGTTTTTTTTTATTTAGAAACCTTATAAAACACCGCTCATTCCAAAATACCGAATATTAAAATGCCCATTTCACAATATATTGGACTCTTATTTCTTATACACATAAATTAAGGTATTATTCTATATTTTTACCCATTATTTAATTTTAAAATGTGGTATTTTGGAAATCTGGTAAAGAGACTTTGGTATTTTAGGAACAAGCGAGATAATTTCACCGGGATAAAGTTAATAATAGCATCAAATATATTTAAGTAAAAACTTTACTAGTATTCGCATCTGTAGGGTCAGTTTTGCGGCATTTGATAAATAAAAGATTTCCTTTTGCAGGGCTTATCTTTAGGTTGTACAGATGAGCTTTGCAAAAAGAAATCTCTTATTCATCAAATGCCGTAAATTGCATTTTATTTATGTCGTAAATAATTAAATACTTCAACTCACGCCTTCTTTCCCAGAGTGGGGTAGGCAGAGCTACAGAATTACCTAAATACCTACAACTAAAAACATGTTGATTCTGTTACCACATTTTGCACAATTAGCCTAAGATGTGCAACAAGCGTATTAGTGACAGGTTGCAAGCCTCTTACGACATCCACGGGAAATGGAGTGGCACTATCCTAACCCGGCAACCACACGTCATTATTGTTTAAATATTGTCGTAAATAATGAATCGAAAATATATTCAAGGTGTAGGGTAAATTATCTCTTTAGTACCTTTTCACTTTTACTCCTTAAACAATATAATAATGACAGCTGAAACTTGACGTCAGAGCGACATGGCACAAAAATGATAATGTATTTATGGCGTTGACTCTGCCGTGACAGAACACGCCTCCAGGGATACAACTGTGCATATTACAAGCATCTCGTGTCTCGTGTTTGAAGATTTTCCTGCTTCAAAAAAGGTCAGATGTATTCGCCTTGTCCGCAGGGACGCAGTGGCTGCGGAAGGGTCTAGATCATATTTTACATGTAACGTATAAGTGAGAGACACGTGTAATGAGACAGAGACCAAAGTATCTTCGTTTTCCAAATGTTTAATCACAGTTTTTATTCTATGTTGTCTTAAGACACGAACAAATAACTATTGAATTTGAATTTTAGTGTTTGGTATTGACATAAGCGTTTGAAACGACCGTCAGTCAGCTTACGACAATTCTATTATTAAAAAAATGCAGTCTCTCTCTCTCTGTGTGCGTGCGCCCGTGCGTGCTTGCGTACGTGCGTGCGTGCGTGCGTGCACAAGATAACCCGAAAACGACACGGGTTCAGCAGAAAATAGCTTTCTATGAAACGAAAATTCTGCGAAGTGAAACGGTCTATGAAATAAGTGTCGGTGAAACAAGTGTTTACACTTAAAACAGTAGGTATAATGCCCACGAGCTTAGGTCCAATATTTTAGGAGTTAGAGCAACATGCAATTTTTGATCCCATATATACATACAGTTAAACCCAACCAAAAGACTATATTTATACATCCTCTGGATTAAGCAAACTCCTCCCATATTAAATTTAACAACATTAAGTAAATACAAACAAACGGACGAAGCCGGTCCACTAAGAGCATAAGTGCAAATACATATGTTGCTTAGGACAAAATACGAGGTACACAGATTCATGGCACAGATAAGCCACTCGTCAATGACGTTAATTAATTAGTAGTATTTGACCATGACCTAGTTAAGAGCAAAGAAAGAGTCAAAACAAGTTCTACGATGGAGTTAGCTCATCCAAAAACCTACCTACTAATCCTACTTTTGAAGGGAACCCAGTAATACAAAAGTAGGGTCTCATTCAACCCATAATTTCATCGAATTACACTTCCTCAAATGTATCATTAAATTTCATCGAATTTCATTTATCGATAGCTATTTTCTGCTGAAACCTTTGATTAGGTTAAACTTGTAAGCATCAAAAAAAATTCTCAAAAAATGCTTTTCGATGAAATGAAAGTTCTACGTAATGATACGTTTGTAAAAATGAACTGAACGAAAAAAGTCAATCTTTCTAATATTCTTAATATTATGTGGATTTTCGTGATAACACAGTATAGTTTTATTCCTAAAAAAATATCGAAATAACGTGAAAGAAATTCTACGTTATAAAACGCTTACAGAAGAACTTATTTCGTTATTATCTCGGTCAGTAAATCATAGTCCCTTGTTTTTTTGCCAATTTTTTCCATAATCTTCCATTTCATTCTCTATTATAGGCTTAATCGAGCTGCCTTTTATTCCATTAAATCTGAAAATGATCATACATAATACAATAGAAATTTCATCTTCATATTTTATTTGTTATCGACGAAGTTCGAAATCAAACAATGACTGACATAATAATATCTGCCAAGTTATTCTTTTATGAGGCTGAAATAAAATAACAAAGGAACGTCCCATTTTTTTTGTAACAATAATAAGAGCTACTGATTAATTTAATTCGTCAATCTTGAAAGATTACAATAAAAAATCGTAAAAATGCGAGTGCAAGTCGCGTGGAGGGGTTCCGTACGTATTATTTTATAAACTTAAGTTTGCTTATAATATGATTTGTCCTCATCTTTCATTGTGACTTTTGTATCAGACGGAAAGTGACAAAGCATCTTTAACTAAAATAAGTTCTCAGTTTACTTTGAACGTTGAAATGAACCAAAACCGACGGCCGGATGGTCGCGTTAAGCAATAAATGATTTTCTGTGCTTTTTTTTTTCATAATTTTAGGCGCAGCAGTTTTAGCGATAAGGGCTCTGTTCCATTTTCAGTAATTTCAGCTGGACGGTCGCGTCAAGCAATTAATGTATTTCCACACAACTTATCTATTTTCGAAAACCATGTAAATCCTTTTCTAGTGCCAATATCATCAAGAAATGCCGAGTCCCCAAATCTAAATAATCGTACTCGATATTTAACTAGTTTGAATCGAATCCGCGTGTTATTAAAATCGTCAGTTTATTATGCATGATATAATATTATAATTATTGTGTGATTGAAATACGCTGCAGTCAAAGTTATTCGCGGCTCGAACTTGTGCCAGCGCATATCTGTGTAACGCGTGAGAGGTTTTAAAGCAGCGCACGAGTTGGCGATTATACTTATCCTATAAAATAACAATAAGCATGCTTTAAAAATCCCGATAGTTCCAACCGACTTTAAATCGTTATAAATCCTAAATGATCATTTAAAATGACAAATGATGATAGAATAAATGAACCGCGAAGATGCAAATAACATACTAATTCATGCGTTTTCGCATTAGTTATTTAAACCTGACTACCGAGGGAGGTGGGTAATGTTTTTATCAACCTATATAATGTATTTGTGTATGTTTGTTTTTTGTGGTGCTCTAGAAACAAAACGCGTGAACCGATTTTGATTATTCTTATGTCAATCGATTTGTCTTACTGCGGCACTCAGAGACGTCAATTAAATTTAATGCTTGTTAAGTGACGTGTTATCTTATTCTATTGCTGTAGCAAAGAAAGTGACAGAAGCAACTTTAATCAAGCGTTAAATTAAATTGACGTCTCTGAGTGTGGCAGTAAATCTTGTGTCACTAAAATGACAGTAATCAAAATTCAATATGGCGGCAACTAGACGCCATAATAATATTGTAAAAAAGAACAACGAGAAAGTCGACGAACTAATGACACGTACGGTATCATTGCATAGGTATTTAAAAATACTTTTTTTTTTTTACAATGATTATTTAGGATTTATAACGATTTCAAGTTGGTTGGCAACAGTCGGGTTTTTTAAAGCTCACTTTTTCTTAAAACAATTTACAACAATTTTGAAATCGTAACGTGAACAGGCAGCTTTACATAAAGTAGCTCGCAGTAGTTGTTAGGTTTAGTTCAGTCGAAAATGCAGCTCAACGCAGCCCGTGTGGAATTAATTTAATGAACTAACTTTGATTCTATTTTGTTCTATTCTAGGAGTATTCATATATGAAAGTCTTATGATGACATGACACGTGTTGAATATTTTTAGGAAATACTATAAAAATTGGTTTTTATAAGTTTTTAATCTTTTATTTTTAAATCATTATCTTACGAGTATGCCTTACGGTACGTGTTTTTATTGATGGCCAATTTAACATTAATATTGTGCACAAAAAATATATTTATTAATGCGAAAATCCTAGTGTAGTTTCTTCAAAATTTAAAATTTCACTTCTTATTTAAATGCGAATGTTTGTTTGTCTACTACTCCTTCACGCTGCAACGGCTGGACGGGTTTGGATAAAATTTTGAATGGAGATAGCTTTTTCCTTGATTTAAAAAAAGTTACTTTTCATTTTGGACCGAAGGAATAACGATAGGTACTTGAAATCTACGCGGACGAAGTCATGGGCTAGTGTTTATTAATAAAAAGACGATCAACATGAAACAAAGATTTTGTTGATTCAAAACTCAAAATTCATAATATTTATTCAGTAAATTGGCCACATGAGGGCTTTTTACATGTCGGTAATATGGAGTGAATCTACTAGCGCTTCGGACAAGACCATCATTGCGGAGAAGAAGCGCCGCAAGAAACTCCAGCAGAAGGTCATTTTTTCCAATCATAAAATACAATAATACACAAAAGTAACATTACAAGGTAATAAAGTTATAAATAATTATTTTTAAACTAACACAAATAAAATCATTACAAATGTAAGCTCAATAACATTCAATTAAAAATAGTGACTAGGAGAACAACATGACGATGACTCTACGTCAGGAATGATAATTAAAATAAGTAACTGGAAAGCAGGTCCTTGCAAGCGTGAACAGACCGGACCTCACAGACAGCACTCATTCACGAGTATGACGCGTATCTCAGCCATTGGCTTTAAATACCTAAAATCGTCTTCTCAACACTTGCCTTACAGTTTTCCCACCAAACATCAACACCAATTACCAATCCCATTACAAAACAAATAACAAACACCAGCCATTTCCTCAAAAACACACGTTCAAACAACTCCCATAACTTGCAAACTCTCATCCATACATTATAATGATAATGAACGCAAGACACATTTGACTTTAAGCATTTTAAGAGAAACCTCATCAAGTAGCTAATCCAAGAATTAAGAGATAATCAAGATGGATGCCCTGTTGATGGCGTGTTTCAACAAAGGTGTTTCCACTGGGAGATCCTCGTATTCAAGGACTCCGTACCAAAAAACACACCCTTAAGTATTACAGATACGGTTGGATTTTGTGAGTCGGAATTTAACCGACGTGAGAGTTGTGATTTTTCCAGATTATCTTGCGAAGGCATCCAAGGATGCAATAAGTCTTGTACAAGGGTTTTGGAATACGCGGAGGGTTGGTTCGTTAGGGTTTTTGTTTGTGGCGTTGAACGGTTAATACACTGTTAAAAACTATGTACATTATCATTTTTTACAAGCTTTTTGTTTAACTTTCCATGCATGAATGAATGTATGTAAATTAAATTTGACTCACTTTCTGGTTTCGGATGAAGCTAAAAATTTGCATACATCTTTAGTTCTCATGACAATACAATAATATGACACCATCAAGTGGCTCTGAGCATGGAAACGTAGTGTGGCCATAGGAATTGCTAAAATACACACATGATAAACCCTTCGTGTTAGGGCTCGTTAAAATCGTCTTGACGAGTAGATGACGACTATGCAAAAATGGAAGCACAGACGCATGTCAAATCCTTATTTCACCAAATGCTTATCATGTCAAAAGCTTATTTCGTCAAACTCTAGTTTTGTCCAATCTTTGGTACGTCTATTCCTAGTATTGTTAAGTCCCTGTTTCGTAAAATACTTGTTCCGTCAGATGCTTACTTCGTCTAATTCTAGTTACGTATCCTAGCTTCGTCGGATCCTTGTTTCGTCAAATCCTTGTTTCGTCAAATGCTTGTGAGTCAAATCCAGGTTTCGTATCTATAGTGTTTTGTTAATTCTGCATTGTACATGTAAAAACTAAAGTACATATCAGAAATAAAACTATATTTTTGCAAACTAGGCATTTTATTTAACCCACCATAGTTTCATCAAGCATGTTTCTAAAAAGCTTGTTTCTTTCTTTTTCCTGTTTGCAAATCCTCTATTATTTTTTCAATTTTTCTGTCCTTTATTATAAGAGTTTAAACGTCTGAATCGTCCGTTTGGGAACGACGATGCCTCAGATAAACACACAGATATACAGACACCCCTTTTTCCACGTCTGGGACTAAAAAAAGTATATGATAATATTACAAATTAATACCTGACCCTATTTGGCGCTCTGATAAAAATTGGATATGAATACTGAAATACTGGATCACCCTACTAGATCACTGACCACCTTATCAGATCTCAATTTAAATACAATTGCCACTGATCAAAAGGGTCTAATAATATTGGTCAAGCCAAGTCCTAAGTTAAAACTCCACTGCAGCTAAATAAAGCTGCGCCAAAGATCACTCTTAGTTAGGACAGAGGCGACATTAGCCTGATGGATTGCTCCCGAGTCGCACCATCTTGAATTGTGAACTATCGAATATTTGCCTTAAATTGGAGACGATAAGTATCAAATTACGATAAATTGCAAAATGAGGATGCTGCCTTCTATAATGAAGGAAAATAATTTTTGATTCTCGGCGAATAAAAACAAGCGAAAATGCCTGAAACTTAAAGATGTATTTTTTTCGGTTTCGGCAATAGAGGATCTCTTGCGTTGTCATCCGAACGATTTTATACTATTTTTCTTACAAGTATTTAAGTACTACCTGTCATTCGCGACTCCGTCCTAGTACAAGTCCTTGATCGCTATTCCCTTCGGGACTGTACAGTCATCCAGGATAAAAAGTGCTCTATATCCTTCCCAGAGGTTCAATACATCTCCATATCAAATTTAATTTAATTTGGTTCATTGGTTTAGCACTGAAAGAGTAACAAACATACAGATTTTGGCATTTATAATTTATAGCTTCTACTCGCTACTTCGTCCGCGTAGATTTCGACTATGGTTGTGCCCTCGAGAAATTTTTATTTTTTCGGGATGAAAAGTAGCCTTTGTGTTAATCCACGGTATAAACTATCTCCATTTCAAACATTACACACAGGCTGATTAAGAAGTGTCTATTTATTGATGGCATGAAAAACGAAAACGAGAACGCAGGCCACATGCTGGTAAGTTTGCATTTATTTCCGTCTAACTACGGCAATGATTTATTTGCATAAATACCATTAAAACCTTTACACGCTTCCAAACACCCTGTACAGTTAGCAACGTTCCCCACGCCGCAGAACTGCGCTTTGAAAACCATATTGCACTCTGCATTAAATTCCCATTAAAACGACTTTCCGCAGGTTCAACTGTTTTCTTGGTGACTTAATTTAAATTTAGCTTCCTTATAACGTATAGTGAGACCACAGCTTTATAACTCCGTTTTATAAATTTGAACCCAACTGAAAAGTATTAAGGTTGGTAGTTGAGTGGTTGTTTTGTAACGTAAAGTAGCGAGGTAATCCTTATGAGAGAAGGGAGTAAATCCACCGCGTGTGTTCGCGCCTTAATCTGATGAAAAGAGACAGGGAGGGGGCGTGAGAGAGTTAGATTCACTTAGCCATATGGAAATGAAATATTGTGTTTTTACAGTATAATTTATTGTGTTGGTTATTTTTATAGCAATTTCAAGGTTTTTCATGATTTCAAGGAATCAGTGTTCGTTACTTTACCCATAGGTTATTGTATTTAATTATAAGCGAGTAGTTTAAGAGCTGATATGTGTATTTTATACGCGGTTCGAATTTTTTTATTGTTTAAATAGTCACTAAAAAGAGGCACTTCACTACTAAATCTAATTTGGTTATTTGAAAGCTATTATATTAGGGGTTTTTATCTATCTAATACTTTACTGCTAGTTTAAGCATTAGATACGCCATTAGGTTTTATTATTTAATTTATTTTGGTAATCAATTTACATCATTTCTGTAAAAGGAGTAGAAATATAAAATTACAAGATATAGGGATAAACATCAGCTTAGGTATTCGTTCATCATCATCATCATCAGCCTATAGTCCACTGCTGGGCGTAGGCCTCCCTGATGTGCGCCATTTTACCCTGTCCTCGGCCTGTTGCATCCAACATCTGCCAGCAGCGTTTCGCAAATCATCACTCCATCTTGCCGGAGGGCGTCCTACACTACGTTTGCCGAGTCGCGGTCTCCACTCAAGAACACGTCTACCCCAACGGTTATCGGTTCTTCTGCAGATATGACCAGCCCACTGCCACTAGGTTTGTGTTACGTATTTGTTAGGTTATAAAATTCATATTTATACAAATATATTTTTTCATATGTATTTAATTTCATTTGTATTAGGAAAATAGTACGACAAGGTACCTCAATAAAACCATAATAACTTATCGCTTTGTAGTTACACTAAAAAACAATTAAAACATTTATCCTTAAGTTTAATTTGTTAAAAAGTTGCAAAAAATGGATCGATTAAAGCTTGGCGTGTTAAACTTTCGTGTAAGTATAAAGAACATGACGTACACGACATACATGACGTACATGACATTGTTGTAAGTACTGGCTTAATGTATGCACAGGATGTGGCAATTTTTGCGTCGGTTTACTTGAAGGTATAAATCATTGTGGGTTGTTTTATTACGTTTTCTGTTTTTGCGTTACACAGTGACATAATGATGATGCTAGGAAAAATATGCTAGCTATAAATGTAAAATCGATTTTAATGGTCTAATAATATAGTAACTATTATATCTATTTGTGGTTCGGTCACTTGGAAAGGATGGATGAAAGAAGATTGACGAAAAAGATAATACAGAGCAAAAGTGAGTGGAAGGGTCGGAAGAGGCCGCCCTAGGCGTAGGTACTTTTTCGAATCAAATCGGAGAAATACTGGAAAAGGGCCGAATCTTAAGTACCCGATACCGACGTACGTACATGACTCGATGTATGAATGTGGAAGAAGCTAAAGAGATTTTTCAGGATCGTAGCAGGTGGAAAGAAATGGTCTCTGCCTACCCCTCTGCGAAACAGGCGTCATTTAATGTTTGTATGTATGTATAAACTATTTTGCTCTTAATTACAGTGTACAGATGCTGAAATCAAATAAATAAATATCAGGGCTCAATCTTACATAAATTCACCTGGTACTAAACTAAGATCTAGGCTTGTACTATGGATAGGTACTAAACAACAGTTAACATACTTATATAGAAAAGAACATACTTAAATAATTGCATAGAAAATAAATAATAATAAATATAAAATATTGGAGGGCAATCTCGCATAAATTGACCTAGTCCCAAACTAAACTCTAGGCTTGTACTACGGGTACTAGCAATAAATTTACTTATATAGAAAAATATATACTTAAATACATAGAAAACATCAAAAAAAAAAACATAAATAAATAAAACTCAGGAACAAATACTCACGCTCATCACAAAATTATCTGCCCTTACCGGGATTTGAACTTAGGACCACTAACTTCGTAGGCAGACGCACACTCACACACACACAAACAAACAAACAAACTGCCTTCATTACCCGTTTAAATTTAAATGTAATCTATAAGTAAATGTAGTAAATTTAGGAACTAAACAAATGGTACTTAACTTAATTAGCCTAATTAAATCTTACCTCATGTTGTGGGAGGAAGAGCGGTGTCTCCCAACTCAGGCAACATTTTTCCTACAGGGTGACTTGTATCATGTACAATCAAGGACTTTAATTGTTGATCCACTATAGAACCCTGCCACGAACCTTGTTGTTATGATAGCGTTAGGTGACCAGATAGAAATTGCATAGGAATTAATCGTTGGTTTTATGTGACAAGGTTCAATAGTGGTTCATCAATTAAAGTCGGTGACCGTACCTCATGTATTTTTTGAATAAAGAATTTTGTATTTGTATTTGTATCAATATTTCAAACTAGTATGCACTCTCGGCTCATCTCAGCTCGCGAGTCTCCGCGAAGTTGTGAATGAAAATGAAATTAAACCCACTAATACAATGCCCCTTTCGTTTGGACGGATTAGCAGATTGCGAAGGGGATAATTGATATTGATTTATTTTAATTTAATTATATAAAACACTATATAGTCAACCGTATGGTAAGCTGAAGTAGACATACATTAAATCACGCCTGTTTCCCAGAGGGGTAGACATGCGTTGAAAAAGTCGATACAAATTCTATCGAAAACAAATTTAAAAAGTTTAAAAAAACAAAAAACCGCCTTCAAAAAGCAAAAAATAATTTCATTTAATATGGTAGGTACCTAATAGTCAGTCCAACTGAAGTCTGCTTTTGGTTAAAATATTGTTGGACGCCGACTTCAGTTGGACTGACTATTAGGTACCTACCATATTAAATGAAATTATTTTTTGCTTTTTGAAGGCGGTTTTTTGTTTTTTTAAACTTTTATTTTATTTTATACTTTTTAGTGCTCATAATTATGCTGTTATCTAGTCCCACTTTAATTAATAAGAATTAATAAGAAACTATGGAACATTGAAATTTAATCTCGCCGTAAGCAACGCCGGGTAAAAGTCATAGTCATATATTTAAACGTACATATGCTTCGTCATAGTCGCTCAACTATCTTAATCGAAATATCTTGTCGCCACCCTTGAAATATATACCGTTTAGGAGTTCCGGTGGCCATCTGTGGTGTTCATCATCAGTTCCACTTTACCAAATAGTGTTTTCCAAGAGCAAATACACGAGTTACAATGAAAAATACCAAAATTGCTATAGGTGTGCCTATAAATTTTGAAGAGTTCCGTCGATTCCTCATGGACTCCATCATCAAATCTTCATTTTGATAAAAATGGGACCAAATGGAAAGCACCAGCTTTCAAATAAAAAAAGAATCTTCAAAATCGGTTCACCCAGTCGAAAGTTCTGAGGTAACAAACATTAAAAAAAAAAAAAAAAAAATACATTCGAATTGAGAACCTCCTCCTTTTTTGAAGTCGGTTAAAAATGGTGTACAAAATATAAAAAAGCGATTGGCTATTGACTTTTTCGCTCAAGAAACGAATGAAAGATATGGAGTGCCTTTCTGTATGTTTGCGATAATCTCAATAACTAGTAAACGGATTCTCATGCGGTTTTCACCATCAGTTAGAAATAAAATAAAATAAAAGTTTAAAAAAACAAAAAAACCGCCTTCAAAAAGCAAAAAATAACTTCATTTAAAATGGTAGGTAATAGGTCAGTCCAACTGAAGTCTGCTTTTGGTTAAAATATTGTTGGACGCCGACTTCAGTTGGACTGACCTATTACCTACCATTTTAAATGAAGTTATTTTTTGCTTTTTGAAGGCGGTTTTTTTGTTTTTTTAAACTTTTATTTTATTTTATACTTTTTAGTGAACATAATTATACTGTTATGTTATGTAGTCCCACTTTAATTAATAAGAATTAATAAGAAACTATAGAACATTGAAATTCAATCTCGCCGCAGGCAACGCCGTGGGAAAGTCATAGTCAAATACTTAAACATACATATGCTTCGTCATAGTCGCTCAACTATCTTAATCGAAATATCTTGTCGCCACCCTTGAAATATATACCGTTTAGGAGTTCCGGTGGCCATCTGTGGTTTTCATCATCAGTTCCACTTTACCAAATAGTGTTTTCCAAGAGCAAATACACGAGTTACAATGAAAAATACCAAAATCGCTATAGGTGTGCCTATAAATTTTGAAGAGTTCCGTCGATTCCTCATGGACTCCATCATCAAATCTTCATTATGATAAAAATGGGACCAAATGGAAAGCACCAGCTTTCAAACAAAAAAAGAATCTTCAAAATCGGTTCACCCAGTCGAAAGTTCTGAGGTAACAAACATTAAAAAAAAAAAAAAAAAAAAAAGAACATACAGTCGAATTGAGAACCTCCTCCTTTTTTGAAGTCGGTTAAAAATAGGAAGGTTTTTGTGTTAAAATGAAATTCTGGTGTATGTAGATGTTACAGAAAACTCATATGAACCGAATCAAAGCGAGGGCAGGTCACTAGTTATGTATAAACTTATTCTTTAGTTAAATAACGAACGATTCTTGTCAAGGTCTATATTGCCTTTACAATACGTTTCATTTTTGTTCATTTTAGAAGTCTTCTTGTCATGCCCAAACTGTTTCATATTTTTCACTGACAATTTTCTCTACTTTTTAAGTAAATTTGAAAAAGTCATCCTGTCGTTGAAAAATGCAGCTTTTCTAATAAAACTTTTATAATGACGCTCCAGCTTTATAAAATATAGTGAGGCTAAGCTTAAAGCTTTTATCAAGCTTCCTTAGCACGCCTTACGAGGTTTTAAAGTTTATTCATTGCAAGCGAACTTTTAAGTTGGCTGGCGACACAAAGCTCTGGTAACGTAGGCAGCTTTCAAAAGTTCAAGTTTTCTGGTGAAAACATCGTTTGGAAAGCTGCATTGTTATTAACAGCAACAGCGTTTGATATTTATTGGAGGGTTTAAATGAGTTTAGTTCAAGTTGTTCTTGGCCTATTTACACGAAGCGAGTCGTTTTTAGTGCAGGCAAGAGCGCAAGACTTATTAGAATTAAAAATAGAACCGACTGCATTTTTATAGCAATATTGTAAACAGACAATTTATTGTACAATGCTAAGTGTGGTCTTAATATTTATTTATTAAGAGCGATACTTCTTTAAAAAAAAAAATTTATTTATGGTGATTTAATCAAAATTAGTGATAATTTGAGGGTCTTTCTTTTTACCAATAACACCTGGTTAATATAGTAAAATAAAATCCCAATACATACCCAAAAGTAGTAATTCCTGTGCATAGGCAAGTCACATCACATTCAGGTTTAATCATAGTTAAAAAATAAAATAAAAGTTTAAAAAAACAAAAAACCGCCTTCAAAAAGCAAAAAATAACTTCATTTAAAATGGTAGGTATGACTCAGTCCAACTGAAGTCTGCTTTTGGTTAAAATATTGTTGGACGCCGACTTCAGTTGGACTGAGTCATACCTACCATTTTAAATGAAGTTATTTTTTGCTTTTTGAAGGCGGTTTTTTGTTTTTTTTAAACTTTTATTTTATTTTATACTTTTTAGTGATCATAATTATGCTGTTATGTAGTCCCACTTTAATTAATAAGAATTAATAAGAAACTATAGAACATTGAAATTCAATCTCGCCGCAAGCAACGCCGTGGGAAAGTCATAGTCATATACTTAAACATACATATACTTCGTCATAGTCGCTCAACTACCTTAATCGAGATATCTTATCGCCACCCTTGAAATAAGTACCGTTAAGGAGTTCCGGTGGCCATCTGTGGTCTTCATCATCAGTTCCACTTCACCATATAGTACTTTTCATAAGCAAATGCACGAGTTACAGAGAAAAATAACAAAATCGCTATAAGCGTGCCTACAATATTCGAGGAGTTCCCTTGATTTCTCCAAGATCCCATCATCAGATCGTGACGTGCTGAAAATGAGACCAACTAGAAAGTATACCCATTCGAACACCGAAAAAAAATTTCAAATCGGTCCAGTAGTCTTCGAGTAATCGGGGAAAATACATTTAAAAAAAAAACCGACGAATCAACCTCCTCCTTTTTTTTGAAGTCGGTTAATGATAAATAATTGATTAATATACAGGCTGTTCAATTTTCTAAACTATACTTAATCTCATTTTTTTAGCCAGGAAGTTCAATTTTCCAAACTAAACTAAATCATATGTTTTTTTAGCTAAGACGTTTAATATTTTTGTATTATACAGGCTGATCAATTTTTCAAACTAAAATAAACTAAAACTAAGTAAATCACTAATTTAGTCAGCCAGGAAGTTTAATAAGTTCATCGGACAGATTACTGGAACGCCGTAACAAGTTTGACCAAATTACGACCGGCCAGTCCCCCCGGACTTGTAGGATTAGATTTACTTCCAGGGGCCCCAAGTTGCTATTAGCCGTTTGGCAAATTTAGCAACATAATACTAAACTAAGTACTAGAAGCCTGTGACCTAGGTCAAGCGGAGAGAGACCATTTTGCGATGTATGTTAGTTCTAAAACAATTTGAGTTGACTTTGGAATAAGAATTACAGGGTTTACTTTACACTTTGGTTTTAGCCCTATTGCAATCATTTTTTTTATGACACGGCCGCTTGTAATGTCAGTTTCACATAAAAACTGTCACATCGTTACCAATACAATGACAATAGGCATCTAGCTCCTATGTCGTGAATATATTATAATGTCGATTTATGTCGACGTACGATATAGGAGCAAAATTTGCTAAAACAAATTGGAATAGAGACCCTTTAAACAGTCCGACAAGGCTATTTAGGCCACAGGTGTAGTTTAACCTACCTCCGTATTATGATCGCCTCAATCGCGGTAGATAGATGTGGATAAAGCGTCCGTCACTCTCGCTCTTGCAGACTGGTCAGACAGTGACACATGTTTTATCCACATCAATTAACAAGACGATAATCGGCCCGCAGTAAATTTTAGTACACGCATCTTGTAAATTTAACTTCTTGTAGCTAAGACAAAGTAATGAACGGTTAAGCTGTATAATGACTTAGTAACTGGCCGTGCAAGCTACTGGAGGCAAGTAACAAGTTCAGCTAACGATAACAAGTCGCCAGCTCGCTCGCCCTCAGGGGATTTGTCGCGGCTGGGAGACAAATAGACGCACTGGTTACTGTATGGGTCGGTAATGCTACTTATTCTGTAGTAATGTTCTAGAGTTTATACGTGCTGGCCTAGTTGTTAGTGATCCTGCCTACGAAGCTAGCGGTCCTGGGTTCAAATCTCTGTAAGGGCAGATATTTGTGTAATGAGCGCGAATATTTGTTCCTGACTCTTGGATGTTTTCTATGTATTTAAGTATGTATTTATCTATATAAGTATACATATCGTTGTCTAGTACCCATAGTACAAGCCTTGAGCTCAGTTTGGGTCTAGGTCCATTGGTGTGACATTGTCCCTTGATATTTATTTATTATTTGGCAAGGTTGCTTTAGCAAATGAGTTAGTTTTTAGTGTTGTACCCAGAAGGGGCCAACCGGAGCCTATTACTATACCTTTGTTGCCCGTCTGTCTATCTGTCTGTCAGCGGGCTGTATCTCTTAAACCGTTATAGATACTTGAACTTTTATAGAGTGTATGTTTAATTACCATGGCCACTATAAAATCAATATCAAAAAAAAACAATTAAAAGAGGCAATATTCCATTCAAAAAACATGTTTTGCTCGAATTTAATTGCAAGGTAGGTATTACGGAAACCTTCGTATGCGAGTCCGACTCGCACTTGGCCGGTTTTTGCCCGATGCACAAACAGTTAAGATTAAACAAACAAACTAACAGACGTAAAGTTAATAAAATTATACGCACAAAAGTACTTTTGCGCGTATAATTTTATTAACTTAGGATATACATTTAAGTGTTGTTTTTGAGACTTTTAACGTGAAATTCATCGATTTGTCGTCGAAAGTTTTCGGTGCGAGAACTAATTTGGTAAGCGAGGGTTATTTTGTTTTAAAGATGTAAAAAATACATGCAACTTAAATTATTGGTGGGTAATGTTTTTTGTAAAGTTCTTTCTTCCTTCTGTAAAGTTTTTTAAAGCAACCAAGTTATCCAGTAATAAGAAAAACAATTATTACAACCATTTCACTTAAGATATTCTGATGTAAATACATATAATTTAATTACTAAACGTTTTTAAAATAAACATGACTTCATTGAATTTCTTTTATTCGAACACGCACTTTTTAAATTGGATTTAAAAAAGCTCTATCGAATCCTAATTCCATTTTCAAATATACACACACCGAGGTTTGTAAAAGTGACTTTGCAGTTTTCGATTCAATGATTACTTTTTGCTCGCCTTTTTAACCCTTTACGAAAAAAACACCCTTCTATGTGCGACAGAGGTTATAAGGTTAAAGACCTGAGGGCTTATTATCTAACGCACTCGTAATCGCAACCGGCTTCGAAGTGGAGCAATTGTTTTCATTTTGTATACAGACTAGCCTTCGATTTTCAAAATGAAAACGATCGTGATTGCGAGTGCGTTATACAATAAGCCCTCAGGGCCTCTATTCACGGCGATAAAAACCATATCGTCTTTGATCTGTTATCGTATTGTCAACGTGCTCTTATTTACTTGACAGTAATGGCGGCTGACGTCAAAACAATACCATAACCATCCATAACAGGTAAAAGACGATATGGTTTTTACCGCCGGGAATGAGGCCCTTGGTGCATTGTAGTACATTAATTTCTTTATAATATATATTTTTTTTTATAATATAGGGAGGCAGACGAGCAGGCGGCCCACCTGATGGTAAGTGATTACCGTCGCCCATGGACACCTATTGAACTATACAGTGTGTTATTTTCTTTACCTTTTCAATTTTTCAACGAAGTATTAACCAGAACACTACCTGTTATTTTGCGCGGTCTTCCATACTAGTAGAGGTCCGTTCATTTGACCGAAAGTATGTTTGACAAACGTATCATTTTACAAACGTTAATTTCACAAAAACGTTTCTATGCTTAAATTATTACGTACATAAGGCTTATAAAATAAGTTAGGTTAGGTAAACTTGACTTTTGACAACGTCAAATTGTAAAATGATGCGGTAAGTATTTTTTTGCGAAATGAAATTTTGCCAAATAATGATTTGGTAAAACATTAGTGAAATTTTGAATTTCATTAAAAATTGCATGTAAATTATTATCCTGCTTTATCTACACCTATTTTCAAAGCTTTATTACTTTTAAAAGTCTTTCAATTACAGCTTGTACTAGACATTTCCTAAACCTGTAATAAGAATTTTCATTATTCTTTTTGTATTCTTTGAATACAATCCGTTTCTACTTCCACGAAATCTTTATAATTCCTGTAATAACCCTACTTTGGTTTCCTTTGTATTAAAGATATTCTCTCTCAAACAAGGTTAAACGACAATCCATACCCACTTATCTTTCGTTTTCAATTCCCGATCTTTTCTTTAGGTTAATCACATTCTTTGCCGCAATTATTTTCTGCGAAATAGGTACCTAATACGTAGTATTTTTTACTTGTTAGTAACAGGAATTTATAATACTTTTAAACCTGTTTTTAACAACTGACTTGACAACAAAGAATAGTTTTAAAAGTTTTACCACGTATTTTTACCCGTTTTCGTACTCTCACACCGAAACACAATCAAATGAACCGTGCTACTAGGACTCTGCACGAGATTCACTGTTTTTCTATATTTTTATATTGAAAAAAAAACTAGCCAGGCAACTAAAGTACATATTGATTCCATAGTAACTCTATTTATTTACAAAACAAGCAAGTAAGTAAATGTAGCCCAAAAATTATAACTGTCGAGCAATTTCATCCCTGTTACTGCTGTTACTCCTTTAAATACTTGTTACGATCAACTTGCAACACGAACTTCACCCTTTATTGTATAAAAGTTCTTCGGCGTTGTTTTCCTTTGAATGAGGTATGTTTAGAAACGGTGGTATTTTTCCCTTAACTACTGGTATTTCTACTCGCGAATACTTGTGAAACTTCGCGTAATTGCTTGGAAGTTGTACTACCGACTGTTTTTCTAAGAAAGTTTGTGGCGTGAAGAGTAAGTAAATTTTGCTACGTTGCTACCATTTTGCCAGCTAATAGTTTTAATGACTGTTATACGTTATGAAATAATTATGAGTATTCTTTTAAAAATACTGCACATTTTTGTCGTCATAATATGTATACCTGTGTTTTATAGGGATTTTTCATGAACTAGGCCATATTATGAAACGTTATTAGCAGTTATATAAATATATTTCCAGAGTAAACAATGCCTAAAACTAAGCTGGTTTTAACTGTGTATAATATTTCCTCAAGTGTCATTATTGAACTATTTTATGAATATTTTTAAGGTTTTTTAATGGCCATAAGACACGTTAGAAATGACACTTTTTTATAACATAACGCTTTCGCTTATGTTAGCCTAGTTGGTAGTGACCCTGCCTTCGAAGCTAGCGGTCCCGGGTTCAAATTCCGGTAAGGGTAGGTATTTGTATGATGAACGCAAGTATTTTTTTTCTGAGACTTGGATGTTTTCTATGTATTTTCTTTTTGCACTCCTCTATAAGTATGTTTATCAAAGTTTAGTACCTACAGTTCAAGCGTAGAGCTTACTCTGGGACTAAGTCAATTGGGATTGTTAATATTTTTACAATTACTGTAATTCGAAAATCATTTCGAGGAATAGGGTTTTAAAGCCGTTCTGCATTGTTAAGTTTTTGAAATATTTATCTATTTCGGATATTTCGACAAAAGTATATTTAACCTTTGTTTGACTTTCGTTTTCGGCTTGAAGCTCCCCTAGGTGTATCTTACGGGTTAGGCGAAAACCGCTTGAATCAGTACCTATGTTGTAATACACTATTACAATCACTTTTTATCATTAGATATCATTTAATTGTTGTAATTTATTAGAAAATGCCAACCCAGATTTAAAATAATCATGTCATCCATAAAATGTTTTCTAAATAAATAAAGATATTAAAACAAAACTATTGGGTCAAATACAAAATTAATGAAATTGGTCTCTTAAAATTAACTATTCTTTCGAATTAGAATTTAAAAACCGTCAGTAATTTTTTTTGGTCTATCCCAATAGGTCAGAGGTTGTCCTGTGACATTAATTTAACTAGATTATTTCAGCGTAATCATCCGCGTTAAATTCTTTTATCGTTTATGGCCTTCAAATACTCGATTGACATCGTAATAAATAGTAAAATACCAAGTATTTATACTAAATACTCATTATTATCTTTGAAACCACCCTTTCTCGACCATACATCCCCCATTTTGCCAGTTCTTTGTCGTCTTTGTCCCTTTGCCGGCCGCTGGACCGGAAATACCTACCGCCCGGTAGATATTTGCTTTAGACCCATCATTTCTAAATATATGCGCCTGAAAAAATTCGTATTGTTAGAGTTTTAGGCGCAATTAGAGGTATTTCGGGATTTAGATCTTAGGAATGAGATTTAAAACTGGTATAATTATATTGTTATTGTCATAGAAAACTTTGCTACTCATTTATAGAAAACACATTACAAGTTGATCCGTCGTAGAAATAATGAATTAATGATAATGACACATCGTCAAAGGCATAAAAATACGCAGTTTAGATAATTATCATTAAACAAAACTGCCAACCACTTCAACCACGCGTCCCACTGCCGGCGAGAAAGCGATAGCTATCGACTATTTTCTCGCTCAAGAAATGGACAAAAGATATAAGTAGATCTCGTGTCAATCCATCTAATATTATAAAATGTGAAAGTGTGTCTGTCTGTCTGTCTGTCTGTTACCTCTTCACGCTTAAACCGCTGAACCGATTTAGAAGAGATTTGGTATGGAGATAGCTTGAGAGCCGGGGAAGGACATAGGCTACTTTTTATCCCGGAAAATTAGACAGATCCCGAGTGAGCAGCGATAAATGACTTCTACGCGGACGGAGTCGCGGGCAAAAGCTAGTAAAAGATAAATGTATTAATAGTTGATAGCTGGCTCACTCGCTTTCCGCTCATCGTTGACGTTGCAACAAGACTTTAAATGCATTGCCTGAGCACTAAGATGGAAAATACCTCTATAGTCTGTGCCAATTGAAATTGGCAAAGATGTAAACACAACCAAAAGAACCAATTTACAAGATCAAGTGACGTCTTAGTAATTATTTATACACTTGATCTTTACTTTCACATTAATTTTAAGATTAAATAACTATTAATTATACGATATTTTAAATAAAAACACGCTTGATGAGTATTTGAGGTTATGTGTCAAACAGTACTAATTTGTTTACATCTTTGGGAATTTCGATTGACACAGGCTATATGCTAGTAATTTCACTAGCTGTCTTATCCCCACACTGAAACAACAATGTCAACTGCTGCTTGGCGGTAGGTTTATGATAAGAACGGTGGTAGCGATCACAACTGGGATGGACGAAAAAAAATAACTGACGGTATTTACATTCTAATTCGAAAGAATAGGTAATTTTAAGAGACCAAGTTCATTAATTTGTGTTTGACTCAATAGTTTTGTTTTAATATCTTTATTTATTTAGCAGACATTTTATGGATGACATGATTATTTTAAATTTGGGTTGGCATTTCCTAATAAATTATAACAATTAAATGATATCTAATGATACAAAGTGATTGTAATAGTGTATTACAACATACTAATTCAAGTGGTTTTCGCCTAATCCGTAAAATACACCTAAAAGGGCTTTAAGTCGAAAACGAAAGTCAAGCAAAGGTTAAATATACTTTTGTCGAAATATCCGAAATAGATAAAAATTTCAAAAACCTAATAATGCAGAACTACTTTAAAACCCTATTCCTCGAAATGGTTTTCGAATTCGAGTAATTGTAAAAATATGAACAATCCCAACTGCACAAAAAACACAAAAATCACTTCAACAAACTTTTCAATCTGTAACGTGTTATCTTTGATGAACTTTTTAAACTCATGTGAAAAACGTCCTTATGAACCATGGTTGGAAAATACAATATTATCCTTCCATTAAATTCAAACAATAACATCGAAGCAGGCCGGTTCCCGCGGGCCCGCCAGGATCCATTAAAAGTTGTATTAACGCCACGACTTTTGTCTCCCAAGGGCGGGAAGAGGTGTGGATTGCATGCCGTTGTATAATCAGTTGCTGGCCTACTGGGAGTCCAGTCATAATTCTATTGTTTGGTGTTATTTATTTCTAATAATATACAGTGATAATTCACTTCACATTTTGAATGACATAATTGTTATGAACGTCCAATATTAACACATACATGACTTGACAGAAGCGCGTAACAACCAGCGAAACGTCGGAGTAAATAGAAATGACAAAAGATGTAAATAAAACCAAACGGGCCCATTTACCATTATAACACCATAATCATGTACTTTTGGACATCGCGTGAGGGCCGTGAGGTATATTTAATGATGGATACGCTTGATTGTTCCTTTTACATTCTGTTTAAGATTAAATATACTATTAACAATACTTTTTTTTAAATCAACTGTTTTGCAGAAATGTTGATGTTATGTGTCAAACAGTACTGATTTGTTTACATCTTTTGTCATTTCTATTGACCCCCACTTAAATAACTGTTTAAAAGAACAACGTGTCCTCGCGTGTGATATCCATATCCATTTCTGTAATAAGCCATTTTTGTTTAATTTTTTAAAACTCAACATTGGCGAAATGTGTGTAGGTAAAACAAGAAGTGCAAGCTATTAATTAAAGAAAAAACATTATATTAAATTGTGTAACAAATTTTGTGAGGATATCATGGAGTTACAGTCTGTGAGCACTTAGAAGATGCTCACTCGCTCTAAATAAGACCGTATAAGAGCGAGTGAGAGACAAATACAAACCCGAAGCATCTTCTAAGTGCTATCGCACTGTAGTAGATTTAACCCATTTGTAGTCTTGTGTTGTTTTATCTACGCAATTAATTAATAATAAAATAAGCGCGTCAACTTAGATACCTTTAACTTGTATTTTAACTGTTAGTTAGTTCTCAGTTATAAAAGAACAGATAATGGCAGCAAAGTGTATCATAAAAATATGTAGGTACGGTCACGAGCGTTAATTTAGGACCCATTTCGAGAAAAATATGCTTGAAGTCGTCAATGTCATTAGAGATATCAAGTCATTTGTAACTTTTAGGAAACTCAACCTTATTGTTGTAGAATGTCAGATTCACTTTGGACCTAAGGTGGGTACCAAATTAAATCTCGTGACTGTACATAGCAAAAAAGTTTTTACTAAAGTATAATTCAACGACTGTTACATTTGAACATTATTATTACTATAGTACCGGGATGTTAAAATTCTCAAGACTATAAAGTGTAAAACCATTTTATTTTGTGTTTAATACTAGTGTTCGAGCGCATGTGTGTGTGGAAATTAACCCCCCTCCCCCTCCTGCATACGAGTTTCCTAGCAATGTGGTTACATTTCTCTGCAGCTGACTGTACGTGTGTGACGTGCGTGTTCCTAAGCTTGTGAGTGTGTGTATGCTCAATACACCAATAAACACGTTGTAAAGTTTTGCACCATTTAGAGCACCACTACAACTATATCTTTAACTTTAATCAATATTGTAATTAAGAAGTAATTTGCGTTGCATTAGTTATCAAACTTATAATCATAGTCTTATTTAAAAAACTTGCCCCAGCCATTCGCGAACTAATCAAAGCTAGACAGTTTGAACCGAACCGGCGAAGTTTAACCGGGTCTGAATGGGTAATCCGGACACCCGGCTCCGGGTCTCAGTTCCCGGTTAAAAAAAGCAAACGCGCTGACAAAATGCTTGGGGGGATATCACGGTTGAGAGTGAAATGTGAATTGATCGGATTCAAATTTTGAGATATTTTTCATCATAATCAGGAATAGGTACTGATATAATAAAAGTTTAATAGCCCTTTTAAACGTTGATATACGAATTCAATCTACTAACGAACGCACAAGACATTGTTAAGAATAAGTGACGCAAGAAACACGATGGTTTCTGTATAATTTAGTTTCGGTCTTTTTTTTCGCAAAGTCATTATCTTATCAATACCAAAGTAACGGGTCCAAACTCTGTGGGTCTTCAATATTGCGGATCCTTTTAACTCAAATCAGCTGTGACATACCATAATATAGCATTTTCGTCGTGTTTATACATCTATTCCAAATTTTACCCAATAACGATAGCGGAAAGTGGTTTTAAATTTTTGTTTGCAAGGTTTGACCCATACCCACAAGGCAAGCTGAATAAGAACTTGTTAAAAAATCAAAATATAACAAGTTATAATGAAAAAATACAACGCAAAGTAATAAGTAGCAAAATACCAACGAAAGCAAAAATAATAATTGATAAAAAGGTTGAATTCATTTTGAAATCTCGCTCGTTTTCAAGATAGCGCCCCGTCTCGTCAAATTTTAAAGAAGCTGCGAACAGCTTCGACTCCATCGAGTTTGTTCTGCGCAGGACCTCTTCTACTGGTTAAAAGTTAAAACCATATTATCTTTGAGGTGTTATCGCATTGTCAATGTTACAATAGCTTGAATTTACTTGACAAGATTGGCGCTAAAAAAGACGATAACATGTCAGAGGTTTTACCATTTTAAGTCCCATAAAGTTATTGTTTCACTTGATTATCAGAAGAAATATAAACTTTATGAGGTTTTACGGAGCTGACTTTGTGAATTTAAATGGTTCAAGTTTAGTTCAACATATATAAATATTATTTACTTATTTATTTATTTATTTATTTATTTATTTATTTATTTAAGGATCACCAACAGGATTACAATGCTTACAGTTATGAGATTACATGGTATAAAAAAGCGTTATAACTAATTGATCTCCCTCTTAAAGGTGAACACAACACGGACCAAAAAACATACGATAACCTTAACCTTACACAAAAACGACCTATTTGAGAAAAAAAAAATACAGTACAATATAACAAAATTATACATAACATTTATCAGAGAAATAGATACATAGACATAAAAATAAACAGACTCACAAACCGACCGACAAACTCACAAACAAATTAAATTAAATCTATTATTTATTTTTTGCTTTTATTTACCTATACTTCAAACAAAAAAAAACATTATCAGTCAATATTATAGCAAAATAAAGTTTCCATAAGGATTTTAATCTAAGTGCAGTTACAGCCTGTATACGATCCGCAGACTTTTTAAAGCAATTTTGCTAATGGCGAGTTCAGTTCTTTATGCTCTAAGGAAGTAATGGCTTCATCCTAAAACAGGATTACATTTCACTTAAGGACAGGTTGCCTTTGCATTTTAGAGAAGGACATCGATTCACGTCAGACGAAGACGTCTGTTATGTAGATATCCTTGCTTCTAAAGATCTTTACCTAACCCATCCTATCACTAGAGGCTCTCTAGCTTGAAGGCGCGTAGTTCTCTTAATCTGCTATAAAGACCTATCTTTGACGGCCTAGTATTGCCTGATAGTCTAAATATTTCGAAATAATAGAATATGTTTACTTTTTAATACATTCTACTTGAATACAACGTTTCCAAGATTACTTCTTCTCATTTCAAATTACTGTAGCAATTTGAATGGTTGTAAAATATCGCTTATTGGGTGAGCAAAGTAGTCACAACTTTTATCACCTTCAGAGTTCTACATCTTAGGATACCACAAAATACATTGATAATCTTCAGACAGTTTGTCAGACAGCTTAACATACAGTCAAACTAAGCTACATTTTTCTATGTTAATAGCCAACGTAGGTGTTACCAATAGGGAATACAAATAACCGGTTTTAACCAGTTTTAACCGGTTTTAACGGTTAATAACCGGTTAAATTGCATTCCCTAGTTACCAACGTCCAACTTAAGTGGGACTGGGCCAGACGTGTCTGCCATATGTACATACAGACCCAGACAGGACGGCAAATATTGTTATTTAATAGATGCCGAACGACAGTTAGGTACTGGTGACGACCAAGGCAAACATGGCAAGACGATTCGATTGCCAACGGCTAGCTATAACTGGCTATGGTTAGACTGAGTCAGATCTTTAGAAAAAGAAGAACAAGAGTCAAGAAGTACCTATATTCTTTTGTTTCAAACTCGATTAGCTTATTTCGCATTGTAAAACTGAATTGAAGTTGTGAAAACTAATAGTATGCCAATACACTTGAATGCAGCCGTTTCGATTTAGTTGCTGCAACGTTCAAGCAACTACCCTTTAGTGTTATCGTAGGATAGTTTAGTTTTGGCGCGGCAGTTAGGTAAGTAGGTAATTGGTGTGATCATCAGCCCGGCGGTCGTAACAGAACAAGTTGTCGTGTAACGACCGCGGAAGCGAGTACACTGCTACATACAATAATGATGTTTTTTTACAGAATTTAGCAAGTGATCTTGCACACATGCAAACAGATAGCAAATGGACTTTGATGCCTTTTGATATATGCAATTTTAAGACAGCAAATGCTTGACTTTGAGGGCTAAAAATAAGGCCTCTATGTGGCTTTGAGTTGTAGTAATGTAGCCATAATCAATCAACATGAGAGTTTCAGTTTAAAGACCATTCTCTCTCAAAATCATTGGTTTGTGTCTTTTTTATAATATACTACATACATACCTTCACGCCTGTAATCCCAGAATGGGGTAGGCAGAGCTACATAATTACCTACAACTTCAAAAACTTGATGATAATTCAGTAACCACATTTTGCACAAATTTAGGCTAATATAGCCAGCGTATTAGTGACAGGTTGCAAACCCATCGCCAAGCCTATATTTCCTTAGTTACGACATCCACGGGAAGAATTGGAGTGGCACTATTCTAACCCGGCACCCGTACGGGGAATTTTATAGTATAGAGAAGACAAAAGCCTGATAGTAAGTGGGCTAGAGACCCATAAACATTAGCACTCTCAAAACTACAATCTCAAGATTGCAATCCTGAGACTGCGAATGCGTTGCCAACCATGAGGACCAAGAAAGAATGTATACCTCAATGCAATTTCATGTGAAGATGTGAGTGCTATACATTTTGAAGGATTATGTCGTGAGTAGGTCATCCTCAATTAGTTTTTTAGTTTGTGTATTTTTTACTAGTGAATCAAATTTAACTTATATAAGACTATAGTATGGTTTTATTTTTCTTGTAACTTTACTCTTAATAACGAGTAAACAAACCCTAAAATCTCTTGCAATGCTGACATGGAGTAAGTTTTCAAAACTAAGTTGTGAGCGTTAGCCCTCGGCCCTCGACCCTCCGTTCATTAGGAATGGAAATACCTGCGAAGGGCCCTCCGGTACTCACGTAAATTGATCGTGTCGTGTGCGATTTAAACAACCTTCAGGAGTTAAAGAAATGGATATTTCTTCGAATAAAATATATAACGAAAACAGTATATCGCCGGATTCTAGGTAAAACCAACTAAATGATCATTTTTGTAAAAATGAGTTAAGTATACCAATCGATTCAGGATTTTTTGCTCTTTCTACTGGTAAAACCGATTAAACGGTGTGACGTCACGTTTCAGAGATACTGAGTGATACAACCAACTAACCTCAAGGTACTTACAACACTTTAAGAGGAAATAACGAATATCTGTATTAATTCTACACCTTTGATTATTTTTTTGGTGGAAAAACGAAACATCTAAAATTAATTCGTTTTCAAAAAGATGTTCTACAGAACGTTCAATAAAATATTCACACGGTAAAAACATGTAACCGTGTTAAATTTATTTTAGCACTAAGATTATTACAGACAGTTGGCCTCAGACCTACTGCTAATTAAAGCTATATGATGATAACACTTTTTACCTGACTATCCTCTAGTATACCCACCATTTATTGACAAAAAGTAAAAAACACTAAATCAGTTTGGAAGCTTTAAATTCCATAAAGCACACTGTATTTTGAGCACAACTCAGGAGTAAAAACGAACTATCTGCGCACAACTGGTATTGGCGCAAGCTTGTCAAAACTTGCAGGAGCAATTTAGTGGTTTTTTTCTTACGCATGACAGGGACGCGTCTTTAGCTCCCAGGGATTTTATTATTACTGACAAGTTTGCAGTACATAAAATGATTTTACAAGTTAGGAACCACCTCCCGGGTCGACTAGCAATAGTATACTTACGCTTTTAAAGATTATCAATCGGTCATTATCATAATTATTTAAGTTTGAGATGCTAACAGGTTTGATTTGGCAACAAGCAATTTGTTCTTCTGGTTTTTTAAAATATAGTATTTGAAGATTTAAAAATAACTACTTTTGAAAACCAATTTTACCATCAGGATTACTTTACCACATTTTGATAAGTAATTATTGCTTCATAAACCGATTTTTAAAAAAACCTAACTAAACTTTATACCGAATCGGAATAGGTCTATTTGCTTGACAGCTACGATCGTCAGAAAGATAATAACCCTCTTTTTGTCTCGGGGGTTGGAATAGTACATTGTGCATCAAGGGCTGTAATACACACAATGTTTTTCATCACATTTGCGAGGAAATAAAAAAAAACAGAGAAAAAAAACAACAATCAAACAAAAATAACCTCGACTCACTAAAAAAGTTTTTCGATTTTTTCAATATAGTCTTCCACAGATAATGCTTAGTAAAATATAAATATAATGAAGATAAATGTACCGTTTAAGTTGAATTATACAGTAAAACTGGGTTGTAGCCAAGTTTTGAATATAGGCAATAAATCTTGGCTGATTTTACACCTCCTTAGTCTGAAATGATGTACGAGCGGATTCTATATTTTAAAACTAAACTCATAACTCCCTAGAGAGTTATAAAAATTCATAACTCCCTCGGGAGCTAAATCGGCTATAACTGCCCTATACGCCTGCGTGTTATAACACCTTTTCCGAGCAAGTGTGATGAAAACAACATTAACTACTGAAGGTATCAGTGTACACTGCAGTTATGCACAAAGTTCCCTGGAGCAGCGCTTGGCTCGCGTTGAGCGCAGACAGCGGCTCGGCGGGCAATGAGGCCGAAAAGAGTTATTCCACCACCAAACGGCATGGTCAAACTTAAATTCAAACCATTTATACAGTCAATTATACGTGTATCCTATACGTCAGTATTATGGAGGGATTTTACTATCGCTTCGGGCTACACTAACATTGCTGAGAAGATGCTCAAGAATAGTTAGTTCTTCTTATTTAATAGTTTTCACTCCTTTCATCAATGTCGACTTTTAGACAATCACCATGAACTTGGGGTGTTATTCTCTTAAAAACGGCGGTCGGTTGGACGAACGAGTGAAATCGCAGCGGCGAGTTTAAGTAGTCTCGTCCGAGCGAACAAAACACATTTTAGCGCGTTCATTATCAATTAGACAGCCTAAAGCCGCGTATCCACCAAGCGCACGCGCTCGCGCGGCAGCCTCGCGAGCCAAATGCTGGGTCCGTGTGGACGTGCCTCAGGACTGTTCGGGCGCACGTTGCCGAGGCAACGCAAGGCATTAGAGGCGCGATACGCGGCTTTATTCGTTCGATCTTATCGACAGAAGCCAAGCTGCTAAATTGAAACTGCATGCGTTGAAATTTGTTTTGTTTGCTCTTTTGTCGACACCTGACATAACGTTACTTTTTAAATTAAGAATGACTGCTAATTTGAAAGTAAAAAATAATTACGAGATAATTACGATGAGGTGTCAATGTCCAAACTAAAACTAAAGGGATGAACTGAAATTTAATATATCCTTACAAGAGTGAACAGAAAGCACCCTGATGCAAACGATACCCTGCAATTGAAGACAACAGTGGCAAAAAGAATTGAGAACCACTACAGGCATCTTCTCCTTCTTTCTCTTCGGCTTCTACAGCATTTTATTTAAATAGCCTCTGTTGGATTTAAGCTCAGGGCATACAAAACTCTTGAAATAATTATTTTACACGAAAATCGTTTATTTATTCAAAAAAATCATATCTACTTAACAGTTACATAAAACTTACGTTGTAAAAAAACTGGACATTCAGACAAACAGGCATGACGAAGTTTTAATGGATCTGTTTTGCATAAGAAACCCTACAACAAACCAACCATTCTTTTTCTGTGCAGAATTTCAAGTAAACATTGTTTTAATCGACCAATTTAACCACTCCGCCCGCGGCCAAAACGTCAATCAGCCGTTCCAATATCGCATTCAAGTCAATCACACATTTAAAAATCATACGAAACAACTGTAATAAAACTATCACTCATTTTCAACTTTGCTTACCAACGTCAAGCTTCAAATTTAACTGGCTCTCGACACAGACTTGTTTCTTTTTAGTTTTAAATTCAAAATGTAAATTGGAGTGCGTCCGCCATTTTGTTTCCATTTAACTGTTTTGTCAGGCGCGGGAAGATTAAACAAAAACATGATTTAAACCTTTCCGGTTGTATTTGTGTTTACTTGCCGATACAGTACGAATCGTATTGTTGCGTAACGGACAGACCATCCTGAAACACACAATGGTATTTGTCTAAAAATGTGGAATAAAAATTTAGTTTTCGGGACGGCTGCAACAGTTTTTAAACTAACAAGCACCGCAAAAACGCGGAGCTTCTAAATAAGTACAGGGGCTTTAAGTATTCTTCATTATTTTTACACCTACCGTTATCATATTGTTTTTAAGAGGCCACATATTGCGTTAAAGTTGATAGTGTTTCGCTATCTGAATGTCAACAACAATAATGCCTATGTGTCTTTTCTTCGGATATTTATTTTACCGGCGCTGGTTTTTAGCCTATTACTACTTCCAAAATCCTTTTGACTTTGGGCTTTTTAAAAAGGGTATCATAAAATTTCTACTCCACTTCCCATCAGGTCTACCTGTTTGTCCGTCGACGGCAATAAAAAAAAAGTTTCGGCATCCTAAAAAGGAGTAACATAGTTTGCCAGTAACAAACAGCATACAAAAGGTAGTCCAATTTAAAACGTTTGGTGCAAGCGATTGTCACCAGTCAACTGAAAAAGTGCAATTACGCTCTAAAACAACACACGCTAACTGGCTTTGTCCTTTTTCTTTGTATTGCGCTGTCCTTTAAAAAACAAACAAACGAGACGGACAAACGGGCGCATTTTGTAGTCGATAAATGCTCTGGGATACAACATTTTCGAGGAACCAAACCGCATTTAATTGACAGTTTTAAAATAAGCTCGTCATGTTTCGGTTTTAGTGTAAAAGACACTTTTTTTTGTGTAAATGTCCCGAAACAGCTAAAATTCACAATCCCACTTACAGCTTCTATAGATAGAAGCCTACCTGAACCTACTGTTGGGTATATACAAGAAGAAAAATTAAATTGGAACTTAAAGCTAAAATAATATCTTGAATTAAGTCAAGCATGCACGGTATCTCTTGACTTCTCTCTCTTTTTACTCAAGATGAAAAATTCAGACAGATTTCCATATCTCAATAGTGGGAAGAAAATGGTATTGCCATACTAAGTGATTAGCGGCCTGCACACGTAAAGTTCAAACCGCGGGAAACGCCAAGCGCCGTTCCAATCTTCGTCCCGGACCATACAGTCACCCAATTTGATTCCTAGGCCACTATTAACTTTGTCAACGTGACGTTGTAAACCAAACAATATAGAAAGTCTCTTACGTTTGGTTGTCAAAGTCACTTTAACATAGTCCATAGTGGCCTAGAAATCAAATTGGTTGACTGTACATGTAAATGCAACTGTAATAGTAAAATAGTAAAAAATGTACGGTTCGGAACGAAGATTGGAACGGCGTGTGGCGTTTCCCGCGGTCCGAACTTTACGTGTAAAGGCCGCTATATTATACAGAAATAATTGGTTAAGCAGTCAGTTTTACCCGACTGCGGCAAAGCCAAAAAGGAGGGTTATGTGTTTGACCTATATGTATTTTCGACTCTATGTCCCCTCGTAACTAATAAACGACTAAACCGATTTAAATTAATTATACATGGTTAGATTCGTCTTAACCACTAGAGTGTCATAGGCTATATTAAAATTGTATAAATGTTTAATTGGCGAAATCATAATTATTGTATACATGATAAGTAACATTACTTTGACGACATTATCTAAACAGCAGTTGGGTTTTTTAAAGCTTGCTTTTCGTTAGACTTGTGATTTAAAATCGTTGTTAAATATTTAAGAATAAAAAAAATGCAGTCTCCATGAAAAAAACCACGCCTCTTGGTTTAAAGATAGGGCCCCTTATCCTCGATCCTGTGATAATCTTATTAATTGTTTCCCGCAGTTTAGCTAACTTTTGCATAAAAAAAATCAACCTGCTGAAGATTATTCGCAGTATTTTTTTTTAAATTGTAATTGAATTTTGTTAGTGATTTATTAAGGCGATAAATTTAATAAAGTTCATATAAAATGTTTTTGACATTTACCTATTCTAATAAAAATATTCATTTCTTTAATAAATAGCTTAAAAATAAGATGCATAAAAGTTTCCAAACCTTTGACGCCCTGATAAAATTATCCTTTGGAATTTTATTGTAAATTCATTCAGTTTTCTATTTCTTATAAAAATATTATCTCTTTTTTAAAAAATCCATTTATTATTTCAATCTAACATTAACATTTTGAAACAAGTTTTTTTATGAAACTTGGAATAACAGTTAAGTAATTATTTAAAGTAGATTTATATAAAACACAAGCTTTTGCAGGCGACTCCGTCCGCGTAGAAGTCTTTTATTGCTATTCCCTCGGGAACTGTGCAATTTTCCGGCGTAAAAAAACCTCAGTGCTATCCAGACTAAAATCTACCTCTGTGCCAAATTTCATCCAAATCCGTCCAGTCGTTGAAGCGGGATTGAGTAACAAACATCCAAACATCCACATTTATTATATTAGTAAGATAAGAAATGTAAATCATATTTTTAAGTCGAAATATCAGCTATGAAAGTAGGTATAGATAATGCAAGCACTGCTGCTAGGCGGCCGGCCAGTTTGCAAGATGGTGGTAAATCATTCGGACGGGACCGGTAGATTCTACAACCACGAAAATGTTTTTTAATCTTTTCGAAAAGGTAAGGTTTCCACATCTCATCAGCAAAAAGAAAATGGCATTTTCATCCCTAGGGACAAAAATTGTTAAGAAAAAGAAGAAACACGAAAAAAGTCTATAATTGCTAATCAGTTAGTTGGACTGTAAATAATTGAAATTGGATAAGCAAAATTTTGCTGATAATAAAGTTTCTTGTAAAGTAATAAAATCACGAAGCCTTTTAGGTCAAAAGGTGTTGAAAGTAAGTCGTAAAGCCCTTGTCAAAGAACAAGGAAATTAAATCCAGCTCAGAACAGAGAGGCAGAAAAAACGCTCCTAATGAGCTGTTGGCAAATTCTGCCCTTCTTCCAAAAACCTACATATTTACAATTCAGTTCATAAACAAAATTCAATCCTCTCTGGTTTTAAAGAAAGCTGATTTTACAATATGGGTTTGGTAGGAGATATGCCCTGTTTAATGCGGAAGGAAAAATTTGTTCTTATTTTGAAGTCTGTAAAATCACAAAGAGGGAGATTATTGTTTAACCAAACGTACAGCGCGGCTGCCAGGCAGTAGGATTGGGTATATGGACTATTCTGGTGTATTTTATGTCGAAATTTTCTTTGAAAATTATGAAGACATCTTAACATTAAAATGTAAAAATAAATCGCTGTATAAAGAAGAACTGCTGCCAGTATTTTCGGCACAGTACATCAAGGAAGGCTTTTTTTAGATATTTTTAAAATAGATATATTTATTTTTAGTGTTATGATAGTTTTTTTACCCTCACCAAGGTTGTAACGATGTTACTGCACTAATATTTAAAAAAAACATAATAATATCTTTCTCCTTAATGTCGCGAAAAAATATAATGACATTTTATTTATTTATTGCAAACACCAAATTTGTTTGTTAATATGTTATGCAACTTGTATACAGACAAACTACAGGTACTTACAAGACATTACGCCAACAACTAAATAGATAGAAATAAAATAAATACGTTCTTAAATACATATAAAATATCTTAGTCTATACTCTATACTATACTATACTATAGATCATTGCGCAAATATTTTTCCTAAAACCGTATCCGGGACCGCTAGCAAGCAGGCTCACTAACTATGCTTAACGCGTAGCTCAAAGATCATTTACACATTCCTACCTCAAGACAGTCGTTTTGCTCTCACTCGCCCAGTTATTAACCACGAGTATACTTGCTATGAACACAACTTGTTTGTGTTTGGTTTCATGCTTCTGTCTTCTTTTAACTGCTTAAAACTGAAAGAGACGACACAACAAAACGTTGGTTTTGCCACTAGTGCAATCGTTGCAGTAATTAACATAAGTAAACGTTACGACCGCTTGCTTGTTACTTTTTTTGTTGCTTGTGTCAAACAATAGCTTTTATACTTTCTTGTATTTTCATTAGTACTGCAGCAGTAATATTGTTACGTTTGATGACATTTTCGCAGTTTTTATTTCCTAGTTGGGTTGAATTTGAAGGCTTTATACTATTGTCAAACTTAATTTAGTAGCTTAAACGAGATGCCGTGATGGATTTTCCAACGGTTTTCGTACCTATGGGGATTCGTTTAATTTCATGCAGTATTTATTTGTTAGATTATTCGCTATAAATAACACAAATCAAATAATCATCAACGGTTCTAAATATAGATGTAATAAATCCCGTTAAAAGTAAGAGAGGCAGAAAATCAGACGACAGACAATTATAAAAAAAAAACTTATCGTTTAAATTGTTTAAATGTCCCCACGAAAAAAACGTACCTATTTCACAAAATCCTGCTAGCAGAACTTTCATTGACCAACCTATCAATAAATTGTGGTGTGCCCTAACCTAACATAGGAATCCAGGGGGCAAATTTTTATGACAATTCCGATATCGATAAACTCAACTATCGATGCTTATTTTATACATGTACTTAGTGATCACTCCAAGTTCTGTTTGTAAAAACATTTTTTATTGCGAGTGTAAAAATTCAACAAAATAACGTACCTAATTCTCATCTTCTTTTTTTTGAAACGATTTTTGACACTTTACTCATCATATTTTATTTTCATTACTGTCCTATCTACTATTGTTGAAATAAACTATCAGAATTTGTTCCAAATTTTCGGGCGTTACACTTGTCCGTCTTGGCTGATCCATTTCATGTGGCTATATAACTTTTCAATTTCTCTGGAGGTGATAATACCACAATACATACAATGCTGGGGGTGATCACTAGTACATGAATAAATTATCGATAATTGAGTTTATCGATATAGGAACTCCCTACCTGTCATAAAATGTTGCCCCCTGGATTCCTATGTCTGTCTATGACCATAAAGGTGCTTTTCCACCGGCGACGCGAAATTTGTATTGAGAAGTCGCGCAACCTCCTAGCGCTCGCGCGGTGTGAATGGGTGCTTTAATATAAATAAAAATTCTCGCGCCGCCTCGTCTCGTCTCGCTTCGCCGGTGGAAAAGCACCTTTTTTAAGCCATGTAGCGCTGTACGAGCTAAAACGCGCCAGTCGACTCTTTTTCCCCCACGTGGTTAAACTCCACCGGTTTTTGTGGCACGCCGTTATACACGTTGCAACAGAAAAGGAACTAATAAAAGCACTATCAACAGTACAGTCGTCAATGAAGTGTTTCCTACTCTTTTATCCGACTTGCATACATTATTTTTTCTTAGACAGTTTTCAATTCACATTTTCCCTGTTTTAGGGTTCCGTAGTCAACAAGGAACCCTTATAGTTTGGTTTTATCCATCACCCCTAGCTCAGAAACTATTGGTACTAAAAACGACCATTTGGCATAGTTATACATTTAAGTTACGCCGACAAAGTAGTGAAATAAAATCATATTTTTTTTGGTACATAGAAGGCACAGGTATACATTTTTTTCTACGTTTATCTTCAGAAATATCATTGGACATAGAGCTCTTCAGAAAAATGTTTATTTATATTATAATAACATACATTATTAATTCAAAAGTAAAAGTGTTAAAATTCTGAAAAGTATCCTAAATAAAAGCAAATGTAACGAATTTCAAGGAAACCTATTGCGACTAAATAAATTTGATTGTTCTTGAGATTGCAGCGATGAAAGTGGTTATACCTAGTAAAAATCATCTTATAGACAGCACCAAATAACTTTAAGAAGGCACGAAAAGATTGAACCACCCAGAAATAGAGGCTCCGCGGAAACGGATCTCTTTTGACCGAATCCATAGGAAATATTAATGACTTTTTTCACAGCTTCAATAAAAGCTGATTAATGTAACAACACTTAAGAAAAGTTGTTATTGAATAGCTATAAAAATAGCCAAGATATAAGTCAAGAAAAATTTGTTACTATCTCTCTCCAGCAAAACAGAATTAAACATAGAGTTAACATGGCCGACCTGTCGATGTCTAGTTATCAGTTTAAAATTTAAAATGCTTGTCTCATCCGTATTTTCTTAGCTGATTTTTTATTGTACTTTTACTTTTGGTGATTTCTTTTACGGTATTTTCATATTTTGTTGAGAAATGCGATTTAAAAAAATCAAATCCAATTTTGTAATAGAGTTATAAATGTTAATGGCCGCACATCGAAGCCCGGAAATTTTGCAAATAATTATGCAAACAAAAATACATTAACGAGAAAACCATCAAAAATTCAGTTTATCATGAAGATAATTGCAACTTTTATACGTTGTCGCTCACATCTGTTTTCCAGTAACGGGTGACAGCTTAAATACCTCATTACATATTTTAATTATGATGTTCATTGCGGCAGAATATAACCATATTTTAAAATATTTTAATAAGAGCACGGCTCAACTTTGAAATACCTTTAAATATAGGTATATATTGTGTTTTTTTCGAATAGCCACTTGGCCAAATTTTAATTATTTCGAAAGCAATTATGTTATTCGGGCTACATTACATATGAATCTATTTACTAAGTCGCTCATTGAATACAAAATGGACACAAAATAATTTGCTCTTGCATTGAAAGTCTTATACCAACAGCTTCTAAATTTAAAATGCAACAAATGATTTTGGAATGTGTCCGTTTTGTATTCAAGGAACGAAGTATACGATAGCCTAGTTTGATTTGAGCTATATCTACATAGTATGAAACAAAGCCGCTTCCCGCCGTCTGTCCTCTGTATGTACTATCACGAACGTTAATTTGTGACCCATTTCAAGAAAAATATGCTTGAAGTCGTCAATGTCATTAAGGTCGCCGTCAATAGAACTTGCGAACTATGTAAACAAATTAGTACTGTTTGACACATAACCTCAAATATTCATCAAGCATGTTTTTATTAAAAATAACGTATAAGGAATAGTTATTTAATCTTAAACTTAATATAAATATGATGATTTAGTGTATAAATCGTTGCAAAGACCTCACTTGATCCTTAAAAGTACGTGATTATCGAGTAATCATGGTGAATTGGTTCCTTTGGTTTTGTTTACATAGTTCGCAAGTTCTATTGACAGCGACCTTAGAGATGTCAAGTCATTTGTAACTTTTAGGAAACTCAACCTTATTGTTTTAGAATGTCAGATTGACTTTGGACCTAAGGTGGGTACCAAATTAAAGTTCGCGACTGTACACTTCGATCATTCAAACTACGCAATGGATTTTAATGCGGTTTTCATTAAAAGATACTAAGATATTAGAGTAATTCAGGACACAGGTTTTTATGTATATTTTTTTATGTACTGGTGGTACAGAAAACTCACATAATCTCGTAAGGCCTACCATACTACATACAGGAAGTTTTTTGTACGTGGGACTTTGAATCTACCATCAAGGCAATAAAGTTCAATTACGTTTGTTCGATAATGCCATTTTCAGTTTATGAACATAGGAAAATAACCTTATTCTTATTGCAACACAGTTCAAATTTAATTGCCTTGATTATGTACCTACATCATATTGCACACTGGGCCTGACGAGTATAAACCGAAGCGAAGCGAGGGTGGATCGCTTGTAGCTTTTATAAAAGACTCGCAGCGGTTATATAATAATAAGTTTCCCAAGACTCATAATTTCATAACGCACAATTGATAAAAAATCCCGACTGTTTTGAAATAAAAACGTAATTTTTTGAATCAAGATTTTATTAGTAAAGTTTAATCACTAAACTTGATTTTTTTCCCTTTATTTAAACCATTTTTATATTTGGTTTACTAAATAAACCATATTTGGTTTACCAAATAAATCAAATAAATTTGACAGAGTTAAATGAGCAAACTTAATATTTTATTGGTTTTAAACCTGTTTCTAAGTTTCTCTAGGTACTTTCTTTTATTTTTTGGTGGTAGACCAATTACTTTCAAAAACAGCGTTCGTTATTCTCTTGCTGGACGCTTCTGGCGGTTTGTAGTCCATAGGGCTCAGTGTCCACAAACGGACAGACGCGTCGTTTTTTTTAAAGTAAGTGGTGGTCTTGTTTTGGCTATTATTAGGGGTCCGTGGCCGAAGGGTGACAAACGGGACCCTATAAGTAAACATACGCAGCCAGTGCATCTGTCCGTCGGTCCTAAAAGTAGCCGTATCTTTTGAACCGTAAGAAATAGCGGATAGTTTTTTTCATAAATACATGAAACGTTTTTTTAATGTACGGTTGTTGCAGGAAACTCACATAAACCGAAGCGAAGCGGGGGCGGGTCGCTAGGTAGTTATAAATAAAATTATAATACAGTATTACGAAACCCTAAATACAGAGTTTAGAGGCGAATCTAGTGGGCTTAGCATGCAAGAACACTAGAATATGTCAAACGCTAGTTAGTGTCAAATATGTCTATTCCATATTCTAACGTAAAGGTAAACGTTTAAGGTTTTAAATAAAAATGTTTTTTATGTGATTTGAGTCCTTTTATTACTAAGCATCTTAAAATCATATTTTCTTATTTTCATTATGA
This sequence comes from Acleris cristana, assembly GCA_948252455.1. Lineage (NCBI taxonomy): Eukaryota > Metazoa > Arthropoda > Insecta > Lepidoptera > Tortricidae > Acleris > Acleris cristana. The sequence continues at coordinate 14,926,458 of OX411788.1, read as the reverse complement.
ATGATATAAAATATGACACTAGATAACGCCTAGCATACTAGTAGTATATTAAGCTCGTCATCTTTAAATAGTATAAAAGTAACGCTTTGTTGGTCTGTTTGTGCGCTCAATTCTTTATTACAGCATTTTGATGTGATTTCTAATATATATAATTATATATTTTTTAATGTTTATGTGTATGTAACCAAGGAATAAAAAACTCATTTCATGAAGTGTACAGTAATTAAAGCGATCGTTTTACGAGGCACGTCGGGGAGACCTGAGAAATGAAAGGGGGAAGGGGGCGGCAGAGGCTGAATGTTATAGCTACGGTATAATAATAGCCAAGTTCTTAAAAAAACGGCCGAAATAAACTATTTACCCAATCCATAAATGAAAATATCGGTCAATTTAAGTCTCATTTGAAAGAAAAGGATAGATCTAAAATGTATCTATAAGAACAACCCTTGAGAATCAGCCCTTAGTGTATTGATTGAAAATACTATAGTAATTAATGACGGCTTGAATGAACAGGGGAGTTATTTTATTTCTTTTTTACATAAATAAATAAATAATAGTATCATAAGTCAAAACGTTCATAATACGATAAAAATAGTTGTATAGTGTAGCATAGTGTAGTGTAGCAATGTAGGATAAGGCACCTACTCACAATATGTATTTTAAGTAACCCCTCATACACTAATTGTATGAGGGGTTAATAAAAAAACAACTCAAGTCAAAAAGTACTCATTTCAAAACGGTTTTTTTTTATACAGCGCTTAAATTTTTTATTGTAAATTACCTCAGTGGACTCATCCAAGTCGTATGGTTAATTACTGTTGTAACTAAAAGTTTTACGAATGACCTATTTATTTCCTTGACAAAAAACAACGTAGTTTGAACTATTTTGAAACTAAAAAACCTTTTTACGAGCGCCATTTTGTTTTTATTTCTGCCGTGTCGGAACAGCGAATATATTCATGAGCTAACTACGACTCAATTTGCATGAAACTTTCGGAACTACTGCTATAAATTGTGAGAACATTCTGTTGAAAAAATCTCGTAAACTTTTGGAGTTATTGACGATTTATATCCGTTATGAGGAGTTCGGATTGGATTATTTAATGTTTCATGAAAAAAGAGCAATTAAAAATTAAGATTTATTGCTCAAAAATACTATAGCGAATACCCGTCTATTGTAACTATTCATTCGTAAAGTTAATTTTTAAGTTTATTTTTAATAAAGTTAAAATCCGGCCAAGTGCGTGTCAGACTAGCACACGAAGGGTTTCTTACCATTTTTGTATGGGGCCCCTTGTTTTTTTTAGTATTTCTTGTTATAGTTGAAAAAAAACGGAAATTAACGGAATCTATCCGAAACAGGAACCCCTAAAACAGGCTTACATACAATATTTTACGTTTACTTCATCTTTAGATAATATTGATGATAGTCTAAAATCAACAAGTAATTATAACAGATATATTAAATTAAAACTTACTTTTTTAACAAATTAGATTGCTGATATTAACAAGAAATACAACAGTAATAATAATCTATAACAATTTCCACAGTTATACGTTTTAATAAACGTACTGAGTATGAATCGTGACTGAAATATTTTAATAGTTGGGCCATTAGCTCAAATCATTTATCACGAAATATTGGGCTGTAAGCCGCCCGGGGGATATATTTCGACGCCTACCAAATGATAATATATTGAACTGACCCTGGGTTAGCTTACGTCGTTTATTTGTTAAGGGAAATAAGCCCTTGATTATTTTAGATAATATCCTTATAATAAATAAGGCACACGGAAGGTTTATTTTGGCACAAGGCAGGGTGTCAAAGCCAAGTTCGGAAGTTTTTTTATATTAAATTACTATCGGCCCGCCAACGGATTTGTCCCGCTGCAAATTTATGAATTCCTAGTAGATTTATTAAATTGTTTCTTTTATATAAACATTGTTCTGACAATATCTTATCTTATCTTGTTGGTGGGGTTACGGATACATTTCGACCCTATGGGATCTTTTGTAAAAAACCCCTCTTTTACCGCTTAATCCAATGCAGCCTCCAAAAAGCGGATAGTGGAGTGCAATGGCAGTACGTTGAAATTGTTCTGTTTGTTCCGACAATAACAAACACAACAAAAATAGAATTATCCAATTTGCTTACAAGCTTTTTTTTGAAAAACCGCGTCCGTATAATCCATCCGTTTGAGAGCTCTGATGCCACAGAAAGACACACATACACAGATACAGCATGCTAAACTTATAACATATTTTTTGTGTCGCGGGTTAAAATGAACAAAGACCAATTTATAGACAATAGACAAAATTATATATCGTACGTCAAATAGTTTAGTTCAATGTTCAAACATGTTACAAAAAATATAATTAAATAGCTATTCATTAAACTTTTCACCGGTTTCAATCCCACAGATTACGGGATCTGCCCAGGGACCCCAAAGGGTTTATAACGATGGGATTAAAATAATTTCCCACGCATGGCTTAGAGCGGAACTCCATTTATTGTAGACCAAACTAAGTAATCTATTATTGTGTTTGTTTGCTTCATTAATTTGTTCCACAATTTACTTTTGCAGAATCTATCTCTTTGAACACGGAGGGCTTATTGTCTAACGCACTCGCAATCGCAACCGGCTTCAAAGTCGAGCAATTTTTTTCATTTTGTATCCAGACAAGCCTTCGATTTTCAAAATGAAAACGATCGTGATTGGGAGTGCGTTAGACAATAATAAGCCCTCTGTTTGTTTCTTAGGTATTCTGAACCAAACCGTTAAACCAAGATAGCTTGAACTCTACAAAAGACATCTCCAATTGGACGGTTTTAGAGGTAATAGCAATAACGACTACTACGTGGACGAAGTCGCGGGCAAAAGTTAGTAACTGAATACTACGATGGTTTACATGTCTTGAAGTTCAATGAAGTCAATATTTTAAATGCGAAAGTTTGTGTATGTGTGTATGTTAGTGCGTGTGTGTTATTTTGTTACTCCTTCAAGCCACAGCGGCTGGACTGATTTGGATGAAATGGAGATAGCTCATATCCTGGATTAACATATAGGCTACTTTTCATCCCGGAAAATATGAAAAATCCCAAGGGAATAACGATAATGTAAATCTACGCAGACGAAGTCGCGGGCAGAAGCTAGTAAAAAATATAAGGGTGCAATTTCAGATAAATTGTAGATTAATTTAACACCTTAGCTCTAAGTAAACATAGGCGCTTATAAAGAGAAATAAATACTTGAACACAATGAAGAAAACATTCAATACTCAACATTTTATTTTATTTCGTACAGCTATTATTTTGTCTAATATGTTAAAAAAACAAGGCATAAAATAATTTGTGTATAAGGGAACACGACTAAATAGAAACTAGGTTGGAAAAAACTACCTTTTATAAAATATAAAATTAAATTCTAAATATGGATTAGATTGAGGACAACAGCAACAACTTTTTAGACCCAATTTAATTGAAATTTTAATTTATAATGACTTTTTCACTAACTAAAAAAAAATGCTCTGCCAAACGAAAATCATCGTATATGAAATCAAAAAACTGTCGTTAAAAAAGTGCTCGCGGGATGAAATAATTCGAATTTCAAATTTAAACGAACATCATTCGCGGCGAATGACTAGTGTCCGGCGACCGCATGGCGGGACCGAATGAGCGGGTTTAATATTAATGAGTGAACGTTAATGCCAGATTTGGGACGTCACGCCAATGTGACATGACTTGAATAATCATTTTGGGCTCAATTGGCTATAATTTTGCAATATTGGCTTTAGTTGAATCGTTTGGTTGTTTGAGCCTGAGTTACTAGTAGTTCCGGGTTGTATGTCTAGTAAGGTAAAATCTTTGTATTTAATATATCAGACTTGTGTACAAACATTCGTGATAAGTACCCAATTAAGTTTAAGACTGACTTTAGGATGATTTCCACCAAACGGCCCGCAACGGATCGGAACGGAAAGAATACGAACGGATGCGGCGACCACCGATCGTGTCCGGCAGCATGTCGACGCATACGATCGGGCGATAACAGCCGTTTGCGGGCGACAGGATGTCGACGCACACGATCGGCACCGTGCGGTTGCTTGCGAACGTAACCGCACTCAGTCAAATAGTTTCGTTCCTACCACGTGTTTGAGTGCACTTTCGAGAATGAGTGGGCTCGTCCGGTCACAGCCGAAAGGTTCCGATCGCAAGCGAACGGAGCCGATCGCGTGTCGCAGCATACTTATGGCTCCGATCGCGTGTCGCGGAAGACGCCCGCCGTCAAGCTGCTGCGTGCGGCTCAGTAATATAGACTTTAAATACTGTGTACATGATTCAATATCGTTTAAAGATCGTAAAATCCGTACCGATCCGATGCGATGCGAGCCGTTTGGTGGAAATCATCCTTAATGGTACTGAAACGGGGGCGCAAACGATGGCCTTCTTAAGACAGCTCAAGGTCACTCAAAGAGCAATGACGAGGGCTTTATTTGCATGATCCAATCAGAAATAAAGAGAACTGCACTTAAACAAAAAACAAGCCCTTGCGCCTTGAGTGCTCGTGCAAATTTGGTTGGTATTTATAAGCAAATAAGGGCTATCAATGGTAACATCGTATGGTGATAATACATTGGGTAGCACGACGCGACGGCCGTGTTTCCTCAATTAATGTAAGAATCTAATATAATATTAGTTTTAAAGATTCAAATAAAAAAGTAACATTTTAAAAGAAAACGCACACCAAACTTAATATTTTCACTAAAGTTGCTCAAGTACTTATTCTACCACAAAGTTAAAAAAGCTTCACCAAACTACATAGCAGGGAAAAACGTAATTAAAACATGTATTCAAAAAAAGCAAAATTCATTCCTGCCCCAGTAAGCTAGTACATTACAAATTTAAGAAGCTCACTGTGCTTTCATTTTATTCAAGACCACGTGGAGCTTTCAAAGCTCCGGTTTAATTATTAGCCCGGTTTGTTTAGCGTTAAGTCCGCCGAGAGCTTTTTAGTTAACATTCTGGAATTGAATAAGCTCACCCTTTGTAATTTTAGTTAGACACTTAGTTGGGCGTAAGAGAAGAAGGGATATCGTGGTATAAGGCAAAGCTGATAAGTAAGTTATTACAGTGTTTTGTGGTTGTCTTACACCATCATAGGTAAGATTTTTTTTATCTTTGAAAGAAATTATGAGTTTTGACACATTTATCTTCATTTAATATTCATACATACATACATACATAACAATAATGTGGAACTATTTCTACAAGCCCCGGGACTCTAGCGATGCGTTTCGACCAGCGCGTCTGGCTAAACAAAAACGCAAACATATGTATACATACTATTACTTACATACTTTATAATGACCAAGAATTTTCTGTACCACTTTTCGACTCTATTTGTAGGATGTCAAGGTTCAAAAGTGGTAAAGAATTTCTGGTTCGACTACTTATACGAATTTCCATTATTTATATTTGAAGCAAATGTAAAGGGTTAAGATTTATGCTCAATAACTTATATAATTAAACAAAATTGTCACGTTTTGTCAACAAGTTAGGGTTTTACAAATTAACTCGGAAACAGGAATACACCTAAGTTTTGTGACATTATAGAAGTTTGGAATCTTAGATAACTCTTTAATTAAAAAAGTTGATATTATTACCAAATCGTACAAATCTAAATTGGCAAGAAAGTTTCTTCAGTCTCTTATTATTCGATTTCAATATACTCTTAAAACTTTTAATTAATTTTTGAATATGAGCAAAATATCTGTTTGGTAAACTACTTTTTTTTTTAAATCTTCGGTACACTTGTCAGGTACAACGACGAGGGTAGCAAGTAGCAGCGTTAGGTTAGGTTAGATACCAGTAAGTACTTAAAATAATCTATATTTACACTGCCTCATTATTATTATTATTATTTTATACAAGAGTGGGAGGCAAAAGAACAAGTAGGTTACCTGGGTAGTGATTCTTTCAAAAGCAAAGGTGAGCGAACGCAGGAGTGATGGCCAAGTGGCGAGTTTAAGTAGTCCCGTCAAAGCGAACAAAACACATTTCAGCGCGTGTATTAAATTTGGCAGCATGGCTTCTCGAACGTATAAGGCTGCCTAATTGAGAATGCACGCGCTAAAATGTGTTTTGCTCGCTCTGACGGGACTACTTAAACTCGCCGCTTGGACTTCACTCCTGCATTCGCTCACCTTTGCTTTTGAGAGAATAAATACCCTGATGTGAGGTAATCACCACCGCCCATAAACACCAACAGCTCAAGAAGAGTTGTCGGTGCGTTGTTGGACAATAAGGTGCACTTACACGGGGATTTATTTTAATAATAATCACCCGTCAACAATACGTCTCATTATATCACACAAAATTAAAGTAAGACAGCTAATTGTTGGCGTTAATGTCCGTGTAAGTTCACCTTAGGAGTTAGTTGGGATTGCGATTTCTTTAAACAGAATCTGTGAAATATGCATTGGGAACTTTATTGCAGGTGTTATATTCCACTAAATAAAAACATATTGCTTTTTACATAGGTACTAATCTATTAATTATAACTAGACCACCATTAACGTCAAGTGAATAAGTGCTATCCTAGCGTTGACAACACGATAACAAGTCAAAATCAATGTGTTTTTACCAAGTGAGATAGAGCCCCAGATAAATATTGTATGTATCGTTAAACAGAAGCAATCGAATGTTCAGAGTCAAATCAAATACCTATTGTAGATTAAAATAACAAAGTCCGGTCATGAAAACAGTGGACATTGTAATCAAATGAAAACAATAATCAACAAATGGTATTTGATCGCCTAGAATAAATGAAAAATAAATTCTGTTCACATGGTTTATATTCAATTTTGCGCTTTAGCAAAGAGCGTTTATCCATGCGTGAAACTCAATTCATACAACATCGTAAATTCATTATTTAAAATTGGTTTCAAACTAACTAGCCCGATTCAAATATTTTTGCGCGCACAATCTATTTACACAGGGTGATCAAACAAATAATAAGAGGACAATGTTCGGTTTCATTTCCAGTTACTTGCTTATTATTTTAAATATTTAAATACAGTTTTTCCCACAGACATAAATACACATAGATAACGCAAATGCATCTACTTCACGTGTCCAAATCCGGACTTAAACCCCGATCAAGCGTCGGGGTTAGCCGTAGCTACTGATGTTCCGCGCGAAAATTAAGAAAATTCCTCGGTGCTTTAATTGTTTCAAAAACGACTATACTAATAGATTCTCCAATCACTTTCTGAAATGGAAAAATTAAGTTAGGATCGCGACCCCGCAGTCAACCGGTATATACCCGTTTTAAGTTCGAGTTAAGTCGACTATACCCTTTTTCATATCAACTGTCCTAGTATGCATTTTAATTTCTTAGCCGTAGGATAAAGGTCATATTGTAACATAATATGTATAGTGAAATTCGCACATAATTATTCCATAACTTATACAACTTTGAAACTTAGGGCAAAGACCTTACTAAATTCCGGCAAGTTTCTCCCACACGGGTAGGCATGAATGTATATTAACTATATGCTGCGTAGAAGCGCCTTTCTGTCTGTAGTTAGGAAGTTCCAATCTTAACGTTATGCACTTGGTAGGTACCTAACACTTAGTTTTCTATGCAGGATATAATGATGTTGAAATTGTCTCGGTTCGATCGAACACAGTGTTGTTTAAGTGATAAAAGATAGTTTAACGTGTACATGTATTGACATTATACAGGGTGAAATAGGAGACGTAAGTGTTTAGGTTTGATTAGGAATTAAACTGTATAAAGGTAAGTAGAAGGAATGATTTTAAAAATTCAAGATAAAACTATTTTGTTGACATAGTTTGGTCACCCTATTATTATATCATAAGAAATCCCTTAAGTATCTAATTCACTGTTGCATAGGGTGACCATAATTTACTAAATTGATGTTTTTTTTAATCAACAAAAAAATATTTAGTTTCGTGTAACTAACATTGTTTTGAAATCAGTATCAATTACCAAGTCTGAAAAAGTGATTTAAGATTATGTATCCTATTTCGCCCCGTATAGGAACTAAGTACATAAATAAATCGACTTTCGACACATTCTCCATACAAGCAGAACAACAATAACATTAATCCTATAGCTACTCAACCGTTAGTGCAAGTGTACCAGTTAACATTAACTGCGCGTTAACTGCACCCTGTAGCTAAGATACAGAACTTGCTAGTTACGACTAATTGCTAACTCGATTATAGTTACAGGGTGATGTATAAGGTGAATTAGTTCGTCATTTTACAGTTGTGAGTGTCAGATCTGTTGGAATAAATATTAGTATAACAGAATTTAAAAAAACTCGATTGATTTACTAGGTTTTGACCGCTTAGATGTCGTTTATTGCTATTTCCTCGAGAACTTTTTATTTGTTTGTATTTAATTAATTCTTACCGAAATATTTATAGGACCTATCTTTTTTGGTTTTCACTTCTATAATCAAGGTTATCTGGAAGAGATTGCTATGTAGCGACGATGCCGCCTGATGTTTATTTAGTTACATACATATGATATTATTTGTTTTAAAACTCTTTGTAGTGTAAAAAAGATAAAAGATAAAAAAACAAGATGTTTACTCAGCATGTAGGCCGCACGGACACTTTTACACGTCAATAATCTACCAGCGCTTCGCAAGAGACCACTGCTGAGAAGAAACGCCGTAAGAAACTCAACAGTCTCAACAGTAAATAATAATAATATAAACTTCATGCGTAGTTCAGCAGGAAAATGTGTCAAAACTCAGAATTTTCACAAGAACTTATAAATAGTAATAATAAAATATATTTATATGCAATAAAGAATATTGTATTGTAGTATTTTTAACGTTGTCGACCATGACAGATTTACCCTCTTGCTTGGTTTTTAAAGTTACAATGATAAATAAACCAATTGCTAAATACTTACATAACATAAAATGTAAGCCACAATTACATTACAAGGGACAGTGTAAAAATAATTCCCGAATAATTCCGGAACAGTGTAAAATGTTCCCAGATTAACTGCGCGTCAAGCGAAGTATTTGAGTAATGCCGTCTCTGTTTACGGCAGTGGCATATTAATTTACGCTTTGAGAGAGATGAGAAGTATTTAGGAGTATTTTTACAGGGAACAAGTATTTTTGTTTTAACTATTTAGGGTCAAAAATACGCTTAAATAAAGATAGAAGAATAAAGTTACACATCGTTTAAATGGTCACTTCCGTAACCATTACGATTAGATCACGTTGGCACGTTGGGAGCCAAAACTGTAGCAGCTGAGCAAACTTACATGTTGCGCCAACCCCAAATAATTTAGGATAAGGGCAGGAGAATGATGATAATGATGATATACTAACTGCCAGCAACGAATATATGCGTTTTCCTTTCTTACACCCAGCGCCTTCAATGCGTAGGTATGTGCGTCCTAACAGTTTGCAAGTCCAGTATAAAACAAAAGATGCGGCAGCTAAAAAATATATGGTAGTACAATACGAGCAGTGAATGTGTCAACTGAGACCCGTTTCACGAAGCTACAAGTTACAAATTACAAGCGCAAGTCTCTTTCTAACTCCTTTTGCTAGAAAGGGAGTTCCGCTTGTAATTTGTAACTTGTTGCTTCGTGAAACGGGCCACTGGCCGTATAGTACCTAGTAGTCTTGTTAAAATTTATACCTAGTATTTTTTACAAGTATTTTCCTGCCTTGCTAATTCGTCTCGTTGGCCCGCACAAACGGTCACACCGTTTTAACATTTCTAATTTGTCTGTTATGTTTTTCGCTCATTTTTATACGCAGATTGTTTTTGTCCCAATTTTTAGGGGTTTTCGTATTGTTGAAGCAGAGGAATAATAATTTTTCGCTGGAAACGGACATAATACTTTTTATTTCGTTGTATGCGAAATAGTAATAAATTTTGGTTTATGAGAGACTTAGGTCTGTGCGGTGGAATAAGTCTAGCTTATCGTAGAAATACAACAACAACATACAACATAACATCATAAACTCACGCCTTCATTCCCAGAGTGGGGTAGGCAGAGCCACAGACTCACCAACAACTCCAAAAACTTGTTGATAATTCTGTGACCACATTTTGCACAACCAGGCTAAGATGTTATCCAGTGTATTAGTGACAGGTTGCAAACCCATCGCCTAACAGCACTACACAGCCTTTAGTCCCTTAGTCGTCTCTTACGACATCCACGGGAAGACATGGAGTGGCAACTAGAGAATGCATATAACCGGTTATAACCGGTTTTAACCGGTTATTTTCATACAAAAACGGTTAATAACCGGTTAAATTGCATTCCCTAGTGGCAACATTCTAAACCCGGCACCACACGGGACAATAATATCTTACACAAATTAACCTAGTAACAAACAAAGCTCCAGGCTGGCACTATGGGTACTAGACAACGATTAACTTATTTATATAGAGAAATACTTACTCAAATACATAGAATACATCCAAGACTCTGGAACAAATACTCGCGCTCATCACGAGAAAATGTGTCGAACCCGCAATCGCTAACTTCGTAGGCAGAGTCACTACCAACTAAGTTAAACGCGTTGTCAAAATATAAAATTATAGATCCTTTGACCTCTTTAGTTGTACCTCGATCACGATTTTCTTTCTTCTATCGAGTGAGGAACGCTAACGTATCATCATCGAGAAATTTTTAAATGTGTATGAAAATTGGTATCAGTTAGGGAATGCAATTTAACCGGTTATTAACCGTTTTTGTATGAAAATAACCGGTTAAAACCTGTTATAACCGGTTATTTGCATTATCTTGTATCAGCGTATTGGTATTTGTAATCTATCTATGGAAAAAATCTAGATGTAATGAGATTGATGAATTTGATTGTATTTGATCTGATTTTGATTTTAATACAGAGCATTATCAACTGTAGTGTAAATTGACAGAATTGGTCTAAGTTAACACTTCTTTGGACATTCATATTAATAGGTTCCTTGTCCCCATACAAGTGTGTATTCTCACCGTCATACGTTCAATGCTTGTTCCAGCATGTAAAGTTATATCCAAATCTGATCACATTTGATTTATGAACGAATCGGACCAGAGACAAAACTGTAGTCATGAATCATTTCGTAATTTATGGGACAGGGAACCGTTAATTTTATTTATTTGCAGTACTTTATTTGCGTTAATTATGTTATTCTCGTTGGATTCTAAATCGTTTAAACGTTTTGTAGTGAACCTAATCGCTTCACCTGGGTTGCCAATTAATTACTTACTAATATATCTATAGAGAAATTCAAGTTGTACCTTTTTTTATTAAAGTGTATTAGTTTTATGACTTTAATGCTGCATAAATATATTTGGAAATAAATAAATAAAATTTACGCTGCGGCTTTAAATATTGACCCATGATAAGTAGATTCCTTTAATAGATGTTATAATTAGACAACTAGCTTACGTCAATATTTGAATTTCATCGCAGATATTTTTCGGTATTTATAACACATTATTAGTAGGGGCAACAATTAAGGATATTATTTTAGGAATCCAAACATAAATAAAAGATCTTTTATTTTTACTCCAATTAAAACAGCCATTTTATGCAGTCCAGATTCCAGAATAATGTAAGAGTAACAGGTAAGTACAAGAGTTCTATTCTACTCGGTAAAACCATATTGCTTTTGAAATGTTATCGTATCATTTTGAACTCGGACGCCGTTACTGTCAAGTAAATAAGAGCTATCATAACATTGAGAATACGATAACCTATCAAAAGCAATATGGTGTTACCGGGTAGAATAATGCCCCGGTACAAGTTGCTACGTGTTTTTTCCATTTTCTATTAAAGCAACACAACTCATTACACCAATTTAAAATCTAACATTCTTTGCCACTTCCTTAAACAGAGCTTTAAGCAAATCTCACAACATAAAATAACTTTATATTTTCCGGTATTCAACTCGAACGTAACAACTCGAAAACTTAAACATCACATAACGTTTCTGCGCTCTCACGGCACTTCTCTATAACAGCGGAAAGTTCTGGATCACTTCTGTTGGGGCCTTCGTGTTATTGCGCGCCGCCATCGGATACTGGGCTCTGGCCCACGGCAGTCAAGTTGGGCCACAGCAGATTAATATGAAACAGTACAGCAAAGAGAAAAATAACGGTTTCGGGGAAAAATAACGGTTTCGGAGAAAAATAATGGGTGCGGAGAAAAGTAACGGTTTTTTGGTTTGTTTTTCAGAAAACAAGCGGTCTCTTTATGCTGAAAATATAATATAACATGTCAAAAGTAATATATTTTTACCTACAAGAGACCCGCAGCACAAGGAGATACGTGAATTTTCAATTTCCTTTTAAAGCAATACGTCCTTCATTACTATACTATTCAGATATCCACACCAACTTGAAATCTCAAATATTCTAATGCATTTCCTAACACAGAGCCTTTATCAAATCTCACAACATTAAATAACTTTATATTTTCCGGTATTCAACTCGAACGTAGCAACTCGAAAACTTAAACATCACATAACGTTTCTGCGCTCTCACGGCACTTCTCTATAACAGCGGAAAGTTCTGGATCACTTCTGTTGGGGCCTTCGTGTTATTGCGCGCCGCCATCGGATACTGGGCTCTGGCCCACGGCAGTCAAGTTGGGCCACGCAGATTAATATGAAACAGTACAGCAAAGAGAAAAATAACGGTTTTGGAGAAAAATAACGGATTTTTGCTTTGTTTTTCAGACAAAAAGCGTTCTCTTTATGCTGAAAATACGACATAACATGTCAAAAGCAATATGGTTTTCTAGAAGAATAGGGCCGCAGAACTAAGTAGCTACGTGAATTTTCAATTGCCTTGTAAAGCAATACATTTTTTATTACAATACTATTCAGATATCCACACCAGCTTAAAATTTCAAATTCTGAGCCACTTCCTTAAACAGAACCTTTAGCAAATCTTACAATATAAAATAACTTTATATTTTCCGGTATTCAACTCGAACGTTGCAACTCGAAAACTTAAACATAACATAACGTTTCTGCGCTCTCACGGCACTTCTCTATAACAGCGGAAAGTTCTGGATCACTTCTGTTGGGGCCTTCGTGTTATTGCGCGCCACCATCGAATACTGGGCTCTGGCCCACGGCAGTCAAGTTGGGCCACAGTAGATTAATATCAAACAGTAATGAGCGTAGGGTTACTGGAAGATTTGGAGAAAATATAAGATGGTTTTTTCAGGAAACAACAAAAGAATGTAACAGTTTTTAACATATAACTTTGAAGGGTTTTGGAAAATGTGAGTTTGCACCAATATAACAAATCACGTGCTCATTATTCTTTCATTTTTTCAAACATTTAATCAAATTAGTAATTAACTAGCAATTTGTTTGAACAAAACTCTCTTCAGAAGTAAGAGAATATCAAAAAAAAGCAAATCGGAACCGGGCGGTTGGGTACTTTTCCTTCTTTGTAATCCAGTTTGGCTTTGTGTTCAATACCCTTCAAAGACTTCTTGATGGTGAGGTGAACACGTGACGGAGCAGTTGATAGTGACCCTGCCTACAAAACTAGCGGTCCCGGGTTTGATTCCCGGTATGAACAAATATTTCTGTGATGAGCTCGAGTATATTTTTTTTGAGTGTTGGTTGTTTTTTATGCATTTAAGGATTTATTTCTTTATATAAGTATGTTTATCGTTGTCTAGTAGGTATCCATAGCACAAGCCCAGAGCTTAGTTTAGGACTAGGGCAACTTGTGTAAGATCGTTGGTAGACTCCTGACGTGTAAAAGTGCCCGTGCGGCCTACTTACTGAATAAATAATGTCCTTTATCTTTTTTTTAATCTTTATTGTCCCCCCAGATTTTTTAACTTAATTCTCATTTTAGGGTAGAAGTACCGATTTAGGCCATCTTTACACCGTTTTTGACCACTCTAAATTTTAACTAATACATAAAGCATAATGAAATTACAAACATATTTTTATATTTTATCTTTGTATTAATCTTCAGTCTTGACTATTTATGAATATTATTTTTAATTGTACAGTATTTTTGATACTCATTTCAACCTCAAATGGCTAAAAAGGGTACAGTGGCCACAAACGGTACTTCTACCCTACTGTTATCGCTGCGCTACTGCGCCGACCATCTGTCGGACCTTTAATTAAACCCGACCAGTTGTAATTAAATGCTTATATTTTGCAGATGATCGTAGTTTCTGCTTCTAGTCCACGCCAGAGTCAAACTTAAAGCGGAGAAACTTCTTCAAAGTACACATTGAATTTAATGGTCACCTTTGTTCTAGCGCTTTGATGTTGTGTTTCAAATAAAACTACTTTTTTTATGGGACGGAGAAGGCATACGAGCACTAAGGCCACCTGATGGTGAATAGGATCGGTGACCCGAAGACATCAAACCCAATTTAAAACCATCACAAAAAAACTAGCCATCAAACAAACATCTAAGCCTAATTGTGCAAAATGTTTACAGAATTATCAACAAATTTTTAAAGTTGTTTGTGCATGTATGTAATAAACAAGCTTTCTTTTAAAAAAATCCGCGTCTAAATCAGACCATCCGTTTGGGAGATACAATGCCACAGATAGATACAGAGATACACACACATTTCGCAATCTAAAGATTGCCAATCCTAAGACTGCAAATGCGTTGCCAACCCTGAGGTCTACCACCGATGATGAAAGTGAATAACCAATCAGCAATTTGGCTGATGAAAAAAGGGATCATGAGCAAAAGAAGCAAACACATCGATGTCTAATACTACTAAAGGAGAAAATCGATGAGAATCAGATATCTGTTAAGTACTGTCCAACGGGATAACAATTGGCAGATAATTTAACAAAAAGTTTACCACCAGAAAGTTTGAAAAAATAACAGCAAACCTTAGAGTTTGGTATAGAGAAATGAATACTTAAATACATAGAAAACATCCAAGACGCAAAATTGTGCTTCTTGCTCTCAAACTGAAGTTAAAGTAAGACAACACTTTATTGCTTGTCTATTTAGCGCTTATTTGTTAAAAGAGCCAGGTAATTTGTTAAAATTGGTAGCCATTTAGGAAACGAAATACGATACCAAAGCAAAAGGCATTTTCCAACCCTTTAAAAATCTGAAAAAGAAAAGCGTAATTCAATTATGAAAATAAAAGCTCCCGAAGCTTCCGTCCCGGCGTTACGTTCAAGGGGCTTTCGCAGCTTCGCTAGTGAGGAATGCACTTAAGCTTTTAACGGAAGGGTGGTTTCTTAACCTTTTTGATATTGAGCTTTTCGAAGCTTGTGGTGCGATTAGCTTTACCAAATTTCGAAAAAAAAAAAATTTTTTTTTTACTTTATTTATGTAACAATTTGCAGAGAATACTTAAACTACTTTACTTTTTTTTTACTTAGTTGAATGCGTTTTTATATTTTTATTACATAGTATAAAACAAATTCGCTTCCCGCCGTCGTTTGTCCCCCTGTATGTCGTCTTAGATGTTTCAAACTACGCAACAGATTTTAATGCGGTTTTTATCAATCATTAAAGTGATTCAAGGGGAAGGTTTTTATGTTTAATCTATTCCGGATTATGTACCTATGGGTGTTACGGAATACTCAGAGGGTAGGTGGCTAGTAAAAAATAATCAAGAAGATCATAATAAGCCCGCAGGCCCTAGCTCTGATGCATTACGTTAACTAGCGTTTCTATTCGTTTCGTTTTGAAACAAATTGCATCAATGGCGGATCACGTGACTCTTCGAATCACGTCATCTACCAATGACGACGAGACGAGATGGTTTAAACGGCAGGGTTACAGGGGGTTTCATTTATCCGGTAAAATTTTACAGTTTTTAAAGTAGTAATGACTAACGACTTTTACGCTTACGAAATCGCGGGCAGCTACTTTAGCGGCTTGCTTAATTCTTAATGTTGCCGGGAATTTAGAGGATCCTTGTATTAATGTTTGTGCGAGCTGTGGAGTGCCAGAATCCTCATTATCATGCCAAAGGCTCTGTCAAAGGCGCGGCTAGTTGCGCGCTTAATTCGGCGGGCCACGCAACAACTTTGAGCGGAGGTAATGTGGAAAGAACATGTTTGTTTTGAATGATGAAGGGTTAAGAGAAATACAGGCTGTTTTAATAATTCAAATAAATATTGGTTTTTATATTGCAAAGACAAGGTAAACCAGCATAGACCACGGAAACAGTCCACCTGATGGTAAAGGAATCTGACACCTTGTTTATTTTTATAATGACTTTTTCTCGAGCTTTTTTTAAGGCATGGAGAAACAAACGAGCTCACAGGCTACCTGATGCTTAGTGGGATCTGTGACCTCGAGTAGGTAACATGCCGTCTTCGGATTACAATCTAAAGATTGCAATTCTAAGATGGCAAATGCGTTGCCAACTCTGAGGACTAAGGTGGAATGCCGATATGCTAGTAATTACACCGGTCTTATCTTTACACCGAAACACACCAATACGAACACTGCTAGATTCTAAATTCAAAAATAAGATAAAATTTGTACGTAACTATTAAATACATAAAAATCCGCGACATAATCTACGAAGATTAATATAAAGATAAAATATAACATTATTTGCGTAATTTCATAATTCTATAGATATTAGATAAAATTTAGAGTGACCAAAAACGGTGTCAAGATGGGGGAAACCGGTACTTATACCCTATTTACTCGTATTGATGCCAATGAAATCTGCTTGACAATAATAGATAATAATTAAGCATGAACATAAACGATATTAATAAATTTCAATTATCCGCATCCGAAAACCATCAATTATTTTGTCTAATTACCAGTTAGCTAATATCCGGTCCCGTGTGCATTTATTACTGTACCGCTTTTAAGCAAAAACGACCTATCTCCAATTGCAACCTCAAAAGAAATATCAACCTTGACGTTTAGTTAATAGGGTCACTTTTATAATAACGAGGTATATAAAAGATACGCCCTTTTTTCAAGGATAGTGCTAATAAATTAATTTGGACTGGTTTATCGGGCTATTGATTACAATTAGTCCGGATCGCCCTTGACCGGACAGACATCTATTTCTGTCCAAATTGATAAAGTTTTGGGATTGTTTGTTAATTATTAAACTTAATAGACCGTGCGTCTACATCACACTGATCACACTATTATTATAAAAGTTCGTGAGTGTGTGTGTAAGTTGGTAAATTTATAACTTCTTCACACTAAGGCCCGCCATACACGGACTGCCTTAAGCAGCCGGGAACCGACTGCACTTCGTTGCTATTGGTCGGTTTGCACTTTCTAGAGCATTGAAACTGCAAATCGACCAATAGCAACGAAGTGCAGTCGGTTCCTGACTGCTTAAAGCAGTCCGTGTATGGTCTCATCTACATAGATTTGGAGATAAGTAACATACCACTCTTAATTAACATAATAATACCTACCTATCTCGAATTACTTTACCCTTACCCCGATTCTACCCTATATCCCGAAAATAAGCACTGTTCCCGTGGGATGGAGTGAATTACTAATATGTGCACCAATCAAGGCACGGGCCGCTAATCTCATAAATCATTGAATGGATTTTACCATTTAGATTTTTTTTGAGAAAGCTATTAGTAGTTCAATAATTCACCAATACAATTTGACCCTTTGGTTTGTCTGATTGTCCACCTGTCTATAGCATCGCAAAGCCTAAAGAAATGGAAGGAAATTGGAGGTAATTCCAAAGATGTGATTCGTGTGTACGATACCGTACACGCATGTTATAATAAGCACATAAATAATGTAAGTAACAGTTTCCTGCTGTTCCTGCATGTTTTTTAAATAACTTCGCTTTTTTTAAATTTTTGTTATTATTTTGTTTATCTAAAACTGTATAAATAAATTGTATACTATCTGATCTACCTACTACCTAAATTGTGTTAAACAAGACTAAGGGCGGTAAGGGGCAGCGCTGCGAAGACTCGAGCACTTGCCCGCGCTTGCAGCACATGCTTTATCCGTGCCTTTTGTCTCACCTTTCTTTTTTAATAAAATTTTGTTTGTTTGTTTGTATTTTACTGATTTTGGGTGACAGTAAATACTTCTTATTCTTATTCTTTAGTAAATCTATGGATTTAGTTGTATGTTAACCGCCATTATTAAATCCCACATTTTTTGTCTTATTTTAAATATGTTCAGTGTTTTCCTAAATACCCAAGACGCACCTTAAGTATAATTATTCTGAAAAAATAAGCGAAAAAACATAAACAACGGTTGAATTCCCTACAAAACCTCTATTTCTTTCACCCAACAACGGTACAAACTTACCAATCCTTGCACATATAAATAATGCAAGCTAAGTCCCGAACTAGGCCGCAGCACTCAAGACAGCTCTAGCATAAACCTCACAATGCGGCATAATATTTCGCCTAGGTGAAATCGGGCCTAGCATGGCTACGCGGAGAGGACGTTTGCGCATGCACTGTCATATTATAGGTGATTTATAAGTTCACTGCCGTTCTGCTTCCGTTACACTGTAAGCGACATTTTTGGGGTTCCGTAGGTAATTGAAATATTTAAGGTACTTAAATACTCAAACGTTTATTGCATTCCACAATGTGTTGGCAGTTGACAGACTAACTTAAGCTTTTACAGAAATTAATTTGAATAACTTAATTAATAATTATGAACACTGTTGGGCACGGTAACAATATTAGTATTGAAAGTTTAGGATAATTTTACAGTGGTGCTGGGATATTATTAAAAGTAGAATAGAAATTTTATTTCGATAATAAAATGACATAAACGACGACGATAATACGACGTTGCTTAAAAAGATTCTTGAAGATAAATCTTAAGAATTAGAAGGTGGGTTGAGGTAATTTCGGTAAAAAGAGAAAAAAATAATGTCTTTTATCAGTGTAAACCTTTCTATTATCCTCGCAACACAAAGATAAATGATAAAATCGAAGAAGTGAAATTCGATAAAATGAGTGTTTACCATTTAGAGCTTATGTACACTTTTAGTGTCTCATTTATTTTCACCAAATATAATAGTCTAATTATTTTATTCAAAAGAGATTGCTTTGTAATGTTGTCACGCTGTAAGTTATCCTATAACAGTTTTTAAAACGTTTCAAATGTACGTGTAGAATAAATAAATCTTTAAATTATACCCCATACAGAACCCTTCCAACTACTCCTCCCGCCCTTGCCGGCACATTATCAACTCGCGGCACAAGTTTTGATTCAAGAGCTAGTTCAACGTTGTTGTCCCTCGTAACTAATGTGCTTTACATCACTCGTACTTTTTAAAGCGAAATGGGCTTTAGTTTTTGAAATAAAAGGCCTACATGGCTAGCTAGTAAACCTAATTGAAATGTTTGTCTTGCTCTGACATTGCTACGATGATTGAATGGAAGAAAGATGACAAAAAGTAACAATACAAAAGATAATCATAGACAATATTATGGATAAGGTAATTATTGTAACAAGCTTTACTAGGTGCGTTAGAAAAAACATAACAATTGATGAAACATTTTTGTCTATAAATGTATGTTAAATTAATATTCTGCATATTTTAGCACAGAATCCAAGATTTTACCGAGGGAATATCTTCTCTCAAAAGTTACCTAATTAAACAATATCTACTCTACCTTCCCTTTTATAAACAACTGTAGTATTTTTATTAAATAATCCACAATTTACTGACCTATTTTTTAAGAATTTTAGTTTTCTCGAAATCGGTTTTCACTACCAGAGGGCTTATTGTCTAACGCACTCGCAATCGGAACCAGCTTCAAAGTGGAGCAATTGTTTTCATTTTGTATGTAGACAAAGCTTCTATTTTCAAAATGAAAACGATCGTGATTGCGAGTGCGTTAGACAATAAGCCCTCTGTTCTATTTCATCTAGTGTATATTTATTTTTACTTTTAATCTGAATTATGTGAACGATACAATTTAACTATATTTATCTTAATTTACGAAACATTAACTAATGATACAAAAAACCTGGCAGAAACCCTTTTTTCTCATTGACAAATGAGAATGTTTCACAGGTGGCTGAAAAAAATCACGCCATATTTTATGAGAAGCAAAACCTACCTATGTCAAGGAGATGACAAACAACCCTTAAATTGAATTAATAGCCCCATCCCCCGGGATTATCCCTGTTTATGAAACAACCCGCTGATTTAAAAATATAACCCGAAGGGGGTGGGTTGCCTGCATATGTTTTGGGGAGGGTCACGTAAGAGGGTCTTAGTATGTGTTTTGTTCGAATGTTTTCTTCGAGTTCTTGATAAAGAAAGATAGAGTTAGAGAAGAATGGGCAGAAATTTATGAAATATGACCTGGAAACCAGTAACAATAAGCACTATATCATTGGATATCCTTTTTAAATCTACAACGATTTTAAGTACCGGGAAACCTTAAATAATTGTTGTGTAATAATTGAAAAATATTTAAAAAATCTGGAACATCGGGACGCCTACATAGACGACGTTAGCATAATTACTTTGAAACACCGCTGTCTTTGCATGCCGATAATTTTTTTCACACAAAGATTGCGAACCGCCTGCCATAGTAATAGTTTAC
This sequence comes from Acleris cristana, assembly GCA_948252455.1. Taxonomy (NCBI): domain Eukaryota; kingdom Metazoa; phylum Arthropoda; class Insecta; order Lepidoptera; family Tortricidae; genus Acleris; species Acleris cristana. The sequence continues at coordinate 14,905,877 of OX411788.1, read as the reverse complement.
AACTTAGAATTACCTATCCGGTGACATATCGCTTGTCCTGATTGGTCATATAGGCCAAGTAGCCCGCCCTCTTTATGGCATGGAAAAGAAAACACACATACACTTATGGGGATCCCTTTGAAACGCATAAACTTTTTACGCATAACGTATCTTTACGCATAATTTTTTTCGCATAAACACCCTTTAGGCTGACACTTCAAAATTTAATAAACGTCTATTGTGTAGATTAGGTTAGGTTAGAGTTTTAAAATAATTAAAATAAAACGTTTTCTATTGTGAAAACCATTTTAGGTCAAACGATTTTATGCGTAAAAAAATTATGCGATCCAATAGACACCCACACTTATGGTAAGTGGAATTTCAGACTCATATTAATTTAGAATCTCAAGACTATAATCTCAAAGCTGCAATCCTTAGAATACAAATGCGTTGCTTACCTAAGAACTAAGAAAGAATGCCTCTATACTAGTAATTTCACCGGTAGTCCTATCCCTACACCGGAACACAAAAATGCGATCACTGCTGCTAAATTGAAGTGTAACTATTCTGGCAAGCTGTACAGTCAGCTGAAAAAGAATGCACATGAAATCTCATAAATTGCCCGTGTCGAACGCGGCTAACTGTTCGTTGTAAGCGTAAGTTTGATTCCGGTTTCATGTTGAAAGGTTCCGTATAAAAAAGACATCTGTTTTTTTTTAAATATTACAGAAAAAACGGAAATTTAATTTCTCTCTATCCACACGTATAACATAATACGTAAATTAGTAGTATTGTAACCGACTTCAAAAAAGGAGGAGGTTCTCAATTCATCTGTATGTTTTACATTTACTAGTATGACCCGGCTAAGGACATTTGGAAAATGTATAACCCTGCATATTTACGTATGGTATCGAACTGGGAAATATTTTAATTGGTAAATTCTAAATCCATCCCGATTTACCCAGCTTTCTTTAAAAAAAACCTCCGAATTAGTTCATCCATTTGGGAGCAACGAGGTTACAAACAGCCACACAGTAACACAAACACACAGATACACTCGTTTAACTTAAAATATCCCTGTTTTTGAGTCGGGATTTATTATATGCTTTGTCTTATCTGTCATTATGACATTTGAATTTGACAGAAAGTAACAACCTATACGTTAACTTAAATAGGTTTATTGTGCGTTTCTGAAACATGAGGTAAGACTAGTCTGACCACGGACCCCTAATAGCCAGTATGCTCGCAGAAAAAGGTAGAAAAGCGCTGCAGCAGAAGTTGAGTGATATTTCAGCGGCTTGCAGCGGAAGCGTCGTTCAACGGCTAACTTTCACTCGCACAATTCAGGCGGGACTTTTTGAGAGAACAGATTTTTTAAATCCGTCAAATTTTCAGAATATTTTAGTGAGTTGACTGACACAAGGTTATTTTTGGAACTAACATTTGACGTCGGCCTTACGACTTTTACGAGGTTGAAACAATATTTTCTCCGATATGCTCGGAAATGATCACTTTTTGCAATGTATAGGATGTTACGCTTTCTAGGTCAAAGCAAAATTAAAAAGTAATTATTTTCCAACGGCAGCTGCCGCGAAAAATGTACCTATAAAATTTAATTAAATCTCAGTTATTTTACTTTTTAACACAATGTTTGGACTAGGATAACTAACTCCAAACAGCCGTTTGGCTCATACAGTCGAGGACTTTAATTGTTATGCCACTATGGAACCCTGTCATAATGACAGCGTCAAACCACATGAAAGAAATTACGCCAAAATTAATGATTAACGTTATGCGACAGGATGCCATAGTGGCATAACAATGAAAGTCCTTGACTGTACAATCAGTTTTCTCATATTTAATTTACCTTTCTAAATGTCATAGACTAAGGCCTTTATGAAATGAAATGAAATGAAATGAAATTAAATTAAATGAAATGAAATGAAATGAATTTTATTGCATATGGAATTTGGGTTAAAAATCTTGCAGATACATTTGCCACAAAGTTGTATATATTATGAATTGCGTTTAGAGCCTATATTTGTTTTGACCGGCAATTTTGGGACTGTGCCAAAATATATTATCAATTGTGTTATATTATTATGTATTTCCACGCATTGTTGGAGAAAAGCACTTTACAACTCTCAGCCGAATCAAACCTTATTTTCGAAACTGGTCTTGCCTTTCACATAAATAAATCATCCCCAATTCCCTTAAACAAGTTTTCATAACCCAATAAAATCGATCGTTTCATAACAACTTGAAACGAACTATCATTTCAAAAATCCTATCTCGTAAAACTAATGAATTCCATTCTCTCAAACTTCAACCCTCTATCTTGACAATAAAGCAGGATTTAGTTGGTAGAGTTTTAGGTGCGTTTACGAAGATAGCTAAGCTCAAGAATCCGCCATTACGTGAACAACAAGCTCCGTAAACGCGCCCGGAGGGAGCTAGGAGTGGTTTACACTAACGGAAAAGGGGGCCGCAATTGATGGGAACAAAAAGTGGGCTTAGCGGCTCGTTATTCCGTAGTTTGTGAGAGTTATTGAGATGATTGTGAGCTTTGAATTTATACGTGGAATTAGAATTTATCAGTGGTTTATTTTATTTATTATAGTGTATTTGATAATGGAGATTTAAAATGTAACTATATTAATTTTTCCATATTTTTTGGCACGCAGGTTTCGTGAGTCAGCAGAGCAGTTGACATTGAACTTTGTTTTCACCCATATTTATTAAATATAGTTATTATTATTATTGTTGACATGATAGTTTTTATTACTTGGTAATACAAGTAAGGATGGCCTAAAAAAAGCTCCACATGTTTAGTTGCCCTAGACTAGATAGAAAAGTTATAAATACTCTAAGAATGGTTTACACTGGTGGAATAATCCCTAAAAGTGGGCTTAGCGGGTCGTTATTCCGTAGTTTGTGAGAGTTATTGAGATGACTGCGAGCTTTGAATTTATACGTGGAATTAGAATTTATCAGTGGTTTATTTTGTTTATAGTGTGTTTGAAAATGGAGATTTAAAATGTAACTATATTAATTTTTCTATATTTTTTGGCACTCAGGTTTCGTGAGCCAGCAGAGCAGTTGGCATTTGGCTTCGTTTTCACCCATATTTATTAAATATAGTTATTATATTATTGTTGACATGATAGTTTTTATTACTTGGTATACAAGTAAGGATGGCCTAAAAACGAAGCCCCACATGTTTAATTAGTTATGGTAAGGTTATTTGCCCTAGACTAGATAGAATAGTTATAAAATACTCTAAGCATGGTTTACACTGGTGGAATAATCCCTAAAAGTGGGCTTAGCGGGTCGTTATTCGGTAGTTTGTGAGAGTTTTTGAGATGATTGTGGGGTTTGAATTTATTCGTGGAATTAGAATTGATTCTACTAATGGTCAGAATTGTTCAAGTGTATTTGTAAATTAAATTTAAAATGTAAGTAGTTTTATTTTGCAAGTTTTTTCACAATTAGTATTTTTACAAATGAAATAAAAAACTACCTTATTCTTACAAAATAAATAAAAATAAAAATAAATATTAGGGGCCAATCTCACACAAATTGACCTAGTCCCAAACTAAGCTCTAGGCTTGTAATGTGGGTACTAGACAACGATATAAATACTTATATAGAGAAATAAATACTACATAGAAAACATCCAAGACTCAGAAACAAATACTCGTGCTCATCACAGAAATATTTGCCCGTACCGTGAATCAAACCTGCGACCGCTAGCTTCGTAAGCAGGTTCACTACCAACTAGGCAAACGCGTCGTCAAAACACATCATCGTAATAACATTAATTATGTTGGATGCGTGCGCTTGACTTGATCTAGTTAGCATTAAATAAAAATATAAGTTTGTTTTTACATTACTTTATACAGGGTGTTCGGCAGAAGGGTCGACAAACTTCAGGGACTAACTCTGTAGGTCATACTCATCAACTTTTATTATGGGACCAACATCCAAATCGCGAAGAAAAAAAACAGCTTTTCCATACAAACGTTGAGAGCTAAACAGCCGAAATGTATGGAACAGCTGTTTTTTTTTCGCGCTTTGTATGTTGGTCCCATAATAAAAGTTGATGAGTATGACCTACAGAGTTAGTCCCTAAAGTTTGTCGAACCTTCTGCCGAACACCCTGTATATTTAATGTATTTACTACAAACCTTCCAAATACTGACAGTAGTTTCTCCGTACCTGTGTATGTGCTGCATGAACCAGGTGTCTAATTTAGGAGCTAAGTTTTACGTCACGGTATGTTTTTTATGTTTTAGTTATGGTACGATCCCTTGTAAGTAGTTGCACACTTTAGTGCTTTGTCACTTTAACGTCATGTTTGAACTGCTGCTCTACTCGGTTAAAGGCGTTAAAGCGACAAGGTACAGAAAAGTGCACCTACTTATAAAGCTTATTATAAATTACAAATTATAATGTTAATTATTAAATTAATACAATTAAAAGTTAAAACTAAACTTATTATTAAAATAAAACTAAGCTACTTACTCAAATTTTAAAGATGTAAATAATAATCACCACTATAAAAAGAACACCCCCTCTAGCAGGTCCGCTCGCGGCATGGTCCCTATTAATGTTTTAATCATTTTATTTTGCTATTTTATTTGCAAATAGACTGCTGTTAGCTTAGCACACAGATTGAATATCCTTATGGTGCAAACACATATCTTTGACGCGGCTGGTTAAAGTTTAAAATGATGGTAGCGATTCAGGCGGAGCCTGCAAAGCCCATCTACACTATACTGCACTATATCCGCATAAACGCTATTCCAGCATCAAACTATTTTCGCCAACTCTAGCCGTTTAAATTTACCACCCAATTGTTTAAAAAAACTGTTCATCTGACACGTTTGCCGGAGAAATATGGCAAGGTTCCGTACAGAATGGAATGTTTATGTGCCGTGAAATAACCGCGGCCGGGCGTCGCGTAAACCCTGCCCGCGGACCCCTATAAACACGAAATGGCTCAGAAGTGTACAACTGAGGAAGACAGCTGCATCAGTCGGTTTTAGTTTATTTTTTTGTTAGATTAAAATATTGAGATACATATAAGAGAAGATGAGATACATTAAAAGATAGAATAGAAAAGAGATTTGTAGAATTTTGTAATTTAATGATGGTTATATACACAAAATATCCCATAGGCAAAGTGTAAGTGTAGTGTGTGTCATAAGATAATGTTACTTTGAAATATTTAAAACGAGTTCAGTTGAATTATAATAATTTGGAGCATATGTGCAAATAGTCCACCTGGCCTTTCAACTCTGTAAGTTTTGCAGTAAAATTGCTTCTAACCATAGAAATCGCCTTATCACCGTTGTGAAAACTCGAGGCATGTTTAATACAGTTAGATACAGCTATTTTTCTGGTTGTCTTACCCCTATACCGGAACGTTACATAACAATTTTAATACTGCTCTTGGGTGGAAGGTTGAATTAAGATGATGGTACCGATCAAGACTGGTCCCTCACAAGGTCCTGTCAGCACTTAACTAGGTAAAGTACTTATTTTATTATCTTTCTTAGGATATTTATTTTGCTGTAGCTGTTCCTTTCTCGGCTGTGCCTCGTCGTTACGTCGCCTCGTATTTTATTTGGGAATAGCAAAAGGACTTACATTAGAATGTGATTAATACGTTTTATTGCTTTTTTATTGTCTCACTTGACAATGGCCGTTTCGTCATCAAAGTCCGTTCGGGACAAAGAGCTCATTAATATATTGCGATGGCTTAGGAAGCTTTTAAATATGTTATTAACCGTATTTACTTACTTTTATGTTCAATCGACGTTATGTCAAGGTTGTTCGTTTTTTTCTAACTTAACTTAATATCCGTCCTCTTTTTGCGGGAGTAAAAAAAAATACCGCAAATCATCTAGCGTTCTCTGTAAACGCCAACTACATATTATTATGTTTTCAACAAAGGCGGTCAAGCGGGCAACAATTTTTGAAAAACTTCCAAGATTATTGATACGCAGACTGCACAAAATATAAACCTGAGTTATCGTGTGCTTCTACCTTGCCATAAAAAAACACTATACCAATTTGATATAACAACTACATACATAATATACACTCACGCCTTCATTCCCAGAGTGGGGTAGGCAGAGCTACAGAATTACCAACAAGTCTAAAAATTTGTTGTTAATTCTGTACCCACATTTTGTACAATCCGGCTAAGATGTTTTTACCAGTAACAACCGACCACCAACCAGTTAGTTATATATATCTATTAAATTATATAAAAAAACCCGACATGATGGTGACCTCTACTTTGAGAGCTCAATTTACAGTTAAACAGTACTACCCATTTTATTAAACCTAGCTAAAACCCAACGTAGTTAAACTGGCTTTCTATAAAAACAATCCACGTTTAAATTAGTCCATCTGTATAGGACTTACGATGCTACAGTACAGATAATGAGACGCACACAGACAGCGTCAAACTTACGAGTATAACACTCCTCTTTTGCGGGATTTAAAAAATACCGCAAATCACTAGCGATCTCTGTAAACGCCAACTACCGCATAACTTGCCGGTTTTCAACAATGGCGGTCAAGCGGGCAACTTTAAAACTTCACCCAAGAATATTGTTACGCAGACTGCACAAAGTTTACAATCTCGAAATTGCCCGACAAGCGATAACGTAGCAAACACTTCACCAAGTTGATAAAACACTCCTCAACACCTTTTAATAATTAGCAGAGAGTGTATAATCGCATGAACGGCCGGGTAATAGTTATTGGTAGAACTTCCCAACTTAGTTTGGAGTTACATGGAGCGGTATTGAAATGAGTTAAAGTTCATATTTTCTGTTTTGAACGGTATTGTGTTGTTGGTTAATGCAGTGCATTTACGGAGGTCGGCACTGAACAGTATTTGCATTGTTAATAACTGATTCAATATCGACGCGTTGTCGTTAAGCCAATAAAGTGTTGTTTTAATATGAAATTTGTACTGGATTTGCCGATTTACAGGAATTTTAACGTTATGTGGCCATAAAAGTAAACTTATGATATTAAAAACACCATGTGGGTGTAAAGCTCACTGCTCATACAATATTTTTACACCCGTATTCACACACGTCACTATGAGGTATCACAGTGCTCACGAACGCACGAGGTGGTTTAAATCGTCTCATAAACAAAAGGTAGGTCAAAAAGGACCAATCACAAAGCTGTATTGAACGCTGTGCGTTTACTCAGTGAAGGATCCCTTAAGTATTATCTTATCCCTTTGTGAATATGGGTGTTAGACTCGGCTTTAAGCTACAGCCATATGGGACTTATTGTACTTTGTCTGCTGTACACACATTGCCATTGTATTGCTTTTGATTTGCTATCAATGTAATAAGAGCTACCATAATGTTGTAAATACCATAGCAAAAGGCGTAAAGTCAATGTAGAATAAGGATCCAGATCTGATATTGCCTTGGTTCGATTCCAGGCAAGGGCAAAATTATTTGTGTGATGAGATTATTTTTTCCTGAGTCTTTAATGTTTTTCGCGTATTTCTTTATATAAGTATTATAAGTATGTTTATTTTTGTCTAGTACCCCCAGTAAAGCTTAGTTAGGGGACTAGGTTAAATGTTTGTAAAATTTGTCCCCTGATAGTTTAGTTTGGTTTAGTTTATTTATTTTATGAAAAAAAATTACACCTATTAATCACTTTCCAAAGTTGGCTAATTTTGGCCACTCCATTGTTTTTCCTGTTCGGGTTTTTGTGATACAATTATACACAAGTAATCAGGAAAGTTTTAATTTTTTCTGCAATAACTAAATCTGAATTATATTATACGCTTAGTTACAACCTTACAAGTTGTACATATTTAATTATAACCAAGTTTAACAGGTCACTAGATAACTTAATTCCCTTTCACTTTGCATAATGCGGGTTCAGATTACGTTACAAGTTTATAACGGCTTAACCGTAAATCCGCAAACAGTTAACTTGCCGTCAGTTAAACTAACTTAGATGTAATAAGTCCATTAAGTCACGGTAATTGAAATGGTTAAATTATTACATTAGATTTTCCCTACTCAGATATACCCAAATTTGCGGAATAAAAACGGATTTGTCGAGAACTTTTTTTAAATTTGATTATTAAATACATTGCTTGTACGGAGAACCAAACCCAGAACTGCTAGATTCGTAACTATAAAAAAAAAATGTGTAACCGCGTTATCGATTTTCTTTGATTTCCCCAGTCATTAGCGTTTCCTTGTGTTTGATTTTCTTACATCTTTGTTTTAACCAAACAATTTAATCCCAACAGGAAAATAAACTTCCTAAAAACAAATCTCCACAATCACAGGTAAACAAACAGATCTGCCAACGCGATATAAAGAGATCCAACAAATCCGAAGACAAGTTGCCTACGCAAACAAAGCGTAGTGATAAATAAGGGCGGTATACCACGACCTCGGCTGTCATCGCAGATTGATGGATGACGGGCCTTAAACAATCTCACCTAGATAGGGCGGCCAGGCCGGTGGATGGAATGTAATTTTAGGTAAAGGTATTTTCTTGTGAACGTCTTTTACTTAGGTTTATTCGCAATAATTATCTATGAAGATAAAAGCTCTAAAGATAGTTTACAATGTACTGCGTGGCGATACATTGTAAAATATCAAAATAATGTAAGGATAAACTATAAACTACTTGAGGACGGACTGCAATTGTGCAATTATCAACAAATTTTTGGAGTTCCTACTCTGGGAATGAAGGCATGAGTTTAATGTGTGTATGTATGTATGTATGTAGGTAATGTAAGGATACTTTTTATTACCCTACTAATTTTAATTAAATCTACAGTACGAGGCAAATAAGAAGACAATTTTGACACATATTTACACCCATGAAGTTTCAAAATATTGTTGACAGCAGTACAGTTTTACTGCTGTCAATAATGTCGATTTTCAGAAACTCCAAAGTTCTATAGCTAAGAACCACTCAAGTTAAACTAGTTTTATATTTAAAACTTTAGGATGGTAAACAAGGGAGCAGGTGGCTTTCCATACGGAAAGCCATAAAAAATATGAGAGAGACCCATTATTTTTACAACAATAACCTAACAGGGGCGTATATTGTGAGATTTTTAGGTTAGTAAAATGCGAAAGTCATGTTATTTTACTCTTGTTAAAAGGTAAATAACAGAAACCATAACATCTTTAATTTTATTAACCTTCCATATGTAATAACCTTCCGTAGTTTCACGTGATGGTTCCAACGGAAGACCAGCGCTGACTTTAATGCCAGCATTATGCTCAGTTAGGACCATTTCGTGACGACATTCTACTTGTGCATATTAATCTGTCTTTTGTTATGTTATGTCACGAATAAAAATGATATTCTTCCTTTCATTTCTTTAAGTAACCTACACACGTAAAACACAGGTCAGTTCAAAAACAAATAAGATCCTTTAAATTTACGCCTTAAGCAAACATGGCTGATTACGGCCGGATTTTCAAACAAGTAATGAATTTACCGCTCCGCATTGTTTTATAACCGAGGGACGTAAAAGTATTTTTACTCCCTGTTTGCGAAACGTGTACGAAAAGGTTGTCACAGCGGTAATTGGGTAGCCTGGGTAAGATTCCTGGGAATTTTATTCAACAATAATAAATTAGGTTTTTGTGTGTCCGTTAGACTTTGTCACGTGGGTGTAAATAAAACAGACATAAAGAAAAAAGGGACAATCTTACACAAATTCACTTAGTCCCAAAGTAAGCTCTTGACTTTTATATAGGTACAGTCAACAGCATAAATAAGTGATCATTTATGTACCTTGTCGCTTTCAATCGTTTCACAATTTTGTATAACATTTCAAACACGACGTTAAAGTGACAAGGTACATAAATGATCAATTATTTATGCTGTTGACTGTACTAGACAACGATAAACAACTTACGAGTATCTAATGAAAAACATTTAAAAAAAACATTAATGACTCAAGAGCGTTCATCACACAAATGTATGTATGTTTGTAGACTCTTTATTGCACAAAAATATAAAAATTTCAATATTAATATTAAACTAATGTACAAAGGCGAACTTACCCTAAATGGTATCTCTTCCAGCTAACCCTGAAGTAGGTGAGTAAGGACAATGCATGGGGTTGGACTCATTACAAGTTTGCACAAAAAGGAACAAAATGAGATGATAACTTATAAATAAATAAATGTTTGCCCATACAGGGAATGGAACCCGGGACCGGGTTTAAATGGTCGACCTTAGGAGAATCTGTGTCTGGATCGCAACCGCCATGGGCTGAGATTCTACAAGGTAGAACCTTATTGCTTTTGACGTGTATCGTATTGTTAACGTTTTGATAGCTCTTATTTACTTGACAGTAATGGCGGCCGAGTTAAAAACTATACCATAACCCGTCAAAAGCAATATTGTTTTACCGCGTTGTATAAAGGCGCTGAAATATCGTAGACGCTCTTATGCTTGAAGCAATAGAAACGTATCAAATATTGTCATAGATATTATTGGTGGTAACTGTACTTAAGAAAATAATGCCGAACTAATTTATAAAAACATTGGACTTTACTTTGTGTGTTTCGTACAAAGGGTATTAAATAAACATTGGTAAGAAACCTATCAAAACCAAAATACAGTATGTGTCGTCCGCTTCTAATAATTTCCCAAATAATTATCCCTGTCAAAGACCAGGCAGATAATTATAATAATTAATAGCGGTAAACAGAGCCCGCCCCGGCCTAGGGGTTAATACGGATGGAGGAAAAACAATACGTGTTACTGGTACCAAACAAATAAGGCAAAGGACAATCTTACTAATTATTGTGCCTATAAGTATATGACTCCCAAATACAATTGCAAGTTAATTGTAATCAGCCTATATCTCTGATTTTTTATTATTCTAATTTCTAAGATACAGGCTGTTGTTAAGTGGCTGGAAAAGGTTGTAAAGAATACTCGACGTGCCGTGCGTGACGTTTGGTTTTTTAAATTGGAATTCGCAATCCCGTGCGTGTGGTAGAGTGTCATAATTCGGAGACAATGTGACGATTGGACGAAGAGGATAAGTATAATATTGTACGGTTACCTCAACACCATGTATTGGATTGGACTTAAAGACCCTAGGTAGAAAGTGAGCGACTACCGTGCGTTTCGATGACGATAATCGTGTCAAAACAACCTAACTACGCGTCGCTTACGCTATTTTAAGCCAGTAAAATAAATAATATATTCTTTATTTTCGACATTATTGACACAGTTGATAACCAGACTATTTTTATACCATACTACTGCCTATGCATTTAAAATAACACACACTTAATCAAATAATTGGACAGCCCTTTGAGCCTTAGTTTAGCAGCAACACGGCCTAAAAACGAATCGCTAAGCGGCTTCCACACAACCCGTCTTTGTCCTGACGTCCTCCGTCCATTGTCCTAGTTGTCCTTGCTCTAATTATGCTATTGTGTCCTGGAGCATTGTTAGTTTGTTTATGAGCCAAATGTCTATCTGTGGAGTTCACAATGTGCTCTAATTTGTTGGACTTGCTCTAATTTCATTGCCATGTACAGGATGTATACAGGTGCCGGAGTCCAACTGAACTGAATGCTAACAGGGACGAATTGAAAGCCCAACCGCCTTCGGTAATCAATTATAAAATGACGATGGACTTTCGGTAACCAATAATAAGTATGACGATGGACCTTCTGTAATCAATTATAAGTATGATGATGGACGTTCGGTAATCAATTATAAGTATGATGATGGACCTTCGGTAATCAATAATAAGTATGCTGATGGATCTTCGGTAATCAATTTTAGGTGTGACGATGGACCTTCGGTAATCAATTGTAAGTATGACGATGGACCTTTGGTAATCAATTATAAGTTTGACGATGGACCTTCGGTATTCAATTATAAGTATGACGATGGACTTCCGGTAATTAATTATAAGTCTGACGATGGACCTTCGGTAATCAATTATTAGTTTGACGATGGACCTTCGGTAATCAATTATAAGTTTGACGACGGACCTTCGGTATTCTATTATAAGTATGAAGATGGACCTTCGGTAATCATATTAGTATGACGATGTCTTTCACGTGCTAGCTTTACCCGAAAACATTCTCCAAAAACTCTCCGATATAATTCACTTACAGATTGAATAAATTAAAAAACCCCCAAAGTATCATTCTGTGGCTCTAGTGAATCAGGATGCATGTTGATTTATCTATTATATATATAAAAGGCAAACCTGACTGACTTATAAATCAACGCACAGCAGAAACTACTGTACCTAGAAACTTGAAATTTGGTACAGGGGTTCCTTTCATGATGTAAGTGAGCACTAAGAAAGGATTTTGAGAAATTCAACCCTTAACGGGGTGAAATAGGGGGGAGTAGCGGGAACCTAATTCTACACGAATGAAGTCGTGGGCGTCCTCTAGGCTCTTAATATAAAGGGAAAGGGTAAACGTCATGTACAGAGTATACTAGACTTATACCGTTTTTAACCTAAACCTCGGGAAACTTGTATTCGTTTTCACTAAGGTAACGGAATTATGACCCCTACTTTCAGGGCTGACACCTCTTCAACGGCCCAATTATTATCAAACCTAGCTTTGAACCATTCCGATTGCATCAACATTCTTTAAAAAAAAAGCCTCAATATTGGTCCATTCATTCCGTACATTCAGAGCAACACGTACCATAATTCTGGGCTCCTAGTTAAAAAGGGTATAAGTCTTCTGAAGATAATTATAACGAGTTAAGTCGAATTGTACCCTTTTTCAGTAGGACTCCAGAATTGTCATCATCATACATCGATGGTCCCACCGAATAAACGTGTATGTGAAAAAAGATGATTTTACAGGAAAAAATAAATACGTTAGAACTGTAATTACGAACAACTGTGACAACATAGGTATATAAGATGTATATACAAAAGATAGGTAAAAAAATAATCTTTCTATTAACATTTTAATAAGTTAAGTATGAAAGCTAGTTTTCGAATAAATTTAGAAAAAGCATGTTATTTTTTTATTCTAGTGAAGGTAAGCGCAGATACTTTGTGTTTTAAACGTTTACACGTTTTTTCGTGTTATAAGGAGCGTCCTCTTTAAATGTAATGCAAAGTAACGTTAGTTATACTGTCGACGTTACATCCTCGAGATTTAATATTCACTAGGTAGTACACTTTTGTATGTACTAGGCATTGAGCACAATTTTTAGATAACACCAAATAAAAATAAAAAAGTCAATTGAGTTCCTCGTTCCTTCCGCCGCCGCGCCCTCTGCCGGCGCGCGGGTTCGTCTTCATTCGCTTTTTTTGTGCGGGCATTGCAGCACGCAGCGTTCTCGTTCTTTACAGATTATTGTTAAAAGTGAAGTGATCCATACTTAGAATATCTTGAAAAGATGGGGAAAAGGAAACGACGAAGTTCTGAAGACATAAGGCGCAAAATAAAACGCCTCAAACAAAGTCTCGATCGACATCATTCGTACAGTGACGATGAAGGTGAGTCCAATTCTCAATAATATTACGAGCGGGCATCGCGGGGCCAGCGCGCCGCCGGCGCTTGGTGCTACCTACCCTACATGTGGTGAAATATAACCCCTGTTTATTATTTGACGATCTTTTTGATGGAATTGTTTTACACGAAAACATCTTACAGTTATTTAGAACCGTGACGCGATTACGGTCAATAACTTCAGTCTCGAGTTGCGATGCGATTGCAACCAATGACTTTAAAATATTTTTTGGTTCATTTGACTGGACATATAACCTATTATTTTTACTTAGGTACTATTACCTAATTACCTACTTGCAATAAGTTATTAAGAATAGTGATGCGATCACGTCTATAACTATTATTGTTGAGTCGTAATGCGATTACGACCTTCAAGTAAAATAAATGCAAATACGTTCAGTTATGTCGAGTATAATACACATGGTTTTCTATGGATCGTTATCTTATAATGCACATCATTACAGTTTCCGAATGCGACTACTCGATGGCAAACTATTCAAAGTACGAGGGGTACTCCATGTCCTCGGCGTCTGACTACTCCGACGCGGAGGGGGTCAAGTCAGTGGTATCGGTGGTCGAAGCCCCGGTCATTAATGAGGCGGGACCAAGCACATCCCAAGCTCCCGACCCAAGTCCTAGCGCTAGCACAAGCGCTTCTATGCCGAACGTTACATCGATGGACTTACCTGTTCACATCTTGGATGCTCTTGGTGGATCAAAGGAGAAAGAGGAAATATTCGGCCCGAAAATCCCCGAGGAGATTTCTAAACGTTGGGGGAGAATAGTAGTTGAGGGCTTAGACAAAGAACAAAAACAGGAGCTGATGGAAAAGTTGTTGATCCCAGAAAACTTTAAATTGCTTAAAGCTCCTAAATTGAATCCCGAAATTGCAGCAGTGATGTCTGAGTCATCTCGGCAACGAGATAAGAGAATGGAGAAATCCCAACACCAGGTTGGGCACGCAATTGCAGGTCTGTCTAAGATCACAGCTACTCTCATTTTGGGCGAGATGGAAAAACTCGAGATTATAAAGCAGGTCTCTGACATCAGTCAACTTTTGGCTGATCTTCATTCTGAGAATACCAGCACCAGAAGGAAGATTATCCTACCAAGTTTGGATAAAAAGTTTTCAAATATGATCCAAGAAGTAAATAGAGACTCTTATATTTTCGGAGAGAACCTTGGAGAAAAGATCAGAGCTTCAAAGACAGCAGAAAAGTCAGGACTTCAAATCAAAAGGTCTTATACTGCTGCACCCGTCACGCCTACGAATAAGAAATATACCCCACGTCAGGGAAACTGGAAGGGCCCACCCAGGCATCAAGCTCCACGAGCGAACAAGCCGGGTGGGTACAAGTCGCGCGGGCCTCCACATCATCCTCGGCGAACGACATCGGAGAGGTTCCAGCCAGCATCGTTCAAGAGGGACAACCGGCTCCCTCGCAAACAGCCCTAGAGGTACGATCTCACGCAGGTAGACTCCAGTTTTATGTCAATCAATGGCGGTATATAACAAATGACCCGGTTGTTATAGAATATGTTATGGGATACAAAATTCCCTTTAATTGCTCAGTTGTTCAAGAAACAGAACCTATTAACCCTGTTCTCTCTTCAACAGAACATAAAAATCTTAAAATTGCCATTGTAAAGTTACTAGATTGCGGGGCTATTGTGAAATGTAAAGAGTCTCCTGACCAATTTATTTCAAAAATATTTCTTACCCCTAAAAGTGACGGTACATTTAGATTTATACTAAATCTTAAAAAACTAAATATTTTTATTGATCAGCATCACTTTAAGATGGAGGATATACGTACCGCTACTAAACTAGTCCCTAAATACGGATATTTAGCAACGATTGACCTTAAAGACGCATATTTTTTAATTCCGATTCACAAATCAAACAGAAAATTTTTAAGGTTCAAATTTGATGCTACCTATGAATTTACATGTCTCCCTTTTGGCCTTTGCTCAGCACCGTATGTCTTTACTAAAGTAATGAAACCGGTAATTACCCATCTGAGAAGTAAAGGCTTACTGCTAGTAATTTATTTAGATGACATACTCTGTATAGGTCGTACTTATGCCGAATGCCACGACTGCGTCACAGAAACCATCTCTCTGTTAGACAAACTAGGTTTTGTAATAAATAGTAAGAAAAGTAAACTACTCCCAAGTCAGATTTGCACGTTTCTGGGGTTTGAATTAAACTCTCGCGACATGAGCCTAGAATTGCCTTATAAAAAACGGAAAAATATTTACGACCAATCCAATAATATATCCAATAGAAAGACATTAACAATCAGAGAATTTGCTACATATCTCGGCTTACTTACCTCTGCTTGTCTGGCTGTTTCGTATGGTTGGTTGTATACCAAACGTTTAGAGAGGGATAAATTTCTTGCTTTAAGGGATTCCGGGGATGATTATGACAGTCAAATGATCTTGAGTGATAAGGTACAACCAGACCTTAAATGGTGGTTGGAAAACGTTATGACCATTAGGAATCCAATTCGGTTAAACCAATATTCGTTAGAAATTTTTTCAGATGCATCCCTTACCGGCTGGGGTATCTATTGTGATGGTAAACGGTCACATGGTTTTTGGAACGTAGTTGAAAGGGAAAGGCACATAAATTTTTTAGAACTTAAGGCTGCATTCATAGGGCTTAAGTGCTTCGCCAGTGATTTGCGAAATAAAGAAATCTTGCTTAGAATCGACAATACGACCGCCATCTCGTACATAAATCGAATGGGTGGGGTGCAATACGTGCACCTTAATGACATTACTCGCGAAATCTGGCAGTGGTGTGAAAACCGCAAATTGTTTATTTTTGCATCTTATATAAAATCTGAGCAAAATAAGGAGGCCGATCGGGAGTCAAGACGCACCAATATTGATACTGAGTGGGAATTATCATATAATGCTTACAATCAAATAACTGACAGGTTCGGGTTACCTGATATCGACATGTTTGCCACTAGAATCAACTCTAAATGCCGGAGATATATCTCATGGCTCCCAGATCCGCATGCTTTCAATATTGATGCATTCACAGTTGACTGGAGTAAATTTTTCTTTTATGCGTTTCCGCCTTTTTCCCTGATACTAAGATGCGTTAATAAAATAATAGTGGATAAAGCAACTGGTATTATGGTCATACCTTACTGGCCTAGCCAGCCTTGGTTTCCACTACTGACTGCACTGTCGTGCTCAGAACCTCTTTACTTGCAACCCAACATTCAACTGCTCCTATCCCCTTTCAGGACATACCACCCACTCTGGAGGAAACTTACCCTGGTGGCGATTTTATTATCAGGGAAGCATTTTCCAGGCAGTCGCTAATGCCACAAACCATAGACGTAATGATATCATCTTTGGCTGCAAGTTCACTCAAACAATATAATTGTGTGTATGCTAAGTGGTGGCTGTATTGTAAATATAATAAGTTAGACTGTTTCTCAGTAAACACGCCTCTTGTATTAAATTTCTTGACAGAGCAGTATCAAAGTGGGGCTAGTTACTCAACTTTAAATACTTGTCGATCTGCTCTGTCCTTAATTTTGGGGAAACCATTTTGTGAAGACAAACGAGTCTCCAGGTTTTTAAAAGGAGTGTATAAAATTAAACCTTGTTTTCCAAAATATCAGACGACCTGGGACCCAAACGTAGTTTTAGATCACTTAACTACTTTATATCCAAATGATGATTTAAGCTTAGATCAATTAACTTCCAAAACGGTGACTCTGCTCGCATTGTCAACTGGACAACGAGTACAGACGTTATCTTTGATTAGGCCATCTAATGTAAAATTTAACGAAAGCAATATTAAAATTATGATCGATGACTTAATAAAAACATCCGCCCCTGGGCGGCCAATGCCATGCCTTGTTTTACCTTATTTTCCAAATAAGGTAGAGATCTGTCCCGCAAAGACATTATCGGCATACATAGTAAGAACACAAAGCTTTAGAAGTATTGCAGATACAGATCGGCTTTTTTTAACAAATAAAAAGCCAATACATAATGCTAGCTGCAGTACGATCAGCCGCTGGATCAAGCAGACGTTGGCTGCCAGTGGGATAGATACAGGCGCATTCTGTGCGCACAGCACTAGACACGCCGCTACTTCAGCGGCCAAGCGTAAGGGACTCTCAGTGGAAGCGATAAAGAAAACCGCAGGCTGGTCTGGAAACTCTTTAGTGTTTTCTAAATTTTACGACAGGCCGCTAATAATTGACGATAGTGCCGGTAATGCCTTCGCTGAGGCAGTATATAATGTGTGATTATTTTCTTGCTGAGGCCGACTATAATTTTGCGATTTATTCAATAAGTTAAATTAAATGTCATCAGAAATATATGATTACTACAGTAACTACTGTTTTACTATTATTTAACTCTGCAAAAAAGGCGCTAAACATCTACCTAGTGAATATTAAATCTCGAGGATGTAACGTCGACAGTATAATTAATGGTTAAACAAACTTACCTGAAGTGAAGTTTGACCGTAATTATACGAGACGTTACATCCGAAGAGATTTAAAGTCCCACCCAACCCTGTATTAATATGTATGTGATGAGTCATAACGGTCAATATTATGTATTGTATTTATGACTCACCACTTTTACCATTAATCCCAAAGTTTTGCAGAGTATACGCTAGTCTCTAAAGTAATGAAGACGAACCCGCGCGCCGGCAGAGGGCGCGGCGGCGGAAGGAACGAGGAACTCAATTGACTTTTTTATTTTTATTTGGTGTTATCTAAAAATTGTGCTCAATGCCTAGTACATACAAAAGTGTACTACCTAGTGAATATTAAATCTCTTCGGATGTAACGTCTCGTATAATTACGGTCAAACTTCACTTCAGGTAAGTTTGTTTAACCATTAATTTTTGCGTAAAATCAAGACTATTACCTTGATGGGTACTAAGCTCTTGCATGTTTCTTTAGGTAGAAATATACGATTGTTCTAAACAGTAACTTACTTTTCCAAGATTTTGTAAGGTAATTAATGTTGTG
This sequence comes from Acleris cristana, assembly GCA_948252455.1. NCBI lineage: Eukaryota > Metazoa > Arthropoda > Insecta > Lepidoptera > Tortricidae > Acleris > Acleris cristana. The sequence goes on along the minus strand of OX411788.1, from coordinate 14,887,327 downwards.
CAAATATACTTAACAATAACTAAGGCATTCTAATTATTGTTTTGTAACTAAAACTGCCTTGTTTTTTACTGTTAAATTTATCAAATCTTTTGTTATTTTGTGAGCTTTATAACAAAAATGCTTATATTAACCGATTTATAAATAAAACAGATTCTAAACGGGGTTTTATCATCAACATAAATACAGCAGGTTTCGTCAAGATGCATAACGTTAACGTTAGCGGCTTTGGAAAAAAATATCTTATTTTATTATTGTGTCTTATTAAAACAATAAAACATATTTACCATATGCGAACACTAAGTAAGGATAGCCGGCTGGCCCAAGTAGAAGCAAAAATGCTAAGGTACAATACAAGCTACAGATACTCGGTCTCAGAGAGGTTCGCAGGAAGATGAAGAGACCGCCCGTGAAAATGTAGCGAGATTCCTCTTTACTGATGCGGCGAAGAATAGTCTTTTTGACTGGAATCCCTTCTCTGAGTGAATCATAACAGCCCGCTTTAACAGCAAAGCCCGAAAAATCACCATCGTTCAATGCTACGCACCCATGAACATGGTTTCGGAAGAGAATAAAGAGGATTTCTATAAAGCCCTCAACTCGACTTTGAAGAAAATCCGCACACAAGATAAAGTCATTGTATTGTCAAGGCATGAACAACGATGGATGCTAAAGATATATGGGAAGTAGCGGTTCTTGGAGTTCTGTCAAGGTAACGATCTAACCATCGGAGGTAATTTATTCATATATGGAGAACACCTTAAAAATACATGGAATTCACCCGATGGAGTCTCGGAAAATCAAATTGACCACCTTGCCATCAGCGCTAAATGGCGCTTATCGCTGCCCGATGTTCGCAACCGCCGAGGGGCGGACATCGATGGTGATCACCACCTAGTGGTTGCTGAAGTGCGGCTCAAAGTAGCTGTCGCTTAAACTGCTGGCGGGACAACCAAAGTTTGAGGTCAGCAAGTTATGCGCTTCTCAATGCGCTGTCACCAGTGCTGGACGACCTGAGGCTGCAATACCACCAGATGAGAAAAACCATCTACCGGAGTACAAGGCGTGACCGACGGGTACGGATGAATGTTGTAGCCGATAATGCCCAACGTGCCACTGACTCTGGCAATCTCAGGGAGTTGTATAAGGTGACACTGACCAAAAATTAGAACCGGAAGAAGAAGCCCCAGAAAGACAAGAAGGGCCAACTAATAGTGACATCTGAGGGACAGTTTCAGCGCTAGCGGGAGCTCTTTGAGGAGATCTTCCGAGTCCTCGACGACCCTATGAGCACATCTGCACCTGATTTCAGTTTGCCTCTGCATAACCCAAACATAAAAATTTCTCCGCCCACAGAAGCGGAAGTAGCGAATGCCGAATGCTCAAAAATGGCAAGGCCCCCGGAGTTGACCTGATCACAGCGGAAATTCTTTAAGCCGACCTGCCTTTCGCCGTGATCGCGCTGACGCCGCCAACGCCACTCCTAGTAGAAAAAAAAAACCGGACGATTGAAATAAAGGCCTTACTTGGCCTATCACTGTGCCAAAAAAGGGAGACCTCCTTTCGGCTCATTCTAAGGTGAACTCCAAGATCATTCTAGATCGGCTGTCAGGGGCCGTTGAAACTTTTATTCTTCTTCAAATTATTATTATATATTATGCAGGGAGCACGCTGGATTCCGACGTAGTCGATCTTGCAAGGATGAAATCAACACACTGCGCATCATAATATTAGAATGGGCATCAGAATGGCAGAGGGAAATGTATTTAACCTTTGTAGATTTAGGGTGGTCTTATATCTGGAACTGACTGCGTAGGATTAGTGTTCCCGACAAAATCACGAACCTCATTAAGGCCATCTACAACAACTATTTTTGTAGAGTGACGTGTAAGGCCTCATCATTCTTGTTGTTCTGGATAGTTTAGGTACAGTAGCGTGTCGCGTCAGAAACTGGAGGAACCGACTAGGATATCGCTGCGAGAATCGCCAGAGCAACCTTTGCGCAGCTCCGCCCGGTATGGCAATGACGGAAATTGACACGGAGGATTAAAACTAAAATATTTCGGTCGAACGTCAAAACCGTATTGCTATACGGATGCGAGACATGGAAGGTCACAAAAGACACCTCGCGTCGACTAAAAACTTGCATCAACCGCTGCCGTCGCCGGATTTTTAACATATTATACTGGCCATAGAATAGGCGAAGGATCATTGTGGAAGCGGAGGCATAGGGAAGACTTGGAGCGAGTAGAAACGCGATGCAAAATACCGACCGTGCTGGCGGCGCACTGTGGATGCCTTCTGTCCCATCCAGGGGACATAGGACCTTAAGTCAAGTAAATCAACCTTTTCCAGATTCGTCGTATATAATTTTGAGCATTCTTTTGCACCGAGATGAACCAGCCGTCGTTGCTCTCTTCATTTTGGATACGCACAACTAATTTGAATAACACAAAACCACTAACTTATCACCACTTATTGTCTTATTAACCCATTGTTTTTATTATTTGTAAACTCATAATTATCACGTTCCGCACGACTGACTGACTGATTGTTGAGGGAGCGAGCCCACCTAGTGGCAATGTCACGCGCTGCCCCCTACCCCTCTTCGAATAAGCAGCCATTGCTGTTTTAAGACTACGCCGAGCGCACAGTGGCGCCCTCATCACTATTATTGTGTTTTCTAATAAAATAAAGTATTTTCTTGAAATCGGACGGTGCATTTTTGTCCTACAAATGAAAACACAATTTATAGGACATATCACATAGTTTAATAACAATTGACCTTTGAGTTATCAACTTAACGGAAAAAAGTGGCCACCTTTTCCCGTTAAGCTGACTACTCATACGGTAATTGTTATCAAAGTTTGTTACGTATCCCATAAATTGTGTTTTTACTTGCTCTACAAAAAAGCATCGTCCGATTTCAAGAAAATACTTTATTTAATTAGAAAACACAATAATAGTGATGAGGGCGCCACTGTGCGCTCGGCGTAGTCTTAATAACAGGTGCGAAGATAGTCTAAGCACTTAAAACTAAATTTGTCGCAAATAATATTGTTAGTGAATATGCGTATTTTGAATTAATACAATACCACATAGAGAAAATTATATGCTGCAACCGTTATTACACAATGTGAGTATTATTTATTAACTAGCAAACACTTGTTACTATAACTTTTATAGCAACTTTATACGGCAAGAAGCAATACGCTAAAAACTCGTATCGTCCATAACATCAAAAAGCGTGCATCAGAATAATACACAAATATAAAGTTTAGTAAAGTTGTGTTTTCACTCACGCACGTTTATTCGTGTTAAGACGTTAAATTGTAATTTGTGTAATAAGTGACAATACCATTATTCGTGTGGCCTTACTGATTATATTTTCCGTAGAATAAAAATATTTTATTTAATAAATCGGAAAATAATAAGCATACCCCCCTCAAAAAAATAGGGGGGGTGTATTACAACCTCAGGAATCGAAATCAGCAAAAAAAATTTTTTACGTTATTAACCTTTGCACGTTTATTCGGTGGGGCCATCGACATGTGTTGCCAGTGATAACTCACAGAACAGAGACGTGGTCATACAAAGGGCCTCATGATTAACGCATTCACTGCCACAGACGCGTATATGCGTTCACTGACATACAAGTTTGTTCCTAGGCCACGCCCCCTGGCAGTGAATGCGTTAAGCTGAATTTCACCCAAAGCAATGGAAAGGAATGTTACACACTCAGCTACATAAATGTGCAGGTTTCCTTACGATGTTTTCCAATAACTATAAGAGCATTGGATAAAGGACTTAAGTTAGAAAAACCCGTGCCGCTAGGGTTTGAACTCGATACCTTACGATCACAAATCGACTAACTTTGCCACTAGGTCATCGACACTCTCTGATAATACATAAATACGTCTTTACTCCAATCAAATCATCTTTATAAGACCAAAATAGGTATTAAGGTAAAATTCATACCGTATTATTTTTTCTATAAGTAAAACTGTGTTCTTTTTGCATGTCATTATAATGACAAAATGCAACACTTACCTACTTGCTAGTTTAAAAAAAACTTGTAACCATGATTTCAAGCAAATAAATAAATAACATTTTATACTAAATAAAATAAAATAACAACGTAAGAAAACAATACAACATTCACTTGATTAAGTATGTTTGAAAACACGTTAACAGTCACTGCTTCGAGTACAGCAAAAAGTATTTCTGTTTACGCCCTAAATGTACGCTAACAAAAAACGTCTACGAAATATCAGGTAAATATATTTCCTCGCTGTTCCTCGTTTGAACAAAAAGCTTTTTGCCGTCTCAGGAGAGCTCCCGTATAATCTAATCGATCTGTTTTACAATAAGTATAATCTGAACAACTGCTGGGAATATATACACGTGCATGCAATGTTTTGTTTTTATTATACAAACGTTTAATACCAGTATGTGTTTATGTAACGTCTACTGACAAAGTAATTGTTTTTCTTTAAAAATGGCCTTTTAATGGATCGTTATAAAAGGCACTCGGTTTTGTGATGTGATTTTTTGTAAGTGTCATCTGTTACACCCTGTATTTTTACTCTTTATGTATATCTATAAAATAAAATTTATTAATATTGACTGAGACTGCTAAGAACAGGGAAACATGGAGAAAATGGGAAGAGGCCTTTGCCCAGCAGTGGGACACATCAGATTCTTAATAAATAATAATAATAATAAATATAGATGGACAATCTCACATAAATTTGCCCAGTGTCAAACTAAGGGAATTTTGCACTAAATATGTGTACTAGACTACGACAAACATATTAGGTCCTTACCTATGAAATTGGCGTTTTATATGGAGAATTTCATGAAAACGGTGGTTTTCATACATTTAATTTTGCGGATTATTTAGTAAAGTCAAATGCAAACCAAACAAAATTCTGTCACGAATATTGGACACTTCTAAGCTATATTACACATATCTTAATTACTTAAAAATAGTTAGCTTCATAAAACTCTGCGTAATTGAAACACTTGAACTCACAGCACATGAAAAGAGTTAAGTTCACACTTTAATTTTAAACACTAAGTAAGAAATTTAACCATATTATTTGTATCTAAAACCTTTGTAACATACTGTATCAATGAAATTTAAAAATAATTAGGAATTTAAAATTGAAATGAATAAATTCCGTACGAAAAAAAACACGTAAAAATAACGCCAATTTCATAGGTAAGGACCCAATACTTATGTAGATAAATAATAACATATGTGCATAAAAAAACCTTGTATTATAATATAATAAGTACTATTAAATGAAATAATACTTCGTTTTAAATCTTAATCGATCTTAACACGTGACCGTAACAAGCACAATTAATATTCCCGAACACTAAGAGCATTAATACAAATTAGTGCGATTTCAAAACCATGTCTCCAACTTAACATTTGCATATAATATATGTAAATGCCTCTCATCAGTATAACTCATATTTAATGGAATAATCCTTGGATTCCCGTAAAGTCTGCAATTACACGAGCATGAATATGCATGGCAGTGCGGCGCCGAGTCTCGTAATCGACGGGTAAGTTGGGCAGTTTGGGAGTTCAGAACTTGGCTCGGAAGAGTGGTGTTATTCAAATTGATGGCATGAGTGTAATTGATGTATGGGGTCCATTTAATTACGTGTAACAAGTGTTGGTATTGCAAAAGTATAAGCATTCATGTCAAGGTCGAGGTCGGCCGCTTGTTGGCAGAGGTTACGAGCCTCAAAAAATGAACTACTGTCGCTGATATCTGACGATTTCAGTGACGTATTTAAAAAGTATTAGCTCAAGCTGGGTAGTGATTCTCTCAAAAGCATAGGTGAGCGAACGCAGGAGTGATGTGCAAGCGGCGAGTTTAAGTAGTCCCGTCAAAGCGAACAAAACACATTTCAGCGCGTGTATTCAATTCGGCAGCATGGCTTCTCGAATGTATAAGGCTGCCTAATTGAGAATGCACGCGCTAATATGTGTTTTGCAAAGGCTTATGAGAGAATCACTCCCTGCACCGGTCGGAGAACGGACAATTGTAAATGTTTAAACTTAAACTTATAATTCTTGGTCCCATTATTATAACTGTACTGTCTTAATTGCTATTGTAAATGTTGGAATGTAAATTTATATTTTAAAAGTTTTTTCTACTTTAATTTAATTTAATGTAATTATTTCAATATTGTAATATTGTATGGGTTTTTTGCCTTTAATAAACAAATTTATTATTATTAAAGCAATTTTAGATACTTATAAATGACATAGATAAGGCAAACAAGATGGTACTTATAAGTTGAATCTGAAATCCATTGAAATTTCCAATCTCAAAACTACAATCCTAGGATTGCAATTATGCGTTGCCAAGTCTGACGACTGACATAGAATGCATCTATGCTGATATCAAGGGCTGTCTTATCCCCGTACCGACAGACAACAATGTGAACATTGCTGCTTGGTGGTAGGTTAAAGATTAAGATGGTGTTAGAGACCCGGACACTGCACAAGATCCTACCCATCATGACGCTTAAAAGTTCTTGTACCTTAATGTGGCTTGGTTGGTTGAATAATTATTCAATTTTAATTGAATAATGATTTTGCCCGACAAACCCAAAAAACGGCAAACCTAGGAACGGCTTACAATAATAATTTTTTAAATCCAATTAATTAGTAAAATAGGCCAATAACGTAAATCCCACTTTTCAGGATTATTATAGTTATTGTTCAAATTGTTTATTATTAACATTATATTTTTTAGGTATCAAACATTATTTTATAATCAAATTTAGCAATGGTCTAAAACTTTTAATTTCATTAAATTTACCTGGGATACAAATTATTAGTTTAATCCCTGGATAATACTATCCATATTAATATAAGCGATATCACGGACCTAAAAGTTTTAAAATTATTAACGCTCAGCAGCGATTTTACTAATAAAAGTTAGTGTTTGTTAAAAGTTTGAGGAGCAGTGTGTAATATAATAATTCTATTATAATCCATTTAACGAAGACATTATAAATAATTATTGAGCATTATAATTTATTAATGTTTTCAATTTAATAGCGGTAACTTGTATTATAAGGGTTGTAGTTTATACCTATCAAGTAGGTTTTACTTGATATAAACTTAACATAAAATATGTTTTTAATAGAAACCCTGGTTACTTACAAATTATAATACACAATAAAAATTACAGGATTGTGAAGAGGGAAAATGTAAGGTGTTTAACTATAGGAACTATCACTACTAATATAGCTATTGGTTACCTAGCTTAGGAGTTTTTAATCCTCATTTAGTTTTCAATTAAATTAAAACAACAATAAGTCAGGCACTTATCCAAGTATGACTAAACTAAACAAAAACCACTTTCACAAAATGTTACCAACATACTACAACCACTAAAATAAACAAAATAAAGAACTGGAAACACTCAAAGCATTTACAGGATTTCTCCTTTCAGAAAGCTCTTAGCAAAATACCGAAACATTAACAGTTAAAACATTTGCTTGTTTTAAAATATATTTATTTATACAGAGACTAAATTAAGGGCTATTTTCGCCAATGGTTTTATTTTATTTTGGGTTCATCTTTAAGCTGTATTCTTTGCTTGTACCCCAATTCATCACTTTGCACCAAAACATCTATAACTTGCCATCCATTACACCTTTTACTCACAACCTAAATCACAAAGCCGAACCAAATCATCAACGTATACCATAGCACCTGAATACTCTTCTAAAGCGTTTATTTCGGTGTCCTGAGTACCGGATTTCTTATAGTCTTGGAAGATAAACATCCAGCGGAGGAAAAGGTCTCTGGCGAATTTCTCCGCCCATTTCGACCTTTTTTTGCGCGTCGACCAGATTCTTTCATTTTGACGACATTCCTACGTAGATGATATTGATAAAGGGGACTGGGTCAGTGGCATTAGAGTGGCGATTCAGTTGAGATGGCAAACATTCTGACGATTTTGTATAAATCATTCGGTAGATCAGTAGGACAATTGGGTGACGTATGTCTCAAGGCTGATCTTGAGATCACGTTTCAAGGCATGTCAGAGTACATTATCGAGTCATTATTAATGCGTCTTGAGACAAGATCATTTTATTAATACGGCAATCAGTCTTCAGATTGGTGATAGAGGACTAATTACTAACCGGCGAGACTAAGTTGTCCCATTGGAGTATTATGAACATTTTAGAGAGTGTATTTTAAATTTGGCCGTAGTTTCGTCGAATAAGCAGCTCTGCCAAAAACTGGAGGTACCTTTACCTAACGTGGCTCCGAACGCATTGGAATTTTGTAGTATGTCGGTGTATACTTTGTCAATGAAAGTGAGTTGTAAGAGAATAACGACGCATCTGCAGTCTTGAGTTTTCTGTATGCTCGTTGTGTATAAAAAACTAATGTAATGTAATTGTTGTGTAAATGTTTATAAAAAACTGCCACTGGTAAAGGTTTAAACAATTTTTGAGAATTTACAAGAAGACTTGGAAAAATTGTGTTACGATGTATGTGTTAAATTTCATAAAAATATAAACTTAAAGCATAACCCTAATCTTAGTTGTTCATCACCATCATCATCATCATCATTTTAGCCGAAAGATGTCCCCTACTGGAAATAGGCCTCCCCTGTTTGTAACTTTGTAAGGAATGGTCCTACGCCGCTTGCATCCATCGGTTTACCGCAACGTTAACCACGTCGTCGGTCCACCTTGGAGGCCTACCCACTTATCCTAGAGTTTAATCTTGAATAATCCAACTCGCACTTAACCAGTTTTTTTTTCAATTAACCTGTTAACCACTTAACCAGAGTATTAGAGTTGGTTCTCAACAAGCCAAGGTTGGATGGAAACGTTTAAATCGTGTAAGATACGAATACTCACGTGATCTACCAGTGACTCCAGTGACGCGATTGGTTTAAAAACGATACGAATAGAAATGCTAGTTAGCGTAATGCGTCTTGGCAACGGCCTATTTGTAAGTAGAGATCGCAAACATATCTATTGAAAGTTATAAAAATACGAATAATAACATGTTTCTTGAGTGAATAATTTAATTAATAAGTTTTAATCAAATAGTGCCACAATTTAAGCTTAAAAATATCATAAAAACTTAATTACGTCCTGCTTTTTCCGTAAAATTTTAAACTGGCAACGACAGTCCCGGGTTTAAGTGTTTAATTTGGCGTGCGGAATATTTGGGATTTAATATGATCGGGCAACATTTCAGCTGCGAACTCTGAGATGTCGTTAAGAGAAGCTGCTTGAACTCTCGGCTGTCGTACAAACGTTAAAAAGTTAAAAAATATGTTTCCAGCATTCTTAAACATAGCTACCATGGAGTTATACCATATTTATACCTAACTGCCAGAAAAAAGGGCCTTTTTTCATGACATGACTGACTACTTGATGATAAGTGGGATCATATATCTACAGACATTTGAAATTTTTTATGGGCTGCAAACGCGTTGCCAACCCTGATAGCTTATTGGCTATTGCCATCGTCTATTGTCTATGGACTTCAAAGTCTATTTACGTGTACCATTATTAGCCTTCTTACTGCCGTGAAAATATCTTGGAAAATTAGGTAAAAATGTGGAGCGTAGCATTGGGTGTCCGAAGATCCGATAGGGTGAGGAACACAGAGCTGCGCTCCAGAACTGGTATTGCTGATGTTGGGGTGAAGACCGCAAAGTTAAAGTGGGACTGGGCTGGCCATATCTGCCGCATGCACGATGGGAGATCGGCCAAAAATACCACCTATTGGCTTCCACAAGATGGACATCTTGGCAGAGGTAGACCCAGAAGGAGATGGCGGGATGACCTAGAGTCGTTTGCGAGGGATTGGCAAGAGGGCGCTCTGGATAGGGGCGAGTGGCGAAAAAGAGGGGAGGCACTTTGCACAGCAGTGGGACACAAAAAAAAACTTCATTAAGGGGAACTTCTTCATGAGATTTTGTTGTCGCAGTCGTATCTCAGTTAATTTCTATCGTGTCGCTGTCTTTTTAATGTTTTCCCTGATGTGGATGTGTTGATATTTATTTATGTATAATTGTCCAAAAATTGGTTTGGTAGTTTAAGGGATATCAGCTCACCATTATATCTGGGGTTTTTATATAACAGTTATTTTTAATTTGAATTGTATGAGCCATCGGCATCGCGCGGCGTCGTTCCGAGCAGCCGGCGACCCACTAAATAACAGCGAGTGTCTTGTACGGAGCTAACTTTATAATATCCTGCGACGGCAGTGTTTCGCTATTGAGGGGATTATCTTTAATTACGCTTCTGTCTTTTAAATTACGAATATTTTGACGGTGAAGAATTGCATTTGTTTTTTTTTTCAGTAGATGAGACAAGTGTTCATTTTGTTTCATTGAAAACGCCTCTATCGTGCTTGCTTCACAATTACCTCTAGTATGAAAATGTGACAGACAGCGCGCCTAGTGGCACATATTTGTAACATTTGTCACTTCTATCCAAATTGACATCTTAACGCAAACGTCACTGACAAATAGGAACGATGCAAAATGATACACTAGGTTTTACAGCATAGAGTCCTGTTTAGTTCACGCAATATTTAAGGTCTAGTAGTCGTACGACTAATTGTCGTAATTGTTCCACTTTTTAGTCAATTGCATGCTTTGTAGGCGGGCCCCTACTAACTAGGCTATCAATGTCGTCAATGTACTTAAGTTATAAATAGTCGTGGGTGTTTAGTATTGGTGACTGATGGGATTCTAAATCAATACCTTACAATCGCAATCAATAAGCCACTAAAGTCAGATTTTTCATGAATGCTTTATTTCAATTATGAGCATTTAAATCGTAAAACTAGGTTAACTTGTGTCATTTCTTGTTATTGTAACAAATTTATGAAAGCAAGTTTTGGTTATAGATTGTCTGTTTACTTTTACCAAAAGAATGACTTGAGAACTGTCAGTTTACGTTATACCTAATAAAAAATCTGACTTTTGGTCACTGCCGCGCTTTTCTACATGCACAAATATAAACCTAAATCTGCAGTAATTTAGCTGTGAATACAGTGTATAATAAATTTACGTCAAATCAGCGTCACAGACCAAATGGCCCGTACATCTAGCTAAGCGGCACGTCACAGCTGAGTCAGATTTAAGTGACGCGCGACGTCAGATGTCGGTTACGTTACTGACATGAAACGGTGACGTCACACGAGCGGTTGGGCGGAACTGTGGAGCTACTATGGAATATTTGAGGAAGATATTATTTTAGTCCCTTCCGTGGTAGGAGGAAAGAGCGCTAATTTTGTTCTTTAGTTACGAGTTTCGGTTGTGCAAAATACTCTATCTTCTTTAAACCTAATACCTAAAAACGCAAAGCCTAAAGAGTTATGAGTTTTGTACACACTTTGTTTGTATGTTTGTGATAAAAAAAATGATAGTTCATTTAAGCTCCTTCACAAATATATATAGATTTTAATCAGTGGAGTATCATTATGATTCTTAAAGTTTGTATAAGTATAAAAATCTGAAACAAAATGCGAAATATCAAAATTTCAGCAAGTTGCGATTATCTCGCGACCACCGTAAATCTTTTTACTGGACTCATGTTAGGTTTTTTAAGAGGACGGGCTACTTTCTAAATGCTGGACCTGTTACTGAAAATACTAAAATCGCAATTGTATGCCTATACAATTATTTGAGAAGTTCCATTAATTCCTCACGGATCACCTCATCAGATACCAATTTTGTGAAAATATGACCACGTCGGAAGTACATACATCAAATAAAAATAAAAAATAAAAAATTCAATCTGGCCCACAATTGACCGAAAATTCGATGAACATACAAAAAACACAGCAAAACATAAAACCTTCACATTTTTGGAAGTGAGTTAAAAACGAAGACAACTGATATTATTCTGAATTTTAGATTTAAAAATGGTTGTTGGATTAAAATCAAAAGAAAAACACCACAACCAAAGACCGTTAAATATAAAAACTGTGTGAAATTCGATTCCTCGACTCATTATAAACTTCAAACACGAAGAAAAACGCTTTTGCACGAAATGGTTTCTTGCTTGCGTATTTTTCTTTTAAATTAAAATTTCTGATTCTAACTAGAAAATGCAAGAACACTGCATTTATTTACTCTTGTTAAATATTAAAGTAGTATTTTAATCAGATATTTTAACTAACAAGTTAATTTAATTTAAAAAACGCGTCATAGGATATTTCATTGGTTAGAATAGATAGTACCTACCTATTTAACAAACCTTAATACGAGTACATTCATTCAATAACGTACTCCAAAATCACTTACGAATAAATAAAATAGTGCGTCAAGTATAGGCATGGGCACTTCGTTTTTCATTTGCCCAAATTTTCATTTTATCGAAAGTTATGTTATTCTGGACTTGGAAAGGTTTGATTAAGTTAATTTATAAGCGATTTCATAATACTATTTTAGTCTTCTAGCAAACCATTGCATTCGCAAATAGGAAAATTCGGGATTATGATCTTTTCCGACCCCGTCTTTCAGCGTTGACAAACATCCGGATTAAAGCTTACTTTTAGTTTTGAGCTAAGTTTCACGAAAATTTGTTGAGACGTTTTAAAAATATCAGCTCCTGAAGATGGGGTCGAGCGAGGTTTAAATTTATTTAATACTAGCGGCCCGCCAGCGGCTTCGCCCCGCTGCAAATTTAAGACATTATTTTTAAAAAAAATCTCTCCGTAAGAACCATCCTCGTACTTCAAGGATTATTCTAAAAAAAAAATAGCGAAATCGGTTCAGCTGCTCTCGAGATTTGCGCTTAGCAACACATTCAGCGATTCATTTTTATTATATAGATTTATGAAACTATGTTCAGATATCTATCAAGAGAAAAACGGAGGTAACGAGCAAACTGGAAATAACTAGATGAAAAGCAAGCTTTAAAAACCAGACTGTATTATTTAATATTTTTTATGATATGATATAAATGAATAAATAATATTAAGGGACGATCTCACACAAATTGACCTTGTCCCAAACTAAGCTCTAGGATTGTACTATGTGTACTAGACAAGGATATAAATGCTTATATACTAGAGAAATAAATACTTAAATACATAGAATATGTTCTAATTGACATTTTGCCATTGTTGTTATTCCAATCTTAACAGTTTAGGTATCCTATGTCACCCGGAATGGTGATAGGATTCTAACGATACCACACACATCTAAATCGGCTCAGGCGTTTAGAAGTTATGGTAGAATAAGGAATTGTACATACATTCATGAACCCTGAAAACATTACACTACTTTTTGTGAGCAGTAGTGTAACGTCGTTACATCGGAAAATTGATACTTTTCGGTAAACGAAGGCCTCCAATTTTGTTGATTACTCCAATTAACAGAACACACGCGTGTTAGTAATTATGACGTGTCAAGGTCTGAGGTATTTATGTTGTTTTGTGATAATTCTGTTACGTGCTTCTTTTCTTGGTGCTTTCCTGTAATAACTGGAGGCTACCAAATTCGTTAATTTTGTTTCTAGGCTTTTGCGAGGCAGAAATAGCTATTTTGTTTTTTTTATAAAAGATAGTATTCATAATAGTTATTAATAATTAGTAATCACTTTGTTTAAGAAGTTTTATTAAAAATTTCTTACTAACTTAAGATGAGAATAACCAACGACAAAGAGTTGAGTGCGACAATCCAAAAAAACCGGACAAGGCAAGTCGGACTCGCCCACCGAGGGTTCCGCACATGACACGGTCAATTCAATTCAAAATTTGCACCGCCGCCGTTCCTTGCATAAAGGCCCTGTTTTTTTTGTGATTTAAGTAAAAATGTACAGATTTCAGATTTTTTCCTATACATGTAATAAAAGACGGTGTTACTTGCCAAATTTCATAGTTCTAGGTCAATGGGAAATACCCTATACATTTTGATTCCCTCGAGAGTGTTGAAATACACGTTTTTTGCGACATAAACGGTCGTATCTTTTTTTACGTAAATGTAGAAGTTTGATTTTTTCACATCTTCTAGGCACTGTAGATTTGAGTATATGGTTTAAATTTCAACTCGATAACTCCACGCGTTCCCGAGATAAAGGGTCTTGACACACAGACGGACAACAAAGTGATCCTATAAGGGTTCCATTTTTTCCTTGAGGTACGGAACCCTAAAAATGTTCACTGATTACTGCATTTAAATTTAGATAAATGCTTGTTTCGCCAAAGTTATGCTTTTATTTAAAGTTAGCTTACAGTGTTTAAAAAAAATGTCAAAGATTATAATAATTATAATGTTTATAAGGACTACCTCTTGTATAGCAATCAACGAGAGCGTCAGTGGCTTAGTGGCTTAGGGGGTCAACTCGTGATCGTAACGTACTGAGTTCGGACCCCCGATCTACCAATGAGTTTTTCTAACTTAAGTGCATTACCCGACGCTCTTACGGTGAAGGTAAAACATCGTGAGGAGACCTGCACATTCGAACAGCTGAGTGTGTAAGAGGGTAAATGTACAAAAGATCCTAAAGGGTCGAAGTGTATCTGAAAGGGCCCATCTGTAAGATAATATAAGATAAGATAATATAGCAATCAACACTGTCTCTTGCTAGCTTCGTTCTACCAAGAAGATTTATCTAAATTTAAAAACTAATTCAAGAATGCAGTGAATCTCTAGAGTTCACTTTCGTGTCAAAAAAGGGCAACAAGTCTCTATCTGCAGTAAAGCAATTTCTTTCAATTAATTCCGACAGCTTGAGAAAGTCAACAAACATAACCAGTCTAACAAGACCCCTGGGGACACACGAATCGCCTCTGCTGTTGGCTATTGTTGATCAGAAAAGGGGGGTGAGGAAGACCTAGTTCTGCTGGTGCTTTGTAAATTGCAACGGAATTGTTAATCGAGAAGAGATAGTCTACGAAATGCAATTAGGAAGCTAAGTGAGGCCTTCAGTCCCTTTTAAGATACTTTACACTGCAGGCCAAAAAAGAAGTCACCTCGACTTAGACACAGAATTTTCATCAAATGGCAAAGTAATAACCGATGTCTTTTATATGTCTTTTTTTTTTCTTATAATAAACACACCTGCACCAAAAGTAGCCACCCAATGAAGTGAAAAATCAGTTTAAGTAGGTTATGACATTTTGATTTATATTTTTGAAATAAAAAATTAGAATGTTTGTTTGTCCTCCCTGCACCGAAAGCTACTTAACGAACTTGAATGCAATTTATATTAAAACTGTATACCAGCAGCGTAAAAAAATGCCAATGCATTACATATGCGCCAGCAGCTAGTCAGATATTTTTGGAACGTAAGTGACCAATAAGGGTGTTGTATGTTAAATGTTTCATTGGGACTCTGTTGTCTGGCTTCCCATAAAAACTAGATAATATAGATATTTTTTTTAGTTTATTGTTATTATAAATTTTCGTTATAATTAGTCGGTTTTAGATATGATTTGGCACACACAGACCAGATCATTCATTATCTTTGATTTGTATACACAGATCGGATCATTTATATATATTTTTTATTTATATTATAAAAGATCAAACTCTCAAGGGACTTCTACACGAACGAAGTCGCGAGCCGAAGTTAGTTTAATATAACCCATTACCATTACCACGTAACTACCCTCGACAACCTTAGAACAAACAATACAAAAAATGCTTATTGCATACAAACAAAATATAAATTCTGCTTCCATTTTAATTCCCACCCGTTTATTTGCAATGAAGTGCTCTCGCCATAACGAGCTCGCAGAGCTGTTTAATTGTTACACTATTCGTGGCCGTAAGTGTACTTTATAAATAAGAGCAGTAAAATGTGTTTTACATCTGAACTGGCTCTTGAGTTTGCGCTCAAGTGAAGTGAGCAGGACTTGAGTTTAGGATGTGATTACTTTTTCCTAGAAAATTGCAGTTTTTCTGACGTTACCAAGTAACACATTTGAAGTGGTAACATAATAATTAAGCTTGAAAAACCCAACCGTATGTTTTTATATCGCCGTCTATGTAAGTCAACCCCCATATGGCGCTTTTTATTATTCGTTTTTGTCTTTTCACTCCAAAATTCATGTATTTGTTACGGAGTTGTCCAATTTGGAAATTTCCAGACATCATGGCTTCTATAGACATTACCCTTCAATCAACTCTGTCTAAATTATTAAACATTCATTTTAGTTCAAGGCCTTGGACTCAAGCGGTTCTCCCAATTCGTTTCGGTGGACTTGGTATTCGATGCTCTTCTAGCGTGGCACTACCAGCTTTCCTGTCCTCCGCTTATGGTTCGTTGCCTCTCGTCAGTATTATCTTAAATATCCCACAGATACTTGACGTTGAGATTGCGAACCTGGTGGAGGCCAGGGATGCTTGGTGTGAGTCGTGTCCCGGAGTGGATATGCCAGTCAAGAGGCATATCCAAAGAGCATGGGATACTCCTCGCCTCATATCAATTCATACATCTCTCATACAAAATAGTCCGGACGATTCAGATCGCGCCCGTCTTCTCGCTGTCTCTGCAGGCGAATCAGGTCACTGGCTTCACGCTCTTCCTTCCCGCAATATAGGCACAGTCTTGGACCCAAGCTGCTTGCGCATAGCAATAAGTTTGCGGGTTGGAGCTAGAATCTGTGAACCTCATACTTGCACGTGCGGGAAGGAAGTGAGTGAGCTGGGACGACATGGCCTTTCATGCTTTAGAAGTGCCGGCCGTTTGTACCGGCATGGCACAATTAATGATCTGATCCGTCGTTCGCTTGCCACTGCCTCTGTACCAGCTGTCCTGGAACCAGCAGGTTTACATAGAGACGATGGCAAGCGACCAGACGGAGCTACATTGGTGCCGTGGAAACTGGGTAGGGCACTGGTGTGGGACGCGACGTGTGTTGACACATTCGCCCTGTCCCACGTCCAGTCAACCCGTAATCGGGCCGGTGCAGCAGCTGATCAGGCCCAAACCAACAAGCGCCGCAAATATTCATCATTATTAAATAATTATGAATTTGTGGCGCTTGCAGTGGAGACCATGGGACCTTGGTCAGCTGATATGAAAAGCTTTATTAAGGCCCTGTCATCCCGGCTCATAGACACCTCCGGAGATCCTAGAGCTGGTGCTTACCTCTCCCAAAGGATTGGGCTAGCTATCCAGAGAGGTAACGCAGCCAGTGTCATAGGGACCATGCCGCGAGCGGACCTGCTAGAGGGGGTGTTCTTTTTATAGTGGTGATTATTATTTACGTCTTTAATATTTGAGTAGCTTAGTTTTTATTTTAATTTAAATAAGTTTAGTTTTAACTTTTAATTGTATTATATTATAAGCTCCATTGTCGAGTAGACTATCGGTGTCTGTACAAGTATGTAAGTCAATATTCATGTCATATTTATACCTACTTGTGTATCCGGTTTTTTCACTGCTTTTATTAAAAACTTTCCTTGTTAGTATGGGCCAAAAGTCTATATCTAGAACCACTTTCTATTATGATAATGGGCTGAAATTTGGAATACTTACGTATGTTAACCCAATAACAATGCAATATTATTTATCGTAGTAAAAAAGCTGATTTGATGATGGAGTCGGAAGGGATCTTCGCTTTATTTTACATAGTTTTACCGTGTTGGAACCGAATTTTGTAAAATACGCAACTACTCATGAAACGATTTTCAATTTATATTCTCACTTTTTATTATTACGTATTCCTATTTTCCTATTGATAAAACCATAAAAATACTTTTTTTATAATTTGTTAAAGTGTTACAAAATAATAATGTAGTACGCAATTAACGTTACGTTAGAAGGCACTTGCACTTTTAAGTCACATTTGTTATTGTTTTCTTTTTCGTTAAAACAACTCATAATGCTCAACCCAACTAAACAAAAACATCAACAAACTACGCTCTTTTTCACAATCGAGTAAAAAACCGAGCAAAACGTCAGAGCCGTAATCCATAAACGGGAAAACTTTCGATACGTAACGAATCGGTCGAGTTTATTTTAACACAAGTCCGATTCGGATTCCGGTTGGGAACTTCAAAAAATATCGGAAACGATTATAACTTGGTCCCGCGCTTGATTCGGAAACGGTACTAGAACACAGTGGAGTGAAATCAGTAGTGACACTATAAATAGCTTGAACAATGCAGATATAGCGAGCTCTTACCCAATTACTCATATCTATATGACCTTATATTATAAACCCACGAGACCAATGATTTTCTTATGTTCACGTAGAGTTAACTGGATGTACTCGTAAGAAGCAAAACAAATTTTTCGTTTTATAATTCTGGATTTTACAAAGACCAGCCGAATTGAAAAATCTGATGGCCAACCACGTTTGGTCCTATTTTCAATTTTTCTGAATTTATATATATTAACTTGCGTTTGTCATGTAAAGGTTCCAATATTTTTAGTACTTAATAAACAAAGCTATTAGGTATGATTCTTCCGTCTCTCACACGAAAATAGATCAACCAACAGACCTAATATTAATCACAGCGATGGCGAAATCTGTAAATAGCACTGCAAAATGTTAAAAAATGACATGGGCTCCTTATTTACCCGACGGCCGAAGGAGGTTCATATTTTAGACTTGTATGTATGTAAGTATGTATGTATGTATGGATGTATGTATGGTTCGGTGTTTCCTTGTAAAGGCTGATTGTATAGCCCAAATTCGACACGCAAGTTGTCATTAGATTTATCTTAGCGTCGCAGGTGTGACTGGGTACTGGTTTTTTTCATGTAAATTCCCAAAATAAAAATTTATAAATGATAACTATCATTATATTGACGACATTATCCAAACAGTAGGTGCGTTTTGTAAAGCTTGCCTAGACTTGTATTCTGATAAAATTGTCGTAAAAGCTAATCGTAGCCTCTTTACCAATATTCTTTATTAATTGTTTGTCGCGAATAAATTATTTCTTTCTTTCTTTCTCTTTTTCCAAAGCCAGTGATCTCATAAAACTCAGTAGCACCGTTGCTATTCTGCAGCAAACTCTACTCTGTCTAGGTTATTCGAAAAGTTTCAGGTCAAACGGCGCTACCTGCGAGCCAGTTTATCGCGACTCTCCTTGTCTCCTTGATGTAGTTGCCTGGAGTTGGCTGCTATCTACTTACTCGTGAACAGGAAAAGAAATGCATGTTTCTAGTTTTTTATTGGAAGACACTTATTTTTGAATATTATTGTTCTTACTAAAAAATAACGTTAAATGCAGTTTTTGAGTCATAAGTGTGATTCGGTTTTAGGATTAATTCCTTTTGCAGTCTTACAAATCAACAAATATGTACAGTACGGTAAAAATATTAAAATTCGTGTAGAATAATTATTAATGCGCGCAGCCCCCTCATTTATGACACAAAAACAAATTTCTAATACATCAACACATTTCCTATTCAGTGGATATTTCACGTTGATTATATCTTTATGTCAAAGAACAATTAGACACAAGAAGCTCAAAATGTGTTACTACAAAAACAATATAATTCTGGTATTAGAAAGAAAGAAATAAAGATAGGAAGAAAATAACTCATCAATCATTTATCATTAGAACCAGTGCTGCTCTTTAGTTAAGATTTTAGGTGAAGCCACGGAAGATTAATCATTAACACCGTTTAGGAATTTTATTAGTTTGACGTTTCCTCGGTAACAAAACTTAAGAATAAACTAAACTTAGGGCTTCTTTATAAAATATCATCTTATTTTTCAAAGTTTGCCTTTCTTCTTTGACCCTCCATTTTCACGTTATGACCACAAAAACCGCAAACGACTCGGACTTGATTCGAGTTTCCCTAAAACTTGTATTTTACTTATTAAAGTGAATTCGTGTAACTTCTTCAAAAACTAGTATATAATAATGAAAATAAACGGAAAAATACTCAGTGTTAACTGAGGCCCAACTGCACTCTTAATTTGATTCCTTACTGTTAGATCATCAAAATATACAACGTATTCCTATGGAAGACCAGCATTGGCTTCACAGCCAGCACATGCTGAATTCTGTTCGTCTTCATCTATATCAGCTGTCATCTCAATACGCACAAGCTTGTATCTCACTGCTGGGCAAAGGCCTTCCCTCTGTCTGCTCACTCGTCCTTCCAAAAAAGTACTCCCACCAGTTCCTGGCAAATACGCCCAGGTTATCCTACCGTCTCCTTTTAAACTTACTTCTGCTACAATAATATCTGTCTCGAGATGCCAAACGGAGGTATTTCTGGCCTATCTGTCATTGTGCTTACGTTAGACGTGTCCAGCAGAGTCCCACTTCAACTTGGCCGTCTTCATCCCAACATTGGCAATACTAGTCCTGGAACGCAGTTCTGTATTACCCTACCCTACCCTAGACAACATACAATCCACACCTTACATATAAATAATAAATTATTCCTCACGCAATCCAATGACATCATTTTGGTTTTTCCTCTACTTTTATATCTATCACGAGATATACTAAACGATATCACTAATTTTGCAAAGATAATGATCATCACGACAGCTGCGGTGTTCCACAGGGCTCCATGTTAGGCCCTGTGCTGTGGAATGTCGGGTTTCACTAGGTGTAACAGTTGTGCGGTTCGCTCCTCCCTAAGACTCTATACGATCTGATATCGGAAACTAATAGGTTGAAGCGAACAAAATATGTTCTCCTATCTGTGTGCAGCCATAATATCGGATCGGATAGTGTAAAAGTGGTCTTACAGGGACACGAACATATCAGGAGACTGTGTAGGTTGGTCAGGTTAGCCAATATAATATTCTAGCTCTGATAACGTTTAAAGCAAAAACCAAATCGTAACAAAAATCAATCGGTGTTATCGCTTATGTAATATTAAGAGGAATGGAATTATTTTTATTTCACAATGCGGATTATGCCTCTTCGACATAATAAATACCATAAAAAACCCTCAAACGAATGAACACAAGATACGAAAGTGATTTTCAACTTTTGATAGAACATAAATACGTCCTTACTCCAACCAAAGCATCTTTATTATACCAAAATAAAATAAAACAACAATAAAGGGCGGTGATTGGAAGAAACTGCCTATTTGTGGGCGAAGTTTCACGTTGGGTCTCCTTAATGAATTCCAATTGGTAATGTTCAATCGAAAATATCGTATTGTTATACCCTCAAGACTTTGTCTGGCATTACATATAAGGTTGATAGGTATGTTTTCTTGGACGGTGTATTTTTTTATTTGAAACATGATTTTGAACATAGTCTATTTTCGTACACTGAAAGTAGTAACATCCAATCACAACCTTAATTCGTGCTAATAAATAAAGATGCAAAAAAGTATTTCTTCTTCATACTGTTAAGTCGAAACGCAACTATACGTCGATGAGATTAATCAGACAGATTTTTTTCCTAGCCTATAATATGAGTGGCCCACTGCTGTGAAAAGGTCTCTTCCCTTGATCTCCATGAGTCCCTATTAGGTGCCTATCAGACAGATAATATTCTAAAACTTCGGGTAAAATTAGAGTAGAATTTAAAAAAGCTTATTGACGGCATTTGGCTTCAAAACACAAATCAAAACCAAGATTGCCAGTAACAACATAATAATAATTACTATGATAATTTTTTAGTAGTTGTTTTTTTGCATCGAAAATCGAACACTAGAAAGTTATTTTAGTTTTAAATATACACGAAAAAAAAGGAAATAATAAGATCCAGAAATATCTGCATAATTTTTAAAAAATCGACCAAAGCTACATCCATAATACAAACCTTGAATTTTATACGTCATTTGTAAGGTAAATACGTCAGCTTGTACGGATATTTGTGGCTACACCAGGGAATGTAACATATTCAATGCCGGGCTCCAGGATCTCTATTTGAAGTTGGCTCTATATAGCATTCTTGGCACTGGCTGTTAAAATAGTTTCCCTTTATTAAGGGCTGCGGCGTTGCGGGTAGTTTCGCATTAAAAGTTAGATTACAATGACCAGCGACATCTATCTGATGAGATCAAATACAAATTGTTGTTCATTGCGTGGAAGAATTTTGACGTTATGAGTTACGATGTGGGTTTGTCGTATGTTAGTTAGTGGTTAAATCAAAGAAGCAGAACAACTTGCGATGGGTTACAACAACCTTTGGAATTCAAATAATAATGGTACGACGATGCTCGAGAAAAGAAAATTTAATATTTTTTTTAGCGGACGGAGTACTTACGTGACATTGTTAGCTCGGTTCGAAGCTCTATTCAATTAACATCAGCCTGCAGTCTGATTTTGTAACCCTAAAACCTTATCAGAGCTGGTAGTTTTCTCGATCAACGCATAAGTTTAACTATCCAGCGAGGAAATGCTGCCATCATCTTCGGGAAAATGCCGCAAAGGCCTTTTTTAGATAAAGCTTAGTTTTAATTATTCATTTATAAGTTTTTTAGATATTGCCTTACCTAAACTAGTTAAGTAGTTAATTGTAGTACAACAAATAAAATTTGGGAGTAGGTTGCTCAAATAATATTCATGTTTTTATATTTTTCTGCTGAATAACAATACTTTGAAAAACATGGCATCAACATATCTTCAGAATTTATTCATGCCCTAAAACTACAAAGGCATTGAAAATGTCAAGCGCTTGTTAAAAATCTTTTAAAACTCAGGAAATCGTTATAACCCTCTTTGCCACAAGAATTTCTTTGTCCTTTAGACTAAAATGGCTGGCTTCACTTGAAATCTGGTTTATAATAATGGGTGTCATTTCATTGACTTCACATTTTAAAGAAGTTTTTTGAAATACCTTTTTTGCTCCGTCCGCAATTCTGCTATACCTAGCACTACCTTATTTAAAGCGTACTTTAGGATAGAACCAGACTTTTTTAAAAAAAGTTTAGATTAATTAGAGTTTTTTCTACCTACATTCCTTTGTTATTTGCAATTAAGATCGTCAGTATCAAAAAGACAAAAAGAAAATATTTCAAAATATCACAAAATTGACCCTTATTACAAAAACAACGAACTTTTTTCACATATTCGTGGAAACAACCAATATATCCGTTCATTTTGTGATCGGTTCGCAATCATAATAAAATCTTAGATAAAGTATTCAACAAAGGTAAGGGCTCGTAAGGTAAAGAAATCCCCTTCGAAAATATTTCTATACATAAAAAATAAGGGAGGTCCGGGGAAATAGGCTTGTGACGATAAAACTTGTTTCGCGGCGGACAAAGAAAACTAAATTGATGAAAGGACGACCGTGGAGCTAGGAAGACAGGTGTATTGGATTTATTGCTGTCGATAATCTGGTTGCTAACCACGGTCAACTGGAGCTTGACCTTCTTTTAGTACATTCAGGGCAGTCTTTGGGAAGCGTACGAAATTAAAAAGATAATGAGTTCTTGAGCTACTATAATTATTAAAATAAAACTGTGTCGTAATGACGAGTGGTCAGATGAGGTTATTTTGACTTAAGTTTATAAAGATAAAAAGTTACAGTTACTTCTTAATCGAAATATGGCACGCGACCTTCTGCCAATGTTTTTATCATGATTTCAAAGAATTTGAATCATTTCTTCACCACACACGCACAATATTTTATTCCAAATTCACTTTGGCTTCCCTTAGCTCTGAGATGTGTTAAAAAATATGAATAATTATAAACAACTAATAACAGCTACGGTAATCTGTTTTAGACCTCAATAACCTTTGCAATCTCTCATCCCATAATCAATCTCAATTCAGCCGAAAGACATAACATTTTACTACACATAAACGTCCTCTAAGGATTAACGCAATAATAAATAAATAAATAAACATCAGGAGACAATATCACACACCTAATTCCTAATTCCAGACTAAACTCTAGGCTTATTATTATCCAAGACGCAGGAACAAACATTCTCACATAGTAATTTTATGATCTACCCTGCAATCAAAATGACCATCAAATCAATCGCAAGTGACAAAGATTTACGCTAGACCTTGTTGCGTTAAATGTTGCGCTTCAGATTTTAAAGAAGACAGCAGAAGTATACAAATATAGGATATACTCACGGCACGGCACCAATGATGGTCAATTTTAGCTGACGTGCACCGGTAATAGACCACTCTTAATTCAAATTTCATACTGTCCTAAATTGATTGCTGCTAAACCAATGCATAACCCTTATCTTCTGTAAAATAAGAATCAAGGTGTCCATTATTGGTGCCTTTTCCATAACTGATTCCATCAACCTACTCCTTTTAAAATTAGCTTACGGATATAAATACTTTTTTCGGGTTACTTTGAAATACACGTGCAAAGTTTTTTCTTTGTTCATTAAAATACATGTAATATTAAACCATACAACTAACTCATTACCTATAAGTATAAATAAACAAGCAGATTAAAGTTACTGCCCACTCCTTTTATTTTATCCTCTGATGGAAAGTTCTGGAAGGGCCCGGCCACCCAGGGGACGGTACCCATTAAAAGTTAGATTAGCAGCGCCATCTGTTGTCCATCTCTTCATTAGGACATATCGTATGTGAGTTTTGAAAACAACCCTTTTTGGCGCTTCAATCTTTCTCTGTCACACTCTGCACTAAGAGTAATTATTTAAAAAGCCGCCAACCCTGCTGTCTGGGCTCTTATACTATTTTGTATCTACGTCTAAATATTATTGTTATTGTATTGTTTTAACTCGGCCACCATTGCTGTCAAGTAAAAAGTAGCTATGTCATAGAGCTCCTCAGTTGATAACTCGAAAATAGGCCAACAATTTCCATAAAATCTAGAACCATGCCGATTAAACGAGCTCTTCAAATCTCCAATGAAGACAAAGATTTGTGCAATTAATAAGTAAGTGCAATTTATTCCTGATTCATAGATATTTCAGCGATTTTGATGTACCTACTCATATTCTTCTTTTGGAATACATAATATATTATATAATAACATATTATACGTTTGTTATATTCTTACATTTAACAGCATATCTGAGACGTAAGACATAAACATTTGCCGCCCGGCGTGACCTGCCTGCAAATGTACGCGGGTAATATTAGTTTTTATTATACCGTTTTATTACTGGTCAGTTTGGGGTATTGTTTTTTCGACCATATCTCGTGAGTTATGCGCGCCTAGTAGTTGACTCGAATAACAATGTGGATGTGGGTTAAAACTAAGCCTTGCCATTGTATTTACCCATTTTGCATCGATATCGTAATCATACTGTGGACTTTATGACACTTATAGTAAGAGCAGTCAAAAAGTCAACAAAGAAAAGAAAGATGATACAGATGTTCTAAACCAATGTGAACATTACAATGTAAGAGGAAAAAGACGACGAGCGACCTAATGCAAACTCTTAAAACTTTCAAGTTGTTTCAATATTTATTTTTTCGTTAATTTTTACTATGCTTTGATTTTTTTCCATAACTCCGTCCACAATTAAGTTGTTTATCGGCATTTTCTCGGAAACTGATTTTCCTGAATAAGATAATTTCTTATCTGTGTGTAATGTCCGCCTCCGCGCTATAAACTCTTTCTCTGCATCAAATAATTACATCGATTGGTAGAGTTGTGGAACCATGAAGATTGAACAAACAAACAGACACCTTTTGCAATTAGTAAGGATAAGAAACTGAGAATATGATTTTTAACAATATTACTTGTACCTGAGTTAAACATGGATCTTAAAAAATATCGTAGAAAAAACTAACAATCTCATCTCTTTGACCTCCTTAAAGTAACAATAACAAAACCTGACCTCCGAATTCAAATATGGTCATCGTACGTTACGTAGCGGAAGTTGGGCACAGATAAAAAACGCGGAGACACACGCATCAATCACTAGCGCCATCTATCATCCGAACAATGAGATAGCGCGGTCAACTTACGTTAGAATAAGTTGTCGAACTTTGGTATTGTGGACAAGAGGGTCCGTAGAAAATATGTTTTATTTTCTGCTGCGGTCAGCTTTTGATAAATCCCAGATGGAGGTTACGTAGCTATAAAGCAGAGAAGCATAATAAAATATATTCTAAGTAGAGTTTGTCAAAAACAAGTTTCTCTCGTTATGGAACTTTTGGCCGAATAATATATACTTACGCAAATAGCATTTTTTTTTGGTCACAGTAAGTAGTTTTTTTTAATTTACAAGACATATAAATTGCTTTAAGGAAATTATACATCATTCAACCAGAAATATTTTAGCGAAGCGGCAGGCTCCCGTCAAATCAGTTTCTTTAAATATTACTGAAGAATGTAATCTGTTGCGGTAATTAACAGCGAAAAACGGTTAATACGCGAAATAAAGCTACGTAATAAATTAAAAATACAATTATTTTTAGCCTGTAACAACACGAAACTATCAAAACACATGCAGTTCAGATTTATAAGTTTACTTTTTATTACGACCTTTTTTACCCAAGAAAGACAAACCAATAACTTAGTTCTTCCAATCACTGTTTCACAACTTAGTAGGTTCAAACTACGCGGTTAAAAGAGGAAACAAACTCAATACCGAATTACCTTCCAAAACGTTGTCTTCAACGATGAAGAGAATGCCGGTAACTCGTAAGTCTGGACTGTGCGGGCAGATTCCTCACATACGCGCGGTAGCTTTGACGTCCCACGACTACATGGAGAAAATACAGAAGGTCTGATGTCACTACAATAGACAGGCCTTGTAAAATAGAGATGGTCAAAGCCACTTTGAAAATAAAGATAAGGATAGAATAATAACTATCGAAAACAATACGGTTTAAATAAAATATAACGAGCCCTTCGCGCGTTATATTCATCATTACTCAATTGTAATTAAATTATTATAGTAGCTCATATTCATTTGGCAGTAAGAAAGCTCTGCTAATATATCTCAAAATTGTTAACGATCTAGAAGCAATGTGTTCTTAAACAAATTGGACAGGACGGCAGGGCCTTCTTTCTCAAACTACAGTTTTTGGATTGTGTATTGCTTTACTGCAAAATTCTGTCTATATTTTATTGTCAAAGCAAGAAAGTGACAGAACAAGATTATATCTTAACGAAAATTCAATATGTCAACTGTTTTTATTACTTTTGCAAAATATGGGGCTGGCGACTGGGATACGGTGCCCATTACTCATAGAACCGTGGGGTTCACATTAGTCATAGAACTGATGAAGCGACAGGAACTTTCAAAAGTGGCAACCGAAGATTGGAAAGCGAAATTTTGGCAGGCCTCCCACAAGGGTTCATATTGGCTCATATAGGTATATGTAATTATTTTTACTCATAACGTATTGTAAGTCATAATCATCGCAACTCATAACGTATTTTTTCAGCAACTGTTACTTTTAGCATTCAACCAGCAACGCAGCTGCAATACCTCTCCTGGTGTTGCAGGTGTCCATGGGCAGCGGTGATCACGTCACATAAGGTGACTCGATAGCTCGTCTGCCTCCTCAAGGATAAAAAAAAAACCAACCGTCGTGGAGATGCTTAGGGAAGGCCTATGTCCAACAAAGGGCGTTTTTCGGCTGGAGATGTGGTGCTTATAAGGTTTTAAACGTTGACGTGAGAAGGTCCTCTGCTGTATTTGTGTTCATTGTGCCTGAACCCATGCTTGGCATAGTGAGACGCTCTTTGACAACTTTTTTAATCACTTGTATTTGTTGGTAAGTATATTTTTCTATGGAGCCATTGTGATGTTACCTGATTCCAAACTATGTGTAATTAAATGCCTGGCCAGTTACTTTTATCCTTCTTGTAGCAAATGTCCAAAAATATATTTAAAAAAAAAGTCATGCAGTTTATAACTGCTTCCTATCCTCTATGCTATGGTTTCTTTTTCCATCACGATAAACTGGAACAAAGCATAATAATTGCAGAGTTCTCATTCTCTTAAAAATGGCTTCTTTTCAATCAAGTGAGTGATCTCATATTTGCGAATTTTAATCTACCTAATTAAAATATGAACGCCTTAACATGTTGTTTGTACTCTTATAATGGGACAACTTCAACTCGCTGCCTGACAAGTGAGTTTTTGGAGACGCGGGTTAGCGCCCCCCACGTGTTTTTTTTAGTCTACGAGAGAAAATACTCTTTTATCAAACAATTATCCTCGCTTATTTCTCTAATTTGAGTGGCTATAATATAGTTCGAAATTGGCGAAATACACCTTAACAGGAATGAAAGCCATTAGGTAGTTTAAATTAGAAACAGAAGTGAGTTATTAAGAGAGTAAAATGTCCGAAAGGTGAGAATAAAAACCAGTTATTTTACGAAGACTAATAATACTTAATTAAAATCACAACAACACACCGCGTTTCATTACGGAAGCCATCTCCTAATAAATACATTCCCCATTACAATTTACTTTTACGGCATCCGCGCTCCTGACACACATGCATATTAGAATACGTACAGACGCACACGTCTGCAGGTAAAATGATTAAGAAAGTCCCGCGAGAGACGTTCACCGTGTGAAGAGTTTGTTTGTGTGATAACGTGGGGTTACGTGTAAAGGATTGTGAACTGACTCTTAAATCGAGTAGCTGTTAAAAAAAAACCATACATATTGAGCACCGGGCGGTAACGTTTCGTATCCCCTAAATCAAGTCGATTTCCACGACTTTTGAATATGTTGTAGTTATTATGTAAATGTAGGTTTGTACGTTTCCGATCGGTTTTTAAGTTTGTTACTTTTCAAGAAACTTTTTTTTTGTTTGTCGCCTGATGGGCCAAAGACTTAAGTCCTTGCTTTTGTTAGCAGGATATTGTAAATTACATTTGAAAGGGGCAGAGATGAAAATCCCTTCCGGAGACCTGGGAGAGCCCAGGTAAGAAACATTTTCTTAAAAAGGTACAGGCCTAGTTCCACAAAATATCTACAACATATTCAAAAATCATAAAAATCGGACTGGGTTTAATAGTAGAGAAACGTTATCACATTTGGTATGGAAATTTTCATCCTCACAATATTCTTAACGAATACTCGGGAACGGTCGGAGTTGTTTCTTAGAACATTATTTTTAATCATTTTATTTTAGTGGTGGTAGGAGGCTCCGTCCAGACTCGAGCATCTTATCCCTTAACCTACCACCAAGCAGTGTTCACGTTGATGGCCGGTGAAATAACTAGGGGCATCCCATCCACGGAATAGAAAAAAACAGAGGAAGTGGCATTCGCTTAGTATCAGACCTTAGGGCTTATTGTCTAACGCACTCGCAATCACGATCGTTTTCATTTTGAAAATCGAAGGCTTGTCTGCATACAAAATGAAAACAATTGCTCCACTTTGAAGCCGGTTGCGATTGCGAGTGCGTTAGACAATAAGCCCTCTGTTGTCGCCAATACTCAAACTATCATAAAAACAACACGCCACCAAGGAAAATTTTTTTTGGTGCGGCTATCATTTTTACACTCCAAAATAGCACAATAAGGCATACTTCTGTATTTATTTCCTATTTTATAAATATCGAAATATCGAAATAAGCGATCGCGGCTAAAGTATGGTAGGTTATGCGGAACTCCGCATAACTATCCGTATGCCACACGTTACACGCCCACTTGACACTGTTTTTTCTGTTCTGTGATCCCATCTTACTCCGCAGGGTTGTCAACACATTAAATGTGTTGATATTGCAAATGTTTCAGATCACCATCAGGTTGATTTTTTGATTAAGGGATCTACGATGCAAGAAGCAGATACAAAGATAGATACACAATCAGATATATAGATACACAGATAGACAAATACACACGTTATACTTATAGCACCCCTATTTTTGGGGCGCGGGTTAAAATTTCTTATCATCTTAGGTTGTAGCGAGCTTCACCACAACCCGACCTACTTTGCATGTGCTCTTACCATCTTATTGTAGCAACTGTATAAATCTTCTAAGTTCTTGTATTTATTAAAATTCTCGGCCATTTTGTCTACAAAGTCAATCAGGTCATCCCGCGGGTCCCGGTTTTTGCATAAGTGCCGTTTATTCCCGGGACATCGGACGCCATAATTTCCCATTGAAAATGTAAATTCCGGGAACTTTGCTGGGTACTTAAAGTTCTTCTTGAGTGGCTGTGGACCGGGAGTCGGCGATGGAAAATTATGTGTATTTATTTAATGGCAATGCATTTTCTGATACAATTGGGGTGTTTAAAAAAACATAAGTTTTGCCCGTTTATTTCATTTAGGCCGTATTTCACCAAACTTGGAATAAGGCTTACTCCGAGATGAGTCTATACAAATTTGGCATTTAATCTAGGTATAAGACCTTATTCTAGTTTGGTCGAATGCAACCTTAATGTCATTGCAGTCAGTGTCAGCATTTATATCAGTTTATCGAATAAGTAGTATAATAAAATTAGCAGTAAATAATTCTAAATAAAATATAGAAAAGAAGAAACTGACTGACATAATATCAAAGCACAGCCCAAACCGCTCTGGGTCTAGAGGTTCCAAATTTGTTTGGCACGCAGATTTTTGGAAATTCATAGGGAATTGAAATAGGGGGATCAGCGGGAAACTAATTCTACACGTACGAAGTCGCGGGCTTCCTCTTGTCAAGAAATATAACAACAATTTCT
The DNA here is from genome assembly GCA_948252455.1 of Acleris cristana. Classification (NCBI taxonomy): domain Eukaryota; kingdom Metazoa; phylum Arthropoda; class Insecta; order Lepidoptera; family Tortricidae; genus Acleris; species Acleris cristana. The sequence goes on along the minus strand of OX411788.1, from coordinate 14,856,821 downwards.
TAGAAAAAAAGTGCTTTCAGATTTATAAATTTAAGTATGAGCCTAACTATGTTTATACTTTTATCTAATCATAATTTTAAAATGCCCATAATAATGTTTTGATTTTTATAATGAAATGAGTGGGACCCAAATGCCGAAGAAAGAGGGTAATTTGTTTTAAGCTGTATGTTTATATTATGTTTTTTTGTTTTATCGTAGAGGCTAAACAGATGGTCATATTTTGACAAACAAGATGTCGTTAGATTCCTTTTAAAGCTGCGAGTGTAATTGAAAAAAATGGTAATATGGAGGAATAAAAAAACATGTCATCATCGTTATCACTTCAGTCGAAAAACCATAATACGGTTTGTATATTATATGTAACTAATATTACATTGCTGAAATTAAAAAAGGTGCAGTCGGGTTTTTAAAGCTACAATATTCTGTAAACTACAGTATTTTTTTTTAAAATAAATAATATATAATACTTTACATTATTAGTATAGTAAAAATACCACATAGCTCCCGTAGTAGAACAAGAAAATTTCGTTATTTGCAGGAAAGTTGTCAGCGTCGTTAATAGCCTCCATGCTCGAATCTTTCGACGATTCATCTCGTCCCTTGTCGACTGTAACACACTATTAACCAAATCGTGACGTGAATGTTTAGAACTGATGATAGAAAAGCGAATTTAAGTGTTTTGACGAGGAAAATAATGGACTATTCTATATCGGCTGAGACTCGGCATGGTCCTTAAACTATTTAATATTAATACCTAGACATATATATACCGTGTCTGCGGCGTATTCTGGGGATTTGTTGGCCAAAGACTATCTCAAATACTAGACTGTGGGAGCTAACAAACCAGAAACCGTTGGCTGACGAGATCTTGCTGAGGAAATGGCGCTGGATTGGTCATGTACTGCGGCGGCCCGATAACCACATCTCCAAACAAAGCTTGACTTGGCATACACAGGGGAAAAGAAGACCAGGGCGCCCCCGTTACACCTGGAGGCGATCAGTCGAAAAGGAGGCCAAGGAGGCCTTGGAAAGAGCTGGAGTGAATTAGAAGTAGTTGCTCAGGATCGAGCGAAATGGAATTCCCTTCTACGATCCCTATGTCCCTGCTGAGGGATGAATGGATTTCATCATCATCATCATATATACCGTGTACCGTGTTACACCAGCGGCAGATAAACTGTGTTCAGTTTTCGCCCGCTAGAACTGTTTTTATAATGTTACAATGATTTTTCCTATAAACAAATAAAATAAAAAAAACCGGCCAAGTGCCGTGATTCGGATTAGGGCACCGAGGCCTCCGTTTTTGATTGAACATTATAATCAGGTTCATCAAAACGCTTTTTTTTGGTTTGCAACAAATTGAATTTTGACTTGCGTATTACTTTAACAATATTTTTTAAATTTAATTTATTAAAAAAAACGATTTATTTCGGTAATGTAATAAATATCATCTCATTTATTAATTAGGTAATTAGTGAAATATCTTTTAGAGAAAAGCGCGGGCTTAATTTATTTTTACGTAATTTCGCAGAGAGTAATACTGGATGAAACTAAAAATAGCTTTGTGTTTGGAAGGGGGTTGAATCATCTCTCTAATATTATAAATATGAAAGTTTGGATATTTGTTACTCAATCACGCCAGACGGAGGAACAAATCTGGATAAAATTTGGCACAGAGATAGACTATAGTCTTGAATAGCGCATAGGCGTCTTTTTATCTCGGTAAATGTGATAGTTCCCGAGGTAATAGTGACAATTTCAACGTGGACGGAGTCAGGCGCTAAAGCTAGTAGTAATAATATTTAAAAACCGTTTCTGACATCGACATCGGAAAGTTAGTACTAGGACCTATGAAAAGTTCCATCCGGATTATATTCCAGTTAATATTCCATTGACAAAAACACAAGCGAATCGTTAAATTTAATTGACGTTCAAATAAGATTAGAAATTAAATAACTATCGGGGGAAAATCTCACACAAATTCACTTAAATAGTTCCAATTTAAGCTCTAAGCTTGTACTCTACAATAATAAATATGCTCAATTTTAGAGAAATAAATACTTACACACAGATAGACACATATAGGTAGGTACCAAAAATAGGCATCAATAACACCCCTTTTTTTACTTCGGAAGTTAAAAAAGCTATCAAATAACGTTGAAACAGTGTTCCACGAAAAAAGTCCCGGGCAAAGACTCGACGTAAATTACGAAGAATATTATTACGTAATATCTTCACTTCCCTCAAAAACCCTTAAAAATAAGATACGTCGACCCGTAGACGTTCCACCTCACTTAATAATTCCTAATGTTACTTGGTGGGCACAAAATCAATTTCGCAGAAGCCCCCAGAGATTACTCGGCCTCCGGTTTTTTAAATTAAAATAAAGAGGGGATATTTTTTATTTTATAGCACGTCGAGTAGCGGTTATGAGGTCGGCTTCGCCGCAAAGGTTTCGTTTGATTGGCCTGCGGTATTAGAAAATTGTTAATTTAGGATGTGACTGACATACTTTTTTTAATGGCTGTAGTGAAATGGGGCGGGAAATAAAAGTTAGAAATTTTGATTTACCGTCAAAGGACCAAAAAATATCTTCGGCGAACTGCGCTTATACTAGAAACTTAACGACTGGCATACATAAATACTTATAGGTATAAATTCGTGAGTAAACTACTTCTCGTGTTCTATTCTACTCGGGAATACCATATTGCAATTGACACGTTATCGTATTGTCAACGTAATGATAGCTCTTATTTACTTGACATAGTAGGAGATCCGAATAGAGAAACGTTAGGTTGACTATTTTTTCCCATCATAACCATTGGGTAAGCAGGTAAGTCGGTACTAATAATTTGCACTAAACCTAACGTTTGCATATTCTATAGGCTTTATACTTTCGATTAGTATATAATTAGTCTATTAAACAAAAAACAGCAATTTAAAAAAGTTTTTTTTTTATTATTATTGTGGGCTGTTGTGCTGGACTGATATTTTTCAGTCAACCTATTCGCCATATATTACTTACCATATTAAATTTGATATAAAATACATTTTATCGAATAAACTGCTGGGTGAAAGTCGTCTCCTATTCGGATACCAACAGTAATGGCGACTGAGTAAAAAAATATGATAACATGTCAAGAAAAAAATAGATCCCTTGTTACAATTTCAAAGACGACATGACGTGGCTAGCCTAGTAGGTTGACTACACCTAGCAGCCTAGGGTTCCATCCCCAGTATCGGCAACTGTTTTATACGTATTATAGTATGTGTTTCTCTATTTAAGTATGTATATCGTTGTCTCATACCCATTGAACAAACCTAGAGCTTTTTTTGGGACTCTTTGGGGCAATTTGTGTGGGGTAAACTCCTGATATTTTATTTATAGAGAATATATTGTACGATTTTCATTTCATCGACGTATATTTTCTATCGCAGGGGCTCATAATGGTAGCTAAAAGTCTCACTCAATATAATAGCATTATTATTGTTTACATTTTCTTAACTACCTCAAGATTTAGTCATTAAATCTTTCAGTGAATTAAAATTCAAGCAAACGATACATTTTATAGTCATTTGGCGACAACTCAAGCGGACCTCTATCCTCGTGGATCCCGATACCTATATTAGTAAGGTTGTAAAAGTAACCAAGTCAAATAAACTATGGGGTTTCTTTTGTCTTCGGTAATTTATGCTTTATAAAGTACATGGGGATCCACGAGGCTATGGTATAATCTTCTTTTTATTCAGAAACTGTACTTACAGAAAATGTAAAAGGTAGCTTTAAAATTAATATTAAAACTGAAAATTGCTATAAAATATGTAAAGGCGCTTAGAAACTCTTTGTGGCATCGAGTAGACCTTTTTATTCGTTTTCCCTCTTTTCCCATCGTTTACCTTTGACAGTACTAGCTTAGCCGATTTATCTGCCGTAATAAGGGCCATTATTGCTTACAATGCTCTCGCAAAATGGCGGTCTACTGCATCCGGGGGACGGCGGATCGTGCACCGTTTCCAAATGCAGAATGCGGGAACGGTAGATTTGTTAGGATTTGTGAAATAAAGAGGAAAAGCACAATATTTGCAAATTGAGGAAAGTCGTTGATCTTGTATAAAGTTACAGCTGTCTATTTAGTATGTATGTATGTATGTATGTAAACACTTTATTGTACAAAATAGAAACTAAAACAATACAATGAAGATGTAAAAAAAAAAGAATGTACAAAGGCGAACTTATCCCTTTAAGGGATCTCTTCCAGTTAACCCTTGTGAGATTAAGTTTGGGCAGAAGTTAAAATATGTAAAAGAGTTTTCGAATTTTGCTCTTTATTCTTAAACCGGACACCTTTATTGTGAAGTTTATTAAGGCTTTCCTAACTTTAACAATACCATAACAACGGAGGAAAGTCTACGTGATATCCCTGGGGGCCTAGACAAGAAGCGTAATGCTAACGTTAATTATTCGAAAACTAAGAAAATGTGGACTAAAAGAAGATGTAGTGACTAAGATTGAAAAGGGTATGCTTCGATATGGTTCGGTCATTTGGAAAGGATGGATGAAAGAAGATTGACGAAAGAGATATACAGAGCGAAAGTGAGTGGAAGGGTCGGAAGGGGCCGCCCTAGGTGTACTTTTTCGAATCAAATCGGAGAAATACTGGAAAAGGGCCGAATTTTAAGTACCCGAAACCGACGTGCGTGCATGACTCGATGTATGAATGTGGAAGAAGCGAAAGAGATTTGTCAAGATCGTAGCAGGTGCAAAGAAGTGGTCTCTGCCTACCCCTCTGGGAAACAGGCGTGATTTAATATATGTATGTATGTATAAATAAAAAATAAATAAATAGCAGGGGACATGTCACACAAATTGACCTAGTCCCAAACTAAGCTCTAGGCTTGTACTATGGGTACTAGACAACGATATAAATACTTGTATAGAGAAATATAATACTTAAATACATAGAAAACACCCATGACTCAGAAACAACTATTCGCGCTCATCACACAAATATCTGCCCTTACCGGGGTTTGAACCCAGGACCGCTAGCTTTGTAGGCAGGGTCACTACCAACTAGGCCAGTGCGTCGTCGTATGAGAAAATGTTAGATCGTTTAAGTCTACGTCAATCTTATACATTTTGCAAGTTTTCGAATATCGCTAAAGTTAGAGTTATACAAAGTATAGAAGTAGATGAATCCGAATCGAATGAAAACGACAGACCGATCTATGTTAAATTAGATTTCGCTTTCAAGAGATCCACTCATTGATTTCGTCTAGGCAGGTAATAGGATTCTCCTTGCAACAGCGTCGGGCGAAACCGCAAGGCATCCTAGTCTCTCGGGATAGCTCTCTAGCATTTTAGATGTCCCATCCCTTTTACTTGCATAGGAGGTTGCTTTAAGGGAAAGAATAGGAGATAATGTTTTTAGGGTTCCGTAGCCAAATGGCAAAAAACGGAACCCTTACAGATTCGTCATGTCTGTCCGTCCGTCCGTCCGTCTGTCCGTCAGTATGTCACAGCCACTTTTTTCCGTAACTATAAGAGCTATACTATGGAAACTTTGTAAGTAGATGTATTCTGTGAACCGCATTAGGATTTTCATACAAAAATAGAAAAAAAAACAAAAAAAATTGGGGTTCCCCATACTTAGAACTGAAACTCAATTATTTTTTTCATCAAACCCATACGTGTGGGGTATCTATGGATAGGTCTTCAAAAATGATATTGAGGTTTCTAATAAAAAAAAAACTAAACTGAATAGTTTGCGCGAGAGACGCTTCCAAAGTGGAAAAATGTGTGTCCCCCCCCCCGTAACTTCTAAAATAAGGGAATGATAAATGTAAAAATAATATATGATGTACATTACCATGCAAACTTCCACTGAAAATTGGTTTGAACGAGATCTAATAATTAGTTTAATCATTAGTTTAATAATTAAGAAAAACATTTATTTAGACGGAACCCTACGTGCGCGAGTCCGACTTGAACTTGGCCGGTTTTTTAGACTAGATTTTTTGTGAAAGCACGGTCATTGGCGTGCATTATTTATGTTTGTCATGTTGTCATGCCATTCTAGGTTTTTTTTATGGCATACAGGTTACCTGATAGTAAGTGCGATCTGAGACCCATAATAGACGCATTCTTAAGATTGAAATCTCAAGACCGGTGGTCTAGTTTAGATGAAGATAATAAAACATGATTCATAATGTTTAACTGGTTGCCTGATATTTCTTTTTTATTTAACAAATTGCTGACGCTTCGATTAACGATATTCAAAAGATTATTTTTAGTCAGTTTTATAATGTCAGGATATTAACCAAACTATTTGTTGCTTTGTTTTCTGCATCATTATAATTGTAAGCCAGAATCTACTTATTCGTAAAGTTTTTATATATAATTCTTTAATTACCTATCGTCGTAACATCTGTTTGGACATATTCAACCACTTTTCATAATTTATACCTACTTACTTGTATTGCAATCCAATTCATAATAATTAACATTGCTAGTCCATCAACCACAAAACTTCGTCCTAAGGTTCGTAAACAAAACTAGGAATGGAACATATTAATAATGTAACACAAAATAAAACTAACAAATATAAATGACTAAGGTAATTTTTATTTTTGATCACTTTTTAAATGTGAAGTTGGAAAATATCTGGTAAAACAAGCCAGTCCATGCACATGTACATTCCCAGAGCCTACCCTTACCATGAGTTACAATTACCGTACTCGCTAGCGAGTCGAATGCTCTGTTCCTCGCACTCTATAAGAATACAGTGACGGACAGAACTTTTGACTCGCTAGCGAGTACGGTAAGTCGAATGCTCTGTCCCTCGCACTCCATAAGAATACTGTGAGGGACAGACAGAATTTGACGCGCGAGCGAGTACGGTAATTGTAACTGATGGTAATGGTACAGTAGAAAGCATGCAAGCCGCCTCGCATTACCTCGCCTTATGCAAGTCAATGAGCCGGATTGATTCAAACCAGTTGCAAATGTTCTGTCTGCACGAGCATGCCCTATTGCGTTTCCACTGGATAAAAGGGGTTTACGTATATTGTAAGTTTTATATAAAACTACACCGGCGAGTGGCAATAACGGGGCACTTTCTCAATTTAAACTGTCAAAAATGTAAGCAAATGACTGTTTGGAACATAAACTCAAATGTTTACATAACTTATATACACTTACAAAAGTGGTGCATAGAAAAAGAAAGATAGAAAAAAAAACAAAGCTAATATTAACAAAAAAAAAACTAAACGCCAAAAATTATAAATTATCAATAACATGGTAAACATACTGTTATACATACATAGCTAAATACAATAATATATACACCTAACTATAATAACAAAAAAAATATAACTGAATGAAAAACAAGCTTTAAAAACCAAACGGCATTTTTTAGATTGTCGTCGACATACCTATGTTAATAATTAACATTTTGCCATTGTTTGTTTGTTAATTTGGTCCTCCTGATCAACTAACCTGACATCCAAATCATTTTTGAACGTTTTTCCGTCATTCATCCATACGAACAATGCATCGATCGCCGGTTAATGAAGTAATTTGTATTCGCGAAGTTGCCCAGCCTCCACAAATCCTCGGCCGAGGAGTTCCGACTTCTAATGAAACCGCCACGTGTGAGCCGATTGGTAATGGGAAAAGTAAATAGAAATTTGTTAAGACGGATTGGAGGTGAATTTTTAATGTTTTGTCACCTGTGATTACGAGTAGTTTGTTTGTGGTATAGAGAGACAAACGAGCATACAGGCCACCTGATTAGTACATTTAACACCACAGACGTAAATGATAATTCTCGTGACACCTTGGCTGTAGCCGATGATTTTTACCGTGACAGAACTGCTACTCCGTCCACAGCCGACATATCCTTATAGTTTTTTTAATGTGTTTCTTTCCAAGAAATGTTTTCTTAGAAAAGAAAATTAATATAGCTAGTTTTTCATGATATCTACAATATATTTAAAAAATCGTATAAATTGGACTAGGTTTAAGGGAAAAGAAACTTTATCGCTTTTTGTATGGAAATTGTTAGCGTCACAATCCTCTTAAGCCATAAAAAGGAACTAAATTGGGCTTCTTACTCTAACACAGATGTTAGAGTAACACGGCAATCAAGTCTTACATTTTAAATTGTAAGTTTAATCCACCCGCTGTATGTATATGAACAGAGAGACAGACAATAGAGCGTTTACAAACATACATATTACTTAATTATGAATGTTTACTCGTATAATATAATATAACAAAAAATCGTTTATTTACAGGCAATAGACCCAGAGGTTGTACATAATCTCTCTATTGTACCTATAGTCCAGGAATTTGATTGTTTACCAGTTTGACGCAATACGTCAATTTGCCGGGTTATACATTTTCTATGTGCCATTAATCGTGTCACGCCGGGAAATGTATAACACGGTTATTTTGTGTATGTCAAACTGGTAAACAATCAGATTTTTTGGCTAAAATATAAACAAACATGAGTACAAACGTGCACTTATTCCTTTCGCAAGGTTTCTATTCCATTTTATCTACCAATGCTAGATAATATTGTTAAATTTATGGTAGCACTTATTTTCTTGGCAGTAAAAAGGCGGCCGTACCTTAAAAATCAGTTAAGGTTTCGAAAGCAACGTTCACAATGATAACGATATGGTTTACAAAGCGTAATACAGTCTCACAACAATGCAAATGCAATACCAAGGCACTAAGAAACTATGATCGCTTTTCTTGATTAAAAATTTAAGAATAAAACTGTAGGCATATTCAAAACCAAACCTACGATATCTTCTCAAAAAGAATACCTAGCCATTAAATATAAAATCTCATTCCAGCCCCGAACGGGGTAAACGAGGCTCTTACAATATCTCCGAGGCGAGGAGCGTTCGAGAAATACCGCGTGTATTATTTGCAAAGATTTTTTACAGATTGTGTTGAAAGAAGGAACGGAATCTTGGAGTTATTTGTTTGTTTTCGAATTTACAGGATTATTGGCATTATTACAGATGTATACGGAATTTAGATAAGTATTTCCTTGCTTTAGGAACAGTTTATTTATGTAGTCACAATGAAATAATTAATGAATAAATTTTAATTCTTCATTTATTTTTAAAGAAAATCTTGACCAACTTACAGTTAGTACCAAATTGTTGGTCAAGGTAACAACAAAACGAACATAAATTAACTATACAATGAAACATGCACACGAAAAAAATAAGTAATATAATTAACAAGAAGTGACATGTTGTCAAACGTTTAAGTATACCTAATGTTTTACCGACGAATGCGTTCTAGGAATCTGCATAATAAAGCTATAACTTAAATTCATTGGCATGCAAAATGTATGAATGTACTTAAACAATTATTTTTCAAACATAAAATAACAATAATTTAAAACAACGTTATTTAACTAACATAAAATACGTATGTCTTATTTTTCACACATACTTAGTTTAGAATTGTATTCTGGACTTCACAAGTCTGTCATTTTACGTTATGTAACAAAGACTGTAACGTATTTTGTGAGCCTTAAGTAAATAAACTAAAGACGAACGTATCCCCAAAAATCAAATGGAAGGTAATAATTACATTAATTCAATAAATATTTTTATTCAAAATCTATTTTTTATTTGGGTATTTTTAAAAGGTTTATTAAAGCCTCGTTCTTCAAAGAAAGCCGAAAATAATGACAATGAGTGAAGTGTGGCCCTCGATCACGTTCGCTATACAGAGTTCGTCCCCTCTAGAAACAAGCATCTAAAAATACTACAATGGCCTTGGTGCCGTCGGATGTAGCAACTTTACCTTCTTAAACTCTGTTGATAATGTTTGCACCACTCATATGCTTACATCTTAGTATTTCTTACAAATTTAGAGTGGTAAGAGGTTTTGTTTCTTCAACGCGGTTCAACACCTCAACCGATGTGTGGTACAAAAATAGTTTCCAGCCCGAAGACGGATTCAGAGTAGTAGGTACTCTTCATCCAGGAAAAACGGACAGTGTATTTATGGTAGGTATAGAGAAGGCAAAAAAGCACACAGGTCTCTTGATCTGTGATCTGAGATCCTATGATATTTGTAATCTCAAGACTGCAATCTTAAGACTGCAAATGTGTTGCCAACCATGAGAACTTGTTGGCAAAAGAAATGCGTTAAATTACTTATAGGCGGACGAAGTCACACGCGTACAAGTTACCTATAGTATAAAACCAGTAATTTAAAAATACGAGATGCAAAATGTTATTTTAAACGCTAAATTAATCATATTCATCATCTTGCCCTTATTCCAATCATTCATGGTCGGCGCACGTTTTTTTCTTTCAAACAGCATAATTAGCCGTCATCTTAGTATTCACTTACCAATTTAAACGTTAATGTACAGTTAAAGACTTAAATTTCTGACCCACCTTAGGTCCAAAGTCAATCTGACATTCTATTTACAACAATAAGGTTGAGTTTCCTATAAGTTACAAGTGACTTGGCATCTCTGATGACATTGACGACTTCAAGCATTTTTTTTAAATGTGTCCCAAATTAACGTTCGTGACCATACGAGTTTCTACAAAATCCGACTGTAGGATTTTAACGTATAGTACCTATCCGCAGCGCGCTATGGACAAATCGTAGTGTAAAAATTCAATACGACTTGTCCTTAGCGCGCTCCGGATATTATACCTACCTACATTAAGTATATAATTTAATCAAATTATTGCGTATTACTAGTAATTTTAATAGCAAATACGGCTATTAATACATAATTAAATTAATTACGTATTAAAGCTTAATATTAATTATAGCCGGCTATAGCTGCGTAGCTGTCCGGATTGTCACATAAATTGCACCAAATTGCATAGTAATGCACAATTTCAGTGGGAATTATGTACCTTCCAAGCCATTTATTACGTTTTGGACCGCGGCCCGTTAATATTTTATTAATAATAACTGTGTTATCGTTGTTTTAACGTTACCGCGGAATTAAGTTTACGGTTATGTGATGAACGAATATTATGAAAAAGAAAGAGAAATTAAAGGTTAATGAGATTTTTATAGAATATTATAAAGCTTTTATTATGCGTCGCATTCACTAAACAGTACCTAAAACGAAATACATTATGTTTCTAATTTAAAGAAAATAACTGGTATGGAGTAAATTTCCCTTTTTTCTGTCGTATCAAAATGGAAAAAAACATTTTCTGTTTATTAAGTCTTTTCGAAGTAGATATTTTTTTAATTAAAGTTGTTAAACTTTCTTTTTTGTGTCTCGAAAATAATATTATATTCAACTTGTTTTTTTTGCACTTTTAATTACTTTGATATCCGACTCGATAATTAACGAACTGAAAGAAGACATAATACAACAAAGAACCTTTTTTTTGTTTTAAAAACATGTTTTGAATAAATAAAAATCTTTAACATTTTATCAGTGTTCGACTTTTATCTCATGCACAAGGGTAGAAAAGGATGCAAATATTACATTAAGCCGCTGGTGAAAAAGTATTTACAAAATTATGGTGCTTTTGGCACAAGTTATAAAAAACATGTGTTTTTTGCTCGGTTTACTAGTAAGAATAATAAAGATTTATTTTAGGCATAAAACACCTACAATAACCAATACTTACATAGGTACTTACATAATAATAAGTGTATTCATAATGAATGCAACTTATCTTATAAAGCTCTTTAAAATTACTAGGATTGTTAATTCCTAGTGATTTTGGGTAAGAAAATTACCTACTAGGAAAGCTTAAAAATCCCAATTAGTTGACAGCTGATTGGTTTTAAATAGCGGTACAAGATGGCCGCAATCACAACCCTTCTTCGGTTCATTTGCTCGCAAAGAAATAAGAAATTTGATTGAATTCCATTTAAAAGGATTCTGTAATAAAGGGATTAAAATTTCTCAATGGTTTTACCAATATATGGTAGCCAGTTCATTGGGTGTTTTAATATTTTGAAGGATTAGGGCGGCGTTTTTTTATTTATGGAGATATAGTAAAATATTTTTTTCTACTCTCGTACTATAAACCGGTAATATTGATATCGGTAACCGAAGCGGGAAAACAATTCTATAATCAGCGTTGCCATGGTAATAACAGTTCTATAATAATTATTATGAAACAAGACGTAATGACAATAACAAATAAATCGCTAAGTACATACGTACATTCAATGTAGGTACCTAAGCTACTTATTATCTTAATTATGTGTATTTATAGTATTTAAGCTTGGTTGAGCTTAAGTTAACCGTTTGAATTATATTCTACCTACGCTAAAGCTAAAATAAGTACGCATTGTTTATGATTTAAACTTGTATTTGCTCTCTAAGTTCTATTCTTTTGAGAAAATAAATATCTTAAACCGCTAAAGCAGTTTTTTTTTCGGTTATTGAGATGAATGTACTAATTGTTATATTGTTACTTGAGATCTCATATGGTCTAAGTTCGCCTACGTACATTTACTATATTGATGCAAATATGTTTTGTAATTGTTTATATACAATAAAGAGTTACCATACATACGTACATACATATCTAGATCCAGTTTTTACAACATACCCGTAAAAACTCCTGACGCTGCCAACCTACCAAAACGCATAATGCTCCGATCCAAAACTTATCGACAAAAGAAGGCATGGTCAGCGCAACGAAGGAAACCGCTCCGTTTTACAGATGAATGACTTCGAATAACCCCCCCCTTTACCCCCATTCCCTTTCCCCTACCAACGGAGCTTAGGGCTAGGGACTTTTAATCTCATTAATACTTTTCTGGCCCTTCGAGTGCTTTAAATCGATGCTTTTTAAGTTGTAATCGATTTGAAACGAAGGTCGATGTTCCTTTTTGTAAATAGCTTATTGATTTAAAGAAATATTAGTATTTACTAGTAACTATTAACAAGATTAAATTCTCGTTATAATAGGAAACTTTACTTTCGGAGCTAATCGTTTTTAAAACCGCTTTACTGAGATCCACGAAATCTACCTAAGAGCCGGATAAAACCAGCTTTCTTAAAAAAAACTATCCAAATCGATCTATCCGTTTCGTAACTACGATGCCGCAGATAGACGCACTGAGACACAGACACATACAATAAACTTAAACACCCCGGTTTTAAGTTGGAGTAAAAAAAACGTGTTGCCTGTGTTATATCAAAAAATGTATTATCTCTCGTCTTGGGTTATCCAGTTGTGCCCAGAGGATACACTTCGACCGAGTAGTGTCTGGTACGGAACCCTTCATGTGTGAATCCGACTCGCACTTAGCCGGCTTTACATCTAAATACATAAAGATACTGAGTGAGTGGCTGACATATCAACGCACAGTTGAAACCGCTGGGCTGAAATATTCCTTGAGTATCCTAGAGGTGTACTAAGAAGGGTTTTTTGGAAATTCTTCCCCTAAGGGGATAAAATAAGGGGAGTAGCGGGGAACTAATTATACACGTCCAAAGTTTCGGCCGTTCTCTAGTAACAAATATTATAATCAAACATTTATTAAATTAATACAATTAAAAGTAAATAATACAAGTCGGTTCCCGCGTCCGTCTGTCTGTCTGTCTGTCTGTCTATTCACTAACCTATCATAAACCACGAAACAAACTTTGATATGGTTTGAAATTTAATTTTTGAGTTAGATAATTTTTCACGAAGCCGAGGCGGGTCACGAGTAGTATTATATACATTATTTAACGATGTTTTCTTGAGTTGAATTAAGGCGTATAATTATATTAAATCCATTACAGCAAATCCCTTTAATAAGTGTTCCTTCCATTAGGGCTATAACTCACAATATTTCGGCAGCCTGCGTTGCCTTCTAACTAATTTCCTACTTTAGTCATTAGCTAATTAGTTATAAAGGTAAGGAAATACGTTAGTACAGCCGGGTATAACGGATACGGTCTTGATATTTAAGTTGAGTTACATGTTACGATTTCTACACTAATATTATGGGGAGAAAATATTTTTTCTGTTGCTTGTACGGTCACGAGCGTTAATTTGGGACCCATTTCAAGAAAAATATGCTTGAAGTCGTCAATGTCATTAGAAATGTCAAGTCTTTGTAACTTTTAGGAAACTCAACCTTATTGTTGTAGAATGTCAGATTGACTTTGGACCTAAGGTGGGTACCAAATTAAATCTCGTGACTGTAATCAATAAACTACTGGACTCATTTTGAAAGTTTTCTTATTCTTTTCCAGCCCAATTTTTTATTATAAATGCGAAACTATGCTTGTTTGTTTGTTGCATTCATGCTTAAACGCCTCAACGTGTAATTTCTGTGAAGGATACAAGTCTCCCGAGGTTTAGGTGAAAAACGGTATAAGTCTAGTATACTCTGTACATGACGTTTACCCTTATTAGAAATACATCATCAGTGAAAATTTCAACTGTCTAGCTATCACGTTTCATGAGATACAGCCTGGTGGCAGACAGACAGACGAATAGTGGAGTCTTAGTAATAGTGTCCCGTTTTTATCCTTTGCGTACGGAACCCTAAAAAGGGGATGAGACACGTTATTGCCCGGAGCTTACTTTTTTTTTTTGACAACTACGCGAGTTAAGCGAAGTTCACAGTCCTCTTAATTACGACTCAATGAACCAGAAATTTCTTTGAGTGTTTCATTCTATTCCGAATCCTTACGGCTCCATTTCTAAGAACAAGTACGTATAATTCTCAGACATTGACAGTCTTGAACCCCCGACGAAAAAAGGGGGTGTTGTCTAACGTGTTGTATCAGTGAATCTGTGTATCTGTGTGACTGTCTTTAGCATGGTAGCTCTTAAACAGATGGACTGATTCAGAAGTTTTTTTTACAGATATCTACATTAATCAGATATCAGCTCTGAAAGTAGGGGCCGTCATTATATCCTGGGGGGGGCTGTTTCTATTTAATACTTAATTTCGTTCAGTAATTGCACCTTTTATTATAATTAAAATACTGTTAAGTATTTACGTTGTAATTTGCAGCAGTTACTGAATATTCACGCAAAATAATCCTGCTCAGTAATTATTTACATAATTAATGAGTTCAACCACGTTATATTTAAATAAATAAGCTCTACTAATTATTAATATCGTTAATGTCAATATTGATAAAATTAATAAAAATTCAACCAACGCTAGCCAAACTAGTTACATCTGCTAGGTGATTTATTCAGTAACTCACTTTTGAATTAATTAACGAATCTCTAACCAGTGAGCTTAAGTTCTCTCTTCAAAGGATCATTATGAACATTTTACTCGTAGTACACATATTTTAAAATTTGTCGCAGAATTTCTAGAAGCAGCGTGGCCAAAGCGGTAGATAAAAAAAATACATTTATTCATGACAAACAACGACAAAGAACAGAGAATACGCACATGAAGAATGTTGTCACAAATAGGGCATGCCAATAACCGGTATTAACTGGTTATTTTCATACAACAACCGGTTATAACCGGTTAAATTGCATTCCCTAGTCACAAAATCGTCCCAACTCAGCCTAAATGCTCGCGTATAAGAGGCCACATAATATGATAAAGTCGGTAGTGTTCCGCGATCTGCATCTCAATTAGCATAACGCCTATGTGTCTGTTCTTCGGATACCTATAATTTGGGATCCTAGTGAAAAAGTCTTCTGAAGATAAACTGAAAAAGGATGTAAGTCATTCAGTAGTTAGGTTCATGTAGGTATATACCCTATTTTATTACGAGTTAAGTCGACTTGTACCCTTTTTCACTAGGGCCCCAGTATTAAACTTGATCATTATTTCCTTGAGACTTAAACGTGAAAACATGATTAGAAACAAACTCCTTGATACTTTTATTTTTCAAACATGACACATTTTTCGCGTGTTTTTGGTTGAATCTTTGAAAACCTACGATCTTTAACGATGATTTTTGATTCAATAGTTGAGTACTTATAACTTCTAAATCCTGGTAAGCCAGTTTTTTAATCAATGTTGTGGTTTTAAAGTAAACAGCACTTATTTGAATTATGACGCAGCCATCAAGCGCGTGAAAACTATCTCCATCTCACGTTCTTCGCGCGGAAGCACATAGTGTCATTCCTTTTCAATCTCGTGGGGGCGTGGCGGCATAATTATGTGACCTCGTAGGAACCATCAGGTGAAACACACATAATGATTCGAACATAAAAACTAATTATAACATGAGAAAAAGAAAATATAGGTACGCAACCTTTTATGCCCTACTTTATTTGGCCTACTTTAGATGGCTTTTACTGGGCAAAAGAACCGAGCTCTTCCTTACATATTAGTAAAGCCCTGGGCAACTTTAGTTTGCCGGGTAATACTTTGCCCGTTACATGAAACGTGTTATTTTAGAGAATAAACAACGCCCTGGGGGTCTAAGCTGATGGCAGACCGGGTCGACTGCTTGTGTAAACTACAAACATTTCTAGTCGATAGAAAGCAGAAACGTTGGCAGCGTTTGTACCTTGAATAAGCCTTCTGTACCCTTACCATGAGTAACAATTACCGTACTTGCTAGCGAGTCGAACGCTCTGTCTCTTGCACTCTTTAAGAATACTGCGGGGTCTGTGAGGGACAGAGCACTCGACTCACTACTGAGTACGGTAATTGTAACTCATGGTAAAGGTACTGTTGCACCGTCTGGTATACGGCATAAGCTGCGCGCCTGCTGCCTATGTTGTAAAGTATTTTCAAGTTCAGAGCTTCTTGCGGTTCTTCTCTGCATGATGGTCTCGTTCGAAACGGTAGTAGATTCACTCCATATTAACGACGTGAAATGTAAAATGTAAAAGAGCCCTGATGTCATCGATTTACTGAATAATTTAATTAACTGAATAATTACGAATACCTAAAAAGATGTTTCTTGGCATTGAAAGCTTACTTCGCCATGGTTATTCGGGCAATGATATCCATAAAAAAGTTACGATACGTAAAAAATAATTAGATACTAAGAAATACGGTATTGTCCTGATCACAGAAATATTCCTATTCCCATCATAAAAAGGAGGTCTCTAACTTTACAAACATAAGCATTGAAATACATTTATAAAGCATTGAAACTTTACACTTTTATAAAATAAGCAAGCGACCTTTGATCTTCAAAGAATCTAATTAAATTTATTGACTACGGAACCTTTTAGGCTTCAGGCAAACTCAATTGGCTTACAAAGGTCAGTGAGAAGGAAGAATGTTGACCTCAATGTCACACCAATGTTATATTATTAATAAATAATAAATAAATAAGTATCGGGGGACAAATTCACACAAATTGATCCAGTTCCTAATCTAAGCTCTAGGCTTATAAAATTGGTACGGTCGGCCAGAAAGTGGTCTACCAGTTTTAACAAAAACTTCTGTGAGATCTAATTATCGCTAAGGTTGGCACTAGTCACTGTCATAATATTATTGCAAGGGAAAATCGAACTTGTTGTATCATGACGTGGAAATGAACTTCAACCGTGGTAGACCACATTTTTGACCGACTGTACTAGGCAATAATAAACTTGCTTTTATAGATAAACACATACTTAAATACACAGGAAACACCCAAGATTCGGAGTGTACAGCAAAAAGGTTTTCAAAATAAAAAGTAATCTTTTGTTCTACTTTTTGGAGTTAGTGCATTATTTTTTAATTATTAGTAGGTACTTGAGTATATTGCATTTATGTAATGCACATACAAAATTACGAGACATGTTTGCATCACTATAGATAATACAACAAAAACGAAGTATAGTGTACCGTAGTGGCTTATTAATATTGATTATGCTTTTAATAGATTAGTGTAACCGTTCGTAGTTCTAAGCGGAAAAAAATGTTTATGTTTTATTTAAAGCCGCCGACGCACTACTCACTACCCAATGCGTACTGAAAAGCGTGCCCAAAGCGTGGCGGAGACGTTTTTAGTATGGGAACGCGCCGCACCGCGCCTCCTCCGCTGTCAGTGTGTTTACTTATGTTGTTTTTAATAGTTATTTTATTTTATAGATACATACATATTTACATAAATCACGCCTGTTTCCCAGAGGGGTAGGCAGAGACCACATCTTTTCACCTGCTACGATCCTGACAAAACTCTTTCTCTTTTTCCACATTCATGAATCGAGTCATGCATGCACGTCGGTTTCGGGTGCTTAAGATTCGGCACTTTTCCAGTGTTTCTCCGATTTGATTCGAAAAAGTACACCTAGGGCGGGAGGGCTTCTGACCCTCCACTCACTTTCGCTCTGTTTATCTCTTTCGTCAATCTTTTTCATTCATCCTTTCCAAATGACCGACCCATCAATCTTAGTCACTACATTTTCTTTTAGTCCACATTTCTCTCTGACCTTTTTATATTATATTATTATATTATTAATATAAATAATTAGGTACCACTATTTGAGAATTCTCACTAGTTAGAAATTGTTATTAGTAATTACTAAACACCGATCAGCAAGTGGTTAGTATTCAGAGCATAATCAGACTATTATTACTGAGTCTCAAATTCGCAAATTCCCTTTAATGTAACGCCCGGGGCTATTAATTTGTTGTTAAATATTTAAGCGAGCGTGAGCTCGACTCAAAAATCTTAATTATTTAATTAAGAAGCTTCTGTGATACTTCTCCGTAATCGCGGGGAATGGATTGCCGTATTTTGTGAGGCCTTATCTCCGGATTATTACGGTAAATTAATAAAATTTAAATTGCGTGGGAGCACGAGCTTATATCAGTTATTGTTAATTAGTATCTAAATTATTTATTACCTAAAGTAAGAATTATTGAGGTTTCTTCCTGCGGTAGAAAGTATGCTACAATTTTAGAGTACATAATAGTTAACTTATTTTCTGTTCCATCTAAAAACATGTTCAATAAGTAATGCAAGTAATAAACAACAACAACAACATAAACTCACGCCTTCATTCCCAGAGTGGGGTACACAGGGAGCCACAGACTCACCAACAACTCCAAAACCTTATTGATAATTCTGTGACCACATTTTGCGCAACCAGGCTAAGATGTTATCCAGCGTATTAGTGACAGGTTGCAAACCCATCGCCTAACAGCACTACACAGCTTTTAGTCCCTTAGTCGTCTCTTACGACATCCACGGGAAGACATGGAGTGGCAACATTCTAAACCCGGCACCACACGGTAATAAAGTTAATAATATTCCGGTTTGAATCAGTATGTATTGTTAAACATGTTAAACTCTCTCTGCAATTTCTTTTGGTTGTAACATGTTTACAACAAATAAGTTAATCACCATGTTTATGATTACATTACAAGGTGAATAAAATCCAATTTTATACCTATAAAAATATAATATATTCATTCACAAGTGAATTTATTGACTTGATATCATGCTTAAATAAAAAATAAACAAACACGTTTCGCGTAGACTACCCTCAACAACAGCATCAGATTTCAAGGATCAATGGATAAAATACAAATAAGACACTTCTTAGATAAATACGTACCAATCCAATGATAATCTAGCATTTTTTTAAATCCATTATTTGGATGTCACACAAAAGTTGCCTGTGCGTCGTGTCACTGCTGCGTTCTACATAATTAATTAGAACGACATGCCACACGATGCGTTGAAACACTTGCGCCCGAGTTGAAACCACAGCGTTGAGACGACACGACGCACCGGCAACGCTCGGGCGGCATCTCTCTTAATCCGTTTCTAATCTCAGCAGTGGGCACACACAGAGTCATATGCATACGGTACTACCTGATCCTTCATAGCGATCGGCAATCTCCGTTTTTAGAGTTCCGTACCCAAAGGGTAAAAATGTCCGTTTGTCCGTCCGTATTTCGTGAACCGTGATAGCTAGACAGTTGAAATTTTCACAGATGTATTTCTGTTGCCGCTATAACAACAAATACTGAAAACAGATTTTAAATACATGTTTAAGGGGGGCTCCGACACAACATTTTTTTGCCGTTTTTTGCTCGATATTAATAACGGCAACAGCTGGTAGACGAAATATTTACAGAATATTAATTAATTATTAAGGGGTGTTCGCGACATGATGGAAGCTGCTCCCCCGACGCCTGTAGATTTTAAGTTAGCAATAAGTTCTCCTAGCGCTGGTCGCTATTAATTAGACTTAAGTAAAAAATGTACTCTTTCACTTCAACCTATGAGTCGGATCAGTAAAGAGCTAGAAAATTTATAGTTGCATTATTTTATTTAAAAGTCCGATATCAACTCCCAAACATGGTCCATCGACCGGGATATATTGAAGCGGTTGGATATACTAATTTACTTACCCCCTTACTAATAAACGTTGAGTAACGGTGGTATAGCTATACAATGTTTTGTCCTTATCTGTCAAATCCAAATGTCACAATGACAGATAAGGACAAAACATTGTATAGCTATACCACCGTTACTCAACGTTTATTAGTAAGGGGGTTAAAAAATAAATAATTAAATAAAAATAAAATAAACTTTAAAGGGGTCCCATACAAAAAACCTGATATTTTGCCGTTTTTTGCTAAAATTGTATAGATAATGGTACGGAACCCTTCGTGCGCGAGTCCGACTCGCACTTGGAAAGTTTTTCTATAAAACACGAGTGACAAACATACTGTCAGTCACGAGTGCAAGTGTGATAGCGATACGGATAGCTGGATGCTGTTACGCAATAATGTGTCAACCCACAAGTATTTAGCAATAAAGTGTCAACCCTCAGTACTATCGTTGTGGGTTGACATATTTTTATTTCTAAATACTTGTGGATTGACACATTATTGCGTAACAGCATCCAGCTATCCGAACGCTATGTTTAAATTATTTACCTAATTCAATTAAAATAAGCAAAAATGTAAATAATATATTTGACGTCGACTGCAGAAACGTAACATAAAATACACCCCCGACTTTGGGTGGGGCATTAGAGAAAGGACAAATCTGACTTTAATTAACAATAGAGACTATCTGACACTTGAAAATGAAATCTTCGTCTTATCGTGACCGTAACATCTAAAAGGTCTTAAAAGAGTTTTGGAGTTTTTCTTTAAAAACGATAACATTTATCAAAAAACCAAAAAGTTAAGGTAGTTAGGTACCAAAAAGTTCTTCCAAAGTTTCGTTTAATGCCCTAGTTCCCAAAGTGTTGTATAAATTTTGTACGTCCCAAACAATTCATTGTAGATTAAGAAATCTAAATTTCATGTTAGATTAATATTTAAACAAACAAAGGCTGTTTTACAATAACTCTTTACTTAAAACACAATGGCGAAAGTTTCTTCTTAGTTATTCAGAAATCGTAGAATATTTTGCGGAGTTAAAGGAAAATAACAAAGGTATTTTCAAAGTAATTCCTTTGGAATGAAGTTGCTTAAACATTTTTCGATGGAAATTACTCAATTTATTTAACTACTAGATTCTGCCGGTGACTTGGTCCGGAATTTTTAGATTTTCCATGATGAAAGTAGCCTATGTATTAATCCAGGGTATAAACTATCTCCATTCATCCAAATACATCCAGCAGTTGAAGCGCAAAGGAGTAACTTACACACACCCACAAACTTTCACATTTATAACATTATTATTCTATTATAATATTAGTGGGTTTCTTTTTAAAAACAGCTGCTAACTGTGGCCTCAGTAAAAAATGATACAAGTCGACTTAGCTCAATGTGAGTAAGGTTAGGTATAACATCAACTGTACAGGAAGACAAGACGCAAGGATCGGCCACACTGCCGCGTAAAATACGGTGACGTTGCGTATACAAAAGAATGGGTCATAGTAATTACATGGCGTCAATTTTGACGGACCGTAAATTTACGCAGGTAGTACCTGTACATTTTATTACCTTGTCACTTTAACGTCCTGTTTAAGCTGCTACACTAATCTACCAAAGGCATTATAGCGGCAAAGTACTAAAGTATGCAGTTACCTATAAAGCAAACTGTGCTGTTTTTTAAAGGCGAAAATTATTAGCCATCTGGTTAATTCTCTGTCACGGCTAAACCGTTTAAATTTAGTACGGAGAAATGTACATAGTTTTTAACCTCTAGAAGAAGCTGTAGAGTACCTTTTATGACATAATGAAAGATTCTAATTTCTAGAGATTATCTTTAAGCCACTTCTGCACGTCATCACCCGTTATGGTGGGTAGAGTATGGCTAATAATTTGTTATTGAATTCGACCCTGGCACCAACCCAGCTGGCAGCGCCGCTTTAGCCCACTATAATAAAATAACATACTATTATTGATAACGAAATTAGCATGGATAAGATCAAGGGAAATGGGAATAATGATATTAGACAAGAATTAACCGTAATCTAGAAATAATGTTAAACAAATCAATATTTTAAACTCGGTGCTTCAATTCAGTAAACTCTTTATTGCACTAAAAGGTAATGTTTTACACTAACACCCCCTTACTCATAAACTTACCCCCTCCCCCCCTTACCTTGGAGTAGTTATGCCATGTTTTGTCCATACCTGTCGTTGTGATATTTGAATTCGACGGATAAGGACAAAACATGGCATAGCTACTCCAAGGTTATTCCACGTTTATATATAGGTAAAAAATATAATGCAATATTAAATAATTATAAGTTTGAAGAATTTTTTTAAGGATACATTCTGCTGTATTTTTGTTACTCTTTGCTAATTTAGCGTCAGTCAGTTCTCAGTTTAGAAGTTTGTAATTTAGTTTAGTTGTCAGTTTGTATACTTCATTCCTATTTAAATGAATATTACAAAAGTTTGTAACATTATTAAGATATATTATATTAAAGAGATCACACCGGGTTACTCACGTAAAATTTGTCGAAAAACGCTCGACATGTTTCGGGCTCGTCCGAAATTTTACTTTAGTAACCCGGTGTGATCACCTTAATATGTCTGAGTCTCACGGAAGTTTTATGTTTGAAGTTGCAATAACTATTAAGATGTTTGTCTTTTACTTACCTGAACAAATCCGGATGAAAGGTAGATAGGTAGGTTGCTTGGTGGTAGGCTAAAGGATAAGATGGTGGTAGCGATCTGGACAGACCTCGCACAAGGTCCTACCAAATGTCATTGTTTGTATGAAATATATGCAATCTATTTTTAAAACAAATGTTGTAATCTATTAGTGTGCATAGAGGTTAGCGGTAATGGCGCCCAACGTGTTCGCTCGGCAGAAATCTATAATGTATAAGAAGACCCTTCATCAAATCTATTGCATGGTTTATAAGACCTAAGCAGACGTACAGTAAACACAGGCACGCAGAAAGAGCGGCTTTATTTTTACTTTAAAATATTAAAAATAAAGCCAACTCTACATTTTATAAATATTGTTTTCTCCTGAACCCATTAAAAAAGTTATGTTTTAAAGAATTGTATTTTAGCTCTACTGAATTCCATTATAATATGAATTTCATATTTTCCTGGCTTGTTTGAAAGTTTACTGATGAATATACTTTGCGTCCGCTACTTTGGTAACTCCTGTTAAAATATTTTATCTGAGTATTTAGACAACAAATTGAAAATAAATCAAAATCCTCAGTATTCTTGGTCGAAATGAAAAAAAAGAGAAGACAATCTTTTAAAACTTGAGCTGTCATAATATTATTAACAAAACGGTAATAATATGGAAAAGAACAGACTTCCCAAGTTGACAAAACTAAGTAAAACCGAGTCCCAGAGGCTATAATTATTCTACTCGGCAAAACCATGTTGCTTTTGACGTGATATCGTATTGTTTTTACCTCGGCTACAATTACTGTCAAGTAAATAAGAACTATCGATATGTTGAACGATCTGTTACCTTTGTATGGGCGAAATATGTTTGGCAAAATGTATCATTTCCCAACCTCATTTGGGAAAGTATCTTTTCATTTCCCAACCCGTTTTTTTTTCTGTAACCGTATAATATTTCAGGATTTATATAAAAACTAACATAACCTAACCTATAGGGTTCCACACGATCGATGGTACTGAAATAAATCCTGGAAAATTTAGAAACAGAAAAAAAAATGGGTTGGCAAATGAAACGATACTTTCCCAAATGAGGTTGGGAAACGATACATTTTGCCAAACATATTTCGACCAAAAGGCAGGATACTGTTGACGGTACATTAAAAAACATGTCAAAGTCAATATCGTTTCACACAGTAGAATAGAGTGATGTGAAGAAAACACACGAACACACAGGCCATCTGGGTCTCTATTCTACTGTGTGAAACCCCACCCAGGTATGCATGTACGACACATAAGAATAGGCTAATATTACCTCCCGCCCGTCTCAAAATTCTTTCTTCTGGCCCTCTCACAATGTCAATAAAAATATATAATCGCCTACCCGACATTCTAAAAAACGAAACAAATGAACGCTCTTTTATTAAAAACTTAAAACAATTATTGATCACCAAAGCCTATTATACCCTAAATGAATATTTTAATGGAATTTTTTAAATACGAAAATATATATTACTTAAAAAAAACCGAATTAACGTAACAATAATTTAATTAAGTAATGTAACTTAAAATTCGAACAAAATTATTTACTAAAAAAACAAATTAAAATTAAATAATTATAAATAAATAATAATGTGTTATGATACTTGTAATAGTTTGTAATAGCATGACATATCTAATTATAAATACCTATACATATAAGTCCTCCTCTCTCGTTGCTGCGCCCGACAGGGTTCATAATGCACATAAAATTACTGTATTCCAACCTATTACATTATGAATAGCAATAAAGTATTGAGTATTGAGTATGCATACCTTCACGCCTTCATTCCCAGAGTGGGGTAGGCAGAACTACAGAATTGGGATTGTTCATATTTTTACAATTACTCTAATTCGAAAACCATTTCGAGGAATAGCTAGGGTTTTAAAGCCGTTCTGCATTATTAAGTTTTTTAAATATTTATTTATATCGGATATTTCGACAAAAGTATATTTAACCTTTGTTTGACTTTCGTTTTTGGCTTGAAGCCCTCCTAGGTGTATCTTACGGGTTACGCGAAAACCGCTTGAAATAGTATGTTTTAATAAATTATTACAATCACTTTTTATCATTAGATATTATTTAATTGTTGTATTTTATTAGAAAATGCCAGCCCAAATTTAAAATAATCATGTGATCCATAAAATGTCTGCTAAATAAATAAAGGTATTCAAATAAAACTATTGGGTCGAATACAAAATTAATGAAATTGGTCTCTTCAAATTACCCATTCTTTCATTCTTTTCATAATGTAAAAACCGTGAGTAATTTTTTTTGGTCTATCAAAATTACCAACTTAAAATGTAAAAACAATAATAAAATCAGACTACAACAAAGTAACGTCTCTTCAGAAGTATTTTACGCAATTCTCAATTTAATCATCACCCGAGTAAAATTTTCGAAGAACCCTGAAAAGAGTAGAGTAGCTAATGCTATTAAAAGATATTGACGGCTAAAACAATCTACCGCGAGAGAAATTGAATATTCATGCTATTCTAATACCCCCGGAAACATCTGTTCCATAAAAAAATAATTGAATTTTTACCAAAATTTCCAGATTCGAATAAAAGCGTTACATAAAAATGACCCCTTAAAATTTTGTTAAGATTTTGAAGTTTGAAAGTTCGGCTTTGCTGTTGAGTAAGTTTTTATAGCATAATACCTGGAATATTTACGGCTAAGAAATTTCAAATTGATAATTATTGTTATTTTATTGATTTAAAACTTTAATGAACTTATGGTTACTAAGCTGTTAATGGAATTAATGTTATTATTCGTATTTGTAAGTACAGTGCAACTCGCTTTCATATGCGTATATTATGTGAGTTAAACCCAACATTTTAATGACTGTTTTACGACAAACCGGAACATAATAGCGCAAACACAACTGCTTGATAGGAACACTCCTGCTAGACAGGAGGTAAATAATGGGTAAAAAAAATTAAAGTGGTCGAAAAAAAACCCTGTCAGAAGAACAGTATATTTACAACCAAGAAATATCCTAGAATTTAATTGTATCAAAAATATTATATTCCTTCAAAATTACCTTTCGTAAACATTTCAGCAATTCAAAGGAAAACATAGAAGGTTACACAAACAGGTAAACAAACAGCAATAAAACACTCATTTTACCTTGTTTTTGTTTCCACTTGATCTCCCTTGACATATTGTCTGAAACGTCTAATGTAATTTGAAATGTAATAAAAGCAGAAAATATCGAATTCGTTGACATCATAGCACGCAATCGAATTAACAGAGCGCAAGAGCAGCGTCCATTGGGTAAGCGATGCTAAAAATTAAGAAGGAAAACACGACTTATTAATAATAATAAAAAAAGATGAAAAGAAAAAAAAGATAAAAGACATTTATTCAGTAAGAAGGCCGCACGGGCACTTTTACACGTCAAGAATCTACCAGCGCTTCGCAAGAGGCGACCACTGCTGAGAAGAAACGCCGTAAGAAACTCAGCAGTCAGTCTCAATATCAGGGGTAATCTCATTATAATAATAATAAATAAATAAATATCAGGGGTCAAGGGTGAATTTATTTAACTAAGTTTAAAAAAAACGTTAACTATAATAAATGGTTTAACTAAAATACCAAAAAACATTGCTTCTTGCTTCTTTTAAACCTTTAATGGATCAAGGCCCTTCCTGAGGCCAGGAGAAGAGAGAAATCGAAATTATTCAATTACTGCAGAAAGCAAACCAAACTTGATTGAGAGGTTACTTGGCAGGCCGTGTGTCAAGTGCGATGCGACAAGACACAGCATCGTACCGTATGTTTTATTGTGTTAAGTTACATACACATCCATACCTTCACGCCTGTAATCCCAGAGTGGAGTAGGCAGAGCTACAGAATTACATACAACTTTAAAAACTTGTTGATGAATCAGTAACCACATTTTGCACAAATAGGCTGAGTTGTTTACCAGCGCATTACTACAAGCCTATATTCCCTTCGTCGTCGCCTCTTAAGACATCTACGGGAAGACATGGAGTGGCACTATTCTAACCCGGCCACACGCGGCAAATGTTAAGTTATTACGTTAAGTTATTTTTAAATAAATCAACATGATTCATGTTGTACAAGTTGTATTTAAAGCAGAATAATTTTTATTTTTCGGTAGTCTGCCATTTAGCCGAAATATTTTTGTTATTCTTATTCTTATGCTTATTTTTATTCTTATTCCAATAGTTAATTGCCCAAAAAACGTTTCATGTTAAATATTATTGTTTTATTTCCGGGTTAATAAAACCATTTTTTACGTCGTTTAGGTTAGATTTAAATGGTAAAATAAATCAAAAATAAATTCAGCAGCTGTGACGTAAAATAGCTTTTTAGCGAACTAAAATTTGGGAAGCTATAGGTACATACATTCGGCCTAAATATTTCGGCCAAACGGCATAGCTTTATTTACAAAAAGAGTGTGCTCATATCTTAAACTTCCCTCAGTCGTAGGGAAACCGGAAAAAACAGAAATTCTGTAACGATCCCTAAATATTTTTTTTCTTTATAATAACTTTACTTCTTTCCAATTGCTCAATTGGCTCGTCTGAAGCCTTTGTTTCCCAATCAAGTAGATCAGCGTGGGCCCTGCCTGTCTGGTTTAGGAATTTGTAATGTTTCAAGTATTTTTTGGAAAATATATATTGAGGAAAATTACCGGGTCACGTTGTACTGAAATGCTTAAATAAGTGACCCGTTATTTATTTGCTCGCAAGTGTTCTTACGCATTATCTTTTTGATTTCACGAAGGCTGTAGGACTGACGAGCTATGTATAAACATTTAATGAAACAAGTTTTTTTTTCTTTCTCTGATTAGGTACTTATAGATGTCTAAAGTCATGTACTAAACTACACAAAACGCCACGTACAAATTACTTAAATCCCACTAATTACACAAATTTAAAATAAAAATATTTTTGTTACTTTCAATATAACAGCTGTGGCTTAACAAATAGAAAAGATCACATTAGAAAATATTGATGAAAATAGGAGCATCCCCTCCATCTTAAAGAAAATAATCAAATTTGCTTTATACCTAGGTACTATCTTTCACCAATATTATAAATGTGAAATTGTTATTTTTATTTGTTACGTTTTCCAGTTCTACGCCTCTATCAAAACATAGATAGGTACATAAATGAATTATAGCCCGGAGTTGGATATAAAGTACTTATTACTGCAGCAAATAGGACAAGTCCCGAAGGCATAGAATAAACGATTTCTACAATCTAACTTTTACTATTTTTCCGTAAATAAATCACATGTAAGAATCAAATTATAATCTGTAGCAGTTTTCAGCCATTTCCCCTACGCTCAGGGCCTCTATTTTAAGTAGGTATTGATATTGTTTTTAACTCTCGGCCGATCATGTGAATAAGAGCTATCGAAACGTTGACAATACGATAACAGGGCAGGGCCTCTATCCTAGGCGGTAATAACCATATTCATATTCATATTCATATTCATATTATTCGCGTGATAAACTTTGTGTAAGGCATCTGTCACCTCCTGACACGTAAATAAGTACGGGAGTGACAGATGCTTTATCCACATTTATTGACGCGCGATATTGCGCAGCCAAACTAGGCCCGCTGATCAAGTACGATTTGGATTTTACCGTCTAGAATAATAATAATATCAAATAATATCAAGGGACGATCTCACACCAATTGACCTAGTCCCAAACTAAGCTCTATGCTTGTACTATGGGTACTAGACAACGATATAAATACTTATATAGAGAAATAAATACTTAAACACATAGAAAACATCCAAGACTCAGAAACAAATACTCGTGCTCATCACACAAATATCTGCCCTTACCGTGATTTGAACCCAGGACCGAAAGCTTCGTAGGCAGGGTCACTACCAACTAGGCTAGCGCGTCGTCAAAAAGAACAAAATAGAAGTGCAGAGGGCTTATTGTCTAACGCACACGCAATTACAACCGGCTTCAAAGTGGAGCAACTGTTTTCATTTTGTATGCAGACAAGCCTTCGATTTTCAAATAAAAACGATCGTGATTGCGAGTGCGTTAGACAATAAGGCCTCTGGTCAATGACGATACATGGTTTTTACCGCCCAGAATCTCGGCCCTTTATCACAGTAGTATCTGTGACACGGTATAATAGTCTATCCAAAGGAAGTTACGCCTTGACTACACAAGGCGTAAACTTGTTTATATGTGCACCAACTTCGAACAAGCCTCTCCTTGTAATCCCAACTTATGAAATTCAATGAGCAATCCCGAATATATACGGCCTTGGCCATCGGTGTGGCATCATACCTTTCTCCATCTTCCATTACTGCTTATTTTCAATCTTTATTAAACGTAGATTAGAAACAGGAGCAATGAACACCGATGTTAGCGATAATGTCATAGAAAGCGAGTGATATTGTTAGTGTGTTAGGTAAGTAGTAAATATGTAAATTCTGCTAGGATTTTGGGTTTTAGTGCTCGTATGATACCGTAAGAGAATAATATGATATCAATGATTATATAATGAAGAATAATTCGGGGAAAACTTTATCGTAACCAGCTTCTGCCCGCGACTTCGTCTGCCATGGCCATGCCACGGGAACAGTGCTCTTTTTCAGGATAAAATATAGCTGTGTTTATAAATTGTATCTAAATCTGTTCAGCCATTTGTAGCGTGAAGGAGTAACAAACATACTACATAAATTAACTTTAGCATTTATAATTTATATTATAAAAACGAAACCAGCCAAGTGGGAGTCGGGCAGTACGGAACCCTCGGCGCGCGAATCTGACTAAAACTCGGTTCAATCCGCTTCACTTCAACTTTAATACCTAATTTTTCAGCAGATCCTTGTATGAAATACTTAAATCGGTTTATTATTCCAATGTAGTTAACCGTCGTCGTTGGGTTTTCTTTAATAATTGTTTACCGGGTTTGAACATAATTGAATCACTAGACCGATAACAGTAGACAAAGCTAAAGCCCGATTTACATTCGTCAAGGACAGTGGCAAGTACAGTGCCAAGGACAGTGGAGTGGAAATATAGAAAGCGATTCTATTCGGATCCACTGGCAAGGCAACTTGACTCGTTAATGTCCTATCGGTTTACACTACTGCACTGCCCACTGTCACTTATCCACTGTCCAATGTAAATCGGGCTTGACTTCTTTCTGGGAAGGAAATATTAATAGTAGGAGATCCGAATAGGAGACGATTTGCACCGGGCTGCTTATTCGATCAAAAGTATTTTATATCAAATTTGATACGCTAAATAATATGTGGCGAATAGGTTGGCTGAAAAATTTCAGTCCAGTATATAATTAATTAAAAAATTAAAAAATAACTTTGGCTTAAAAAAAATCAATTGTTGTTTAATAGACAAATTACATACCAATCGAAAGTATGAAGCCTTTAGAACTTGCAAATGTTAGGTTGATTATTTTTTTCCTGTCAAACTATTGGATAGGCAGGTATAAACAGGTAAGTCGGTACTAATAATTTGCACCAAACCGAACGTTTGCATATTCTATAGGTTTCATACTTTCGATTAGTATGTAATTTGTCTATTAAACAAGCATTTGCAATTTTTAAAAAAAGTTCATTTTTAATAAAAAAATTAATGATACTTATATCATTATTTTTTTTATTAAAAATGAACTTTATATACTGGACTGAAATTTTTCAGCCAACCTATTCGCCACATATTATTTAGCGTATCAAATGTGATATACAATACTTTTGATCGAATAAGCAGCCCGGTGCAAATCGTCTCCTATTCGGATCTTAGACCATAATAAAAATTAAGCTGAGCTTTTAATTATGTCCAAACAATGTTAGGAGGCTAGTGGCAGTGGAAAGCGTTATCGATATCGAAAATTTATAAATAAGTTTGACGTAAACTGCCGGTCGGTCACGTCGAGCGGTTATCTCATTTCTTTACATTTTTAGTTTCCGAAAATCGTTAACGTTAAAATTAAGCATCTTGGCTAAGGTCACAGGCCGTATATTAATTACGCTAACGCAACGCAATGATCATACGATAGCGTATTTCGTTAGCTAACTTCGTAAGTATCTTGTTTTTTTAATCACATTATCGATTGCTACTAAAGTTAGCAAGATTAAATACGTACTAATTGGACAAAATACAATGTCGTATGTTTATTCACTACATCAGGGGCTCTATTTTACTAGGTAAAAGAATATTTCTTTTTTCATGTCATTGTATTAACAACGTTATGATAACTGTTATTTACTTGACAGTACACACATACATACATTAAATCACGCCTGTTTCCCAGATGGGTAGGCAGAGACCACTAAACTTCTTTCCACCTGCTACGATTTTGACAAATCTCTTTCGCTTCTTCCACATTCATACATCGAGTCATGCACGCTTGACACATACTTGACAGTAATGTACTATAACACCACACCCTTTTTTTCCCGTGGAGACCATACGGTTTCGAAAATTCAGCCAAAAGAGTAAACCAAAAACACAACCAAAGACAACCGAGAAACGTGTCATAATTGAAAAATAAAAGTACTTGTATTAAGTTTTGACATTCCTGACCGAAATTTGATCTAACGGATCTTTATAAAACCCAGCCTTAATCAGTTTAAAAAGAAACTAGAGAACAGAATCAACTTCGTTATGGTTATTCAGATCAGATTGCTGAACACTACCGACTTTAGTATTTGTGCCCTCGGAACAAAAGGCTCTACCTTTATTTATAGCGTAAAAAGGTACAGTCTGCCTTATAAGAAGCTGCACACTTTTGTACCTTGTCGCTTTAACGCCTTTCACAGATTAGTGCAGCAGTTCAAACATGACGTGACATGATTGATTAAAGTGATAAAGCACTAAAGTGTGCAGCTTCTTATAAGGCAGACCGTACCTACACCGTATTTGTAATCAACTTCTGAGGGAGGTAGTGTACTTAATCCTGTATGTACCTCTCAACTATTATGTTTGTGTCTTCGCAATTACTTTAAAACTCTCCAACTAATTGATTTATGTGATTATAATGTCCATATCAAAGACTAAACTAAATTTAAACTGCTATAAATAAAGAGAAACTAAACCCAATTTAACATCGGCACTCCAAACGACATCTGCCGAAGACTGGAAAGCCATCCAAACCGTTCGAACACGGCGATAAAAGCCGTTCGTCAATGGATCCCTCAAAACCACGTCTTTGAAACTGCAGTAAATTCCACCACTCACTATATTCATCGGCATAAATCGCCGTAGATTTTTCCCCTTCCCGAATATATTCAAACGGGGCGGTAAGACGCATATTTCATTTTAACTGTTCGTCGATAGTCGATGTGAAATATGGCCCGCCGGGGCTGCAGTCTCGCGAAAGTAGCTCGAATGTGGGTAGTTGACACTTTGCAATTACATTCGGGAATGATAACTGGTGCTGTGTGAAAGGTTCTACTCGGTAAAACTATATTGCTATGTTGTCGTATTGTCAACGTTACGATAGCTATTATTTACTTGACATTAGTGTCAGCCTATTTAAAAACAATACAATAACATGTCATAAGCAATATGGTTTGACCGAGTTAAATAGAGCCCCTGTACCGATACACAATTATGAATGCTAGTAAAAAAGTGCAAAGTAAATAGATTACATATTTATCTTTTCATAGTATTCAGCTCTTTGTGTTTCTAAGAAAAGGTTCACCTAAGAGTATAAAAAAACAATGCAATTGCTTGACTGTTTATGGTTTAATGAGGTTGTATTTTCTTCAAGATATCTCAAAGGCAAGCGTAAGCAATTTTTACTTGATAATGTTGTAATTTTCCGATTGCAAATGCATTCAACACAACATTTTTTGCACGTGTTAAATTATTTATTATGTGTAAAACTGGCGATACCCATGCACAAGAGTTCTGCTCTTGACATTAATAGTCAAAACTTTTGTGACAGACTCCTTTCGACCCCGCCCCGCATTATTTTAAACCGTAAACAAACTGACGAAACAAACTTACACCAACTTACAGAAACTTCGTATTTCGGCCAAAGAGTTCGCATAGCTTAGTTAGCTTACATTATTCACAAACCAAATTACCTCCAGAAGCAAAAAACGTTCTTCAGAATTTACCTTCCGCAAAATGGAGCGCTTAGTTTAAAATTCAAATTCGTAACGTCTAACACTGCGGGCGCGGCTCAGTCGATTTAAGTGCAAATACGGCCAAATGAGAGAGTCCTCCTAGCCGGACATTCGGTATGGAAATAAGGCACACTCTCCAGCGGTCGGGTAATTCTATTCATAGTGCTACAAGGACCGAATGGTCTGTACAAATAGCGAATTATGCGAGTCGTGAATAAAAGGAGCGGTGAAGTTTTTCGTTTAGTTTTTCGTATTAACATATTGCGGATAGCTTGAATTGTGTAGATGTTCAGAGTGTAATTTTGCGGTTCGTTGGTTTTGTCTGGTTATTTTTGTGGATAAGACGTCATTTTTTTGTTTTTCTTGCTAGTTAGTTGGTAGTATTTCCCGCATTCAAATTAGCTGAATAAATTGCGTAGTTTCATATTAAGACTGCACCGAGCTTACCTGGGATGTAGGCGTCTACTAACATTGTATTATTAAATGAATTAAATCATTTGCTTAAAATCAAAATTAATTTGTCAGCTTGTATTATTCCAATTTATAAATCTATTCAATCAAA
Source organism: Acleris cristana (assembly GCA_948252455.1). Lineage (NCBI taxonomy): Eukaryota > Metazoa > Arthropoda > Insecta > Lepidoptera > Tortricidae > Acleris > Acleris cristana. Next base: position 14,823,200 of record OX411788.1, on the reverse strand, counting down.
TTGGGCTAGCTATCCAGAGAGGTAACGCAGCCATTGTCATAGGGACCATGCCGCGAGCGGACTTGCTAGAGGGGGTGTTCTTTTTATAGTGGTGATTATTATTTACGTCTTTAATATTTGAGTAGCTTGGTTTTTATTTTAATTTAAATAAGTTTAGTTTTAACTTTTAATTGTATAATATTAAATATGTATCTACTTATGTTTATACCTTAACATTAAAGATATAAACAAAATAGCTAATCAAATTTGACATCTATATGTGTCTAAAGTTTTTACGTTAGACTAATGAGTAACGAAGACTAATTTGTAACTTAACTTCATTATACACCTATCCTAAAATTGTTTATTTTAGTTGTTGATTTCAAGTATTTTATTATGGTTGGTCAAAAAAACCTGCGACCGAATTAAAAACACACGAATTTTATTTTTACACTGACACGGTAGGTACAACGTAGATCCACCGGTTAGTAACTCTACGACGAAATCAAAAGTAAGTACAGTCACGAGATTTAATTTGGTACCCACCTTAGGTCCAAAGTCAATCTGACATTCTACAACAATAAGGTTGAGCTTCCTAAAAGTTACAAATGATTTGACATCTCTAATGACATTCACGAATTCAAGCATATTTTTCTTGAAATGGGTCCCAAATGAACGCTCGTGACCGTAGTTTATCGGCTCACAGTACAGACCATCTTACTCAAGATTAATTCACGTTACAGTTATAGTACCTACGCGTTTAAATCTGCAGTTCGGCTAGACTACTAAAAAGCAGTTTAGGTACATGTTATTTATTAAATTAACAAACACATTAAAAACTTCTTGGCATCTTAATAAATATCACCATCCACGTTCTAAAACGAGATTTCCGTCCTTCATTAAAACACTACCCTTTTCAGGCCAAACAGATTTAATTAATTACGCCATTTCAACACCCAAATCAGTCTTTGTCTGATCCAAATTATAATGATCTGGAATCGAACCGAGTGAAAGGGCCAACAAAGCCGTCCTTTGAGGCTTAATTAACTTCCGATCAGAAATTGCCCGCTGAACAGCTGGCAATACGACGCCATTTTGGTAAGGTTCCATTTTTAATTTACGCGCGGCTCTTTCATAATGGCGACAGAGCGTTGATATTTAACGCTTGTTTTGTCCGTGGCTCCCACGCGGATAATTTATTTACGGCAAAGCCTTTGGGAACTATCAAATTTTGATGGAAATGTATTTTTATCGCTAGCCAGGCTTTTAAAAATGCTAATGCCGTACATATTTTTACAATTAATTGAGATAAGGACCAACGTACAAGTTTGGTTGAAATTTTGACCTTCATAATTATGTGCAGTAAAAAAACATACGTCGTTTAAATCGTAAACGATTGAACGCACTGAAATACAATTAAAATAAATATGACACGTAATTCGTTTTGTGTATGGCATTCAATGGACCTGAAATATTTGACGTCAATGCGTTGGAAGTTTGTAATAACTCCGAAAGCAAACACATTATTTTACGTACGTACGTACGTTATTATATGTACTTACTTGTAATTGGTTATATGAGCAATCATTTTTTTTAAATACATGGTTTACATTATTTTATGAGTAACTTTCTAAATTGCTTTGGACACGGGACGCTACTGGCCAGACTCCAGGAGATATCGCTTCTGTTAGCACATATTGAATGTTAAGCCTTTACGAAGTCTCACCAAATAGATATTCGGTCCGATTCAACCAACCAGGGGCTATATTTTACTCGGTAAAACAATGTTGCTTTTGCAAGTTCTCGTATTGTTTTTAAAGGACCGACCGCACCACTGCTCAAAATACGGTGACGGTACGGAGTCGCGGTGACGTGCCGTAACGGTTACGATTTTATCGCATGCCCTACACACCGCTGCTCAAAATACGGTGACGGTACGGAATCGCAGTGACGTGCCGTAACGGTCACGATTTTATCGCATGCCCTACACACCGCTGCTCAAAATACGGTGACGGTACGGAATCGCAGTGACGTGCCGTAACGGTCACGATTTTATCGCATGCCCTACACACCGCTGCTCAAAATACGTTTACGGTACGGAATCGCAGTGACGTGCCGTAAAGGTCCCGATTTATCGCATGCTCTCCATACCGCTGCCGTGACATTGCATTGAGAGCATGCGGTTAAGTCGTGACGTTTACGGCACATCATTACGATTCCGGACCGTCACCTTATTTTGAGCAGCGGTGTGGCCTCTCCTCTCGGCCGCCATTACTGTCAAGTAAATTAAAGTTATCATATTAGATAATATGATTACATGTCAAAAGCAATGTGGTTTTACCAAGTAGGATAGAGTTTTATCCATTATGCTTAAGTTGTTTGCGTTTTTCATAATTTAAGACCTTTTAATTAGTTTGAAGGCGTTATTTCCTAAACATTATTAACTTTACTTTTTAACCCAGTCAGTATTAAAAAACAATTATTACCCAGCAAATAAAATGGAGACGTAAATTAAAGCGCATAAAGTAATGTAAAATACCGTACGGAAACGGAAACGGGGGCGTTATAATGGTAATTCGCGGATACTCAGCGCTGATTGGTGGACTGGCAACGTCCGGCGTTTAACGATTGGCCGTTAATTAATAATGTTTGATTTAAACGTTCTTTGCGCATGTTAATTTTGGTTAATTTTGCTTCGTTTTTGATTATGGTTCTTGATGCATTGGAGATGCAATTGTAACGTGAATCGTTACTTTTACACAGTTTTGTTAATTAAGTCGGTTTTGTTGCGCCTATCACATTGACATTGTTTTGATTCTCTTTCACACTAAAGGGCTGGATGGGTTTGAAATGGATATAGCTTGAACCTAAAATTTATACATTTGTCATTGTCATCTGATTCTATTTTTAGGGTTCCGTACCCCAAGGTTAGCGCAACGGGTCCCCATTAATATGCCTACGCGGTCCATCCGTGCATCCTAACTTTAAAGAGCTGTGTCTTTGAACCGTAGGTAATAGATAGCGGGTTGATTTGTTTTCCGACTAAGTTAAGTATTACGGCGAATTTACAATAAAAAAAAAGTATAATAATTAAACCCGATACGTGATACGTTCTTTTTACAACATATATATTATTATTATTATTATTTTTCAACATGTTATTGTTATTTTTGTTTTATCGTAAAACGGTCTAACAAACAAGCGTCAAATTTGTTATTTTTATAGTAAGAATCCTAAAGAAAAACAAAAAAAATAAAAAATGATCACGTGTGATATAGACTCGCGCTGATTCGATTAGAAATTGAATTCAAATCGGAATATAGTAAATACCTACTGTAGTAGGGAACCCTCGGTGCGCGAGTCCGATTCGCACTTGACCAGTTTTATACACATACTCGTGAAAACGCAAAGTGTTGCCTCTCGTGGCAGCGTAAAAGCATTCCAACATGAACATCCGTCGCCATCTTGCTTTAGGATTATCACTTCGAAATGGCGTCGGCAGAAGGCTGAGAAATTGCATTCTGTCTTTACATTGCCTTCAATCACGGACTGGCTTAGCTGTCTTATGGATAAGCAGACATTTTATGCAAGAGATTGGAAGATTGATAAAATTTATCGATTTCGATGAGAAATTAAAAGTTTACTATCGATTATGGTTACCAGCGCGGTTAGGTTAGGTTAGGTGAGGTTACGTGGGCTACGTCGCGAACAAAAGCTAGTCTGAAAGGACACAGTAAAATAAATAAAGTAACCTTGCGTTATGTACAATTGCTTAAACGTTTATTTCTGTTTCTTATTTATTAAACTAATATGAAATATGCATGAGTGTGTGTTTGTCTGTTAATTAATAATTCAATACAAACATACAATGATTGCCGAGAAAGAACATAATAATACCTCTAGAATACTTTTTAGTATAGAAAAAAATATACACTCGGGAATAAACAATAAAAACCTAGTTCCGAACGAAGTCGTAGCAAAATCCAGATAGGAAATACTATCATTAATCAAATGATTCTTTTCTAGCGAATAGAAAATCATTTTAAACTAATATCTTCCGTGAAACCTCTTCAGTTGAGTCTCTCATACGACTTACTTTTCAATACGGTGAGCTCAAGTTTTTCCTTGAGATCGTTATTAACATGTGCATTTGTTTCTAACCCCCGACAATAAAAATGCATGCATCTGTTTATTTATGAGTTAGTACTCGTATTATATGTGTGTCTGTATATCTGAGTATTTGTAGCAGCGTAACTCGCAAACACATGCACCGATTTGGACGCGATTTAGTTTAAAACAAAGGTTGTTTAATCGCAGTGGTTTTTAACTAGGTTTCATGAAAATTGGTTGAGCCGTTTACGAGATATCAGCTCTGAAAGAAGGGTTCGCAATCATCTATTTATAAGTAACTCTTATTAATTTGGTCGATGCAGTTCGAATAAAGCGATAGATACCTTACTCTGCTTACGTGCCTGCAAACGCAAACGACAACTTTATTTTGAAGGAGAAGAAGAAGAAAAACATTATTCACTACACAGCACGGGTAGCACAAGTTGTATTTTCTTGCTTGTCGCTCTGTGCGTCTCTATCGTTACAGTCTAGAAAGAAAGGGTGATCCGAGCGACAAACCACACGCGGACAACATGTGCTAGCCGTGCAGAAGACACACAAATTGACAAAAGAAAACAAACAATATGTGACAGAAACAGCACGGAGTGTGTGTCCTCGCAGTAGCGAATCGGACACTGATCTGAGGCTCTACTTTGCAATCCGTAATTCGAACTTCATCTATTGCTATCCCGTTTGCTCTCGACGCGTCATAATTCGCAAGAAAGTGACGGGGCGATCCGAAGTTCGAATTACTGATTTCAAAGTAGAGCCCCTGGGCCGATATTCTACGCGCTAAAAACCATAATAGTCTTTGATCTGGGTTATCGTATTGTCAAAGTTTTGATAGCTCTTATTTCCTTGACAGTAATGGCGGCTCAATCAAGATAATACCGTAACAGATCAAATACGATATGATTTTTCCCACCGGGAATAGAGGCCCTTGTTCATCATTATGCTGAGGTGTCAAACACCTACAGCGCTGATTTTCAGCCAGTACCAGCCAGTATTTTGCTAGTTAATACTTCATTGACGAAAGGAATATCGAGTTGTTTAAAAGAATAACACCTCAAAAAGTGAGCGTGTCATCCCAGCTTGCACTTGCCAGGCAGAAATCGCTTAGGCGCATATTCAACAGTGTTCCAGAGAACATTGTTTAATCTCGATCTGAGACCCTGACTCGGCGGTTTATATACTAATACATAGTAGAGACACTGTGCAGGAAGGTTGAATTATTTACCTACGGCTCATTGCCGACTTGTAACCTGTTCATACTTAGATGATTCGCATCGATTATCACTTACTTCTTCTAATCGATTAAAAATTGGTCGATATTTCTCGTTCGATTAATGTGGATCATCCTTACATTCCTTAATATGTTTTATGACGGTATTACTCCTATAAAAAAATGTGTTACCTATTATATAAGATATTGTTTACCAGCGCTGGCTCGTGTTTTTTTTCATCTATTTTACTTTCAGAACAAAAAGTTATTTTTTCACATTGAAAAGATTTTTTATCATAAAAATTATCGCGAGTTCATTAAATGTATGCATTCCACGTCAACTGTTTTGTATTGTTTATGAATTTTATACAATCCTAGCATCTGCCCGCGACTTCGGCCGCCTAGATTCCAATTATCATTATACCCTCGATAGCCTTTAAATTATCGAGGATGAAATATGTGTATGTATGCCTATGTGTTAATCCAGGGTATAAGCTATCTCCATTTTAAATTTCATCCAAATCCATCCAGCCGTTCCAGCGTGAAAGAGTAACAAACTAACACACATTCAAACTTTCGCATTTATGATAATTATAAGTAGAGTAATGTCATACTATTTAAATTAAATATAAAGTAATTCGTTGTTATGTGAGCAAGAAGACTTGTAAAATGGCAAGCGCTTTAAGTATTTCAATTTGTTAACTTAGGGCAACTTCATGAGCAAATTTTCTTTTATTTGTCTTTCTGATTAGGTCTAGGTTAGAAGGGATGCGGGCGGTCCCTACAGAGGGTCTAAGGCTACTTCTGGATTATCTATTTCCTATGTATGAGGGGATGATGAAGGAAAAACAATCATTGCAGTTTAAAATGTATTTCTGGGCAAGAGTGTTCCACCCTCGACTTCGTCGTCATTTAACGACAGGTGAGACTGAGTTCAAACGCAAACCAATTATGGAAAAAAAAACAATAAAACTTGTTGGATAAAATACAAGTAGTTATTATTGCACGTCTAGTTGATACTTGAACATAAATTTTAATTAACGAGAGTTTTAAGTACTGTTAACTATTTTATAATAAAAAATAATGATTACCCTTGACAATATAGCATAAGTATTTTTCTTAGTTTTATTGAGCAGTAAAGTAATGCAAAAATTTCTTTGACACTTCTGAGAAGCAGACTTAGTTTTACTTCAATTTTAATGTTTACCGTATTTAGTGATATCACTTGTTAATTTGTTAGGTACCTAATTGCGTGCCAAATAATTTGTATGAAAAATTCCATTTTTTCTAAATTAAGTATTATATCAAATTATGTTTATTAGGCTTCCAGCCCTCAAATATTAATATTATTATATTTGTATGGAAGACAAATACTGTATAGATACCTACCTAATTACTGTTTTAAAGAAGTAAATACCTACTCGCATTGCACAACCATGAAGTTTCTGATTATTGATACACGTTAACAGCGGTAAAACAATCCTGGTTTGTTGTTTGTTTGTTGTTTTGCAACAATAGCGAATATTCATGGATTTTTTAAATCGCATTTGTCATCAAAACATAAAAATACCGTAAAAAACATCAACAAAAGTGAAATTAAAATTAAAATCGGCCAAGAAATACGGATGATACAAGCATTTTAAACTGCTAATTAGACAGTGAGATCCGAAGTGCACCGGTGACGTCATTGTGCAGTTCGGCCATATAAACTCTACGTAAAATTCTGTTTTTCTAGAAAGAGATAGGGACAAATCTTTGTTGGCTTATATCTTGGTTATTTTTATAGCTATTCAAAAAATGATTCTCACCTGTTTGTAACATGAATCAGCGTTTATTGAAGCTGTATAAAAAAAACATGCATATTCCCTATTTCTCTATGTCTTGTTCTTTTTGTATATATTTAATCTAATTTTGTATTGTTGTGAATATTTTTTTCTTTATCTTTATCTTCATCTTTACATTAACGAACAACACAAACTTCACTACAACTCCATATCGATGTTTCGAGTCGCATCATCTATCTAATTACGTTTCATGGCATTTATTATTTGCCCAAAAATTCCCCAACTCTGGGCCAACATTAATTACGACTGGACGCCTTGGGATTAAGCACTTAGAGTTTATTGGCTTTAAATTTACGAGTCCAATTAGGCCTCTAAAGTTCAGCGTCGAGTTACTGAACTCTTGATGCTTTGTCTTTTGTTTTTTAGTCACCTGAGAGACTATCTCGTATTAAGGGTCATTACCGACAGGCCTTACTGACTCTAATAAGCCTTAAGTTTATTTTAACTCGGCTGCCATTACTGGCAAGTAATTAAGAGCTATCAAAACGTTAACAATACGATAACAGAGCGGCTATTGTCTAACGTACTCGCAATCACGATCGTTTTCATTTTGAAAATCGAAGGCCTATCTGCATACAAAATGAAAACAATTGCTCCACTTTGAAGCCGCTTGCGATTGCGAGTGCATTAGACAATAAGCCCTCAGCTCAACGACGATATGATTTTTACCGCCTAGAATCTCGGCCCAGATAGAGGGCAATATGGTTTGTTCAAGTGGAATAGAGGCCCAAATATATGAATAAACAATTTGTTTCTAGGATCTGTCACGTTGTCATCTTTCGGAAAACTCCTTCTTCCTTCCAAAAAGCAATATTTCACGCTCCTTAATTGGGGTAATTATTTCTTCGGAATAGGAATTCGCGCTCAATAGGCGTTTATACTACGATAACATGTATTTTATCTTACCTTGTACGGTCACGGACTTTATTTGATGAACCACTACAGAACTTTGTCACATAAAACCAACGATTAATTCCCATGTCAATTCTATGTCGTCGCTTTGCGCTATCATTATGACAAGGTTCTAGGGTGGATCAACATTTAAATCCCTTGATGGTGGTACGTACTATGTCATTACCTTTCTTACGCACTCAGCTGTTCGAATGTGCAGGTTTCCTCACGATGTTTTCTGTTACCGCCAGAGCATCGGGTAATGTATTTAAGTTATAAGTTTTTTAATTCCAATGCCAAAAACTTTAATTATAGTTTTAATTGTAATGTTTATTCTAAACTATATTAAAGCGAAAAAAAATCGTCGGTCTTAGGCAGGATTCGAACCTACATCTCCTCTGGCTCTCCGGGCCGATGCAGGCGCATTACCAATTATGCCACCAAGACCCTACTTAGGATCCACGAAATTAGTAATCGCTTGCTTTTCATACTCGGAGGGTATGGGTTTATTTTTTCGCTTTAATACAGTTTAGAATTTCGTAAACAGACGTTTCTGTTAAATTTAAAAATGTTTATTCTAGTATCGATTATTTACAGGTACTGTAAGACGGTTTTTTATCAAATTTATTACCATTTAATTTCTTGAATTTATAACATAAATTTATTTAAATCCTAACCTAAGATAAAAACGGATAGCGTGGATGTAGGGTCAGCACAAAACGTCCTAATTGCGGAACCTCCGCGGCTGGCGGAGAGGACTTAACGTTTTTGCCCTGGATTGGTATCTAATTCGGACGATTACTCAGCGTTCCTTTGTAACTACTCGTCCTTGACGTATTTTTCTTTCAGTTCTGTAACTTTAATTTAAAAGGACACCAACCTAACTTAGGAGTGGTTCTAGAACGACTAGGAGGATTTTGTTACTTGATTTCTGTCTAATATACTCGTCTTACTCGTAGTGTTTATTTGGCGTCTAATAATCATCTGCCATAATTATTTTTGGTCATAATGTGTTTTTGGTCATATTTATCGCAAGTAATAAAGTATTTTTTTAAGAAACTGTTACTTTTCAAGATTTGTAGATATCAAACCAAACCTAACCTAGCCTTGTCTAAAAAATAGATATTATTATTTAAGAAGTTCTGAAAAGTAAACGGTTCCAGCGATGTAAAAAATATGAGTATCAAAAATTATGTCAACAAGGGCTCCTGTTTATTTGTTTTTTGAAATTGGAGTAATTTGATGATAAAGGCTATTTTTTTTTCTCAATAATGAACTTTACTGACGTAACAGTAAACAGCTGGTCGCTAGCAAAATAGGTAGAACAGAAATGTGACAGGTGAACCATTTACTTATGTAGTACAGAAAGCAAGTTTAGATAGGTATGTAAAAATTAAAAGAAAAAAGAAAACAATTTACGGAGTGAATTGGTCATATCAGGGCCTTATTACACATCGGTTATAAGGAATGTGTCCTCCAGCGCTTCAGATTTGACCATCATTGCAAAAAAGCACAAGGTGTTTTTTTGACCATGATAAATACAATTGTACTTTAAAGCAAGTTACATTGTAATAAAGTACCTAATGAATAATTTTGAAAATGTAAACGTAAAAAAAATATTTAGACATAGATACCTAGGTACGGACAGAAAGGAGTATAATTCTACTCTAGAAGTAATTTTTCAGTGACGGAATAGTTGTTATATATAAATAATAATAATATACTATCAATCGCAAAATAACACATTCAAATAAACAGACGTTAATAAATTCTTACTAATAACCATTAATGCAAAATACGGCAACAATTTAAAGTTTAATCCTCACCGAGCCGAACCGAACCGGCCCGAGAATTAACACATAACTTCGTATCGAGTCCCAAAAGTACGAAAAAGCTATGCAAATTAAACAATAAATCATCTCGATGTACAGCATGATTCAATGGCTCGCAACGTCGCTAGCATAAGAACGTTAATTTATTTGAGAGCCGGGTGGAAATTCACTTTTTCGGAGACTGTTGAGGGTTTGAGCATTTTTAGCGCAGAAGCATTACTTTTTTTAAATTGTATTGAATTCTGGCCGAATGGTCTTTTATGTTTCATTTGCGCGCACTGACGGTCATTGTTTCTGCGTCCGTGACGTTGCGCTCCGCTCGGATGACGTTTCATGTATTTTCCGCTCTGTCATCACGTCACAGACGCGGCGGCACTGACGCCACACGCTTGCTACGAAATGAAATTTAATGACATTTTTAAATCACTACCTTTCCTGCGTCATATTTTTGAGACCGTTGGCTAATAATTGCTGTAATTTGCAATTTCTACAGTCTGATGCATTATCTTATATTAAAATAACGTAGTAAATATAATCGTAAATATGAGTCATAACGCTTATTATGAAATTAACTTAATACTTTCTGGGTCACTTGCATTACTCGTTTAATGTTCAAAATACTAGTGGAGAGGATTTTGAAAAAGAAGAAGAAGTAAAAAGAAAGCAAAGAGAGAGTGAAGAGTGCAAAGTGGCAAGTTCACAAGTGTCAATTAACAAAAAGATTTTATTTGGAAATGTCGTGATAAAAATCATGCTTATAGAGGTTCGTTTTAAAAGCACTGAATAGAGATATAGAGGTTAATTGTTTTAATTAATTTTTCTTCGTAAATAGGTACCTAACTATTAGAATATTATCAGTGTTCATACTAGTGGTCGGAAAGACGTCTTTTTGTTTATCATGGCTTTTTTTTTTAAATTCTAGCTGTAGTTGTGACGTAGAAAGACCATGTGGCGTTTAAGCTCTTTAGCAATTAGCAGGAATTTGTGAATTTATTTTCTCATTAAATAATTAAAAAAAAACAGTATTATATTTAAGCAAACCTCTACAAGCATGGTTTTTCAGAACACCTTTAAAATAATTCCTGTCGTCAATTGAATATAACTAAAATTGACATTTGAAACTTTTTTTAGTTCCAAGTGAGCTAATCAACATAATTTATCCACGTGCGTGCAGTCGCCGGGACTTGGCACATAATATTTAAATCGTGTCTGTCTGTCTAGACGTACGCTTTGCTCGCGCACCTCAGGGACCGCGCAGTAATTTTGTTTCCTTCCTTTGACACTGCCTGTGAAAATTGACGACCACAAGCGCAGCGAGGTAAGTAGCCGTTTATTTAACAGTAAGACACATTGCTTTCGAATAGTTCATGGTCTGTCCAGTAACGTCTTTAAATGAATGTATGGCACCTGGCTAATAAAGGCGGTTTTTTATACTAGCAGCAGTGTTTGCGCTGCTGTGCTCTGGTGTGAGAGACGGACGGTGTATTTTTTTTTGTCCAAATCTTTTTTTACAATGTACCTACATACTAAACGAAAACAAAAGCGTCCTCGTCAAAGTCCTCGTGCATTAAGACGTATTGTTTGTCTGTAAAATACTTTATTGTAAAATAGACCGAAACAGAAAAGGTACAAAGGCGAACTTTTCCTTTAAAAGAATCTCTTCTAGTTAACCTTTGAACGATAAATATAATATAATATTTTATAATCTGAAGCTTGCCAATTTCTATGGACCTCTCTCCCATTCCAGCTACCATCAGGTGGCATCATGTGCACGTCTGCTTACTTTTTCTAATAAACTCATTTAATATTTCAAGACATTGATGAAGGACTTGAACCGTATCCTTCGGCGCAGAAGGCCGGTCGTATTGATAAACCATTACCAGCCAAATATGTTTTTTATTAAAGCTAACTATGTTTTAAGGGGACAGGTAGGGCAACGCCTTTCTATTGACTAACCTATGTAGGTTTTTCTTGCAGTGGTATAAACGAAATTTTACTTTTCAGATATCTAGGTAATCTTGTTGCTCAATTAGTGCGTCAACTTAATTGAATAGTATTAGCGAAAAACAATAAGTGTTTTTTTTATTAATTATTATAATCAAAAATGTAAGTAGAAGGACTAATTAAATAGAAAATTAATACGCCTATGATATTATTAATTAAAACCACTAAAAAAAACATGCACAAAAGCGTGTGGGTTAGCTGTCGCCCCAGACAGCTACCTACAACAAAACCTCAACCGCGCCGTGTAGTCACGTCCCTGCAAATTGTGACTCGCACCGACCACCCGACCTCCCGACCACCCGACCGCCCTGCCAGACCCAACCGCTGGGACCTTCTATAAAGCACGAATTTTATATTTCGTGGCAAAATGTTTCAAGTTGGATTTTACGGTTCCACATTGTTGCGCGTTGGACTCGCCAACGAGTTCTGTTTGAATTCAACTTATTTAATCCTGTTTTTGATAGGTACGAATCGGGGATTTAATTTTATGTGTGAATGGTATATCCATTAATTCCTTTTGATAAAAAGTTCCTTCCAATAAAATGAAAAAAATGAAAATGAAATAGAGTAAAATAGTGCTCTTTTTGCAATTAAAAGTTTTCATCCATTATTCTATTAAAACAATTTTAATTTTTTTAACCCAGTAGTGCTTTTATACAAACCCTGAAAAGGAATGTAATATCTCAAATTGTTGAAAATAATTAAAAACAGCAAAATAAATGTTGCAATCACCATTTTTATCTATTATTTATTACTTACTTAAAAGAAGTTCCGTACCATGGAATGCTCCTTAAATGAACAAAGCCTAGCCAACAGTAATAAAAAAAAAACCTAAACGTGAGTTTGGACACAACTTTGCTAGTTATTTCATGCACAATCAATCCTTTATAACGATAAATAGTTATTTATTCAGGCAAAAATAAAAGTTTTTTATTCATCCCATTAAATTTACAAATTCACAAATTTAAAATTAACAAATTTACAAGTTTACAAATAAACATATGTATATCTCTGTGGCATCTTAGCTCCTAAACAGATGGACCGATTCAAACGCAAATTAATAAAATATAAAGTTAATTTAAATAAGCTAACTAAGTTTGATGAAAATCGGTTCAGACGTTTAAGCGTTATTATTAGCTCTGAAAGTAGGGACGTGATCATTTCCAGGGTTTTAATCTTTAGTCAAGAGCAATGAAAACGGGTCAATTTGTTAGAATTTCCATAGAAAGTAACCCGTTTTCATTGCTTTTGATTGTATTACGTAATAAGGTGTATTTGATGACGTATCTGTCTATAGTATTTCTAGTCCACGAAGGCGCGCCCCGTCACGAATATTCATGTCTATTTATACAGCTTCAATAAAAACTGATTCACGTAACAAATAGTTGAGTTTTTTTTTATAGCTATAAAAATAACCAAGATAAAAGTCGACAGAATTTAACATGGAGTTTATATGGCCGACCTGTTATATTATTGCCTATCGGATCTCTCTGTCTAATCGCTTTCTAATTAGCAGTTTAAAATGCTTGTATCATCCGTATTTCTTGGCCGATTTTAATTTTAATTTCACTTTTGCTGATCTCTTTTAGATTATTACCATATTTTGCAGAGAAATGCGATTAAAAAAATCAATGCATATTCCCTATTAACGCTGCATGATGGCGTCAATGTACACGTTAAATTAAGTGGTAGGGCAGGAATTCTTAGATTGACATGAAAACACTATATACGTGTTTAATGCGAAAAATAAAACACATTATTTAAAGACTGAACTTTATTTGTTGACGTCAATAAAATACATTTATTATTTAAAAAATGTCATTAAACAATTTCGCACAAACTGAATCATCCCAAACTAAGGTCTATGCTCGTACTTATGTACTAGACAATCAATTGATGCCTTTCAATGTAACGATGGAGATCACCATTAAAACCTTGAGATCTGGACTAAGACTTAAATCGTGTTTAAAAGTACAATTTATCTATTCTTACTAATTAATATAAATTGCTACTAATTGCTCCTCTGCGAGCCAAACATTTGTTTGGCCTTTAATACGTGAAAGAACAATAACTTGACTTCTTTTATAGGCAGTAGATATTTCAACTGGCCAGTAATTATACAAAAAAAACTGAATGCGTTTCCGAACACTTTATTTTGTAAGTAAAACAAAATTATTCATAGAGCTATCAATCCCTTAAAACAAATTCCACAGAGAGAGGCTCTCCTGGCATGAGAAATAGGCCCTTCTTCTCAAACTGTATGTCAGCTGGCTTTGGGAAGCCAGGCAGCGGCCTGAACTCAAATTTGCTGACGAGCTCGGCCATAACGAATCGCATTGTCATCATCGCGAAACGTTGCCCTGAAAGTTAAGAAAAATAGTTATAACACGTTGTCTCTTAACGATTCATATAGGAGAGACCGCCAGTATCCAAAATGGCTTGGAATATCGACTCAATATTACAAGTGTACCTAGTTCTAGCACCAGCGGTGGCCACGCACCAACAAATATTTCTAACTTGTTACAAGTAAACTGGATCCTGAGATAAATGATGATTTTACGGTGAAAGAAAAAATTCATCTTAGTTCTCAGGGTTGGCAGCGCGTTTGTAAATATCTACTATTTAGATCTTTTCCATACCATGAAAAACCGATTTAGCTTCAGTTGATATTAAAGGACAATAAGCAAAAATGTATCCCTTTTGAACAAGCCTGTGATGATGCGTAAATTGATTATGAATTTAACTATTCATTTTTATAAAGTAAAAAAATTGTTTGCAAGCATGATCGTATAGGCTCGGCTAGAAAGGTGCTGAACGTGCTACAGTTGGCCTGGTCATGTTAGAACTGCTGCACTAATCTGTCAAACGCGTTCAAGCCACAAGTTACAAAAATAATTTACATACCATTAGAAAGGTATTTTCACGTAGAACAAAGGCTCTTAATTTATCTCCACTTGGTATTCCGAATTATATGACCTATTTAAAGACAGCACCATGATTGCTCTTGGAACGGGTCCCAGAAGGCCTATTGTCTTTTAATGAACCACATGTAACTTTTTTAAGCGTTATCGTAAAACCTTCCGGTTACGCACAAATATTTTCCCCACCCGGTTTGGTACCACGTCTAACTTACCTATACAAACACGGGGACCTTCACCAAACGGCAAATAAGAGTAAGGCACGATGTTCTTTTCATTTTCAGGCTGGAATCTCTCAGGGTCAAAGACTGTCGGCTCCGGGAAGTATTGAGGGTCGTAGTGCATCCCGATGGCGTTGATGTAGACAGGAGTCCCGGCGGAGATGGTCAATTTATCGGAGATCTTGTAGTCAGAAGCGGCGATACGGTCCAGCCAACCCATTGGGGGGTATTTTCGCAGTACTTCTACGGGAGATAAAAAATATATATATATATCAGAGACAATCTCAAACAAATTTGAAAATTGAAAATTGAAAATTCAGATACCTACAAATAGTCGCGCTTATCACACATATATTTGCCCATACCAGGAATCGAACCCGGGTCCGCTAGCTTCGTAGGCAGAGTCACTACCAACTAGGCCAACATGTCAAAAATGAGATAAAAATGGCAGTTCCTGTAAATGAATATTGTATGTAAATCGATAGATTTAACCTCCTATGGTATGTTATACTACAAAGTAATGATAATAAAGGTCAAAATAGAATGTTCGGATGATTTTGCAATCTCAACTTAACTCAATTTTGTGACCTACTTATCTAAATTTAACCATGTAATGTATGAAACCACGTAGTTCTGTTAAGTAGCCAATCAATATTGTTTTGTCGAGTGTTAACATATATCAGTATTCAGCTTCTATTGCCTTTACCGGAACAAATATAATATATAGTTAAAGATTTTTTGGTGACACAATAAAAGTTGAAATTGGTTTCCAAATCTACCAAATTTTTACTTCAAGCAATATGTTGAAATTGGAGACCCAGAGCTGCAAAATCATTTGCGGCAAATCGTAAATTATCGGCCATCAATCGGTGGTCTATTTATACATGATGAAATTTTTGCTATTGACATGTAATCGTATCAACAACGTTACGAAAGCCATGTATTACCTTTATAGCGGACGAGTTAAGAACAATTATAAAATGTCAAAACCATATGTTTTACTACGGTAGAATAGCGCCCCAGGTTTGTTGGAACCATCAAACAAGAATACGAGTACATGTATACAGTTAGCAAGAAAAATGATGCATGCATGAGTTAAAATACACAACGACTTACCTTTAATAACACACGTGAAGTATTTAAGATTTTCTAAAGTATTGAAATCTAACTCGGCACCGTTTTTCTCCTCTTTGACTTTAACAATCTCTTGATACAGTCTTTCCTGTCGAAACAAAAACAATGTCAGTGAATGAAATCGAATGTACATTTAAAAGTTTTGTTGACAAACAATATTGTTCATTGACTTACTGCCGCACTCAGAGACGTCAATTTAATTTTAATGCTTGATTAATGTAGCTGCTGTCACTTTATTTGCTATAGCAATAGAATAAGACAACACGTCACTAAACAAGCGTTAAATTTAATTGACGTCTCTGAGTGCGGCAGCTTATGCTCATTGGATATTAAGTCTGCTATTTAATACACGATCTAAAATAAGACAATGTTTTACTGAATAGATTAATATTACATTAGTACGAGTGTTTAGTAGCTAATGAGTTCGCTATTCCAGAGAGAATCAAATTAATTTTGACCCTTAATTTGACAAAAAATGCAACAAACTTTAAAAATCTCCATTTAAATTTATTGCATAGAAAATAACTTTCATAACAAAATCAGTATTTTCTTTTTGGTTTTTCAACCATATTATCTTAAATACGGAACCCTTGGTGCACGCTTCCGACTCGCACTTGACTGGTATTTTTTAGTGTTCCTAGAACAATGCGTTCTGAATGTAGTTAACGCGCGCGGGCCCGCTTTCAATCTCCGTTTTCCACACACGTTCGGTGTGCCGAAGCCTTAAAAACTTTGTCACAATAACTTACTTGAACTTCAGTATTGTGAGCCAGTTCCATGAGCATGTAAGTCATTCCGCTGGCGTTGGTATCGAATCCCCCTTGTAACATGATACAAGCTTGGGCTGCCAAGAGGTCATCCGTGAGCTCTGAAAAATATCCACAGTTTAAAAAACCGTCGTCTTTATAGTGGCTTTCTATGAAATCATCTATATAGAGGAAAAAGTAATTGAGTTGTAATTAACTATGGGGCCAATTCGGATTGTGTTTTCTAATTTCAGGAGACTTCTGATCCACATTGGCCCCCATAAGTACTTAGTGAGTTTTTTCTCTTTATGAAATGAAATTATCATTATTTTCTAAAAGCATTAACATATTATTACTCTACACTGTATAAGTTAAATTGCTTCAATATTGTAATTACATTGTTGATGTTATGACAGCTCTTATTTAATAAACAACGATAATCCTGATGGCGTCAGCATACCCTCCGAGTATAAAAAGCAAGCGATCACTAATTTTTTGGATCTTAAGTAGGGTCTTGATGGCATAAGTGGTAATGCGCCTGCATTGGCCCGGATAGCCAGAGGAGATGTAGGTTCGAATCCTACCTAAGACCGAAGTTTTTTTTTCCCTTATAGTTTAAGCTCTTATTTACTTTTAACAATGTCAATATCGAGGTAAGATAGGCACAACCTTATATTGAAGGTATGCATTTAATTATAATTATAATTATAATTAATATTCAGAGCAGCGATATTAGTGATGCTTGAGTAACATAATGCGATCAGGGGGTTTATTATGACATAGCTATGCAATTCAGTTTACGCTGAGAGAAAAGGACGGCGGCGGCGGGCGTTTATTCGACTATGAACAGTAATTTTATTCTTCACTTAAAACTTTGTTGTTCGTAAAATATTACTGTAAAAATTTAAAGTATCACTTTTTTTTACAATGCCATATAAGTAAATCTTGTGTTAAGTTTATTAAATTCAATAGTCACTTACCCTCGCCATCATCCAGGCCTTCTCGTTTCATCTTCATCAAAGCGTCAATCATATCATTCTTCTCAATCTTGCTGGTTGTTCTCTGCTCGATAATAGTGTTTATTGTTTTCCTGAAGAAATCCGTAGTTTTCTTTGGAAACATTGAGAACCTGAATAAAATCAAAAGTTACATTCAACAATTACGTTTTGCTATTTATATACGGTTAGTTTACTATCTCATTGAAGAGAGATCGTGTTATTCTTATAAGACCTATGCAAAAAATATAATTAGCGAATGAAAAACGGAAAAAACACCGCTATAAATATAAGATAGGATGATAGTGATGATAATGAGAATGATAATTGTATGGATAAATTCCTACCGGAAGATATCGACGAGGCTGGGCCAGAAGAAAATGCTGAACCAGCTCATACCGCGGAACCAGTTGAACTCCATAAAAGTACGAGTCACGGCACGGATCGGACTGTCTCCGGTGAGGACAGCATTATTTTCTATTCCAAACGCAAATGTGCCAATAATGTCCGTGCTAAAATCACTGAACAGGTGCTAAAATCACAAAAAAAAACAATGAGAAACAAAAAATAAGGATGAGAAACATATCATCATGAGATACCGCCCAATAGGTCGAGGACGAAAATATTGAAAACGACACAACCACCACGATTTTTAGCCAACTCAAAGATTACATCACTTTCCTTTGCCTGATAACGGAGCTATTAATTTGGAGTCAAAGCGTATTTATTTTTTATTATAATATTGAACTTGGTTATAAAAACTTACTCGTATTTCAATAGTCTTATTGTCTTCTTTATCTTGCTTAACACGCTGCACTAATTCCTTCGTCTTTTGCAAAACGAATGGCGACATTGCTTTCAGTTTAGCCGCTGTGAAGAGGTATGTTAAGCGACGCCTCACGTTGGTCCAGGTTGGGTCCTGGAATCATAGAACATTAAGAACAACATTAAGTATATAGTTCACCAAAAGAGTTTAAAAAAGTGCCCCCAAATCCTAGACTTCTGGACTCTAAATATTCTATTTGGCAAAACCATGGTATCGTCTTGACAACTACACGTTATGATAGTTCTTCTTTACTATCTATTTAACAAGATTGTGATTGTTGTGCATAGGCACGGAATAGAAAAAACAGTGGAAATGGCATGAGCTTCGCTTAATATCAGACCTGTTGTCGCCAATACTCAAACTATCATAAAAACAACACGCCACCATGGAAAATGTTTTTGGTGCGGCTATCGTGTTTACACTCCAAAACGGCACGATAAGGCATGCTTCTGGATTTATTTCCTATTTTAGAAATATCGAAATATCGAAATAAGCGATCGCAGCAAAAGTATGGTAGGTTGCGCGGAACTCCGCATAACCATGCCATGCCACACGTTACACGCCCACTTGACACTTCTACTGTTTTTTCTGTTGTGTGTGCATAGGCGTCTGAATTCCATACGAGGCTAGCAAAACGTTTAATAGATCAACTAATATGTTAGTTGCATCATTAAGGACCTTGGTGTTGTTACTATGAGTTTAAGTTGATATCATTAATATCATAATTATTGTATTCATTTTATGTAAACTAAGAAAAATACTCATTTGGTTGGCTCACATTTTTTTTAGTGTACTTGACAGAAATGCTTATATAGGTTTAACCGAGACCAATCACTCTTGCTAGGCCACTGGTCAACGAGTAAGATGTTGAAGGGATCCAGGAGTATTGACCTTGTTCTTGTAATATTTTGGTCTTATCACCCACAAAAAAGATAACACCACACTGACTTTAATGGTATTTGAAACGAAATCTGAATAGGCATTATATCGAAGCCGATATCATGTTGGTTATCGAGGTTACGGTCAACTACGCCATATTAGACAGATCACTTGTTTAGATATCGGGTATTATAAAGCTATTATTATACTACTAGTCAACGTCTATTGCGACATTTTATCATAATTATTATCTATTATTATCAACACGATTTAAAAACAAGGTTTCTTTAGATAAAAACTAATTAAATAACAACTAGATAATTGCTGCTATCCTAGTTCCAATTATTTACGGTTTCATAAAATTCATATTATTCTAGCAACAAGATAAAATTTCCATCCTCGAATGTGTCATCGCCGTAGGATTTATAACTTATTTATTTATTTATTCAAATAATTGGATTACATTGGTACGTCAAGTGCACAGCACAAATTAAATACATATGTACCTTGTCAGGCATAATTTAGAAGAGAGGTAAATGAACTTTTTGTGTTTAAATACAAAAAATAATAGCACAATTATACTCGATAAAACCATAATTACAGATGTAGTAATTAATCCTTTCCAATCGTTTTTGGTCGGATAACTTTGTTTTTATCTTGCTTTCTCAGTTGGCTTATTAGTGGGTACTGAAGCTAATTGAGAAAGCAAAATAAATACGAACTCACTCACTACATCTGTAATTGCGTTTAACATGTTATTGTAAACGTCAATGTTATAAGGTCTTGACAGTAATGGCGGCCGAGTTAAAAACAATACGATAACATGACAGCAGCAATAAGGTTTTACCAAATAGATTAAAGCCCCAGCGGTTGGGCTAAAATTCCTATTTTGCCGCTAGGATAGCAAGCACAGTCCGACAAGAATCTTTGTCAATGAGTGAGGGATAAATGGCTGCTGTAGAAGCCTTGAGTTTCTAATATGTTTCTAGAATAAAATGCTTATAATAGTTAAGGCAAACTAACTACACGTAAAACGGACATAGAGATAAATACTTGGACTTATATTGCGCTTCTTAACAGGACTAGGGAATGGTTTTGGTAATTTTTGGCATCATTTCTTCAAGAAACAGAATTCACAACTTGATAATGATGAACTGGTTTTCGATTTTAACCACGTCCATCAAGAGCTTTGTTAGATTATAAGCATTATAACTTACATTGACAGTGAAGATATTCAGGCCTCCAATAGGGTCGCTCTTGCCGGAGCTGAGGTACCTGTCCCGGAACACCTCGCTGTCCTGCACCAACACGCGTCGCGCCACCTGAGGGTCTGCCGCGACCAACACTGGCTGCTGGAACACCCAGATACCCAACAGCGGTTCCTTGAAGCGAGCGTGCAGGTCGCGTAACCATTCACCCTGAAAAACAGTCTTATGAATCAAACCATGCAATTAAACCGAGATTTTTTAGGTAGATTATAATTAATCGTTTGACTCAGATATTTGGACTACACTTATTGAAATAAGTACAGTAATACTTTTCCAAGATAAAACTGGCGATGAGATTAATATGTGGATCTGACTTCTTGGTCATTTTTCTTTCTTTCTATGGTAATTCTTAGCTATTTTTGGTGTACAAATCTGTTTGTTGTAGATATTGCCTTTAGTACCCAAACCAAAATTTCGTAACCAGATACAGAAACAAATTAAATTTAATGCTGGTTACGAAATTTTGGTTACCAAACGATACTTAAGGGATATAGCGTATTACTACGAAGATTTGTTTTACTTTCATCATCATCATCATCATCATCATCATCATCATCGTGTTTTACTTTAAGAGTGAATTAAACGTACTGAATGAATTAAATATGTCTTTATAATTTGAGAATTGTAAACAAGTATTGACATCCATTTGATTATAAAAGAACTTACCATGTTCAATTTAAACATGAAGGACAAATTCCCGAATAGCGGGTGTGGAGGGCTGTACGGGATCCCTCGCTTGGCCCAGTACTGACTTCGCTGGTGGTACTGAATAGCCAGCCAGCCCAGGAGGCTGGCTAGCACCGTGCACAGAATGAGGATCAACATTGCTCTGTAACGAGAGAGACTAAATATCAGCGATACAAATTTACACAAATTGAGAGCTCGAGGTTTGTATGTACTATGTGTACTGGACAAAGATAAAAGTATTTATATAGAGTTATCATAATTAGACGTTCAACAGACAATGCCGCCGGCCAATCCTCACGCTTTTGCACTCACATGGGCGCGTATCACGTTTGCCTTTATCGTGGTGGATAAAGCATCTGGAATTCTCGCACTTACTTACTGGTCAGAATATGACAGATGTTTTATCCACGTTTATGCATATCGATACACACGACAATATCGGCAGAAGGCGGCTAAATGCATACTAATAGGATAATCATTTTTTTATATTTAATGTCTATATCTTTCTTGACTTATCATCATATTGACAACGTTTTGATAACTCTTATTTACTTGCTATTTTATTTATTTATTTACTTGTTAAAAACAATACCACAATCTATTCTGTTCTATTTCACCGGCTCTTACAACTTTACTTACTTGTGTAAATTATTCTTCACAATGTAATAACCACAACAAAATCTATGATTAATTACTAAATTAAATTAAATTATATTTTGACGTCCTTCGGTGTCCACTTGCACACAACACTTATATATCTACAGATCTGTGAGACGTTGTCCGCGCACACGCTGTATATAAACTGTGGGAAATCTGTACACTCATGTTACTTTTTATCTAGTTATCGTCGTACACAATGACATATAACTATTTTATCTCATAAACTTGCTCGCTCATCTTGACCGATCGTTATCCCTTGACCTACAACCTTATTCTACTATCTAGTTTTGTTTATATTTCATTGAATGTCAAAAAATACAAAATTTCATTCAGATTGTCATTATTAATAATTAGTAGCTGGATGGGTCCATTGTCGCTCGGATTGAAAACGAATTTTCCTGATTTTATGGGATCCGAATAGGAGACAACCTTGGTAGTGATTCTTTCAAAGTTTGCGTGTATTCAATTTGGCAGCATGGCTTCTCGAACGTATAAGGCTGCCTAATTGAGAATGCACGCGCTAATATTATGTGTTTTGCTCGCTCTGCCGGAACAATTTTAACTCACTGGTTAATATTTCGTGCGGCGAGTTCAAGGACGAGTCGTTTGTAAGAATCTAGCTGAGTGGTGCGTCAATATGCGATGCGCTTCGAAACGGCCCCTGCAAGAGTGCCTAGGTTTCACCCCAGCTAACGAATGGAACGTTTTTGCATAAGGATTATCCTGCTGCAATCGGTGGAGTTTCCTCATAGAAGCGAGCCATACAACATCAGGGAATGGACAAGTGCAAAGTACATTTGCACCTGTTTTAATGCGTCATTTGCATTAAGCCTCTTCAGTTTATTATCTAATTGCATCTATTTGTTAGCGTACGGCTTTTAACACAGACGTCATAGCTGTCAAGTGTTGTTGTAACATTGACAATATGATAGCAATAGGGGTAAAGACAATGTACAACAAGGCCCCAATAAGCTACTTGGTAAGATGCTTTAGGGTAAGGTCGCAAGAAACAGAGTTACGAGTAGACCCCCTGTGAGCGAAAAAGGGTTGCCAGCCTCGTAACTATCCGGCGTCGCTTCGCTCGGCTGTCTATATTAACTCGGCCGGCAACCCCCTACTTCCCGGCCTCTGTAGTAATGTACTATTATAGCAGATCTTTTACTTGAAAATTCACCAAAAGACCTAACACTACTTTTTGTTGTAAACAAGACCGTTAAAACAAACAATTTTTAATCATTGATTTTGTATTAAGTATAGATGAATTACCGAGAGCGTGGAATTGCATATGTAGTGGTTGTACCATTCGCATAAAAAGGAAAGCCATTTAAGTTTTCTTCTTAATTTATTACCCTAAACAAGTGGAATACGTAGGTAATTCTTTTTTGCTTTTAGTCGCTATCATTTATTTAAATTTTCATCTTTAAGGTTGGAAATTGCTTATGGGACAGATGCAAATTAAATTATATTTATAGTTCTCCTGATGACTTCTTGATAAAAATCATCTACCTACTGCCGACGGACCGTACGTAACTTTTTGTTACTCGTAGAAAGGATTTTTTTCGTTGCTTTGAATTTGTCACTCTTACTCAAAGATAATTATAATCACTACGTTTTACTCTTACTCTCAGTCAAAATTTGATAAATTGTCGAGAGAGAAACACCTGTAGCTTTTTCAACGGATTGGGCAGCGGTGTAAGGTGAATTTAAATTTTTCATTAGTTCGAGTTCAAGTTCGTCGATTACAGACGTGAAGGTATGTATGTATGTACAATAAAATAAAATAAGACATATATTTTAGTGCATTGTAAAAAGTATTTAGAATTTGACACTGACATTATTTTTGTATTATTATATAGGTAACAAAACTCTTTTGATGCTGATGGTATAAAAAGTAGAGGAAATTTAAATATAGAATGCCTGTAAAGACATGTTACCACTACATATGCAATTCCACGCTCTCGGTAATTCATCTATACCATCATTTTTCCTTTCCTAGTAAATATTTTTGAAGATTCATGTGCGTTAGTGTCTTTTGTTAGAAAAAAACAATAAGGTCAAAGTTAAAAATACTATGCCAGACTTGTTTAAAAAATCATCTTCTAAATCTGTCAATTTGATGTGGGTGAGGACAAAAAAAAACTAATAATTCAAAAAAAAGAGAAATAAGTATACATGACAATTCCTAAAAAAGACTGTTTCATTATAATAAAAACCTTTGTAAGCTAGTAGCAAGAAACAAAGACAAAAAGGTTATTATATTACGTTTAAGGAACTCTAATAGTACGAGTTATTACTTGACCGGTTTTTATTGAAATTACATATTATTACGCAAGTTGCATACCGTGTGACAATGCTGCCGTAATACCAAAAAAAAGTTTAACTACATTGTAGTGTTCAAAACATTCTATACTTTATTGATAACCATATTAAATTTAAAATGCTAATACTATTTCTATGCAGTTAGCACCTTCTGTGGTTGTACGGTAGAATGACACATCGTTTTTAAGTTGCTGGACTATAAACACCACATAATCATTGTATACAATCAAGCAATGACTAGCCGTTTTTAAATAATCAAAAGTTATAATTTATTGCAAATGTTTTGTGGAAAATAACTCTGTAAATAGATATGAATACCGTAAGGTATTCTATACCTTAAAAAAACCAATGAAGATTTTCCATGTCTTAAAATGTTTTGGGATTAGCCGCACACCATTGCATAAAACGTGACAAGGAGACTGATTCTCTGAAAGATCGCCAAAGGAGTGGTCGCCTGCGATCTGACAGGACGATTGCGAACATCAGAATAAGAATAAGAAGAAGAGAGCGACTTTGCCGAAATTCATGTCGCACCCAGAAAGAAATCGCTCTGCAGACTAACTAACCTTTGGATTGTTGCCAAAATTCAAAAAATTCAAAATTCAAAATATTTATTCAGTAAATTGGCCACATGAGGGCTCTTTTACACGTCGGTAATATGAAGTGAATCTACTAGCGCTTCGGACAAGACCATCATTGCGGAGAAGAAGCGCCGCAAGAAACTCCCAGCAGAAGGTCATTTTTTCCAATCATAAAATACAATAATACTTAAAAGTAACTACAAGGTAATAAAGTAATAAATAATTATTAAAAAAAAAACTAACACAAATAAATCATTACAAATGTAAGCTCAATAACATTTACATTACACGTTAACATAATACTGAAATACAATCTCAAGGTTAAGGCTTACAATCGTACTTAGGAAAGTTCACTTCCTTAATAATCGCCTTTGTAAATTACGACGACGCGAACATTGTCCGATGCTGCTTATGAGACACGATGCGAAAAAACACTCTTCACCGATGAAAAAATCTTCGCGTTCGAAGAAAACTTCAACCCACAAAACAATAAAGTTTATGCCAAAAGCAGCAAAGATGTTCCAGCTGCAGCACGAATGTATCGCGTTCCCATCATCCAGCGAGTGTGATGGTATGGTGGGGCGTTTCGTATGAAGGTGACACTCCGCTCTATTTTTGCCAACAAGGCGTCAAGGATCGAGCTAGTATAATAAGTAGTAGTTCTTTCGAATAGAGGCTAAGATTTTAAGTAATTATTGGTTAATGTATACTTATTATTATGTAAAAAAATTAAAATGTAATTAATTCAAAAAAAAACAATCTATGAACATTTTATTTCGTCTCAAAACTTATGAACACACAAGGTATATTTTTGACGTTCGAGTAAATAAATCTTATAACTCAACAATATAATTCCGGTTTCGAAGCGAAAAAGGGTTACACAACACAGATTAAAGTCCATATTTTTATCATAACAATATATCTTATCATAAGAATAATCTTAATAATGATTGATCATTTAATTTGTACTTTACCCCGTGATAAGTATTTTTTTATCGAAGTTGCCTAATTTATTATTGATTAGGTACTTTATCACATCTTTATTACGATTTGGAAGCAAAAAAGGGTTACACAACGCAGTTTAAAGTCCAAATTCTTTTTTTAACATAATATCTTATCAAAGAATATCTACTAATCTAATAATCATTGATTATCCCGTGATAAGATTTTTGTCTTATTTATTATTGATAAGGTACTTTATCATATCTAATACAATACGAACTATCCCGTCACAACAAAATATGTACCATATCGAGGAAATATTATTGTCAAGCAATTTGATATAATACGTAAATCGGCCGGGTTATACATTTATCAGGTGTATTTAGTCGTGTTACGATAATTTACGTATTTTGTAAAACTGTTAAATAATCAAATTCCTTGATGGCGCAGCCCTTTTTGTACCTTATTACAATGCAATAAGGTGAAAAATTGGATACATCTCTTTATAATCATAAACAGTTAACACACCATTTTGCGATAATCTAGTTTTTTAGGGTTCCGTAACAAGTACTGAAAAACGGAACCTTTATAGGATGACTTTGTTGTCCGTCTGGCTCATCCGCTTTCGTAAGATAAAACAACTGTACAACTTTGTTTTGTTTATTACCAAACTAAACATAAATCACTGACCTTACTCCCAAAATCAAAGTTCGCAATTTTCTCTTTTTCTGACCAACCATTTAAACAGTAGACGGAAAAGGATAATAGCATCCGCAGTCAATAATAAATAATAATGCAAATCAATCAGTAGGCCGTATCATAAAGCATCGATACCTGTTTAATTCCAGGCTGTGAGAAGGACGGAGATTTACAACCGCTATAGCGCTATCGCTCTAACTGCTTTGGCTGGTTGAACACTTCATAACACGGCAGTTTTAAAGTTCGTACAGCTTCCCGAAACTTCTTCCCTTTGAAACTGAAAGGGCGATCGTCGAATAATCACCTGACTCCCTGACGAGGCTAATTGGCGGCAGGGACACGAAATTAAGGACTTTGTTTACCCTCTGAAGTCAGCGTCTTTGGCTATTCTTTACTACGTTCAAAGACCGTCGACGGAGATGACATTCGACGCTTAAGTTGTGGCACTACGCCTATGGCTGGTTTCCTACCAAATTTTACATAAATACATAAACTCACGCCTTCGTTCCCAGAATGGGGTAGGCATAGCTACAGAATTACCTAGGGTGAAGGAACCAATAATGGAAAAGGCACCATTAAAGGACACTTGACTCTTATTTCACAGAAGATAAGGGTTATTCATTTGTTTTGCAACAATCAATTTAGGACCGTATGCGATTTGAATTAAGAGTGAAGTGTCCATTACTGATGCCTGTCAGCTAAAAGTGTCCATCATTGGCGCGTCACCCTACAACTGTAAAAACTTGTTGACAAATCCGAAACCACATTTTGCACAATCAGGCTGAGAAATAGGAACAGCGTCGACTTTCTGCGAAAGTGTATAAAATGCGAATAAATCAAATTGATAGTTTCTAATTAAAAATGTACCGATATGAAACTTTTTTAACTGAAACGAACTAGCCAAAGATTAAATTCGTTATTTCAAAAGGTTGTTTCTATTCTAAAACTCAGAACAAAATGATGATACAGAATAACTCCACAAAGTAACCAAGGGACATAAAATTAGAAAATCAAGTTTCAACAACTCAAACTACAGGAAAGTTACAAAGTCGTCAATTACGGATGACGACCGATTAGGAACACAATCAACTAACAAGTTATTGACTTGAGGACCAAATTAGTGTTACATTCATTTTCAGCTAATGTGACTACAAATACTATATTTAGTTAAAAATATTTATTAGATATGTTAACTGATACCATTAACAAAAAAGGTGCTTTAAAAGAAAATACAATTACATACATACATACATTAAATCACGCCTGTTTCCCAGAGGGGTAGGCAGAGACCACTTCTTTTCACCTGCTACGATCTTGACAAATCTCTTTCGCTTCTTCCACATTCATACATCGAGTCATGCACGCACGTCGGTTTCGGGTACTTGAAATTCGGCCCTTTTACAGTTAAAACATAGCAATAATAATAATTAACCAAAGAAAGAAAGGGGGTTACCCCTTCAGTTGGTCCGCCTGCGGCATGGTCCCCATGAGGCTGGCTGCATTACCTCTCTGGGTTAAACGCTAGCTCTTGGATTAAATACTCATCACTATACCTAGATAATTTTCTAGCAGGAACAACATGTGGTTAGTGCTTGACATAATTATAATATCGACAAACCTGTTATCGATTCACTCAACCACTTCAACGTCATAGAGGAAATACTCGTACATCAATATATAGTTGTTAAGAAAATATTCACGATGTCCTGGAACTCATTAAAGTACCAAATAAGAAAATAGCGAAATCATTTCATCAAGGAAAAAAATGACAATCATATATGTCATATGATTTATATAATAATATGATGCGTTATATAAAAAATAGAACTATCAATTTATCAATATTTTATAACTTTGGTGAAAATCACTCTATGACGTTAAAATGATACCTACTTATCGATAACAGGATTGTCGATGTTTTTATTATGTCAAGCACTATCAACACGTCGTTCGTGCTAGGAAAATCTCTAGGTATACTCATCACTCAGACCTCAGAACCCAATTATAATGTAGGGCCCTAAACAAGATGCATTACGCTATCGTAAACGATTATCGAAAAAAAGCGCTCGAGTGATGATAACGATAACGTTCGTTGAATGCATCTGGGTATTGATTCTCTCAAAAGCAAAGGTGAGCGAATGCAGGAGTGAAGTCCAAGCGGCGAGTTTAAGTAGTCCCGTCAGAGCGAGCAAAACATATATTAGCGCGTGCATTCTCAATTAGGCAGCCTTATACGTTCGAGAAGCCATGCTGCCAAATTGAATACACGCGCTGAAATGTGTTTTGTTCGCTTTGACGGGACTACTTAAACGCGCCGCTTGGACATCACTCCTGCGTTTGCTCACCTTTTTTTGAATGAATCACTACCCTTGTCTTGCGCCACTGAGCCTTTAGGTATGGTACTTTAATTTAATCCATCTTACTTCGATATCGTTAAAATTGCACTGTTGTTGACATTAGGACAGCTCTTATGCCCTTACTTATGAACGTGAAATAAGTTTGGAATACCATGTTTTGACCATACCTGTCGTTGTGACCACAGGGGGGTTATTATGACATAGCTATGCAGTTCATTTTACGGTGAGCGTAAAGGACAGAGTTATAGCAGTTATATAGCTCTGTCCTTGTCTCTCGGCGTAAACTGAACTGCATAGCTATCTCATAATAACCCCACAGAACAGAAAAAACAATAGAAGTGTCAAAGTGGGCGTGTAACGTGTGGCATATTTATGCGGAGTTCCGCATAACCTACCATACTTTTGGCGCGATCGCTTATTTCGATTTTTCGATATTTCGATATTTCTAAAATAGGAAATAAATCCAGAAGCATGCCTTATTGAGCTATTTTGGAGTGTAAAAACGATAGCCGCACCAAAAGCATTTTCAATAGTGGCGTTTTGTTTTTATGATAGTTTGAGTATTGGCGACAACAGTTCTGATACTAAGCGAAGCTCATGCCACTTCCACTGTTTTTTCTATTCCGTGGTTTTGACATTTGAATTCGGCGATTAAGGACAAAGCATGGCTTAGTTACTCCATGGTTACTCCACGTTTATAAGTAAGGGCATTAGTGTTCAGTGAATAAATAGCTCTCGTAACATCAACAATATTATTATGAAAACGATATCAAAGTTAGATGGGCAAAACCTAATAACAATAAAGGCCCTGGCAGACTCTGTCTCGTTTGACTTAACCATGACTTAAAAATAACTTCCATACCTATGCTACAAACATGTCAGCTCCTTTCAAAACAGCTCTGCTTTGAGACTAGAATAATATATTTTAAAATTATCTACGAAGAATACTCGTGCGTCCTTCATTTAATTATAGACAGTTCTCATACATTATAACAACGTCAAGTCTGACGACATCCCATGTTTTTCATGTCATTGTAGGTACCTATTATGCATTCAAAGATTAGTTTTGAGTGGGGACTTGTAAACAATACTTATGATTATGGAATTGTCACTTACCTATTAGAGATTAATATATTTTGCATGCCAGTTGCTGGTAAATTGTGTGAAACCACTAAAACTGTAAACGACCTTTTACACATTCAGTAGGTAGGGTAACGGCACCAATGATATAAACTTTTAGCTGACAGGCACCAGTAATGGACACTTCACTCTTAATTCAAATTTTATACGGTTCTAAATTGATTGTTGCAAAACAAATGAATAACTCTTATCTTCTGTAAAATAAGAATCAAGGTGTCCATCATTGGTCATTGTCCATTACTGGTTCCGTCACCCTATACATTTCCAAAAAACACACACATATGTACTTATCTCCACTCACACAAATGCCCAAACTTACTCGTACGCATATACTAACCCAAACTTACATATTAGTGACTTCAATATTGTCTTTTTTTGTATTCTTACTGCCGCACTCAGAGACGTCCATTAAATTTAACGCTCGTTTACTGACGTGTTGTGTTATTCTATTGCTATAGCAAAGAAAGTGACAGCAGCTACTTTAATCAAGCATTAAATATAATTGACGTCTCTGAGTGCGGCAGTTAGTAGGTACATAAATAAATGAATTTATTATTATATTGTTACAATTCAAATTGGCATAATAATGTAACTACATTTTAACAGTCACTTTAAAATCCCCTAAAAATGGTATTGAAAATAATATGACCGTAATTCAGCTACAGATTAAATTAAGATACATATAAAATGCAGCTGTTCCACCCGTATTTTTAGCGCGCAGCTCAATTAGGCACCCTAGGTTGCAATTAAAACTACGGACAGAACCAAACTAGCCTGTCCTACTTTGCTCTTAAGCGTTCGACTTTATATAGGTTAGCCATTTGGACCTAATTTTCATTGCATAAGCGGTGCATCTGTTATATACATATTTGATTAGATGAGAGTATTTATTAAAAAGGTATCTATTATTTTATCGAAACACCTTTCATCGAATGTAGGTATCATTCGATACGCAGAATTTTCGTAACATTATTACATCGAAACGCATTTCTCGCTAAATGAGTTTTTTTTTGGTAGTCACAAGTTTAACCTAACCTAACATACGTAATTAATGTTTAAATTACTATCATCTATTGGCATTCCATTTCAGTCGTTAAGGGGCTTCTAAACGGGCCATATTTTTACTACAATATGTGGCCGGCAACTATTGGTGTGTTTCTCTAACATACGAGTAAGAGAGGGACACCAATAGTTGCCGGCCACATATTGTAGTGAAAATATGGCCCGTTTAGAAGCTCCTTGGGTTGGCAGTCTTGAGATTATAGTCTTGGGAATGCAAATGTATTTAGGTCTCAGATCTCAATCACCACCAAGTGGCATTTATGCTCATTTGCCTTCTCTTTGACAATAAAAAAAGAACCGGTGACTTTATCTTCGTCGTATATCGTGTTTCGTTGGAAACTTTTAAATTTTACGTGGAAATAATAATCCAATGCCCGTCCTTCGGACACATAAAAGCGTTACAAACCGAAATGCTTATAATATTGGGACTTTTATCATGTATAACAAGTATTTTTGCAAGTAAATATTGCAAGTATTTTTGGATAAGCATTTCAGACATCTTCGTTTTATCGTTGGTTTTAGGAACGCCCTGTATACAACCAAATGTGATTAATTGAAAAAAAAAATACTTTAAACCCACCCTGTACAACCGTAGTGTGCGATTAATGTAACAATTATTAATGGTGCTTTAATCCCTTGTTACCGAACTTTGCTAAATCCAAAACAAAACATTAACAAATTCGTTTTTCCGATATTAAAAACTTACGAGCAACATTTATCAACCTCACCTAAAACCTGACGCCGTTCTAAAACCAAGAATATTTATGAATATGAACACCCTCGGCAGTCCATAACGGCCTTCATAGAAGCAACAAATAATATAAGGTGTCTGAACAGGGAATGATTTACGGCGGGGAGTACAAAGCTTTCTGTACCGTTCCTTGGCAGAACCGATTTTTGGCGGAATTTACCGAGTTTGGAACGAACTGAATAAGGTAAAAGGACATTATTCCTGCAAAATA
Source organism: Acleris cristana (assembly GCA_948252455.1). Classification (NCBI taxonomy): domain Eukaryota; kingdom Metazoa; phylum Arthropoda; class Insecta; order Lepidoptera; family Tortricidae; genus Acleris; species Acleris cristana. The sequence goes on along the minus strand of OX411788.1, from coordinate 14,790,922 downwards.
ATGAACTTGGAACAATAAATTAACAACGTTCGTAATTGACTGAAATAGTAATGGCTTTTTGTTGTAGGTTCGTTTTCCGGGAAAATAGTTTGTTATTCTAGTTCGGTGTATAGCTTAATAAGATTAGAGAACATAACTTATTCAATTTTGATCCAGTTGCTGCTGGTTAAGGTTGGCAACCTTGCCACAACAATGAAATATTTTAATTTGAAATATTACAAAAACTTTTAAAAACTGTGAATGTTTGCTTTAATTTTGCTTTTTGTGCATGTCTGTTGTGTTTAAGTTTGAGTTTGAAATTATAATTTGTTGTTTTTAATGTTTAATTTAAAAATAAATGCTTTTGAATAAAGACAAGAGCCTAACCTGAAAATGGGAAAATGGGGAATGGGAGTATCTTCAATACTTTATTTTTCGTTTGTATTTACAACTGGGTGTTAGTCTACCATACTGTTACAAAAATATCCTCTCCGTTTACAATCGCCAATCCGATCCTGCCCCGGCGCAGCTAATAGCGCTCATGCTGCCGACAGCACTTAATTGCCTATTTGTACTAACAATAATGCTGTTAGTCTAGTCCTGCCTGCAGTTTTTTTAAACAAGCTTGTGCGCCCGACTCTGTCCACGTAGAAGTCGTTTATTGCTATTCCCTCGGAAATTAGCGGGCTAAAAAGTAGCCAATCAATGTGCTATTCTAGACACGGTGTTTTTTTAACCGTCTTAGAGCCGAAGCCCATTCAATGTATCCATTATAAAGAACTTATAGGTATTTTTATTTCGATTTTACATTTTATTTTTTCGCGAATGATAAGTACGTTTTGGATACGTTAAGTGGGATTCGGCTCTAAGACGGTTAACAAAACACCGTGTATAATCTATCTATGTGCCAAATTTTATCCATATCCATTCAGCCGATCTGGGGTGACTTGAATGTGAATCCAAATTATTCCATTTTTAATATTAATAAGATAAGATAAGACAAGATATGATTAGTAAGATGTCACTGAACATGTAAACGAACACACCTGCTTGATGATAAAAGGGCTCATGTTTTGAAATGTTGAGATACCATAGTTGACTATATTCCAGAGATCCAAAACGTACTTATCATTCGCGAAAAAATAAAATGTAAAATCGAAATAAAAATACCTATAAGTTCTTTATAATGGATACATTGAATGGGCTTCGGCTCTAAGACGGTTAAAAAAACACCGTGTCTAGAATAGCACATTGATTGGCTACTTTTTAGCCCGCTAATTTCCGAGGGAATAGCAATAAACGACTTCTACGTGGACAGAGTCGGGCGCACAAGCTTGTTTAAAAAAACTGCAGGCAGGACTAGACTAACAGCATTATTGTTAGTACAAATAGGCAATTAAGTGCTGTCGGCAGCATGAGCGCTATTAGCTAACCCTAAGGACTATCATGGAATGTCTCTCTGTCAGGCTGTAATACACACAACAGTGTGAACGCTGCTGCTTAGCAAAAAGGTAAACAAGTAAGATGGTGATAGTGATGAAGACTTAGACTGTGGTGGGTTCCACAAGGATTTTACTTACATTCGTATTGTGAAGTTTATTTTAAATTAAATTTAAATTAAATTAAACGTTTTCAGATTTCGGTCACTTGCCGCCGCGCAAAATCTTTGAAAGTTTAATAAAATTGTTGGCATCAGAAATATGACATAAACCGCCTAATTAAAAAAATCCACTTAAAACTGATTTAATTAGAAACTTTTCCCAAATATTTTATCCCACTTAACCAACTTCCCGGTTAATTCTAACTGGAGCTATGTTTTAATTTAACCCTCAGCTATTTAACGTAACTTGGGGTGGTATTATCAAAGTTCAAAGTATTTCCAACCGTTAAGCTTCCGTAATGACCGTGTTACCGAGAAAGGTTTGGGCTGTTCTTGAGAATTAACCCTAACGGTCTTACAAAAACCAAGATCACTTGGTCTTTTACCCCCCTCGCTGGAACAAATTTTAGGGCTTGTGAAGAGGTGAGTTAAGTGTTGTTGAAGGTCTTTTTAAAGTGGTGCTACGGTAAAGGTGGCGTATAAAGTTTTATGTATCTGTAACGGCCGGTGTAGAGCCCGTTTAGACGTTTAGAAATAGTATATTGGGGGAGTTGTACTGATTTTGCGGTAACGCGCTGACCAATCTATTTGTAAGGGGCTAAAAATAGCATGGGATGCTGCGGTGCGTTCGAAGTTTAAAAAACGGGAATAGATTTATCTATTTTTACGTTTTAGCAGAATTATAAGAAGATACAAAATAATCATAACTACAGTAGAACCCGTTTAATATGATTTCCCGCATAATACGCCATTTTCTGCCGGTCCCTGCAACTTAAAGCCCGTTTTCATACATTTTTTCACGGCTAATACGACTCGCGTCCCGCATAATACGTCTTCTAAAACCGATAATGTTGCAACTTACGAAGTGCTTTCAGTCGAAGACCTTATTAATAGTGCAGGTTCCACCCAAAATGCAACCCGAAGTGATGATGAAGACGCACACGAACAGGAGGAAACGCCTCCAATTTTGTCAAATGCTCAGGCGTTGCCAGTTGTAGCAGATTTAAGACGCTATGTATCGTCTATGGGTAATAGCAAAGAAGCGATCCATAAATTAAATTATATTGGAAATCTTGTTATAACAAATGCATCCAAATCATTATGTCAAACTAAAATAATAATTACTTTAAGTAAAACAATTGTTATTAATAAACTATAGCATAAACGTATTTTTTTGTGTCTTCCATTTAAAATAAACAAATTACCTACATACATGTATGTATTTACACAACATTATATAAATAAAGCCTTAAAAGCTTGTTTTTTTGTTATATTATAGACTCGTGCAGTACCGTTGTCGTGTCTTCACCACTACGCACAAAGCCAGCAAGTCCCTAGTGATTTACCCGATGCGTCGCAGCGATACCCAGCCAATTTCCTCCTCTGTAGCCATCGCGCTCGACTTCTACATCCGCCTGTAGATTGTGTTGCCTTAGCGAAAAACCTCGAATCCACCTTGAAGTTTTTAACTGATACAATCTTGATATCGGGTTTTAGTAGACGCGTATAAGAGTCTCAGAACTTTGTATTTTGCACCCATTTTGGAGGGTATAGATTTGTTTGTGTGTTTCTATTCTTTGATTCCTCGTAGTGAGTGGGGTACCTATTATTTTATTGAAATACATTTCTATGAACATATAATTACGCAGAATTTTCATTTCATCGAAAAGCATTTCTCCTCGCATGAGGTATTTTTTTGGTAGTCACAAGTGTTACCTTACCTAACCTACGTAGTTAATGTTTAAGATATCCTGTAAACATCATGGTTTCAGCAGAAAATAGCGTTCGATGAAATGAAATTCGATGAAATGATACAATCGATGCAGTGAAATTCGATAAAATGATGGTTTACCGACTGAATGGTTGACCGATACTGTAATGAGTGTCAATGAGGACTTTGAATAAAGAAGTACCAAAATGGCGGATATAACATAATACAGAAAAGTAGGGTGAGGCACGGAAACAAAGAGCTTTTGGCAATAATGTCAGAGAAACATGGTTATTAAAAAAATATTAAGTGGAGTATGAAAAGTTTGTTTTTTGTTTGACTTGTTGTAAGGTTTTGTAATGGCTAATCCCGTAAAAACGTGTTCATGAGTACATAGTTAAAGTTAAAAAATACATAGATTAAGCCCTAAGTTGGTAAAAGGGCATGCTAAGAGTAATCTTTACCGTCATACTTACTATTCATCAAGATCGTTTAACCTACTACCAAGCAGCAGTGTTTGCATTGTTGTGTGCCGGTGTAGGGATAAGACAACCGGTGAAAATACATAGCGTCCTAGTCCTCAGGGTTGGCAACGCCTTGGTAATCTTAGGATTGTAGTCTCAAGATTGTAGTTATGAGAAGTAATACACATGTCTCTCATTTACCATCAGGTGGCCTGTGTGCGCGTTAGCCTATGCCTATGCTAACGCATAAAAAAACCTTATCATTAATCAAGACATGTTACTCTCCAAACAGCTGCTTAATTTTAGCAGACGACTTTTTAAATCCCATTTTATATAACTTATCCCTTTTCTAATATATTGCCGGAGTGTTCGCTTAATAAGCGTATAAATTCAATATATATGAAACAGTGCCTACCGAGCGGAGACGCGCTTTGGACCGCTTCCAATATACTCGGACCGAGCACCGATACTACAGACTTGAGCAATCACTATTAAATAGAAAAATACCCCGAAATAATGGCGACCCCTTCTTTGAGCTTATCTCTAAAACAGCCTAACCGATCCGAGCCTTAAACATAAATGACATTAATTCTGTTTTATGGGCGAAATATGTTTGGCAAAATGTAACGGTTCCCAACCGTTTCATTTGCCAAACCGTTTTTTTTTCTGTAACAGTAAATATTTCAGGATTTTTATAAAAACTAACCTAACCTAACCTATATAGGGATCTACACGATAGTACTAAAATAAATCCTGAAATATTCACAGTTACCGAAAAAAAAGGGGATGGTAAAGGAAACATGATTTTAACTAGCAGAATAGAGCCCCTGAAAAGATAAATTTCACTAAATATGTATGATGGTACGAATGAAACATGATTACTTTAAGCCTTCTTAGTCAATACTAATGGGAATATTTTTATCACCATGTTTTATTCTGTATTCCTCCGCTTCGAGACGGAACATAGTTATAGTAACTAAATTTAACCAAGTCCGTAGCCTCCGCGGCCCCTGACACTCAGGCAGTCCTTGTAGAATTTTATCTGAATCCAGCTACAAAGGGGTTTTGATCAATTTTACCGTTTTATTCCTAGTCCGTCTGTGCCGGATAGCGCTTTGTTATGTAATGCTCTAGTTAACCAAAGAACAAAGGAATATTCCACTGTTATTTTTTGATCCTCCGGTATTACGAAGGTCAGTCAGGTCAGGTCAGGGCTAAGAGAAAGCATTCTTCAATCGTTTAAGAAGCTACCGTTCTAATGGGAAGGCCCGGTAGACAAAAAAAATTTGAAGGTGTTCCCTTCGATTATTTACGAAGCAGTATGGCCGAGTTAAAAACAATACAATAACATGTCAAAAACAATATTGCTTTACCGCGTAGGATACTGGTAATTGCACAAAAGATACCTACAGCGTCAAAGTGTATCCAAAAGTGTTCACAAAGATAAGGAAAGATAATATGCCAGAGCGTGTCCGGTATCAAAAAAAAAACCAATCGAATACCTCTTGGGAAGCGCGTAGATTTTTGACGTGTAAAAGTACCCGTGCGGCCTACTTACTGAATTTTATATTTTTTATCTTGAAATCCTACAAATTGGCCTACTTACGCCAGAATCGCAAAAACTCGGCAAACAAACTTTAATTAGTTATCCAAACCCCGGCTTAGGCTGAGCCGAACTTGATTAGCTATTTGATAAATAACGACGACACGCCGTGAATAATTCCCCCCTGCGAGAATTACGGGGCTCAGTTACTTTTCTCGGGAAGACAATTAATTAAACAGGGAACATAACTATACAGGATTGGAGGGGGGGGGGGGGTAAGTCAATCTGTTTCAAGTGACGTCACATACTTTTAAACTAAAAGCTCTCCCCCCCTCCCCTGACGCTTCACCCCCCAAACGAAAAAAGGGCTAAGGACAAAAATGTTCCTTATTAAATTCTAAAGATTATGTTTTTTTTTATAGCTCGACGGTATTCAAGCTATAGCTACAGTAACGGCCACTAATATATCGCCTTTGTACTCACATCTCATACGATTCCATACAAATATGACTTACTTAAAATCACAAACAAAATTTCATATCCTAACTCAAAAATGTACATTTTTTTACTTTTAATACGATGTAAATAAACTTCACGTGTTTCGGTCAAATCTTGCAAGTTAATTTCGAGCTAGTTCCCGATGATGGAATGAGCTAAATTTGGAATAAATTAATGTAATCACGATGATAGTGCGGTATTATGGTTAGTATCTAAGAACAGAACTGATAATGAGGTCGTACGGTGGCAACAGAATCGCTGCAATGATTGACGTAGATTCCCGGACTGGTTGGTTTGGTCTTGATAAGCACATGATGACTGTGCAGAAAGAAGTCAAGTCGTCAACAAAAGCTTGTCCAAAAAAATGATTTTGATATAAACTAATTAAACACCTATAGTCCGTTCGCGTTAAGAATGCAGTGACTCATCAGTGCAACAGAAGGGTAAATGTGTATTCGCAGTGGAGTTAAAATTCAAACAAATTATATTTTAAAAGATTAAGTTTAATGGATAAAAATAAACATAATTTTGAGCGACCTGATTGGTTAGGGGGCGTGGACAGGCCGGCGGACAACAATGATTTACTGCATTCTTAACGCGAACGGGCTGTACATTATTACTACGCACATAAACATACCAATACTAAGTGTAAATTTAAATTGAAGACATACCTTTTTGGACAGGAATGTTTTCTAGTAAAAATTCAACAATATTGAATATTTTCTTTTTCTGTGCACCAATTTGGTTAGTTTCTGTAGGGTTATTTGGTTGACTGGTAGAGAGTGCCATTGGGCATTAAGTCCACCATTTTCTTTAGTGGAATAATGATGTTTCTTTTAAATCTTTATTGCACAATATCCATCCTGTTAACTTCGCCGTAATCGGTCCTGTCCTGGTGTATTATTCTCTTAAAAACGGCGTTCGATCGGTCGTGCATTCTCAATTAGGCAGCATTATACGTTCGATCTTATCGTCAAAAGTCCTGCTGCCTACTTTAGAATGAGATGAGAATACAAGCGCTAAAATGTGTTTTGTACGCTCTGACGGGACTACTTAAACTCGCCGGTTTAGTGCGTTCACTCGTTCGACCGACCGAACGCCGTTTTTGAAAGAATAACACCCCAGAGTGTCTATTCTACGCGGTAAAACATTGTTTTTTTTTGACATATTATAACAGAGTTATCATAACGATGTTGACGAAACAATACCGTGTCAAAAGTAATATTTTTAACGCAAACCTTCTTGAAAACTGTCAAAATGTATCGAATTGACATAAGCTGTCTATGGTGATGGCACCAATTATGGACACTTTTAGCTGACAGGCACTAGTAATGGACACTGTACTCTTAAATTTCATACGGTCCTAAATTGATTGCAAAACAAAATAATAACCCTTATCTTCTGTAAAATAAGAATCAAGTGTCCATTATTGGTGCCTTGTCCATTACTGGCTCCATCACTCTACGTGACCAATCGCCAGCTTACGTCAATCTTATACATTTTCTATAAAGATAACGTTCTCGCAAAACATCTCGTCTAGGGCCACTAATCACACATCCAAAACTTACAGCATTACGAAAGCTCTAATGTTGTCGAACAAAGCCAAGCTTATAATCACGAGCTTACTCAAAGCCCGAACTGGCAGGTGGAACAGAAAAGTCCCGGGCTTGCGAGAGCTTTGACCCGGAAAAGCTTTCGGATATCCGGTAGACAACCTGTTCGGAATCAATAGCGGAACGTACCTCATCCTTATGAAATATGCATCGAATTCGCATCCTACATACATTACCGTAGGCATATTCCGGTGTGAGGTTAGATTTTGTTAGCGCCTTGACGTAGTTTTTTAGGGTTCCGTACCCAAAGGGTATAAACGGGACCCTATTACTAAGACTCCACTGTCCGTGTGTCTGTCGTCACCAGGCTGTATCTTATGAACCTACATAGCTAGAAAGTTGAAATTTTCACAGATGATGTATTTCTGTTGCCGCTATAACAACAAATACTAAAAACAAGTATGCGGGTGTTTATGGATCGCGATGATCACTTACCACCAGGTGTCTCGCTTGCTCGTCTGCCTCCTTTTTACATAAAAAAACAGAATAAAATAAATATTTAAGTGAGGGTATAATAACAGGCCACCTTGTCACTGAATTCTAGGCGGTTAGAACTATATCGTCTTGGACCTGAGGGCTTATTGTCTAACGCACTCGCAATCGCAATCGGCTCCAAAGTGGAGCAATTGTTTTCATTCTGTATGCAGACAAGCCTTCGATTTTCAAAATGAAAACGATCGTGATTGCGAGTGCGTTAGACAATAAGCACTCTGTTTTCTTACTGTCAACGTTTTGATAGCTCTTATTTACTTGACAGCTAATGGCGGCCGAGTTAAAAACAAAACCGTAAGAGGATAATTATTTTTACCGCCAAGAATAGAGGATTATATTTGTGCTGAGATTCTACACGTACACCTTATTGTTTTTGACGTTTTTCCGTATTGTCAACGTTTTGAGAGTTCTATTTACTTGGCAGTAATAGTGACCAAGTTAAAAATAATACCATTACAAGTCAAAGGCAATGTGGTTTTTCTGACTAGGATAGAGCCTCAGTACTTTTACCCTTTGGCGAGAGTAAGTTGCATCGTCAATTTGAACTCCCGATCTTAAACTTAGCAGGTTGGTATACAACACGAAACCGTGCTATAAACAGCTAACAGCGAACCGTCTCTCTATATGAAATGTTCTGACACCTCACAGAAAGTTTAAGGCCCATTTTGTTACAATCCATCCAGAATACGCCCTCCATCGGCTTGCACGCCGTCGTCTGCACGGTTAATTATAAGCTTACCGACACGATTAACACTTTCAGCGCCCGCGTCACTAGGAATCGGACACAGTAGAGATAAGTGTGGAGTACTGGGCACTGATGGTGAATCATTTCAGTTGGGACAGGTCGATACACTGCATGCTGTCTCTCTAACGTTGCCTTTTGTTTTAAATTCATATAGCATTGTGAGGTAGTGGTTGACACTGTGAATGAGACAGAATAATTCGCAAGAAGTATTGGGTGAAGTAGTATTAGCTTTATAGACAGAAAAGAAAGAGGTAGACTCGAGGTCGTATTAATATTTTATGTTAAGTGTCCGTCTCAAGATGTGTCAAAAATGTCAGTTTTCTAACACTTGACGTTTATGGGCCGTATCTTAAGTCGGGCATCTCAATCGTGACTGATTAAAGACCGTAAAAATAAACTCTAATTCAATTTTTTTATTGCATGGCTTCACTCCTTTTAAGGTGCATTTCGCCAGTGTCAAGCTATTTATGGACAGTCCCATGATCTTATTAGAGAAATATATCCACGGAAATTACACGCAAAAATAAGTGTTCGGTAAAAGAGTATTTTTTCTTACAGACTAAACAATAGCACATGGGGTTAACTGCATACGCGCTTCTGTCAAGTCTAATAATAAACTCAACTTGACCGAGATGCCCGTCACAAGATACGTCAAAGTGAACGTCATTTTAAACGCATCTGAGACGGGCATTACAATTGAGGTCAATTATTTAAAGGATTGAAAAGTAATTTTATTATAAAATTAGTGCCTTATTGTTATAACTCATCTCCAGAATAATACCGTTATTACGTCAACAACTGCACGGTTAATTATAAGCTTACCGACACGATTAACACTTTCAGCGCCCGCGTCACTAGGAATCGGACACAATAGAAATAAGTGTGGAGTTCTGGGCACTGATGGTGAATCATTTCAGTTGGGGCAGGTCGATACACTGCATGCTGTCTCTCTATTGCCTGGTATAGGTTAGGCTACGGCTTCTTAGTGTAATACGCCATTTCAACAACACATAAGTTAGTGTTAAGGTGGCTACATACAGATCTGAAAGCGTGATTAACTTATATTAACAAATACAAGCATGCTTGAGACTCTATATGACTACATAATGCAAGCATTACCTTAGCACATAATTGGTATAAGTGTATGAAGGTTTATTTTACACACTTATGACACGACGGTAACGCAAAGCCGTAGGATTATACTATATAAATATTATAAAACAATAAATTACGATAATTTAGAAACTAAACCCAAATACGAACGAACATATTTTTTAATTCCGTCCATGTTTGACGGACGGTTTGAGAGGACATTCATAAAAATATCGTTCCTTTATTTTCTTTAATGTGCGTGTGTCTATGTAAGTAAAGTTTTTAAAGCGCATAAACAATCACAAGACATATTTTCATCGATACATACATTTTGAATTTGATTTCATTTAATTTTGATTTAATAAACATACAGGCGAACTTATCATAACTTATCGGATTTCTGTGGTAAGACCATTTTCTTTATTTCAAAATTCAATGTTCCATTTTGTATTTTCTTTTATTTAATAACGCACTTTTCTATTACGCAGTTTATTTTATGAAGATTGTGTCATTTAAGATCATCAATTTCTATTTAAAACTTATACGATATCAAATTCATCAATTTGTGTCCACCTGCTTGCCGCCAACTTCAGAACTTTCACATCAAAATAAAAACCTATTTCTCGGATCAACTAACTCCCAAATAATTTCCCAAAGCCCGACTTAAGCCTCCGTTCGTAAGTAAACTTGACTTCAAAGTATAATAGAGTTATCCATACATAGTTCCAACATACGAGCATTTAGGCAGCCCGAACCGCAAACTGGGATCTACAGAAATTCACACATGCGACCCTAGCTGCTGCTAACTCTACTTAAACACTAAATAACCTAAAGTCAACTCTAAATCCTGTAATATACAGCTTCAGTGAAGGCAATAGCCACATGGCAGCGGGACTAAAACGACCACAGTAGCCTTTACGTTTGTAAAGAGCGATTATAAACTGTAATGTTCGTTGTTAAGCGTTTGTAAGCCGCAGCTGTAAGTCGGTGTACAGACTAAATACCTCATAGTACTAATGCCACAGTTGGTGTTTCTCTTACAGCTTATAAGTACGTGTCATGTGCTTAGGGGCTTATAAATGGATGTTGAATTAAAAATAGCAGCCAACCCTAGGAGTTGGGAGAATTCACGTACGTTGAACTTTTTGGGAAAGTAGTAATAAATATATACATGTTTGTTCGTTTTTAAGAATTACTAAATGTTTTGTCTCTGACTTTAAGTTCATCTTTTTTTTTGTTAAATAATTATAACTTGATGTGACTCATATCTTTAGCAATTTGTCTTTAAAATTTTGAACATTCTAAAACAAGATCAATCAAGCACACACTTTTACGGCGGTTAGGAGACAAATCCCCTCCGTCACAGTCAGCCTCGATTTATTAACGAACTTGGGCAATAAATGCGTCGCGCTCGACTGTACCTGCAGTGGGAAACTTTACAAATTCCATTGGCATTATTTGGAACGACAATCCATTATACTTTTACCGCTTCAACACAATGACATACTTAGATCTTGCTGGGAAATGCGGTTGAAGTGGTGCTGGTTGGTATTATTAATAAGAATAATAATGGATTTATTAATTGTACAAAAGAATACACTTAATATACAAAAGACGAACTTAATGCCGTAAAGCATTCTCTACCAGTTAGCTTTTGGACAAAGCAGAGATTGTGGTGGCGATGCGACATAGGGTCTAACTAATGGGGTTACACTACATAACTTCGGAATAAAATATTTCGGAGTATTTAGGTGCTCCCCTTATTATTAATGTGGGTGGATTCATGCAATTTCGGGTAAATAAAGTAAAAGCACATAAAAAATCAAGACCGAATTTCCCGAAAATGATAATAAAATGTAGATGTAGATCTAGATTTGTAGAGAATATGAAAACGATCACTCTACTTCTACAGATGTAATTGGTAAATACGTCAGCGGGCCGATTATGGTTGTGTTTATCGACGTAGATAAGCGTGGATAAAGCATCTGTCACTTTCTGACCTGTATGTAAGTGCGAGAGTGACGGATGCTTTATCCACCGCGATAAAGGCGACCATAATACGGGCCCAGGTTATTATAATGTTCCACGATGTTTTCGTTACTATGTTCTGTTATTTTTAAATTACTCTCACTGTGCTGTATTCGTTGTTTTTTTATAAACTGTGTTCTTCTTTATATACACCGTTTATCCATTGCGGTGAAGTTTTAACATGGACATCTTTCTAATCACACTCAGAATTTTGACATGATCAATTGCTCAAATCAGCTTTGAAATAAATCTGGGGACCTAGTGAAAAAGGGTATAACTCTCCTGAAGATCAAAGTGAAAAAGAGTTTAAGTCTAGTATACTACGTTTATGTACATACCCCTTTTAACCGACTTCAAAAAAAGGAGGAGGTTCTCAATTCGACTGTATGTTTTTTTTTTTTTTTTTTTATGTTTGTTACCTCAGAACTCTCGACTGGGTGAACCGAAATTGATGATTTTTTTTTTATTTGAAAGCTGGTGCTTTCCATTTGGTCTCATTTTTTTCAAAATGATGATTTGATGATGGAGTCCATGAGGAATCGACGGAACTCTTCAAAATTTATAGGCACACCTATAGCGATTTTGGTATTTTTCATTGTAACTCGTGTATTTGCTCTTGGAAAGCACTATTTGGTAAAGTGGAACTGATGATGAAAACCACAGATGGCCACCGGAACTCCTAAACGGTATATATTTCAAGGGTGGCGACAAGATATTTCGATTAAGATAGTTGAGCGATTATGACGAAGCATATGTACGTTTAAATATATGACTATGACTTTCCCACGGCGTTGCTTGCGGCGAGATTGAATTTAAATGTTCTATAGTTTTTTATTAAATCTTATTAGGTAATTAAAGTGGGACTACAAAACAGCATAATTATGACCACTAAAAAGTATAAAATAAAATAAAAGTTTAAAAAAACAAAAAAACCGCCTTCAAAAAGCAAAAAATAACTTCATTTAAAATGGTCGGTAATAGGTCAGTCCAACTGAAGTCGGCGTCCTACAATATTTTAACCAAAAGCAGACTTCAGTTGGACTGACCTATTACCGACCATTTTAAATGAAGTTATTTTTTGCTTTTTGAAGGCGGTTTTTTTGTTTTTTTAAACTTTTATTTTATGTAGAACAAGTTAAGTCGACTTACACCCTTTTTCACTAGGTCCCCAGATATATATCGTACAATTTAAATTCTGACTGCAAATAATTTGTTTCGCATCTGCCGATATTTTATGGGCAGTGTCAACTCCAGCGTTTTCAATGATTCTGCAACGCTGATAACGGTGTATGTTTATAATACTCGATATTACTACTCCTAAACTGTGCTGTAGTTAACTAAATGTAACCCAGATTGTAAACTGTTAAAGGAATGGAGCCCCGTTACCGCGGGCATTGTCGGTCCATTGTTCGCTCTCAATCAGGATTCAATCTCGCCTGTTTTCATATCGGCCGATCGAAATATCATTGGAAATGTCGCGAACAGAGCGACTGTGATCAGGTGCGGGTTACACGGCGTGGTATTGTGGGCGGAGACGCGGCAGGGTTAACATGGGTGGAAATACTGCCCCCCTACGGAAAAAAGGCAAATCTAATATATGAATTGTATTGTACTTCCAACCTTATTATAACCGTTGAGAGTTTAATATGCTTCTATGAATTCATTGAACTTGTGCCTTTTCTCCGTAGCAGGGCAGAATAATGTTTATATAGTTGCAACTTGCGGCTATTAAGGCGCATTTGCACCGGCGCGGCAAAGCGAGCGGAAGCGAGACAAGATTTTTTTGTAGTGAAAAGTTTCAATTCCCTGTCCTTCTTCTCGTCTCGCTTAACCAGTGGAATGCACCTTTAGGATCTCAGTCATATGCTAGATTGTGATTGATTTTAATAAGCGTCTTGATTCCGTAAATACCTAACAAGACATGAGAAGTTTGAAAATTACAATTTTTTACCACATAATATTTTCGGAGAAAAAGTGACAGACAGATAAATACATACATACTCTGGAAAAAAAATACCCTCCTTCGGGCAGTCGGGTAAAAAGTGAAGTTTATATTTTCTACTCTAAAACCAAAACACATGTTGCGAACACTGCTGCTAGGAAGCGCATTTTTACACAACTTTTTGAACTAAATTATTTGTTTTCATAAAATTTTCATTCATAATTTTTAGTATCGCTCGAACCCTATATTTTTTAGAAGTTCTTAAGTATTCAACGTGTAGATAAGGCTAGGTTAGGTTAGGTTTGATTTATAAAAATCCTGAAAAAGCAACAGTTATTGAAAAAAATACTTTATGAATTCCGATGATTATGATTTGAAACACTTAAAAAATTAAGTAAAAAAAAAATGAGACAATATGGAACCCTGGTGCTTAGCGGTAGGAAAGCGGGTAAAATGGTGGTGGCGACCAGGATCGCACGATCTACTCAACAAAATAATAATAATTTATTCCTAAATGATAATATTCGAATGACAGCCCGTGTGTTGCCGCCACAGAGCGGGTCGGAGCAAAACGATTTCACATCGCATTTCGTGACGGTACCTTTTATTTAAGATTTTTTTTCCTCTCAATTCGATATGCTTAATTTATTTTAGAATGAAAATATTTTTGTTGCTTAAATATAATAGACGTTACGCATAAGTGATTTTATTTTTTACTGGGGGCTCTTTACTCAGTAATTACCATATTAGTTTTGGCATATTATCATATTTTCTACGTTTTGATAGCTCATACTTACTTGACAGTAATAGCGGCCTAGTTGAAAACAACAGGTATAGGTACGATGACATGTCAAAAGCAATATGGTTTTATCCAGTAGAATAGAAGCCTAGCGCCTTTTTATTGGTTTGTTATGGTTTATGGTATTGTTTTAACTCAACCGCCATTTACTGTCAAGTAAATAAGAGCTATCAAAACGTTGACAATCAGGTCAAAAACGATATGGTTTTTACCGTGTTGAATAAACCTCTTTATATTGTGTTTCTTTCTTCTAACTCTTTTTAGATGTTTTTTTTTTAACCCTCGACAAATCAGAATGGTGTTATAAGTTTGTGGTGTATCTGTTTGTGGCATCATCACTCGAAAACAGAAGAGCCGATTTAAAAGACGTTAATGATAGCTCTTATTTACTTGACAGTAATTGCGGCCTCGTTGAAAGCAATACAATAACATGTCAAAAGCAATACGGTTTTACCGATTAGACTAGAGCCCCAAAGGTTTTGTAGAAAATGCCTCTATTTGACTTAGCACAGCTATTCTGCCTTCCTTGGAAATAAGGGCGTATGTCTCATAGAACCGCGTTTCAGTGACCTTATTTATTAAGATAGAGGATAAAATTGACTTTGACTATCGAATTGCGTATGCGTCTATTTTATTTATTTAGGAACGCAGTATTATCGCTGTACAGTTTGTGCGGACTTTAACCCTTTTTTCCAAGTACCTACCTTGAAAGTTAATGAAATACTAAAGACCTCTAAACCTCGTTGGTTTAACTTTAATACAGAATCCATTGAATTTAACGAGATTTTAGTTTGATTGAAATTGACAAGAGTCTAATGAATTTTTATTGTTTTCTATCAGACGACCTTTGTTGTGAGTTTATTTACCTTGCTGTTTAAATTGATTTTATAGGTTGTTTTATTAGTGAAATTAACATTTATATGTACCTTTTTTAATAATGTACCTAAGACCAATAAAGTAAAAAGATGGCTAGTCGAGCCAGACCTTCCATGATCATAAAGAACTGTATATTTTATTTAGTTTTAATTTATTTTCAATTTTTATAATTATATTGTGACATTTATTTCACAATAAATTACGTTTAAATTAACGTCACTGCACTGTTATATTTTTCATTACACCTTATTTCAGTTTTACTTGTTATTTAAATTACAAAAAAAAAAAAATAGTGACCCTGATCGCGTATTTTAGATCGCTGTGAAAATGGGCCAATTAACTTTTCGTTTTCTTGTTTGTGGGGCATTTTACTTTTATGAAAAACTATAAGGGTTTTATTTTTATTTAAATAGTTTCTTTACAACGATAAGAATACGATGTTTCCGTCTCTATCAACCGATTTAGTCCCGAATGAAGAGTAAAATGGATAGGGTATCCAAAATTTGAAGTTACTTACCTTTAAAATCAAAATCAAATAATATATTATTATCATTAAGTGTTTCTTAATGACTACCCTGGGAGTCGATGTTGGAATCTTACAGATAATTGTGAAATCATAATGTTGTGATTCTCATATCACTTGTTATTAAAAGTCGTGTTTTTTGCGCTGTAATGATTGGTCGTCAAAAATAGTAGTTAAGTGCTACTTTGGCTCCGCTATTTATATCCCCGTTTATTTTTAAATACTTTTACATCTAAAGAAATAATTATAATCGTTAGGTACGTGGTGATTTTGCGAAATTCTTACGCTATTTTTACGCTGGTTGTATTTGATACCAGCGTAAAAATTGACAAAGATTTAGAATCGAAAATTTAAATTTAAAATTTCAAAAGAAAAATCGTTGGTTTTCTATAGACAAATTTTTTATAGCGTTGACATAAGCGGTCCAAGCGATCTGTCGTTAGCTTACGTCCTTTAAATTTTGTCGATATTTATTAATTTGTTTATTTATTTTACGGCATGGAGATCGCAAACGAGACACCTGATAGTAAGTGGGATCTGTGAACCATTTACTTTCTCAATGCCATAATCCTAACATCGCAAATACGTTGCCAACCCTGAGAACTAAGATAGTACTTTCATCGGATGCCTTATCCCCACACCGGAACAGAGCAATACAAACACTGCTGCTCGGCGGTAGGTTAAAAAATTCGGAAGGTCTTTGCACTAATTTTCTTGGAAACCACTGTATTATTAGCGTTATGCACCTTACAATTTTAGAAATGTGTGTCACTATGGGCAAGAGGTTAATGTCAGAGCACTTTATTTGTTTGTATAGAACTATAGATAACCTATTTGTATATAATACGACAGAGATAACCTTTATATCTGCGGTCAGCCGTTTAGCCGTAATATTATTAGTCCTAGAGAAATAACGTCATGTTCGGACCCGCGTTGTGACCAAAATGTAGGAAGTATAATCGTCCGATCCGCGGCGGTACCAAGGGTGTCTTAATATACCTGGATAACTTAATATCTCACCATTTTAGTTTAAATCCGTGCACTGCAGTAAGGGCCTTTTTATTTTCACGCCACTCTGTCTTGTTCTATGCTAAAGCCACCCGTATATTTATTTATGATTTAATTTTTATTTTTATGGCAAGGAAAAGGCGCATGTCACAAGCCCTTAGGCCACGATGGTCAGTGGGATCTGGGACTCATACACATTTTAATTTTCAAGCCTACAATCTCAAGACTGCAATCCAAAGAATCTATGGTGACCTAGCGACATCTAGCAAAAACTTGCAACAACTAACTCGATAGCGCTACCAGTGTCAAACAGCGCAACAATCTGACAGTACGCTACACCGCGCTAACGAAATTACCCCAGTCAATTGACATATACAACGTCCAACTTCATCCCAATCAACTTCGGTCCCCAGGCATAGCACCCGGCTGGAGAGAGATCTCTCTATTGTCCTCTCTTTCTACAACTCCAAATGCGCTGCCAACCCAGAACGGCTAGCTGTTTGTCGCTCGGATCTCCCTTTCTATCTAGTCTTTAACGATAGAGACGCACTGAGCGACAAGCGAGAAAATGCAACTTGTGCTACCCGTGCTGAGGACTCATAAGATAGATAGATAGATAGATAAACATCTTTATTCACATATTACGCCATGACAAATTGAAACACATTGATTGCGGTTATTCCACCATTTCATCGATCCATCTATTTCCAACCGGCTGCCTTTAGACCTGCGACTAATCTCTTCATAGTCTTTCAAGTCATAGGTCATCGGTTTAGATAAGCTGTGCGTTCTCTATCAGTCAGTCAGAGACAAAGTTTTATGTGTAGATAAAACACTCCCGATTATCTTTGTACAGTTCACACGTTCGAGCAAAACGTGAATATCCGTAGTAACCCGCAAAACCCTGTCCGCGAGCCGTAATAAAACTTTATAGTAACATATGTTGCTATAATAAAACCTTTTGCCCCAAAAAACTACCTTTTACAGTCTCGCCGAGCCGCGTAAACTGCCGCCGTTACTCAAATCTTAATAGGTTTTATTGGAAATATTGTAATAGTCAACTTTTAGGCAGAATACACGTATATTTTGACTATCTTCTAGTGGTCTGCGGGCCTAGTATAGTTGCGTTTATTGCGTGACAAAATGTGGATAAAGCATCGGTCACTCTCATACGTTACAAATATTATACGTAGCCCGTTAACTTAATATGGGCAATCAGGGCATCAACCTTGCAGAATCTTGTTAACTTAAACACCCAGTAGCTGCTAAAGTACTGATCTAAGAGTAAAAAATTTTACTCTTAGATCAACAATTTTTGTAGAAAATTGTATGTAGAAACTTTTGTCAGAATGAATCATAATGATATTCGTACAGATATTCGATATATGAGCAAAAATCTGAAAAAAGTACCTTCAACCCCCCCTTACACCCTCAGAAAACCCAACGGGGGGAGTACTTTTAGTATGTTCATCTGGATACCGATAACTGTAGCAATTTACAAAACTACACGAATTGTGTCCCCTGATTTTATTAATTTTCTTGAGTTACGGTAAGTGACGGATGTTTTGGCCAAATGTTGTCACGCGATAAAAGCAGCTATATTAGGCCCCCTGTATTCTTTATTGGTGGTAGGACCTAGTGCAGGTTCCGTACGGATTGCTACCACCGTTTTTTCCTTCAACCTACCGCCAAGTAGCAGTTCACCTATTGTTGTGTTTCGGTTGCGTGGGAGTGTTACAGTATTGATATAACAAGCCTTATTGCTTGCAATGTTTGTATTTAAATATGACAGTTTAGGTGAAATCTTGCTAGTAAATTTTGCACCAGTTCACGTTAATGGAGTGGGTTGAATTTTTTTATTGAAGTTACCATAATTGCATCACTTGCCATAATATTCATTTGCCATAACTCATTTTTCTGAAATCATGACTACTCAGAATTGTTATAAAAACCAAACCAAACCTAACCTAACCTATTTGGGCGCTATATGAAAAATATAGTTAAGAAAAAAACCGTGATCTCTACGAGACGACATGCGATATTTTCACTAAAGAGCGATCTCTTTCAAACAACCTAAACCTTCCGTATCGTTTACCAATACCAAATACATGCTCAGATCATTAAACAAACACGTTGAAAACGACAAAAACGTGGACGATATACGTATCTTTCCCCAAAAGTCTTGCTAAAGCATAAATTAGTTTCTTTGTCCAACTAACTAAAGAACTTGTACTATTAATCACGTCACGGGGTAATACTGGCTATTGAAGTCGATACAGACGAAGCAAATGGCGCGTATCGCCGAGATAACTTGTTATCTCGAGATAGGAAATCCTGTGCTATTAGGAGTTGATACATATTGGAAGCGCTTTGCGGAAAAGATTCCCGAGGTTTACCTATTAAATAAATAAAATGGGTCCATATTGGCTCATATAATTATTTTTACTCATAACGTATTGTAAGTCATAATCATCGCAACTCATAACGCATTTTTTTCAGCAACTGTTACTTTTTAGGATTTTTATAAATTAAACCTAATCTAACCTAGTCTTATCTACACATTGAATATTTCAGAACTTCTGAAAAGTTTACGGTTCCAGCGGTATAAACATTACATTTTCGGAGGTCCAATAATCGGAGTTACAATTTTATATGAACTTTGGCGCTGCTAAATAAAATAAATATTATGTGCCCCGTGTGGTTGCCGACTTAGAATAGTGCCACTACATGTCTTCCCGTGGATGTCGTAAGAGGCGACTAAGGGAATAAAGGCTTATTCTTAGGCCATGGGCTTGCAACCTGTCACTAATACGCTGGTAAACAACTTAGGGCCTGTTTCACAATCGTCAAGTAAAGCATATCTGACACATAAATTTAGCCCTTTCCTTTTCTTACACTTGAACATAGACAAGGAGAGAGCTAACTTTAACTGGCACATAAATTTACTTGTCGATTGTGAAACAGGCTTAGCCTACTTGTGCAAAATGTGGTTACAAAATTATCAGCAATCATTAGAGTTGTTGGTAATTCTGTAGCTTTATCTACTCTGGGAATGAAAACGTGAAGGTATGTACCTATGTATGTACATAAAAAAACGTCTAAGACTCAGAAACAAGTACTCGCGCTCATCCCAGAAAATATTTGCCCATATAGGGATTCGAGCCCGGGACCACTAGCTTCGTAGGTGGAGTCGCTGCCATGCCAACTAACTAATCAAAAAATAGAGGTAGGTAAGAGATTAACAAGGTACAAAGAAATATTATTGTGTTCTCGATTTCATAAACCTAAGTTTACGAAATAGACAGTGTAGCTGATATAGTGAGTGTATTAATATACTGATCTTGACAGAAATATCGGGTCGGTAGCTTGACCACGAGTACTTTAATGTCACGTTTTGAATCGCCTTTACAATTCTAAAACCTTTAAGCCTTTAAGCCTTTGACATTTTATTGTATGTCAACGTTTCAATAGCTCTTATTTACTTGACAGTAATGGCTGCCGAGTTTATACGATAACAATACGGTTTCAGTGTTGGTTGCAATTATAACAAAATTGCATTTTGTCAAATAACTGTAGTTACAATACAATGGTTCCCGAATGATAACCAATTCTCATGCGCGAACTTTATGGGACTTTTATTGGTCCCTTTATGGAATTTTAAATTAACCGCGCTGTTATTATAACACTCTAAAAACACGTACAAACTGTCATCCATTAATAAATCGGCATCAACACCCAAGAGCCTATTAACCGTAACCAGCAGTGGCAGCCCTAATTGCAATTACGTTTATCATGTTGGCACGCTGGCCGCACGACGCGCTGTGATTGGTCCGTGGCGTCGCTTAATTGGCGCTGATTGGCGGGCGATACAACGATTAGGGTTGTCATGAGGATTCGGACATTATGTTGTTGGTTAAACGTCACGGTGTAATTGTGGTTAATTAGTAACAGTTAAGTTTAATTGGTGTTAAACTACCAAAGAGCAGTGGAATTGATTATGCTTATTCAAGAAGTAAGTAAATAAAACAAATATAGGTAAATATCACAGGACAATTATACCACTCACTGACCTAGTCCCACACTTAGCTCTAGGTTTATACTGTGGGTACTAGGTAACGATGCAAACATTTATGTTTCTCTTTCCACCTTAGCTTATTAAAAAGTAATAGAAGCTGTCCTTATAAGTCATTATTGCTAATGGACGTTTGTGCAACTGAGTGATACATAATACACGTAAAGTTCGGACCGCGGGAAATGCCACGCGCCGTCCCAATCTTCGTTCCGAACCGTACATTTTTTACTGTTTTAATATTACAGTTGCATTTACACGTACCGTTCGGAACGAAGATTGGAACGGCGCGTGGAGTTTCCCGCGGTCCGAACTTTACGTGTAAAGGCCACTAATGGTCAACCGCAGAGTTCCACGTCAAAAGTGCCATTACCTTGCCGGCGGTACCATAATTTGGAGGAAGCAGGGACTTAAACGGAGTGCACGTATTCTTTTACAAATTGGTATAACAGTAAAGACATTCATTATTATCTCTGAATCGGGCCTAAGTGTAAAATGTTCCTTAATTTAAACCAGCTCGGACAATTTAAACTTTTCCCGGCAAAAAATCGTTCTCGAAGTTTCTTTAAACTCTGCCCAACTAATTTACTGAATGAGCCGTAATTAAGCTTTGTCAGGGAGAACTTTATGTACAGAATTTGGTAAATTTGACGACATTGTTTTATTTACTGAGGGCTTCGTTGGACTTGGAAAAGACGACGAAATGATGGAACTCCGAAACGGTTTGGTCTAGTCTTAAATATCTAGAATATGTCGGCTACTATTGGCTCTATTTTACTCGTTAAAACCATATTGCTTTTGCCTTGTCATCGTACTGTTTTTAACTCGGCCGCCATTACTGCCAAAAGGGGAACACCCTAAAATCTCGAATTATTTAATTCCGAATTTGAAAAAACCGAATTTCATAATTCCGAATTTTTACAATACCGAAAAAATGTAAGACCGAATATCAAAATCTATAATTTTATATTACCGAATATTAAAATCACGAAAACGTTTTTCCGAATATTATATTTACGAATGTTGACAATTCCGAATTTTCTTTTTACGAAAATTATAATTCCGAAAATTCACAAACCAAATCGATAATGAAAAATTTGGAACTAACCACTTTGAATTGAATTGAAGTCTTCTACTTGAAACAAAAGTTAGGCGAGATGACGAGCACATAACTAAACTAGGTCATCTTACCTTGATAGGTTAGGTTAGGTTAGAGTTGCATCAAGGCGCGAAGCGCCTCAGCTAAGCAGAACAGGAGCTCCGCGGAGCGTAGCTCCGTCGTCTTTGTCGGACATTTCTTACAGTTTTTGAGCATTAAGCATGTTAAACATTGTACAATATTTTATCAGGCGCTTATTTGAAATAAAAAATCTTAGAGAATTCGGGCTGCAAAAATTTCGGAATAATGAATATTCGGGATTCGGATTAGGAATATTCGAAAAAATATTTTTCGGGATTTTAATAATTCGGAAATGTGAACATTCGGAATTTTAAAAATTCGTGATTCTGAAACTTCGTGAAATTAAAATTCGGAATAGTGATGATTCGGAAATTTCAAAATCGGAATTCTGAAATTCGTGTTTATCAAATTCGGAAAAAATATTTCGAGATTATGTAGTGTACCCCTGCCAAAAGCCTGTCGATGAAATTAACCTAGAATATTAACCTAGTCATATTCTTTTTTTGGCATGGAGAAGACAAACAAGTACACACAGGTCACATGATGATAAGTCGGATCTGTGACCCATAACAGTCCATGCAATCCTAAGACCTCAGACCGTGCAACCTTAGACTTCAAATGCGTTGCACACCCTGAAAACTAATATGGAATACCTCTATACTAGTAATTTCACCTTTCTACGACCTTATTACGTACTTATTTATCAGTTACCCACTAATCGATTTAACCTTTAAGCCAGGCTCGTGTTATCGTGGAAAATGATTAGCCTCGCGTCACTCTCGCATGAATCATTAGTTATTATCATAAATAAATATTCAGGAGCGTATTAAATTTCATCCCGCTGTGGTGGCTGGCGGGGATCCAAGGACTGCGATTGGTCCGCGAGGTAACGACGGTGGAAGAGGCCTGGGATGTCCTTGGGCGTAGTTTCAACATTTTGATGTACACAACAAAATCAATATAGTGAAGATAAAAAGGATATTATACACATGCAAACTTATCCCTTTAAGGGATCCCTTTTGTAGTTAAGCCTCAAGATATTGAGGAAAGATATAAGATGTTTTTCAACGAGATTGTGATTGTTGCTGGCTGTATTACTGCTCACTCGATGGATGATGATTGACCTTCCCCAAGAGCCGTTCGGCGGCGGATTCGAAGCGTTGTTTAGAGGCTTCTGAGGTTCTTGAAGGATGATGAAAATATGAACACTGACTTGAGATTATCACATCGATTAAATGTTTATAACTAATCTAGTTAGACAATACAAAAATGCGTCCGCACGCGGCCCTTCGACATGAAGCAAGCCTTGATACAATTGACAGATGATTTATAGACAATATAAATCAATAAACATTGCTTATCTATGACTATAAGTTCAGCAGCAGATAACGCTGTAAATATTGAGACCCTACGCAATGACAAATTCATAAAAAAATGTTAGTTTTCGATTAATAAAGAATTGCCTGAATGTTATAGTAACATCCTTACTTATCTTTATCGATACGCATATTTTAAATGCGAATGTGCGTTAGTTTGTTCGTTGGTTCGGCCTTCACGGTTTGACGCACCAACCGCAACCGATCGATGTGAAATTAGAGATAGTTTAATAACACAGAGACGGACATAAGGTACTTTTCACCAAGGAAAAATTAACAGCTCCCGAGGAACTTCTACGCGAAAAAGGCAATTTTACTGTAATGCAAGTTTAATAAAACTCACGATTATAATTTTCTGTCATGTTTAAAACTCATTTATTTTAGAGCTTTGAGATCAGAGAGAATTGTGTAGTAAAATAAGATGTAGTGACTAAGATTGAAAAGGGCATGCTTCGATGGTTCGTCATTTGGAAAGGATGGATGAAAAAAGATTGACAAAAGAGATATTCAAAGCGAAAGTGAGTGGAAGGATCGGAAGGAATCAAATCGCAGAAATTCTCGAAAAGGGACGAATCTTAAGCACCTGAAACCATGCATGACTCGATGTATGAATGTGGAAGAAGCGAAAGAGATTTGTCAGGATCGTAGCAGATGGAAAGAAGTGGTCTCTGCCTACCCCCCGAGGAAACAGGCGTGATTTAATGTACGTATGTATGTATTTTAGAGCAGACTTTCCTAACGGAACAGCTTCTCCCATTATGGAGTCGCGGGCAAAAGCTCTCAAAAAGTTCTGGCAGGCCACTTCTAGTAATCCTAAATCCGTGTACAAACTGACTATGCAAAATGCTCCCCACGCTGCCCGCGCACTATCCATTCTCTATCCATTAAGACGCCGATTCTTTCCGCGATTGTTTGGCTTTCGACCGGTTTAAGTGAAAACTTTGGCCCACTTTGACTTTGATGTCTGAATACCGAATTGGGTAGTCAGTGCGTTGTTTGTTTGATGTTAGGTTATAGCGTGTGTTGTTTTTTTTGCATGGGGAATACGAATGAGTACACAAGGCCATTATTGTATGACAGTGAACAATAATGCTTTTGACCTTTTAACTTTTTGATAGATGTTATTTACTTAACAGATACGTTTATGTATGGCTGTTACAGAATACTCACATAAACCGAAGCGAAGCGAGGGCGGGTCGCTAGTTATCAATGTTCAGAAACTTATCGGCCTAGTATATTGTTATTATTTAGCCATGTAAATTTGTTTGTCAGCCTATCCTTGTCTTCACCCTCTAACCCGGGTAACTCCTTGTCTAATGGCTCGCATTATCTCCCCCCCCCCCACCCCTCCAGGTCGCGATGATTCACCGGCACCTGCGGGTTGATCTACTTTTGTTCTGATAGAGCGAGCCATTCACAAATGATCTGGCATTGCAAATCAGACTTACGCAAAATAGTGAAGCTATAATTTTGTTTTATACCCCCGATAGCAAAATAGGTTTTTAAAACTATTTAATAGTATTTTTTTCTATAGTTGATCGTCAGTTTCGATAGTAGACCAAATTAATCCTTTATCGCCTTTTAATATACTATGTTTTTTTTTATTGTTTGACATAAGGTCAAAGCTGTTAAGGTATTTTTATCGACTACCGTTAACTATCCATAATTATAATTCATTTACAAGAATCAATTTTATGTAACTTTATAATGATAGATTTTACTCTCATTGTACGGTAAAACAAGAGATAAGATGTTTAAAGATGTTTATTCAGTTATTAGGGCGCACGGGCACTTTTACACGTCAAAAACGTTATACGTTTAAACAAAAAAAAATAAAGAACTGCTACCTTTTAAACGTTTAATTCACGAACCAGCTGAAGTTTCATCGAAACTATAGGTATATTTTTCCATAATATTATTAAGTAGTGTTTATTGAACGATACGCAGACAAACGTAAGTTTCAAAGACTTCTTTTCTGTGTCGCATTACACCAGATCCCACTCAATTTACAACTCCCCCATTTTTCTCATTTTAAAAACAAAATTTCCAAGTTATGCGACCAAGTCGCCCCGTGAACAGCCGCCGCCGCCGCCGTAAGTTATAATGACTCGCGGCGTATAATCGCCGTGATGCTTTGTCTGTGACGGAACAATGTGCTCCCATTCACGGGCAGTCTTTTGTTAACCTCCAGTTAATTTATCGCGCTCAGTCGCAGATTTCTTGTTTTATTGAATGATATGATGGGACATGATATGCTGTGATAGTTTAGGCTAGACCAGATGCAGGGGAGAAAGGGGTAATGGGAGTCAGGGGGGAATGGTGCTCAGTATTTTAATATCTCGATGAAAGTATAAACAAACGAATATCGCCCTACTCGGGTAACTCTTAATTTTCTCGAATTTCACGCCATTTTCTGCTCAAAGCATAATGTTTTCAAGGTATCTTAAACATTAACTACGTAGATTAGGTTAGGTTAGACTTGTGACCACCAATAAAAATTTAACTCATGCGGCGAGAAATGCCTTTCGATGAAATAAAAAATCTGCGCACTGATACGTTTGTTGAATGGCGTTTCGATAAAATAAAAGGTATCTCCTACTTGATGATGACTGCCCAGTCGGTGAAAAGGACTTTGCATTCACAAGTCTGCAATCCTAAGACTGGAAACGAGTTGCCAACGCTATGGAGTATCATGAAATTAATTGTAAGAACGAAAGAAACATAATTTATTCACTACACACAAGAAACACTTGACAAATGCACTAAAAATAAAAGAAATCAATGAATGTGACAGGAACATAACGGATTGTGTTTTCGCGGTAGTGAACTGGCTCAGGATAATGCTGAGGTGTCAGACACCTACACCGATGATTTTCAGTCAGTACCGCAATTACATTCATTCTATACATATTATTTGACTCGGTTTTGCCCGCGACTCCATCCGCGAAAAAGTAGATTATCGCTATTCCCTAGGGCGATGACCTATTTTTCGAAATAAAAATCGATGTTTGTCTCCAGGCCATAATTTATTAGGCCAAATTATTTGGTAATTTTAAGTTTAGGTTTAGGCGTTAATCCGTGAAGACGGAACTAACAGGAGTCAGGATAAACAGAAGGCGGGCAAAAAGCAGTTTTTTTTTTTTTAGTATAATGTCAATCTGAATGACGTGAAGAAGGCCCATAGGTATTGTAATTCTCACTTGCAAGTTATTGCTGTAAGCTTTGTGACGCAACTATGGGTAAGAGTGAGTGGCAAATATCTGCATCTCTGTCTTGCATAGGTATAGCTTTGTTTCAAAACTTACAGCTATAACTGGCAAGTGTAAATACTGCGTTAGAAATCCAATGACGTACAGTCAACCAATTTAATTCCTAGGCCACTATAGACTTTGTCAACGTGACGTTGTAAACCAAATCATGGGAAGTCTATTACGTTTTGGTTGTCAACGTCACTTTGACATAGTCCATGGTGGCCTAGAAATCTAATTGGGTGACAGTACCATCCAATGACACTTTTCACCAAATCCCTTATTTCATTTATATACTTCCTTTCTGAAATCATTACGAAAATAAGCTATTTTGAATTATTTTATCATCAACATAAAAGCTTATCGTAAATGACTTGAATATTATTTTATTCCAATTTCAATACTTCTGAAATCACGGTTTAAATTTGAACGGGCTTGAGTCTGACTTAAGTCAATTCGGCACTCAAAGCAAAACTACCTCGCAAACTGTTAGTACTGAATATTTAACGTCTAAATATTTGTTCGAGAAAATTCCAATAAGTAAATGCCTGTGCTGAACGTCAAAGGGATCTACAATTTTACGGGATCTCCATTTTTCTTTAGTAAATATTGGATCTGAAGTGTAAATTTAGTAGGGAATTAACTACTTTATTTACTTAGGCATTTACCTAAAGGGTTAATATTAAGGGCTGTTTCTTAGACTTGAATATTTAAGAGAAATGGACTTGTTAACGTTTTTTTAGGGTTTCGTAGTCAAACTAAGAACCCTTTATAGTTTCGCCATGTCCGTCCGTACGTCCGTTCGCAGCTTAGCTCAAAGACTCTCAGTTTTAGAAAGCTGTTATTTGCCATGTATATACATATTAGGTATGACACCAAAGTGTAAAAATAAATAAAATTTTAATGTACCTCCCCCACACATTTTTTTTTTCGACAATGTCACACCAATTGTACTTGTCCCAAACAAAACTCTAGGCTTGTACTATGGGTACTACACAACGATATAAATACTTACATACATAAATATATAGGTACTTAAATACATAGAAAACATCCATGACTCAGAAAACAAGTTTCGCGCTCATCACACAAATATCTGCCCCTACCGGGATTTGAACCCATGACTGCTAGCTTCGTAGGCAGGGTCACTACCAACTAGGCCAGCGCGTCGTCATATTATTAATGTTTTTTTTTTTCTCGTCTGCCCCTTGTTGTGGGGTTGTTGGATAGGTCTTTCTCATTGTATTGGTAGCTTTAACTACCACGAAGAGCTATGAGTTTACTTTTATTATCAGAACTGCTAGATACTGAAAACTCATTTAAATAGGTTTTTCCCAAAGATTACATACTTACACACATCCTTCAAGCTGGTCTCCAAATGTGACAGGCAGAGACTATGGAACGTCAGGTGCACCGGTCCAAACATATCTCTATGGCTTCCTCTACATTCATTAACCTCTTCATGCACGTACAGTCAGGGGCATGCCCGGTCGAACACCTCTACTAGAGTGATATTCGTTTGCGCGTTCGACGTGTAACGACCCGAGCGCGGTAGCATTAGCTAGCTGCAACGAACAAGCCAAAATTATCTTCTGTGGTCAACCGCAAATATCCATGACTTTACATTGGTCCCAAAGATTGTAACGCAAAGAATACCTTCATGATTCACTTATACGATACCACAATCATTGACGATATCTCTCTTTTTATTTGTTCATACTTCATTGACCAGCAAACATCCCCTTTCCTGCCTTGCGTCATAAATAACGTTACATAATCCCCTGGAAGGAACTCTTATTGTTACATGCAATACATCGACATCATAAGCGGGTGTGGGTGAGTGCGCGCGGGGAGCGGAGCGGGTAGCGGAATACCGTCAGGCGGGGAGTAGTTATAACGAAACAAATTAATGGAGATGCTTAAAGATAATTGTAGGCAACAGTTTTGATACAAATTGAAAGTTACTTTAATGTAATATGTGTAAGTACCTGAATATTTATAGAAGCGATAAATCAATTGATAAATTGTGCGTCTCGGCTTAGGGTAATCGGCTGACCGACACATCTCACTATCCTCCAAAAGCAATTTTCATTAAATAATATGTTTCACGATTAGTTAACGTTAAAACTCGAATATGAGCAGGATCGATTATGAGTCTAAGGACTTTTAGGAAAGCAAATACTCGTAGCTAAGTCTCTGTTTGGGGACCGACAAGTAGAAATTAAATAATCATCAAAACGAAGTAAGACGAGGCCCTATAGTCAACTGAGACGGAGGCGTGGTTTTCGTTTAAATGTGATATGATCTTTATAAATATAGAAAAAATAAAAAAGAAACAAAAATATTTTTTCATCTATGACCTTGACCAGAATTAGCAGGTCAGAGTTAAAATGAGGGGAGAAGGGGGGGATAGTGAGGGTGAACTTCTAGTAAGTACATTTAATTTGCATAGTTTAGTTTAGTTTATTTATTGGACAATGTAATATTACAATATAAATAACATTGCATGGCAAAAAATACGAAATTACATTAAGATACTAATAAGACTACCACCTCCACCTACTCTTCCCGCTAAGGTTGTCTGGAAGAGATCGCTAATCAGCGATAAGACCACCTGATGTTTACCTGTGGTCATTCTTAATTGCACTGTTTCTCTGTAATGTTTTTGTTTGGTGTACAATAGTATTTTGTCTTATATTGTAATACATACATACACTAAATCACGCCTGTTTCCCAGAGGGGTAGGCAGAGACCACTTCTTTCCACCTGCTACGATCTTGACATAGTTATTTGTTATACAAGGGGGGAAAGTTGTATTTTACCTGCGAGTGTTCATTTGAAACACGAGCTAGCGAAATGATTCTATGATTGACCACGAGCGAAGCGAGTGGCTCAAAAATAGAATCATGAGCGTAGCGAGTTTTTCAACACACGAGACGTAAAAAAACTTTTCACCCGTGTATAACACAAAACTTTTCACCTCACTACAGCGAGGAAAAGAATAAAAAGGGTTTGTACTATCAATTATTATTTATTTACCTCTTTGTCAATACAATTTTTTTTTGTGTTTTTTACTCTATGCAATTCATTAATTGTGATGTTAAAAATTCAGCACTTTTAACGTTTTACGTTTTGTTAGCTGTCAAATATCACTTAAGCTGCCTTCACTAGGCTGTATGGATCAATGTCCTTTGCCTTTCCCTTTGGGATAAAACACATGAAAAAAAAATTAAGTTGCCTTCAAATGTCAAAACTCTTTCTTCACATGTGGATAAAAAGCGATTTTCTCAATAGATATCAAACAAACAAAAAGGGCTTTCCGAGCTAGTGAGATGAAAAATATATTGTAATACTGCCCTCTAAAACTGGGCCCCTACCCGCCGCAAACTGTCGCCGTGATCTTTCCCGGGGCATTGTCACCTCGTTACCGGATGTGTATATTGTGTCAATTCATCGTTCGACGTTTATTTACTTTTGCGGTACAACGTAAACCCTGTTCAGACTTACTTGTCTTATATGATAAACCACTTTCTAACCTCAAAATGTAACTTTTTTGCCTAAAACAGCTCGTTTATCGTAAATAAAGTAAAGTGAGAAAACATTTTGAGCATCACTTGGCCAATGTATTGTCCGTGATTGCTTTATTTTATGTAAAATAGCTGTTTAATACAATAAAGTTGCATTTTGAGGTTAGAAAGTTGTTTACTACTTAAAACAAGTAAGTGTGAACAGGGTTTAGGTACAGTCACCAGCGATAATATCTTTTATCTTAAATTGGGTTGTGTTTGACCTCAGTCTCAGATGATGTTAAGTGACAATCTTAGTTAACATTAAGTAGACGCAAAACTATGTGACACGTTCGAAGCAAGAAATATACAATTGAACTTAATAACACACAGCATAACATAAACTCACGCCTTCATTCCCAGAGTGGGGTAGGCAGAGCCACAGACTCACCAATACCTCCAAAAACTTGTTGATAATTTCTGTGACCACATTTTGCATTTTGAACTTAATAGTAAAGTGATTTTGATTTGTCCTTTACCAATTGTAGACTACTTAGTTTTTGCCCGCGACTCCGTCCACGTAAGTCATTTATTGCTATTTCTTTTGGAACTGTCAAATATTCCCTGTTTTTTTTAAACTGACCGGCTGACTGTACAAACAAAACAAATGCGCTTTCGAGTTTTAAATATTTTATAAGGATAAGTAAGAATAAATCCAAGACTCACATAGATATAGTCTCCCCCCATCCCAACCCCCACTCCTATCCCCCCTTTTTGGAAAAACCCTGCGGATAAGTAAACGGAGGAAGGACTTTCTCCTCCGGCCTTTCAGCACTGGCTGGGGTAGTATCCGCAGGAGTCTAAATTCTTGTTGGTAATAGGGGCATTGGTGTTTTTAGCCGGTGCGACCCCGGCAGTACCTGGGCCCTCCATTCCCAGGTCTCCGGAAGGGATTTTCACCTCTGCCCTTTTTCTTTTTCTCTAAAGTAATGTTTTAAAAACAGTAAATAAAAGCAAGGACTTTTGTATTTGGCCCTTCAGGCGATTACCAAAAAAAAAACACTTTTTCTAAGTATTCAAGGCTGTTTTGTAAAGAACCAAACCCTTTAACACATACTTTAAGCACCCACATTTCCTATAAATTAAAATAACGCCAACAGAACCATGACGAACGTTTATTCGACAGGGATTGCCTGGCTATGTTAAAAACAATCATCTACATAGAACACCAGACAAAAACCGTGACAAAAAGCATCGTTACCTCGGCAACCGACGCTCAAAGCAATCCATTAACAAAAATGCAGTATCTAAATTCAAGTCATAGTTTATATTGGCAGCTTAACTTGTGGTAAAGTCACCACAGTTGCCACATTATTAATAAACAGTGGCGATAGTCCCCAACAACCAATTTCCTTGAGATATTGCCATCAATTATTAACACAACACGCTAGCGCCTGCAACGATTGTGTCCTTAACTACTATGACAACTCACACGAAAACTGCCACGTTATTTTGTCAAGAAACTCATCTTTGAATTCGACGGACGAATAAACTGACGAGTTTAAGTTGTCCCAACAGAGCGTACAGACAACATTTTAGGGCGCGCATTCTTAATTAGGCAGGTTAACCGTCGAGCTTGCTCGCTTGTATGAGCTCGCTCGCTCGATTGACCGATCCTCAAGAAGTCTATATTTTACTGGTAACCTTATGGTACTTGGGCTGAAAATTCCATGGACACCAGAGTCTTCATTTTGGTTCCTAAGTTTATTTGTGGTTTTAATCTGAGGAAAACATTTTTTTTCCTAGAAGTTGAGAGGGGAAAAATGGATATTACTCGGGATGATCGTAAACTTATTTTTGTTCTTATTTAGTTTATTGATCTTCATTTGCTCTGATGGTTATACATCGAATAGTTTCAAGCTTTTGGTCCTTCGAACCGGACAATGTATTTTTTATTAGATCATCGCGCTATCCAGTAATATAGTTTTTCTTTTAATTTTGCCGAACTGCTTCGTTCTAACCTATTGCTTTAAGATAGACATAAATCTTAATTTAGTACCAGATAAGTTAATTATAAACGTCATAACGAGAACTATCGCGAATTCTCAATAATTGCACATTTCAACTAGATAAATCAACAATAGCACCAAACATGTCTGGTCCTTCGAACCGGCGACTTCGCGTAGTACGGCCGAATTGTAATCGCGATTGTCGAATCGCATCGTGCAATATTGATATCTATCGCGCAGCGGCCCGTTAACCCCCGATTACGGCGATCGATTGTGTCGACAGCCGGGCAACCCCTGTCGAATAAACGTTCGTCATGGGCTTTGTTGGCGCCATTTTAATTTATAGCAAATGAGGGTGCTTAAAGTATGTGTTAAAGGGTTTCGTTCTTCACAAAACAGCCTTGAAAAGTAATTTATTCTTACTGAGAATGTATAGGATAAGAAATACTTAGAAAAAATGGATTTACTTTCTTTTTAACTACTCTACTAGCTATTATACTAGGACAAATAGTGTACTTTATGCTTTAATTTTGTAAGTAAAAACAATTGTTTATGCTATAATTACACAATTTCCTACTCACACATTCAGACATTGTTTCTTAAAACATTCGTCTGGACACTTCCTATTTTGTTACTAAAAATAATTCTGGTAACAAAACGGAAGTTTAAATTTAAATAAATATTCATTTTTTTTTTATTCTTTTGACCTTTTTTCCGTAAGCTATGTTAGTTATGCTGAGGCGTGGTTATACATAATGCATAACTTAATTGCTTTACGTAGTTTAGGGTTAGTAAGAACTATGTGAAATTTCCAAAATAAAGTTTTCAATACAATATTTCGGTTGGAATTATGAAAAATCGGGATTTAAATCAATTTTTCATTAAGGATCTTCGGGATTGTGTAGTGTACCCACACCTTTGCCTTATTCTACGTTGTTTTTATGCGTATGTTTATGGTTTTGTATTTAATTCGGTGTACAATAAGGCCTCTGTTTTCTTAAACGTAAATTACTTAATTTTATCACAGTTAAAAAGTTAAATATTTTATTATTTCAGTGTACCTTATGGATACATAGGTACAGTCGGCCGCAGCTGCGCAGGTGCACATACCGTACCTTGTCAAATTAACGCCTTTAAAAGATTGGTGCGCAGCAGTTCAAACATGACATTTAAGTGACGAAGCACTAAAGTTTAGTACAGCTAAGTATAAGCCCGAGTGTACGATAAAACGATTAAAATAAACCTTAATATTTATCATTATTCCATATACCTCACTATCCTCGCCGTTCTTTATCCAAAACTATCCTTTATCGTAATAAAAATATAGAAAATCCCGGACCAATTCAAGCCCAAATTCACACTGTAGACACGGCGCACAGTGGGAGATCGGAGGAAAAAAGTCCCATTTCGCTAGGTTTTAAAACTGCATTCCGGCCATAATTAATGTGAAATAGACCCCTTGACTAAGTTAATTCCAAAGTATTTATCTCACAGGTTACTTATAAGAACGTTAATCAGCTGTCTAACTGGACTAGACTGAGCGCGTTGCATTTTATACGAAATTTTATGGTTATTTTGAAATGTGAAATCACTAGTAATAATGCGATATTAATAAAATAAAAATAATAACAATAACAAACCATGTTTTGTACTATTGGAAAAGTATATTTGCGATCGTGAAAGGCCACGTGTTTTTTTATTGTTGAATTTTTTATGTGGTTATCGATTTTCATCAGGTTTTTGAAAAATAAACGCTTGTAACTGTCTTGCCATCCACTGCCTTCCAGTGAATTGTGTATCAAAACATTCTTTGAAGTCTTGGCTATCATTATCTATTAGTATTAGCTGCTTCTAAGTGCGACTTTAAGAGATATCTTAATTACAACGAATTAACCTAATAACTCCTGTTAAAATGCGTATTTGCTTAAACCTCTTTAATGACGGTAATTAACTAATATATCAATGAAAAACATTTAAATAGGGTAGAATAATATATTTATACTCATTTTCGGGTGTCACATCAAGAAAGTAACATCGAATTTAACCATGTCTACTTTCAGCATTTCCAATAAGGAATTATTTGACATTTTGCTTTTAAGCGGTCGGGAAGTGCACAAGTGTCTCGAAAATATCAAGACCAAGTACTCTGCTCTTGTTGATGATGATTTGGAGCAAGTTTATCGTCACCTAAGCCGGCATTTCATACCTGCGTTTTCAATGAAGTGGAAGCAATCGGCCAGAAGTAAGGCTAAGTTTTACAAAAAAAATGAAGCCTGGTTGCAGCTGGCATTTACTTTGCCGGCATCTTCGGTAACAGCAAAGAGTCCAGAAGAAGAAGAAGGCGAGCCTGGACCTTCGAAGCGGTCACAAATGGGACGTCCAGAAAAATCCTTTCAGGAATGCTGCGACCGCACAAAGCGCTACAAAGTGAGGACTTTATGCGACAATTACCCTCAAGAGATGATTATGAAGGCTGCTAGCAATCTGGAAGAAGAAAAATTAGACTCCACCAAGTTTTCGCCAGAGCAAGCATTGGCATTGTTCTTGGATGCCTCTTTATCGAAGCATCAATACGAGATTAACTGAAGAGGCGCAAGAAGCACGGAATAAGGACTATCGCCATTACAGGTTGCATCATGCCAGAAAGTGCTCTCGGGAGAGTACCAATACTGATGTTATCAACATGCTGTTGACTTCATCTGATCCTTTCATATACAATTTAAGAAAGGAACCAAAAAAAAAACATTTACCCTTAGACGAGGATGCCAAAAAACTACTCAGTGACGCCTGAACGTCAAGTGTTTAATTAATTAAGTATGTATATAATTTATGTTTAAAATATAAACTTTATATGTTTTCAATTCGTAGAACTTACATTTTTAATAAAATATACATTTACTAATTATAAATGCATTTTTTCTTATTTTAAGCCTTAACTACCATAGAAAACCCATTTATTTAATCCCTTCACTGACTGATAAATATTAATGATGTTAAATCTTATTATAATCACTTAGTCCTATCATAATTTTATCATAACACTAATTATTAACAGTAATAAACAACCGTAAGGACTTTTTTCCGCGCGCCCATACACCGTCTCCCACTGTGCGGCGTGTTTGGCCACGTCGGAGGCACGCTAAAAGGCCCAACAGCAAATATTTGGGCCTGGCTTTCAACGCGGCTGACGTGTGTCGGTGGGCACAATGAATTTTACTACGAGAATATATTCAATATGGTGGTGAATTTTAAAGCTGAAAATAGCTAACGTATTGGTTCGTTGATAATGGGTTGGACACTTTTGTTTCTAAGGGTTGATTTTTCAATCCCCAGACAAAGCTATCCGGAAGGTAAATTTTAGCTCTGTCCTTTTCTTTCATATGACTTCAGAAAAGGATAGTAATACATTTAACTGGCGGATAGTTTTATCTGGGGATTGAAAAATCAGCCCTTAATTAAAAACAAGAGCTAAAAATTGGAACAAAAACCGACCAGTAACGATACAGTTGCTTTAAACTTTGCTTTGTGATATTTTGGGAAGTTAAAATATGGCTCAGTTTGGGTTAGCATTGAAAGAGAGCTAGACTCTTTATTTGAACCATTATAGTAGATTTCCTCTAGCTAAGCTATCTCAAACGAATGGCACAGTTGTAATGACTTTGTATAATAAGTAAGATGACAAAATACAATTTACACCGATTCGTCCTTAAGTTGTATGTTCATTCAGCTGTCAATGGTTTTATTACACTATCGAAAAATAAAAGACTAGAGGACGCCCGCGACTTCGTACGCGTAGAATTAGTTTCCCGTTACTCCCCCTACTTCTTTCCGTTCGGGGTCGATTTTTGGAAAATCCTTTCTTAGTGCTCACTTACATCATGAAAGGAACCCCTGTACCAAATTTCAAGTTTCTAGGTACAGTAGTTTCGGCTGTGCGTTGATATATAAGTCAGTCAGGTTTGCCTTTTATATATATAGATAAGCCGGTTCAATATCATTCATCGGTGCAAATAATATTTCTTCAACTAAGTATACGAAATTACCTTAGATTTCAGTGGCATTAGAATACTACTTTACTTATTTATTCAGCTAAAATTTGTTCAATAGAGCAAACTTGTTGTTGTGTGTTTTTGTTGTTCTATGGTCACAAATTTTAAGGTCAGAAATTCTGGGATATTCACCACCGATTTTGTATGAGCTTGTACCGAAAAACCAAAAAACCCAATTCTGCCACAAATAATAAGTAAATACCAGAACTGTAAACCCAATAAGTACAATCTAATTCCATGCATTAGCAAAAAAAAAACATGGAGAAGGCTCACCACGAGCAAACAGGCCACCAGATGGTAAGTGAAATCTAAGACCCATAGACTACAGTCCTAAGATAAATTAGTTTTCTTTATTGTTATCTAATATATAAAATTCTCGTGTCACAGTGTTTGTAACCAAACTCCTCCGAAACGGCTCGACCGATTCTTATGAAATTTTGTGTGTATATTCAGTAGGTCTGAGAATAGGTCGGCGTAAACTATTTTTCATAAGGTTTGTATGAAAAAAAAATTACACCCGGGTGACGCCGGGCGCGGACAGCTAGTAATTTTAGGAAATTAAACAAACAAGTTTATTTACGAGCTACGTTTTTTACATTTTCCACTCTGCCTTATACGAACCAATGCAAAAAAACTCTCGAGGGGTTTTTACCTTTGGTATAAAGTGCCCTTTGAAGGCCATCCACAATGTCAGTCAACGTCATAATTATGTAGAACTAGCTTTTGCCCACGACTCCGTCCGCGTAGAAGTCGTTTATCGCTGCTCCCTCGGAATCTGTCTAATTTTCCGGAATAAAAAGTAGCCTATGTCCTTCCCCGGGACTCAACCTATCTCCATACCAAATTTCATCAAAATCGGTTCAGCGGTTTAAGCGTGAAGAGGTAACAGACAGACAGACAGACAGACAGAGAGACAGACAGACAGACAGACAGACAGACAGACAGACAGACAGACAGACAGACAGACAGACAGACAGACAGACAGACAGACAGACAGACAGACAGATACACTTTCACATTTATAATATTAGTATGGTTTTATTTCGGAGCTTGCCGCTTGTACCATCGAGGGTTTTAAATGTTGATAAACCGTAAAACCTTGTCATAATGACAACGTCAAGTGTTGAGATAGAAATTAAATAGGAATTCATCGTTGATTTTATGCGACAAGGTTCTATAGTGGTTCATCTTTTAACTCCGTGACCGTATGCAGGGTTGATTGCCATGCAAAATTGAATAACAAGAAAAAGCGACAGGGTGCAAAAGTATTCTGCCCTGAATCCAAAGAAGGCGCCTAAGTACATAGTAAAAGTATAAGCATAAGCATTTTAAATCTAATCTCGTTACTAATAGAGTATAGAATTCTTCCACTAACTACATTGCAAATCGCCGCCTTCTTTGGTGTCACGGCAGTATTCAAGTAGTTACAGAGGTGTTATTCTCTTATTAACCGGTCAAGTGCGAGTCGGACTCGCGCACTGAGGGCTCCGTACCGCCGCCACGTTCCAATTTTTAATTCGATTTCGAATCGAATCAGCGCGAGCACAACTCACACTTGACAATTTTTAGTATTGGTACGTCCTGTATTATTTCAAATACTTTAATCTTTTT
This sequence comes from Acleris cristana, assembly GCA_948252455.1. Taxonomy (NCBI): domain Eukaryota; kingdom Metazoa; phylum Arthropoda; class Insecta; order Lepidoptera; family Tortricidae; genus Acleris; species Acleris cristana. Next base: position 14,752,964 of record OX411788.1, on the reverse strand, counting down.
TGTCCGCTGTAATAACACATATTCTGAAAAAAAATCCTCTATCTAGTACGGTTTAAAAGATACAGCTCTTTAAAGGTAAGAAAGGACGGACGGACGGACAGCGTAGGCATATTAATAGGGTCCGGTTGGGCTCTCTTCGGGCACGGATCGATCGTTCGATCGTTCGATCAAGCGAGCAAGCTCATGTTTGTACGCTCTGATGGGACAACTTAAACTCGCTGGATAATAATTAATAACTTTCGGCCGGGTATCGTTATAACTTATAACACTTGAAACAGACACTTTTTTTGACGATCACGTTTCAGAAAAAAAAAGGACGATTTTTATGAAGAAAAAGGTACATACATAGACTATTCAAATGTACTGGGGCTCTATTCTACTCGGTAAAATCATATTGCTATTGACATGTCAATAATTGTGGCGGGGCGGGACTTCAAAACACTCTAACCAAAAAATAGGTTTGCTCTTGACTAACTCTTGCCCCTGGAGGGTTAAAATTTTGTTGACGATGAAGCGAGTTCACCCAGAAGATGCACATTCAACCTAGCTTTAAATTGGTTTGGATTGTATGCACTCGGAAATACAGATGCCGGAAGCGCAATCCACTCCTTTGCAGTACGCATTATAAATGATGATGCAAAGCGCTTCGTACATACAGTAAAGATCATAATACAAGTGAAATCAATAATACATTTTCAAAAAAACTGAAGTAACATATTATTATAACGTGACTTTGATCTAAAGAAGCTAAAAAAAAATGCTCAGTGTAGGGTTCCGAAGCAGTATGGGGTAGACGAGAAAAAAAATACATCCCCACGTTACGTGTAGGGGAGGTACTATCAGCCCAATGGAACCCTGACCCACCATAGAACGGTGTCACAGTGACATTATAAAACAATTTGTTTGACACTTCTTATGACTTGAATCATAACGTCTCTGTGACACAGTTCTATGGTGGGTCAAGGTTCCAATGGTCTGATAGTACATTAAATTATTTTTTTCCAAGATTTTATTTTACCACTTTTTTGGCGTGACTCATATGTACAGATTCATGCCAAATTACAGCTTTCTAGTACTAAGAGTCTCTGAGCTAGACTGCAGACAGACGGACGGACGGACGGACGGACGGACGGACATGGCGAAACTATAAGGGTTCCTAGTTTTACTACGGAACCCTAAAAACTAGCCATGTATAAACATACATACTTTCGTAAAACAATAAAACCAGTCATGTATGTAAGTATATCGAAATCCTGAAACCAGAAATTCTTAAAACCAACAAAATATTTCCATCGAAGAATTTCCCATCAAAATTGCCCGCAATCCAATGTAGGTAACATTTTCAAAGGGTGTACTAAAAAAACATTTTATGCGCGGCTTTTTATTAAAATTCGGCCGCGCCGGGTCTAAGGAAAAAACTTTTTATATAGTTTTAAAAATTCAACGACTTCTTTTAAATTTGTAATGAGAGTTGAAAAATAAAAAAGTTGGTTCTGCGACAGAGAGGCTCTCCGGGGACACATAAGTTCACCAGAGCGGGACTGCGGCTGAAGTAGGAGGGGTTATGAGTAGCAGCAGCATAAATAATAATACATACATACATACATTAAATCACGCCTGTTTCCCAGAGGGGTAGGCAGAGACCACTTCTTTTCACCTGCTACGATCTTGACAAATCTCTTTCGCTTTCTAAGGTAACGAAAATAGGAATAAGAGCACTATGTACTAGTTGGATGGAATTAGGGTCTAGAGGCACTTTAGTAGCGTTACGTGTGGTGCCGCCTTGATCAGGGGGCGATGACAGACAGCTGTCGATTTGGACAGCAGTTTTGTCTCGCGAGCGGCTTCGTTTTGTTTTATGTCCTAAGTCCTTCTCCCAATTTCTTTTCTTTATAGTTGATAATTGTGTTATTTTTATTAAAGTATCCTTTCTTCTAAAATCAGAAGTGGGATTATTATTATGTACAGGATATTCTAAAACAGTTTTTATTGCCCTAATTTTAAGTACATAAAATCTAGTATTAAACCCGAAACCGCTAACGTCGTAGGCAGTAGCACAGTTGCAGTAGTATTATTACCAACTAGGCTAACTAGTAACCCATAATTTTATCGAATTTCACTTCATCTTAATTTTCATCTAAAAGAGCTAAGTATCAAAACGTCGACGCACGATAGGGACGAGATACTCGACGGTAAAATCCATATCGTCTTTGACCGGTTCTGGTATTGTTAAAGTTTAAATAAGTCTTATTTACTTGACAGTAATGGCGGCCAAGTTAAAAACAATACCATAACAGGTCAAAGACGATATGGTTTTTCCCGCCTGGAATCCCAAATCATGTCTGTAATCAAAACCTAATGTTGAATTTCACCAACCACTTAACTAACGATTAGTGTGTTATCAGCTGTCAGAATGTATGAACTGTAACAGCTGTTAAAATCTATGAAAAATAAATAACTCTATTAACATTGATAAACATTTGACATCGTTTGGTGAAATTGGTACAAGGTTTCAAATATCAAAACACACCTCAAACCAATCGCTTCACTAACCTAAAACAGTCATAGCTAAATATTGTACCCCAACGCTATGACCGTCTCCTCTCAACCCTCTCTCCCCACACGAGCGTGCCCGCTGGATTTATGGCCCCGCTGATAGAGCCCGGGAAGTGTTTTGCAATCCCTGTTTATTTTAAACGCGCAATTTATGGCCCGATACGGGCCGATGCGTTTCATTCACCGATTTGGCGACAATCTTGCTTTCAAATCTAAGCTGGCTGGTTTTGCGATGGTTTTTGGGGATCCGTACATAAAATTTAAGCCGACTATTACTGCGAGTAAATATTTCACAAGTATAAGATTAAAAAAATACCTTCTGCTGGAGTTTCTTGCGGCGTTTCTTCTCTGCAATCATGGTCTGGTACGAAGCTATGACGTGGAAAAGAGCTCTCATTTGGCCAATTTACTGAATAAATATTTGGCGTTTGCATATGCATGCTGTTGTTTCTGAGATAATCGCGAAGATGCGTGTACATACATACATACATACGGGACAAACATCTTCCTTTTGTTTGTTTGACGTTAAAAACACAAACAATTCAACATTTTTTGCTGTATTTAAAGTGAACATTCTGACATTAAAACATTTTTTAGTTTCTATATTTAGAAATACTTAAATTTGCGGCTGTCAGTTTTTCTGTATAATTGATTAAGACTTTAAGGATTATTTTAATGGGAAAGGGTTCACTTTACTCACTTCACTTACTTCACTTTATACTTTCGATACAAATTTTGTTGTTTTTATCGTACTTTAAAGCGATAAAGTATTATCATTATTTAGTCTCGTTCCTTCTTTTTTAAATTTACCATATTTTTGCATTTTTTTAATAAATTTGAAGACAAAACTAAGGTAAATATTGTCTGTATAGTAATGATTTATTCTTACTTCTCCGGTAGTAAAATAATATGATCAAATGAATAGTTAAATGAAACGTAATTGCTTTGTAGATACTCGTACGTTTAAATCAGCGACAAACGTTTATAAGAATGTAAAGCGTAAAGTTCCATAATTCAATCTGGCTTAATATCAGGCTCGACTTATCCTCCGATTACCGCGGCCTTGGCCTTGCCTCAAAAGTTTAATTACAACACAATCAAGTCCTTAATATGAAAGTCAAACATCTGCCAGCAATTCCGAACCCAATTTACAGAACGCCGACTATACAACTTGGCTCAAAGCGAGGACTTTAACTCGTTGTAGTTGAGTTTAGAATAGTTTGATTGGCAAGCCATGTTGCCAAGTCGCGTTGTCATTACTAAGTATTTAATTGGTGGCCTCTCAGTCTTTGGGATAGGAGTTATTTTGCATTGTATTAGGTGAATTTACGTGGATAATATTAATACACATTATTTTGAGATTCATAAACTGTTAATTATTGGCTGCGGGTGAATTTGTGGAATAACGATAGAATTTGTAGTTTAAAGTGTTTGATGGCGAATAAACATAATTTTAGACTAATTTATTAGGCTAACGTTAATAAATAGAGGTTTGTTAGGATTTGGCAATATTTTTAATGAACAAAATTGGTTTTGTTGAAATATTTTTAGCCTTGCCCTTACCCTTTTTGTTTACCCTTGCTTTGTAGACACTCATTTCAAAGAACGTATAATTTTGCAGAATTTTCGTTTCATAAAAGCTATTTTCGGCTGAACCCGTGTTGATTTCAGGTTATCTTGTGATGGTTACAAATCTAACCTAACTTAAACCTACGCGAATCACCCAATGTGTATTAGTTTGTTACTTCTTCACGCTGCAATGGCTGGACTAATTTGGATGAAATTTGGAATGGAGATAGCTTACATACTACATTAACACATAGGCTACTTTCTATCCCGGAAAATTTAAAAGTTTCCGAAAGAATAACGATAATTGAAATCTAAGCGGACGAAGTCGCGGGCAGAATCTAGTATTTAATATAACCTATAATCAATACGGGTTCAGCAGAAAATAGCTTTCTATGAAACAAAAATTCTGCGAAGCGATACGTTATATGAAATCAGTATTTGCCTTATTATTTCTCTGTCCAAGGTTGTCTGGAAGAGATCGCTATTTAGCGGTAAGACTGCCTGTTGTATACATATAGTTCAAATGTACTGTTCCGTGTTTTGTTTTCTGGTGTTCAATAAAAAGTATTTGTATTGTATTGTATTGTATTGAGTGGTCGGTGAAACAAGGGGACACAGTAAAATCAAACTAGTAAAGGTCAACATGAGTCTCATCATCCCAATTGCCTTTACGCTACTGTTAAAAACTTTCATTTCCCAACAACAAAATATGAACGCATAAAGTTAGTTCTGACGTCCATCGCGACGTCATAAATTATGCGACACATGTTAATGACAATACTGACAATGCGGTGCATCGCAGCTTTTATTTTACGGATATATTTTAGAATTCCCCTGGTGGACAAATAGTAACCTGCCGAGTTTTTAAACGGTTAATTTATGTTACGGTAAGGGTTAAATTTTACCAACTAATAAAGGACCAGTGGCAATTTTGAATGAAATTTGGTTCAAGAAGCAACAGAGATGCGTCATTCAATAGTCAGTCTTCTCTTTTATTTTGAGTCGGTACATTTAAGACAAATGATTTTTGAAGCTGGAAAAGATTGAGCTGATGATCCGCCGTACAGTCCTGACCTGAGCCCGAACGATTTCTTTAGATTCCCTAGAATTAAAGATTTATTATGCAGGCAACGGCAATAAGCCATTTTATCAACATTAACTTCAGTCTGGAAATACTGTTTTAATTATTGGTTTGCACGAATGAAATAGTGCATTAAATCGAGCAAAAAATACTTCGAAAAACGATAAAATACAATTTAGCTGTACCGTGCATGTCGTTTTTCTATCTATACTCCTCCAAAAATAACTACAGCAAAAACTTACGTTGAGAAACAAGAAAACAATTAGGAAACCTAACAAATTAACTCATTCCTAAACAAACATCGGAAGCGAAAAGCTTAGCAAAGAAAAGCACTCTAGGGCAGAAAAACAAACATTACTCACTTAGCCTACGTGCCCCATCGGGGGTAAACGGATTATTGTTTTATCTGCAAGATGAATGTGAATGCGTTTCTGGCGTGCGGAAGAGTTAGTAATTAATTGCACATATCACTTACGGCGGGGCTAAGAGCGCTTTCAAGCGGGGCCACTGAACCCGCGACTGATGTTAGAAACGTTGACTTAACTGACATCACAAATAACAAAAACGCAACAACTACGTTTAGGTTACTTAGTTGGTTGTAAGATAAGAGCGCTGTTAAATTCGAGAAACCAGGTTCTGTATATTCGTGCGATGAATCATGGTCCCATGAATGTTTCCTATATTTCTAAGTATATAATTCTCTGTATAAGTATTTATGTCATTGTCTACATTGTCATTGTCATTGTGTACAAGCCTAGAACATAGGTTGAAACTAGGTCATTTGATAACAGGATTTTTTATGTAAATATCTTTTTTATTAGTCTATATTTTTATTTAACAACCATTCATTGCTTTTCAATATCATCTACTTAAGACTCGGTAGGTCTGCGTTAACTACAGCGGTGATCTCAAGCGACTACCTACCGGCTCGATCTATTATTGGCTTAGCTCCTAAACCCCATCAAATTTCATTATCACCGCGTCTATATCGAGAATATAAATTTGTACCAAATTCAACCTGTTCCAATAATGGGAAATGGTTCAAAATTCACTTGTAATATTGATCCACCTTGAGGCCCTATTCCACTCGGTAAAACAATATTCGACCGCCATTACTGGCAAGTAAATAAGAGCTACCGTAACGTTGACGATACGATAACACGTTAAAATCAATATTGTTACCATGTTGAATAGAAACCCTGATTGGTGTAGCAAAATACCAAACAGTCAGATGGCCGAAGGTACTCACAGACTTTCAGAAACAATCAACCTGAGTGCTTAATATTATCTAACGCACTCGCAATCGCAACCGGCTTCAAAGTGGAGCAATTGGTTTCATTTTGTATGCAGACAAGCCTTCGATTTTCAAAATGAAAACGATCGTGATTGCGAGTGCGTTAGACAATAAGCCCTCTGTTCCTTTTTCAAAGTGCCGCAATCAGAGACGTCAATTTAATGCTTGATTAAAGTTGCTGCTGTCACTTTCTTTGCTACAGCAATAGAATAAGAGAACACGTCACTAAACAAGCATTAAATTTAATTGACGCCTCTGAGTGCGGCAGTAAGGAACGACTTAATCTTCATCATCATCAAGTGACTTTAAATGCTGCCGTTAATTATAAAGGTATCGGATAATTTACGCGACTTATTTTTTGTAATTAATATTGTCGAGGTGGATTTGGATAAGAAAAATTCTTTCAACATAATGACGGGATAATCCATGTCTCAGATTCACTGTCAACAACTGCTAAATCTGTCCCTTCGGGCAGCTTAAGAATACTTTGATAATTGCTTGATAAAAATAAATACCGCCAATTGTGGATACTGATAGAATAAAATAGAATAGAAAAAGTTTTATTTGACACCAAAACAGAGGAATAACATAGAGAAAAATAAACGGAATGCATGATTTGTGGCACGGTGGGCACTTGATTGGACCGTTTTTGGGACACCGTGGGCACTAGGTTTTAATATAAAGTAATCTTGCAGTAATTATGACCTAAAACACATCAAGACCAAATTCTAAATTAAAAATATTTATTCAGCAAATTGGCCGCTTGAGAGCTCTTTCGGACGTTGGTAATATACAGTGAAAAGACCATCATAGCAAGAAGCGCCGCAAGAAACTCCAGCACAAAATTCCTTTTTTCAATCATAAAACACAAAAATACTCAGAAGTAAACTAACAAGGTAATAAAATAATAAACAATTATTATTAAAAGTGTAACAAATCAAATCTAAACTAAAAATAATGACCAGGAGAATAACACGACGAAGTATCTACGTCAAAAGCCATAAGTACGAGTAAATAGAATCAAACAATATAGACCCAGAATATTAAAGGTCCTCTGTACAACTCGCCACGCGTTTCTCCTGGCCTACCCTTTAATAAATAGTTCACGTAAACATTTTCCTCTTAATTCCCCTTAGATTGAATAGCAGCACACGTGCGCCGCCCTGTATTCTGCGCGCGTACCTCTGGACGATTTTTCGACAGGCTCCCTAATGGAATTGGGCACAAACATTGATTTTGTTGAAAGGCTTTCGCTTCGGATGTGATACGAAACAAAAGGTAGTTAAGAATTGTGACGCCAATTGAAAAAGGAATTTTTAGTTTGGTTTTTTGTAGTCCTCTACCCGCGTAGAATAGTCCCGCTACTACCCCTATTTCTTCCTGTTGGGGGTTAATTTTCGAAATATCCTTTCTAATTGCACCTGTAGGCTACGTCAGCAACTCAGCACTGACAGGCAGCTTGCTTAGTGTCTACAGCCTGAAGTGTCACCTTACGATTGGCAAAGTGAAACCTGCGACTGCTGCGACTTGGCACTTACCAAAGTAAGCCACGCCTAGACACCAGCCTAGGCGACTACTCGCACGATGACACGCTAGGCTCTAAGAGCTATGCAATATGTCCTTCCAAAAGTTAAGTCCCTACATTCAATGGTTTACATCGCTGTGAGTTTATCACTTCATCAGTGAGTTATTCAGTCACGAAAGAGAGTATAAATTATGTTTAGAAGATATTTTTTTAAGTTGTGCAAAGTCCGTCTGGTTTGCTACTACCATTATCACCTACCAGAGCGTTCGTCGTTTTAGGGTGTACATTGTCAATCAGGTGGCATAAGCGTCGCTCGCTCGTCGATCGATAGAATGACAAGAAGTTTTTAAGAAACTAACACCGAACATTAGTGACCACTACTAGTATCCATAAAACGTAGACTTGAGACAGATCTTTGGACACGTCACTACCAATTCCCGGATGTCATTTAAAGACATCAAGCGCAAGTTGTATCCGTTATCATTCCCGTGTTTAATCCGGTACCTGTCCTTTATCCGGTATCTTGTCGGTGGCTCGTAACGCGGAGATTCGCGCGTGAACGCGTCCCGTGGGATTGGCGGGGGCGGTTACTGTAACAGGCGACAGCGGAAAAGTGGCCAGACCTAGGGCCTAGCAGTCTATATCGCGCGTCAAATGTGGATACTTATTTACGTGTCAGAAGGGGACGGATGCCTTATCCAAACTTTGTCACGCGGTAAACGCAGCCATATTAGGGCCCCTGCTGTAGAAAGTACTGGCGCTCAAACTTTAGTTTAGTAGTGGCAGGGCCTTGTAGGGTCCGTCCGGATCGCTACCACCATCTTATGCTTTAACCTACCGCCACGCAGCAGTGTTTGCAATGTGTTCCGGCGTGGAGATAAGACAACCGGTGAAATAACTAACATAGAGGCATTCCATCTTAGTGAGGTTGGCAACGCACTTGCGGTCTTAGGATTGATGGCTTTAGATTATAGTTTTGAGAAAGCAAATGTATATGCAAACCACCGCCATTACTGTCAAGTAAATAAAGGCTATTATAACGTTGACAATACGATAACAGGTTTTACTGAGTAGAATATTATTAGAGCATCTGGAATCTCTACTATAACTATAAATATTATAAACTAGCGACCCGCCCTCGCTTTGCTTCGGTTTTTGTGAGTATTCTGTAACACCCGTACATAAATCAGAATTGATCTTTTAATCTATTTTATTATATCTATTTTATTATAGTATCTATTTTAATCCGAAGTAAGCCTATCTATCCGCGGTTTGAATATAGGGTTTGGCCATAATAGGAGTCATTTGAATTTGACATAATGTGTCAAAGCATCCTAACTTAAATGCATGCGCACCCGCTACACTCCTCACTAAACCCTCACCCGCTTCAAGATTTCGTTTTTACGATCCCGTTAAATATTCAAAGGGAGGTATTCCACAAAATAACCGGAAACGGGGGGAGGGGGAGGCGCTGCCCCCCACCGGAGAATGTTTACTTATTTATGCCTAATGATTTATGATCGCATTCCGTTTCGAGAGGGGTTTTATTTTATTACGTTTTTAAGATGTTGGTGTCACGTTTACGTATTTTTTGAAGTTTATTCGTGTCGGTAAAGCTCGTTAATTGTTCTACTTTTCGCGGGTTCGGTGTTTTAACGTGTACCTGTTAAGATTGAAGTGCTTAGTGTTTGAAATTTGGAATTAGGTTGACTACAATATTGCATTGAAATATAATTATATAGGCAACTGTTCTATACCTTATATATCTGTATCTTATTTACCGTATTCTATATCGATCGGTCCAGGCATAAAGGAGGAACAATCAAACAAAGAATCATACACTTTTGCATGCAGGTACCTATAATATTAGTTAGGATAAGGACAATTCCGCGTAGAGTTACCTACTATTGCATCATTGTTAGATTAGTTCAATATTCGGATAAGTAGGTCTATATCTACTAGTAGATAACAGTGCAAAGATCATGTCAAGATAAGTATAATAATAGTCCCGTATAAGACATAATTATACATACATATATACATAATTATACATACCTTCATGCCTGTAATCCCAGAATGGGGTAGGCAGAGCTACAGAATTACCTACAACTTTAAAAACTTGTTGATAATTAATTAGTAACCACATTTTGCACAAATAGGCTAAGATGTTTACCAGCGTACTAGTGACAGGTTGCAAGCCCATCGCCTAACAGTTCTACAAGCCTATATTCCCTTCGTCGCCTCTTACGACATCCACGGGGAGACATGAAGTGGCACTATTGAGACGCTTTCCCGGCAACCACACGGGCGACATAGTTATAGGGTAATAATAATATTGTTTTGAGACTTCCTTTAAGTTTTTGCTATGTCTTTTATGGTAATTAGTGACGATAAAGAGCACACTGGCCACCTGATGGTAAATGGGTTTTGAAACCCATTATACATTTGCATTCCCAGGATTACAATCTTTCACCGTAAATTTTTAAGTAACGCGGGACTCAAAGCGAAGGTTTTCTAAAAGTGTACCTTAAGTCTAACTTGCCCTATAACTGTATTTAGCATACCTTTTTTAACCAAAAGGGAACATACGCGATAGATCCCCCGTCAAAAAGTGACCATATTAACTAGAAAGGATTTAATTTATGTAGGTAATTGAATCGCATTGCGCCCTTTTCCCTGAGCTGTCTAGGCTAACAATAGAGTTAGTAATCCAATGTAAACTAATAGTTTGACCCTCTTCATCCTACTCGCATATCCTCACAGCCGAATGCCATAGGAAATGTAAGAACAAGGTCAACATAGAATAAATTAAGTCTTTTGGAAAGATAATATATGCAATAATCTCTCGATTTATTTAAGTCGTTACGTACGGGTCAAAAAATGTGTTTGTGTGTATGTGGTGTTTAATTTTGTATCTTCCAAAAACTACTATAGTGATATTTCTTTTAAACTGACAGTTCTCGAGTCATTCTTTTGTTAATAGATAGAGATTTTTGGAAACATGAAGTATGTTATGTATTATAATTAAATAGTATGATCTATTTCAATACCAAATATCATGAGAATCGGTACAGCCGTTTAGCCATCAAAACGTAACAAACAGACAGAGAGAGAGGAACTTTTCAGCGGCTATCTTCTATTTGGTAAAGCCTGTTATCGTATTGTCAAATTTATGACAGATCGTATTTACTTCACAGTAATGGCGGTCAAGTAAAACAACACGATAACACGTCGAAAGCAATAAAGTTTTACCGAGTAAAATAAAGACTAGTTCTAGACTTAAATAGGCTGCACTATGGCAATCGTTTAGATATTTTTGTAACTTATACGGATCATTGTGTTTTGAAATATTTCACCTATGACATTGCTCAAATGCTGTAACATTTTAAATTTACTTAAACATTCCTTAAATTGTAATTTGAACATTTTCCAATGAGCAATCAAGTTAAGTGATTAAAAATAAAGTTAAAATAAAAGAAATGCTCTTTTACCCAATATTATTTAACCGCTGAAAACCATAAATTACATCATCAAAAACATTTTAACGGAATAAGTTGAGCCTCAATCAAGGGCTTATTGCTTACCCTCTCTTCTTCTGGTTCTGGTTTGAAATGCCAGAATTACATTGGGCCTTTTTGAAAGATTTATTATGAGAAAAAATAAATCTACCTATCAACCTGTTTTCTATGGTAATTAAGTATGTATTTTTCTATACATATAAGGTATAAGGTATGCGAGGCGAGGAGAATACGTCAAACCTCGTCAAACGCGATTTAGTGTTAAATATGTCTATTCCATATTCTAACGTAAAGGTAAACATTTAAGGTTTTAAATAAAAGTGTATTGTGTGTGAATTGAGTCCTTTTATTACTAAGCATCTTAAAGTGTGACGTTATGTCATATTTTCTTTATTTCATATGAATAAAGGTAAAATATGACAGTAAATCTCGCGTAGCATACCAAGCCCCCTGGTCTCTGGAAGAGATTTTCGCCTCTGCCCCTTTTTCTTTTTCTAAAAGTACTTAATTAATAACAGCAAACAAAAGCAAGGACTTTTGTCTTTGGCCCTTCAGGCGATTAACAACAAATATTGTGCGCTGGTTATACACACAGCAACATCCAGAGTTGGGATATGTTCGCGACAGCTGGCATTAGGTTAGCCACATTTAGTTAATTGTCGTCATTTTGTTAAAATGTCGGAATAAAAAAAAACTTTTTTTTAAATGTTATGTCCTAATATTACTGCTCATATTTTTACCTTTAGCGAGTACTATATTTAGGTGATGAATGATAATTAAAAGGGTCAAGATAGGCTCTCATAGAAACAAATTAGTACTTGGTAATTATTTTGACTGTAGCTCGTTTTCTGAGCCAATTAAATCTATATATAAAGCAATGTCCCGGGTGACTCATCATAAATAATAAATGAGACAAGCAGAGACTAAATATCTAAAGACCGCATACTGATAACTGTGATTCTGTTTTCGTTTTGCTGTCGACTCACAATGATTGTTATTGTAAAATGATATGTTTTTTTAACCTTTACATTTATCTATAATATAATGAGTAACCGAGTTATTGCGCAAATTATATGTTTTTTGAAAAACAATGATTTTGCTAATCGTTTAGTAGACGTTTGCTTTTAAAAAGATATCTTTGCTACAGATTCAGGTCACTAAGCACTTTAACAAATTTCCATACTTATTCATATTCAATTTATTGCTTCAATGAATATAAAAAGAACTTAAAACTTAAATGAATATAAAAAGGTTAAAACTCAACTTACATTCAAATGTAATTCTATATTTTGAATTACTTTCACACCATTCCGACTGGCCTCGGCTTCATTCCCGGAAAATGGACACAAAGCGAGTTCCACCAATCATTTCCATCCGTCATCGGGCGAATTTAAAACAGCGCGAGGAGTAATTATTCAAATCAGACGACGTACCCACAGACTACATTTTTTATTGTTAGATCACTATCCATACTAATATTATATTATAAATGTAAAAAAATATATCAGGGGACAATGTCACACCAATTTGACCTAGTCCCAAAGTAAGCTCTAGGCTTGTACCTACTATGGGTACTAGACAACGATATGAATACTTAAATAGAGAAATATACTTATACTTAAATTGGTAATGCAAATAACCGGTTATAACCGGTCATTTTCTTACAAAATCGGTTAATATCCGCTAAAATTGCATTCCCTATACTTAAACACAAAGAAAACATTCAGACTCAGGAACAAATATTAGCGCTCATCACACAAATATCTGCCCTTACAGAAATTTGAACCCAGAACCGCTAGCTTCGTAGCCAGGGTCACTACCAACTAGACTTAACTCGTCGTCAAATGTACAAGTAACTTTATCTATTTGTTAAACTTGTATGGCTGCTAGCACATGCAAACGATCATCAAGATATCAACTTATCAACCACTTTTCGATGTACCATCAAAGACATTTTTTGTGTCTCGCACAAGTTGACTAAGGCTGCATTCGACCAAACTTGGAATAAGATTAACTCCGAGATTAGTCTATAAAATTCGACGTTTAATTTAGGTATAAGACCATATTCCAGTTTGGTCGAAAACCTTAAGTCCTCAACTAAAACTTTAGCTATCGTTTGTTTATGAACAAGAGGGCTAAACTATGCTTTAAGTTTGTAAGTTTGTAAGAACGATGGACATATTTATGTATTACTTGTATATAAATATAAATACATATGTAGATAAGCGTTTAGGAAAATTATTCGGAAATTAATACTCTCGCTCATTTAACAAGTGAAACCTCTGTGTTTCACCTTCTGTATTAAAAACCGAATCGATCTATCAAACAGGATGCACACAATTACAAATCATCTACCCTTCTCACTCATACTCATCCAGTAAGACGAGCACAGCGATATACTACCATTACAAAGGTTCATAAACAAAGTAATTGATTCTCGTTCGGAAGCGTTTAATAGGTGACAAATAGCCGTCGGACCTCAGGTCATATATAAGTCATTTAACAGCTATAGAGGTTATATACAAGTCGTTTAAGGGCTATAGAAGTCGCGTAAAGGTCGTTTGTTACTCGTTATGGAGCTTCAGTGAAGGCGTGTGGCGTTGGAAAGTGTTTGTGTGTCAGCGATTTGTTAGATAACATGAATAAACAGTTTAATACGTCGGCAAGATGGGATTTTATTGGGTCACGTTGTTTTTTACAAGTTAGGGTGACGGCACCAATGATGGACACTTTTAGCTGACAGGCACCAGTAATGTACACTTCACTCTTAATTCAAAATTCGATTGATTGTTGCAAAACAAATGAATAACCCTTATTTTCTGTAAAATAATATATTAAGTGTCCATCATTGGTCCTTGTCCATTACTGGTTCCGTCACCATAGAGTTCCGTACCGAAAGGGAGCCCAAAGGGACCCCATTAATAGGGATCCCTTTGAAACGCATATTTTTTTACGCATAAATCTTTTCGCATAACATCCTTTTAGGCTGACATTGCAAAATTTAATAAACCTCTATTGTATAGATTAGGTTAGGTCAGGGTAGGTTAGTTTTTTTTAAATAATTAAAATAAAACCGTTTGTATTGTAAAAACCGTTGTAGGCCAAACGATTTTATGCGTAAAAAAATATGCGATCCAACAAAACCTATTAATATTAATATGACGGACAGAGAGCTTTATAAGGTTGCATCTTTTGAACCGTAACGTAATAGATATAGGATTTTTTTCTTCAGTGTCTCACTTTGAACTGATTCGGTTTCGAGCTGTTATGTCTGAGCCAACCTTTACTAAAAAAATAATAATAATGAAAAAAAGTTCAATAATAAAGACAGTATTGTTAAAAATACGAAAACTAGATGGTTTCATATAAATTAATACAGCTCTGTCACAGCTTTGCTACCAGGGGCCCTAAAATGGTTGCGTTTATCACGTGACAAAGTTTAGATAAGGCATCCGTCACCTTTTGACACGTAAATAAGTACGACAGTGACAGATGCTTTCTCCACATTTGACACGCGATATTGACCCAAACATACTAGAGCCCAACCACAGAGGTTGTGTATTTCGGAGGAACATGATAAAGCCGAAGTGTTGATCGATTCCCTAAGGTAGATCATAAATTCACTGCAGATGTTACAATTGCAAATCTACGTGGCTATTTCCCTGAAGAAATTAAGCGATTAGATTACTTCTCTAAACTGACATTATGAATGACGAAAATTAAATCTCGATATATCTGATTCGATTCAATTGTTTTTCAATTTAAGCTACTATCTTGCTTTCTTCTTCAGTAGGATTTAATTTGAAAGCTCAATGTTTGATGTACAGTCAAGGGCAAAAATATCTGTACGTTTCCAAAGCAACAAAAATATCTGTACAGTTGAGGAGCCAGAAATATCTGTACGATAATTCAGTCAGAAATATGTGAGCATTTAAAGAGTCAAAAAGATCTAGACATTCACAATATCAGTACAATATCAGTCAAATATATGTATTTCTATGTATTTAAGTATTCATTTATTTCTCTAAACAAGTATTTTTATCGTTATTCTAGTCCCCATAGTACAAGCCTAGAACCTAAAGCTTAGTTTAGGACTAGTAAGTTTGGGACTAGTAGTAGTGCTGTTAGGCGATGGGTTTGCAACCTGTCACTAATACACTGGGTAACATCTTAGCCTGGTTGTGCAAAATGTGGTCACAGAATTATCAACAAGTTTTTGGAGTTGTTGGTGAGTCTGTGGCTCTGCCTACCCCACTCTGGGAATGAAGGCGTGAGTTTATGATGATGATGATGTTCTCTAATATTTATTATATTTACGTGGACGAAGTCATCCCTATCAGCCCAGAAAATTGCCCCTTAAAGTGGAGATCACCATTAATTCAAAGGTTTTAATCCATTGGAAGACCATCGTTATTTAATTGTTACCAGTTTTAAAATTTAAAAATAAACATTACTCGCACTCCGTCACTCAAAACCCCTAAATTCGCAGGAAAAAATAAATTAGATTCCCTTCGATAAATTCAATTACAGGAGCATTCGAGAGCCACAAGCGAAAGCTCCAAGGAAAAAAGCTGTAGGAAAGTTGTGAAGCTCTTTAATCCTATTTAATTTCGCGGAGCGGGGGAAGCTAAACAATAAATACCTAAAGAAAAACTTTCGTATTCATAATTCAACGCAAGTGTAAACGATAAAAAGTCTACTTTATGTGCCGCCTTTGGTCTAGGATAGCTACTGGATTAAGTACTAAAGGGCAACTAGCATAAGTTGTCCACTATCTGGGGCTCTATTCTATTCGGACTTAACCTAATTGCTTTTAACCTGTTATAGTGTGATTTTTAAGTCGGCCGCCATTACTGTCAAGTAAATAAGAGCTACCATCATGTTGCCAATACGATAACATGTCAACAGCAATCAGGTTTAACTCGAGTAGAACAGAGCCTCTGGGGGTGCTCATCTCTTAAAAGAACTAACTTTTGAATTCGTCGACGAAGTATGGTAGCGGGTTTCGTCGGTGAAGCAGCTCGGCCGAAGTGCAAATGTGTCTTGCTTGCCTAGCGTGGTAAACTTGAATTAGCCGGTTAATATTTCATCAACAAACGATAGTTTTAGTAACAATAATACACTTTTATACTACTAAAACTTTAAACCACGCTGTTAGTGTGCTCGAATACTTTTATAATCTATCATGTAGTGTGAGCACGTGGCGTAAACTTAAACTAAAAGTAACTAAAAATTTCAAGCATAATTCAGCGCTTACTATACATACAAAGCATTCAAATGTGTATGTATAGAAACGCCGCGGTGAAGGCCTACGATAAAATGCACATACTTATACATTTGCAAAGCTGCCAAATGCGCCGAGGTTGACCACCGAGGGGATTTTAGTGGGTATCTCATGAAGTGGCTAATCCCACATAACCCGGCTTCTTCCCCTAAAGCTGCTCTTACATGGAGCAATCATTTACGGCAATTTATTACCAGCAACAATAGCTGTCTTACTCTAATATTTTGTAAAAGAATAAGACGTCCGTAATGGTGACGGTAAAAATTACCCGCGTAAGCGCACCTTAATGAAGTCTTGTGAAAAATTTCCCTCCAAAAAAGTTTTGTACCGCCAGTAACTCGCGCCAGTAACTCGTACAACCACTCTCCCGCGCCCAACGCCCCTCCCCGTAAAGAGACGTTGTAAAGAACTTTCCGGCCGCCCCGTGACAAATTGCTTAAAGATTACCGCCGCCGACGTTCCTCCGCAAGCTCCTCCGCTTAATACAAACTCGTCAAATATAAAAAGGAAGCAAGAAATTCTCGCGAGAAAATTCGTACAAACGAACCGTGTAGGAGTTTTTCCGTATGTTTTTTTGTTTTTTAGGGGCGCGGCGGGAGTTAAGAAAGCTATGGGTTTGGTTGGGTGTTTAAATACGATGACATCTAAATATGATGAATTTAGGAAATTGTATATGAAAAATTAAAAACAATATTAAAATATTTATTAGCAATTAACTTAAGTATAATTTATCTTTAGTCCTGGATCCTGAGCTAGGAAGCCCTGTGTTACAGGACCCAGTATGTATACTCTTTATTGTATACTAGAGGACGCCCGCGACTTCGTACGCGTAGAATTAGTTTCCCGCTACTCCCCCCATTTCTACCCGTTGGGGGTCGATTTTCGGAAAATCCTTTCTTAGTGCTCACTTACATCATGAAAGGAACCCCTGTACCAAATTTCAAGTTTCTAGGTACAGTAGTTTCGGATGTGCGTTGATACATCAGTCAGTCAGTTTAGCCTTCTATGTATATAGATGAATAAAAACACAAGTCCAAAGGCTAATTTTATTAATGAAAAAACTGAAATGGATACCTTTATAAGGTCATAATTTTAAAAGGTTGAAAACGTAACAGAAGGTCTTAGACAAAACACAAGAAAAAAAAACTGACCAATTGAAAAATTCCTTATTTAGAAAAGTAGACATCTGACAGCGATGAAAATTGAAGATGGCATAAAAATAGGTCGTAAATCAAGGACAACTCTCGAGGAAGCATTTTTATACTATAACTTATAACAATATTTTAGAACCCAGTGTCAATTAAACAGTAAATAAATAATAAATTTCATTAAAAATTTACTGGTGTTAGATCAAGATATATGTAATACTAGTATGTTAATAAAGGATTTAATTATCAATAAAGGTTACATACTGTTTTCTTTGTCGAGATATTGCCGCCCATTCGATGATCAGAATGATATCTTTGTATATATTATTTATCAAGGTTAGGCACGGACAATGGACATTTATCTGAAATGTTCCTTTTGATTCTAAAATATTTTTTGGTGTGTTTTTTTTTTCATTCAGGTCACTAAACCACTACATCACAATCCCCGTAAATGGTTTCACTGTAGTTAATTTTCTAAATCGTATATTTTGAACCCTGCAGAACACACCGTATCGCGCTCGCCAATTTATTTTTTTACATTATTAGAGTTAGGAGGTTTTGTTGGCGCATGCGTTTACACGCGCGGCGTCGGTTTGTCAAATGGGCTGCGTGTCGTTTGTCACGTTTTTACTCGATTCCCGGGTTGTGTTTTACTTGGAACATTTTGTTGCTGTATAACGATAGATACATGGTGTTACTGATTTTTTTCACAACAACCCTTTTATGGTAAGTAGAAGGCAAACAAGAACGCAGATAACGTGATGGTGAGTGGTATCTGCTAGCCATAGATATTTTCAATCTTTAGACTACCATCTCAAGACTGGAATCCTTTTTTTTTTTCATTTAAGTGAGGGTGACAAATGAGCGGGTTACCTGATGGAAGAAATCACCACCGCCCATAAACACCAGAGGCCCGTTTCACGAAGCTACAAGTTACAAATTACAAGCGGAAGTCCCTTTCTAACTCCTTTTGCTAGAAAGAGAGTTCCGCTTGTAATTTGTAAATTGTAGCTTCGTGAAACGGGCCCCAGCAACTCAAGAAGAGTGGTCGTTCCGTTGCCGCCCAATTGGGATTGTTTATAATTTTAGAATTACTCTAATTCGAAAACCATTTCGAGGAATGGGGTTTTAAAGCCGTTCTGCATTATTAAGCTTTTCAAATATTTATCTATTTCGGATATTTTGACAAAAGCAAATTTAACCTTTGTTTGACTTTCGTTTTCCGCTTGAAGCCCTCCTAGGTGTATCTTACGGATTAGGTGAAAATCGCTTGAAATAGTATGTTTTAATACACTATTACAATCACTTTTTATCAATAGATATCATTTAATTGTTGTAATTTATTAGAAAATGCCAACCCATATTTAAAATAATCATGTCATCCATAAAATGACTGCTAAATAAATGAAGATATTTAAACAAAACTATTGGGTCAAACAAAAAAATAATGAAAATGATCTCTTAAAATGACATATTCTTTCGAATTAGAATGTAAAAACCGTGAGTTATTTTTTTTGGTTTATCCCAATTAGGGAAATGAATGCTCTTTTCTTGATGGCACCCATGACATAACCTAAGAGTCCTAGAGCCCTAACATCGCTGCGTTTTTCGCATGGCAAAGTTTGGATAGAGCATCCGTCACCTTCTGACACGTAGAGTCTGTGCGGAAAGAGAAGAGTGGAAGGATTTGAGGGCGTGCCAGGTGCTATTTTATCGTTTTTACTATGCTGACTATGTTAGATCCCGTTTCTGCCACGACCCTTCTCTTTCCGCACAGACTCTTATATAAGTACGAGAGTGACGGATGCTTTATCCACATTTGACGCGCGATATAGACGCAGCCATACTAGGCCCGCTAAGCCTACAAAATATGTGTTACCAACCCTAAAGACGAACGGCCCGACCGCGGACAGATAGCCTTACTTCGGATTAAAATTTGACACATTTTTTATGGGCAAATGTCAAATTTTTAGCCGAATTAAGCCTTATCCTGTCCGAATGCCTCTATGCTAGTAATTTCAGTTTAGTTTTTGTATTTGATAACACGATCTGTACAACCCTTTTATGGCAAAGAGAAGGCAAGCGAGCACGCAGGCCGGTTATGGCCGATAATGGGAAGAAAAATAAATAATAAATTTTATTACCACTATTCAACTCGAGGTAGGTTGGAAGATGGCACTATGATTTCCCAATAACCCCGAGGCCGAATAATATTGTTTGACGGAAAATAGAAAATATTCATAACTCTTTTTCACAGCTTCAATAAAAGCTAATTCATGAAACAAACAGTTGACAATAAAAAAAAAACAAGATATAAGACAACAAAGATTAGTAATCTCTTTTCAGCAAAAAATAATTTAAAGTGGAGTTTATATGGCCGACCCGTTACATGACGTCACAGTGCATATCGGATCTCTCTGGCTAATCGCTGTCTAATTATCAGTTTAAAATGCTTGTATTATCCTTATTTCTTAGCCGATTTTAATTTTAATTTCACTTTTGGTGATCTCTTTTACTGTACTTTCAATCCATGCATATTCCCAATTATACAATCTTCGAGGGAATTGTGATACAGACCTCGGAAGATAATTGAGTTTATCGATATAGGCAATCCTTATCTGTCATTTATTTTGCCCCTGTCTGGTGATAAGCGATATCTTTGCGGACGGAGTCGCGGACAACAGCAAAGCTAGTTGTATAAATAATCGACGTATAAAATTCTTATTTACTTAAAAAATAAGCACGCGCTCAACACAGCATTACATTTTAATGAACCTGCCAACAGAATCGTGTCGAGACTCCATTAATGCTTGACACTTATATAAATATTTTTTAAAATTCCATCTTCTAGAACAAATTTAGCCTGACAGGTGTCAGTGTCATGACAAGTCGAAATTGAGGGAGAATACTTAGCAGAGGCCAAGTGCGAGGGTCAAAGGACACGCGAAACGTTTAGTCTGTGACTACATTTTGCCTGTGGGTTTACTTAGAAATTGAAACCGGGCAAGAACATGTCGAAACATGCTGTGTAATGTACCGACGCTGTTAGTACAAAAACAAAAAACTATCGAGAAAAACAACAAGATAAAATGAATGTTGTATGTTAAGTTAATTATGGCTTTAACTTAATTGATTTAGAATTGTATTTTATTTCTTATATATCGTTTCCAATAAAACAAATTTATTAGGTACATAAAAATAATAATAATAATAACCTAAACCACTTTAACTTCATTTGTGCGTAAATGAAATATTTAATTTATGGGAGCCTGCCGTTAGGCCAAAATATTTTTGGTCAAATGTATCATTTCCCAAATTTTCCTTTCCCAAAAAGCATTTTGCATTATGTTTGTTTTATATCCGGGATATCGAAACCGCTTGCTACGTCTATTAGGTTAGGTTACACTTGTGACTACATAATAAATAAATCAACTGATAGTGATACATTTGACCAAAAATATTTTGGCGAAATAAAGGTAAACCTTAATTTACGTATATACGGACCAAATAAATTCCCATAGCTGTAGTGCAAGTCCAAGATATAATAATATTTAGTCTACCGCTTTTATCTCTAAAATAAGACAAATGAAACTACCCTCTTGAGTCTAGTCTAGAGGGTCGTTGACCTTTCGTGGTTCGTAGCTAACTTCGGCCATATCTTTATTTTATTATAACTACGAAAGTTTGTAGCACTTCGTAGACACTCTACGGCGTAGAGCCTTGATTCATAACTAGGGGAATATTTTGTTGGATTCATTGGTAGTTAAAGTTTGAATTAAGCATTTGATAAATTATTTCTAGAATTTAATTTTACGATGAGAAATCAATTTTATGAGAAGTTTGGAATATACTGTTAAACCAATCTTTAAAGAAAAAATATACATCCATAAAACCACCGCTAAGCAGCAGTGTTTGCATTGTTGTGTTCCGGTGTGGGAAGAAGAAGAAGAAGAAGAAGAAAAAGACAACCGTTGAAATTACTAGCATAGAAGCATTAGTCCTCAAGGTCGCCAACGCATTTTAAATCCTAGGATTGCAGTCTTGAGATTGTAGTCTTGAGAATTTAAATGTCTATTGGGTTACAGATCCTACTTACCATAAGACGGCATGTGCTCTTGTGTCTGTTCTTCGTTACGATTATCACGAATAAATTACTTCTTCATTATCCTTGTCATAAAATAATGAATAATTGGCAGTTTTTTAAATATTCTAAAATATGTGATGGGCGCGAGTAGTTGTTGCTATTGATGTTTTCTACGTATTAAAGTACGCATTGAACTATATTATAAGAATGTTTATCGTAGTCTAGTAATTAGTCCAAGACTCTCTGTGTCTTGTTCTTTTTGTATCCATTCAATGTAATTTTGCATTGTTGTAAATAAATGTCTCTTTATCTTTATCTTTATCTTTACTAGAGCTTAGGAGTAGTTTGGGACAAGATCAAATTTTGTGAGATTGTCCCCTGACATTTATTTATTATTACTTATTTAATCTTTATTGTATAACTAATAGAATACACACATACATACTTAACTTCACGCCTGTAATCCCAGAGTGGGGTAGGCAGAGCTACAGAAAATTACCTACAACTCTATAAACTTGTTGATATTTCTGTAACCACATTTTGCGCAATTACGCTGAGATAGACCAGCGTATTAGTGACATAATATTATTATTAGTAGTATAACACTATATTTATACAAAAGGTGAATAATATTATTATTTTATTTTACTATAATAACCATGATACCATGTATCGAAAACGTCCCAGGAGAAAGGTTGACGACGCATGCTTGTCCAATTTTCCCGGAAATTCCTGAACCCCTTCAGCTGTACTCAAAGGAAATTACTGGACACAACATGCATCCATTCATTTTAAATTAAATTTGCTCACAAACAGGGCTTGGATACTGAAATCAAATTTTTGAATATTTCAAGTAATTGAGTGATGACTAGGATGGCACTTAAAAAGTTATAAACTTTTGGGTCTAGGTAAATACAGTGTGTAAATGGTATACGGGCGTTCCTTTTAACTGTGGTAAGAATAGCCCCTAATGAGCACATTTAGGCAGCTTTTGTTAAAAGTAAATAAAAAAAAATTAACCATACAAAATAATTTAACACGCAATGTATAACAAAAAAAGCAATTAATTAAAAACGCAATTAATGATGTTTCAAAGTTATGACAGATGGAATTAGATGTACATTGCGGGTCGATGGTATGTTCAAAAATTAATAACGGTGTATACGTTAGCATAATCAAAATAATTCTTTCTGTTTATGATTATTAGAGTCTTAATCTATGTCCATTTTTAATAAATGCCCGTATACCATTTACACACTGTAGAAATAAATGAGGGTTTAATCCGTTTAAATCTGATAAGCTGGCAACGTTAAAAAACCTTTGACATTTCTTTTAAGGATATTTATAAAAAACTTTATATTAAATTATTGTCCGATAAAGCTCTTATCACTGTAGATATCTAAATAGTTATTAATACCAATTTCTTTCTTCAATTTCAGCGCGACTATAGCGGCAGCTTTTCGATTTTAATGGCGTGCAAATCAATTTTGTTGGTAGCTTGATTCAGGAAAACTACTGCAGTGAGTTGACAAAAACTTATGTAAATTAATTTAGAAATACAAGTAACTGATATTGCCTAAAGCGTTAAATTGATGTATTTAATCAAAGTGATGATGTAAACTTGTACCAAATTGCTTTTCAGCCAGCATACATAATGTAACAAACTGGACCTTTTTTAATAATGGCTCTATCCAATGGGACAACTTGCCAGTGTCAAGGTTGAAAGGTACTCGTGATCCCGTAATAGTTCCCGCGAGTTGACTGGAATTCTGGATTCAGATCTCTACTGGTTTATCTGAAATTACGCGACGGCACAAAGATAATTAACTACGTCTAAAATTACACATTTTTAGTAAAATCTACGACAAAAACTTTCGAGCTGCACCTTTAATCTTCGTTGTAAAACAATACTGCTTTTGACATTAATCATATTGTTTTTTACTCGGCCGCCATTACTGACAACTGTCAAGTAAATAAGAGTTATCATTACATTGACAATATGGTATTGTCAAAGACAGTATGGTATTGTCAAAGTGAATATGGTATTGTCAAAGACAATATGGTTTTAGCGAGTAGAATAGAGACCCTGGTATTGCAAAATACGTCCGTGACCTCTTCTTTGATGCTTACTAAATACAATTGTATTTGTTTCGCAAACATTTCGTATATTGTGTACCACAAATAAAGCAGCGAATTTGTCTCGACCCTTGTCAGAGCGCCGCTACGTTTAATAACTCCATTTGTACAAACAAATTGAAAATATTTAAAGGTGAGGCCTTGATTAATTGCTCCGGCTGTTGGTATTTACCGACGTTTTATTAAAACTGTTCTATTTAGTATAGAACGTGCTACAAAAATACCCAAAAAAAGGAGTTATTAAGATAACGTCAGCGTACCCTAGAAAGCTGTAGTTTTACCAAACAGCCAAACACAACAATGCAAACACTGCTGTTTGGTGGCTGGTTAAAGGAAGGACCCAGAAAAAGGTCTTATCGGGTTACCTTTGAATGGGCGAAATAAGTTTGACAAAATGTATCGTATCGTATCGTATCCCAACCGTTTCATTTGCCAACCCGCTTTTTTCTCTGTAACCGTTAACATTTCCGATTTTTTATAAAAACTAACCTACCCTGATCTAGGGTTCTACACAGTGGTTCTGAAATAAATCCTGAAATATTTACAGTTACAGAAAAAGAAATGGGTTGGCAAATGAAACAGTTGGGAAACGATACATTTTGTCCAATATATTTTGGCCAAAAGGCAAGATACCGGTGTTATCACTATCACAATCACAACTAATCTTGAGATTGTCATCAAGAAAGAAGCCTTTTACAATAAATTGTATAATGTACAACAGCCCTGAGATCTGGCAACTGTATATGCAATCATTAGACTTATTGTTCTTGGGAATCAAAGCAACGTACCATCAGATTTTATTACACGGTCAAACCATATTGCTTTAGTCGTGTTATGGTATTGTTTTTAACTTGGCCGCTATATTGTCAAGTAAATAAGAGTTATCAAAACGTTGACAATACGATAACAGGTCAAAGGCGATACGGTTTTTACCTAGTAGAATAGAGCTCTTTACGACGATAATTAAACAATACCGTGAAAAATATAGACGCCCGGGTGGCCAGTGTACTCGTGTGTCCATAGCACAAAAATGTGTAAAAATGATTTAGAAAAATCTACACATTACCCGAAAAATCTACAAAGAAATAAACAAATACGAACATACCCGCGAGGATCTAGTTAACATTTCCCTGTTATATATAGCACATATCCTTTTCGCTGGTGATTGACCCAAATAGGCAGATGGTATAAGTCCCGATTCGTCAACGAACGCGGCCGTAACAAGTGAGAAAATATTTTTATCGCAATATTGGGGAGGCAGGATTTACGGCCGGATCCTATCGCGTAGGGGCACCACGATAAAAATAAACTGGAGAAATTCCTGACATTTCGTGAAAAAAAAAACATTTTCTTTATGCGGCGTATATTTATTATAAATTAATAGCTTGTGTCCGCGACTGCGCGTAAAATTGGATTATCGCTATTCCCTCAGGAACTTTTAAATTGTCCGGAATGAAAAGTAACCTATGTGTTTATCCATCTCCATTTTAAATTTCATACAAATCCGTCCGGCCGTTGCAGCGTGAAGGAGAAATAGACTAACCCACAAACTTTCGCCTTTATAATATTAGTAAGTAGAACTAGCTGTCACCCGCGTAGAAGTCGTTTATCAAAATTACTTCGGAAACTGTCCAATTTTACGGGATAAAAAGTAGCCCTTGTCCATCCCCGGGGTTTATTTCTATACCATATTTCATTTAATTTATTTTTAAGAACGTAACAGAGATTTTTATACAAACATATCATTAGCATGGATGTGGATGGATGGTATGGACATGGATGTGGAAGAAAATGAATTAGGAAAATAACCATCAACAAATGACTGACTGCTGAGTTTCTTGCGAAGTTTCTTCTCAGCAGTGCAGGTCTCCTCTTGGGACGCGCTGGTAGATTCTTGACGTGTAAAAGTGCCCATGCGGCCTACTTACTAAATAAATGTTTTATATCTTTTATCTTTTTTTCATCAACTCCTTAAGAAATCGATGCAAAACTTGCTACCTACAGAGACAGTTTGTAGCCCACAGATGGACTAGGCCCTACCCTACCTACCTACCAAAATACCTACCTATACAATGTTACTCGGAAAATTGGACAGTTTTCGAGGAGCTATAATAATTTCTATAATAATTAAACAACTGATAATTTGGAAAACGTTACACATCAATACATAAATATCCCTACACAATATTTTTTTTGCAATGTATCTAGCAGTAATAATAATATGATAAACTAAAGAATAGTAATTTGATGTTTTAACTTATTTTACTTTATTTGATTTTATGTACCTATGTATTTGTGTCTTTTATTGTTTTTCATCTGATTTTAACTAAACTCTTATTTGAATAAAATATGAGTTCCGTAAGAAATAAATGTTACAGTTTAATTTCTTTTTAACGATGAGTGTACAAACAAAAATTCCAATTTCATTTCTGATATTTCCGATATAATATAGCACTCTTTCTGAGTGCTATATTATATCGGGGGGATGAACGTTGCTCACGTCCACAGGAGATTGCTTTATTACCCTGTACGTGTCCCCTGGGTAGCGCTAAACGAGCAACTGCAATACCGGCAATTGTAGGAAAAAAAAAAAAAACCTTCACCACATCTCAGAGTCCATCCATAATGCCTCGGGATAATACCAGATGGCAGTCACAGAATCAAACATTCAATGGCCCTTTTCAGGGCCTACAGACAAGAGATGTCGGACCTTCTGTCCGCATATGCCAGTTGAACATTGAAGGCATAAGCCGTGCAAAATGTGACTATCTCCATAGAATCCTAATGGAACAAAAAATTGACGTAGTTTGTATGCAGGAGACGCACACCAAAGACGAACAAGACCTAGCCAAAAGAGGGACTATCCCGGGTTACTCCATCGTAACAGCAGTCCACCACCCTAAGCATGGTATAGCTACTTACGCAAGAACTGACTTGCAGGGAGTCCGGGTTTTACAGGCAGAGCTAAAAGATTCAATCTACACTTCCACCATTCAGCTAAAAGACTTACAGATCATGAACATATATAAATCACCCCTAGCGACCTGGCCGCTTGAGGTCCTCCCAAACTTATGTCATCCAAGTGTTTTTTGCGGTGACTTCAACAGCCATCACGTCAATTGGCGATACCGAACCACAGACCCAAACGGTACAGCCTTAGCTAATTGGGCGGATCTCTCTGATCTGCATCTCATCCTCGATGCTAAAGATAAGGGTACATTTGTGTCGGCAAGATGGAAGCAAGAGTATAACCCGGATCTGACATTCGTAAGCAGGGACGGCCTGGATCAGCCACTTCCTACCTCTCGTATAATACTGCCAAGTTTCCCAAACAGCCAGCACCGACCCATCATTCTGGAAATCGGCATCAGGATTACACTGACAAACTCCATGAAGATGCCTCGATGGAACTTTAAAAAGGCAAACTGGCGAAGCTTCCAAAATCAGCTGGACCACGATGTGGAGGCTGAACACCTCGAACCGCAACCTGCGAATTACAAAAAGTTCACACAAGTCGTTGTTTCAGCAGCCAAGGCCACCATACCTAGAGGATATAGGAAGGAGTATATTCCAGGGTGGAATAATCAGAGCGAAGAGCTATTTCGCAAATACCAAACCGACGGTAACCACGAAACTGGAGCCCAGCTATTAAAGACCTTGGATGAAAACAGGAAAAACAAATGGATTGAAACAGTTGAAAGCATGGATTTTAAGACCTCGAGTAGGAAAGCTTGGGGTGTCCTGAACCGCCTCACGGGTAAGAAGAGCTGCCAAAAGTCATACACGAAGCTTCATCCAGACGCAATCGCAAACAGAATGGTTGATCTCACTAGAGCAAAACGAGATGCATGTACTACCAAACGCGTTCGAAAGGAGTTAACAAAACTAAAGCGCAGTTTACCCGCAAATGACCACCTCATCAGGCCCTTTTCCGTATCTGAGACGGTTAAAGCCATCAAGCAACTGAAACCTGGCAAAGCGGCGGGGCCTGATGGATTATACAACGAATTTATTAGAAACATGGGTCCCCTTGCTGTAAGTTGGCTTGCTGCCCTATTCTCAAACATCGTGTTAAAAAACCAACTACCTACCGAATTCAAGCTGTCGAAAGTCATAGCACTGTTGAAACCCGGTAAAAGCGAACAGCTTCCAGAAAATTTTCGCCCCATCGCTCTCCTTAGCTGTGCGTATAAACTGCTGGAACGGCTGCTGCTCACAAGAATTGCTCCCCTCATAGACGCTGTTATTCCGCAGGAGCAGGCGGGGTTCCGACAAGGGCGGAGCTGCGCTGATCAAGTGCTAGCGCTTACAACACACATCGAAGATGGGTTCCAACAACAACTCAAATCCACAGTGGTTTTTATTGACCTTACAGCGGCATACGACACCGTGTGGAGACATGGACTCATCTTCAAACTTTTATCCGCTGTTCCCAGTAAAGAGATTGCAGCTCTTGTAGCTAATATGCTGAGTGGGAGGCGGTTCGAGGTGCATCTGGGAGATGCTATAAGCAAGCGCAGGAAACTGAACAACGGCCTGCCCCAGGGCTCGGTACTCGCACCGCTTCTTTTTAACCTGTATATTCACGACCTACCCAAAACTACATCTAGGAAGTTCATATACGCTGATGACATCGCGCTAGTCGCTCGAAGCCGGGGTTTTGATGAAGCGGAGGGAGTCCTGACGGCGGACCTCAAAGCTATGTCGCGTTTCTTTTCCTCCTGGAGACTCATTCCCAGTTCCAGTAAAACAGAGGTTTCCTGTTTCCACCTAAATAATAGACTCGCCGAATATCAGCCCAATGTTGAACTTCAGGGTGAGAGGCTAAAGTGCAACCCCTACCCAAAATACCTCGGCGTCACTCTCGATAGATCCCTGACTTACAAAGAACACCTCACTAAAACCTCACTGAAGTTAGCCACACGCAATAACATCTTGCATAAACTTAGCGGCACGTCATGGGGTGCGTCTGCTAATGTCCTGCGAAGCACGGCGCTCGGCCTCGTGTACTCTGCAGCAGAATATTGCGCACCAGTGTGGTGCGAAAGCGCTCACGTGCAAAAAGTTGACGCGAGATTAAATGACGCAATGAGGTGTGTTTCCGGCACGATTACATCCACACCGTCTCGCTGGTTGCCTGTGCTGAGCCATATTGCGCCACCTCATCTGCGAAGGAAGCACGCACTAGTAAGGGAATCGGAAAAAATAATGGCCCGTTGCGAATTACCTTGCCACCAAGAGTTTGCTGAACCACCACCACAGCGACTTAAATCACGCCGCCCAACGAGCGAAGCTGCCAGAAAGCTGAGGACGGATGGCTTCGTGCTGGAGCAGTCTTGGAAAAATGAGTGGTCCGAGGCATCTGCCGAACAACGCATCACCTTCCCAGACCCTACACAGAAGCCCAGGGGATTTTCTCTTCAGAGGAAATATTGGTGCCGTCTCAACAGAATTCGCACGGGGCACGGCAGGTGCAAATATATGAAGCATAAGTGGGGATGGAGTGAGAGCCCTTTATGTGACTGTGGTCTTGAGGATCAGTCAACCCAGCACATTGTGGAGCGCTGCCCGCTGAGATGTTACCAAGGCGACCCGAATGACCTCTACCAGGAACTGACTGCTGAGGCTATCGACTGGCTGCGTAACCTGGATATCGACTTATAAGAATTTCCTACAATTTACTCCGCCATACGATTAAATAAACTCTTTCTGAATCCAGAAAATGATTCAAATTTTCCGGACTTTTCCAATAAAACCAAAACGTGTGGCTTCCCTGATCACGTAAAATACAAGGGAAGGGGAATGTATGCCAAGGGGGAATTAGGTAAATTTAATTTTCACGCCCGATAGATTTTATGAGTTTATAAGCAGCTCGATTTTTACGGTTATTTGGTTTTCGGGGTTTTGAATTAACTCAATTAATGACGGGAAAAGTGAAATTGGTTGTTGTTATATTTATTTTTAATAAAAAATAAATCTCTTCAAGAGGCTCTAACTTCATGTAACCTTGCACAATTGTTTTGTCCATAATTTATAGGCATCACATTTTCACGTAATTTTACATAAAATGTTAAGGTGTTTTTAGGATTCCGTAGTCAATAAAGAACCCTTAAAGTTTCAGTTAAAAAAACAGTCTTCATCCACTTTAGTATCTTTTTATTGTCTTTCATTTAATTCGCATAAGTGCGCGTCATTTTAAAGGTTTACTCCTCAGACCAATCCCGTGACAGCGAGATATGTCCGGGGATCCCGGCCAGAATAAACAAAGGTAATCCCACCATCCGTAGCGGCAGACAAGCATCCATCGTCAGGCGAGGGCGCGGTCGCTATCATGAAGCACGATAATGTACCGATAATAGAACATCAATTACTATTTAGAAAATAATGGCGATCCTATTTTTGAGGGCTGGGTAGTGATTCTTTCAAAAGCAAAGGTGAGCGAACGCAGGAGTGAAGTCCAAGCGGCGAGTTTAAGTAGTCCCGTCAAAGCAAACGAAACACATTTCAGCGCGTGTATTCAATTTGGCAGCATGGCTTCTCGAACGTATAAGGCTGCCTAATTGAGAATGCACGCGCTAATATGCGTTTTGCTCGCTCTGACGGGACTACTTAAACTGGCCGCTTGGACTTCACTCCTGCATTCGCTCACCTTTGCTTTTGAGAGAATCAATACCCTGATATCTTCTAAACGAGCGACGCAACAGACTTTTGCCCATGTGGTTGCAGAGTTAAAATGGTGCCACTCCATGTCTTCCCGTGGATGTCGTAAGAGACGACTAAGGGAATAAAGGCTGTGTAGTACTGTTATGCGATGGGTTTGCAACCTGTCACTAATACACTGGTGAACATCTTAGCCTGATGGTGCAAAAAGTGGTTACAGAATTATCAACAAGTTTTTGGAGTTGTTGGTAAGTCTGTAGCTCTGCCTACCCCACTCTGGGAATGAAGGCGTGAGTTTATGCATGTATGTAGACTTTTATGAAATCTGGCTTCAAACCATTCCAATTGAACTAGCTTTCTATAAAAAACAAACCGCGTGCAATTCGGTCCATCCATTTTGAGAGTTCCGATGCCGCAGACAGACAAACAGATACACAAACACGCACATACACTACACACATACATAGACACACACGTTGAACTTATAACATCTATGTCCAAGTTGTAAAAAAAAAAATGCCAAGGTAAGAAGTATGGAATGACAATATGTACGTTATGACAGCTTACTGGTATGTACAGTCAACAACATAAATAAGTGATCATTTATGTACCTTGTCGCTTTCAATCGTTTCAAAATTTTGTATAACATTTTAAACACGACGTTAAAGTGACAAGGTACATAAATGATCACTTATTTATGCTGTTGACTGTACGTGAAACCTATAGATAAATTATGCTTTAATTTCTACGATTGCAACTTATTCTACTCGTTAGTGTTATCGTGTTTATGGTTTACCTACCCTTGTTTTGTCGACACTCATTTCATAGAACAGGGGGGTTATTATGACATGGTTATGCAGTTCATTTTACGGTGAGTGTAAGGGACATAGCTATAGCAGTTATATAGCTTTGTCCTTTTCTCTCAGCGTTAACTGAATTGCATAGCTATGTTATAATAACCCCCCAGGGCCGAGATTCTAGGCGGTAAAAACCATTATCGTCTTTGACCGATGAAAAAATTGTCGGTTAAACAAGAGCACACTCATTTTTATATCGTCAGCGTAAATACCGTCGCGCGACCGCGATCGGCAGACAGTAGTAACAGCGCGATATGTCTCCTCAAGCCGCCGTTTGTCCCGTAATCGCGTGACGTCACCCCGAGCCTAGCTGAAGAACTGGATCCAACTGGATGGAACTGGAAAAACTGGAGTTATGAATGGTTTTGATGGTTTTTGGACTTCCGTGCTTAAAAGGTGCTAAAGAGACTCGATTACTAAGTATAATATGCCGTCCATATATCCAACAATATATGCCTGTATTAGCCTCTATTTTTCGCACGTAGGGGAGACCGGGTATGGTTGTCACACGGGTTGGTTGTCACAGCGGCCATAACAGAAAACTGAACGAACGAATGAGTTCATCGACCGGTGTCAAAAGACCGCGAGTGCTATATCTCCCTCCCTACTTCACCTCAGTCCGCTCCAGAAATTCTGGATGGCCGGAGGATGGCTGGAGAATGGCCGCTGTGACAACCAACCCGTGTGACAACCATACCCGGTCTCCCCTAAATATACATTTGTGTATGTGTGTTGTGTATACGGTATACCTATTAGATTTTAAGTAAAGTAATGAGGACTGTTGCGGCCCTAGGCTCCTATGGGAGATGATGCAGGGATCCTAGGGTTATTCTCATTGAATGATTTTATTATATTGACTTTACAATCATTTATTAGGAATTTAAAGTACAGGAGGATAGACGTTCGAGTATACGTGTTCGTTCATTGATGGTCAGGTCAAAAGAATCCCGTTGACCTACTGTCAATTTTGAATGTCCGAACCGCCGCGCCGCGAGGTGACGTCACGACGGCTGCGTTTTGGATGCGTTCTAAACAAGGACAAAATAATAATGATATTGAAAAAATATCATTTTGTTGACGACAATATCAATAATGCAGTCGGGTTTTATAAAGGTTGCCTTCGATTAGTTATTCTCGGTAAAACACGTCTTTAACCAGTACTCTTACTATGAGTTACAATTACCGTACTCGCTAGCGAGTCGAATTTTCTGTCCCTCGCACTCTTTAAGAATACTGCTAGGTTGCGAGAGACAGAGCATTCGACTCGCTAGCGAGTACGGTAATTGTAACTCATGGTAATGGTACAGTTATCGTATTGTCAACGTTACGATAGCTCTAACTTAGTAGACAGTAATAGCTGCCGAGTTAAATACAATAGGTAACATAACTACCAAATGTAGGAACTCATTTAAAAACGCATTTTAAATATTTATAGCTAATTCAATCGAGATGAGTATTAGCTAGGATTCATGAAAATCAGTTACGCCGTTTGAGAAATATCAGCTATAAAAGTAGGTGACCATTTTCGGGGCGTTTTCACAGGTTATTTTGTAATGTATCCCAACAATTGATGTGGCATTCTTATCAAAAAAGTTTCTGTCAAAATTTTCATTTTTTCGACAAGCTTTTGTTGCCGACTGCACTTTTTTTTGCAATTCATTATCTGCTTATCAAGACCAAACAGATGAGCCCCAACACGGTGGCTCTACGTTAAGTATAGCGAAGATTCTGTTGCCACCTTCTGACTGCATCATCCAGCAGCTCCATGTCATAAATAGCATTGCATTGTCATCCAATTTACATATGTATGCAAATTTTCAGCTTCATCGGAAACCGGGAAGTGAGTGAAACTTGCAAGATTTGACCCGTACTACACCTCAACAAAAATGTTAAGCACTTTAGTGCACTGTCATAATAAACTTCAAACTGAAAATCAAATGACAAGTATGACAATAACAATGTAGTCACCAATGACAAGGTTCTAAGTATGCTTAACATTTTTATTGGGTGACTGTACATACGTACATACATACATTGCAAGTTAAATAAATGCTTGTAAAAGAATACATTATTCATTAACTCCGGCGACGTGTTGACAATGTTGACATGGCGGCCATTATGGCTTCGAGACGACGCGATGGAAATCAATTCATTTATTTAGGGAGAATTTGTGGGAACGCGTTTTCGTTTAATGTTTAAAAGGGTCTTTTAACGTTATTGCCACCAACGGTTACAAAGTACTGTTACTTACATAAATTAAATATTTGACAGGATTCCGATTATAATTGCTGTTTATAGTAAATAATTTAAAAAATAGTCTATTTTTAGACGAGCAAGGAAAAAGCCTTCTTTGATAAAATTAAAATTAAAATTATTTTTAAAACAACTGTCGAAATATTATGCCACACGTTGATGTTTGCTGAAATCCTTTTTTGCATCTTCTGTTAAATGTATGGAGTGCCCCTAGATATATTTAATCTTATTTATCTACCAAACTAAATCTATAATAATAATAACTTTAAACGCGCAATTCTTGTTTATATGTATATAATCTCGGAAACGGCTACAACGATTTTCATGAAATTTAGGATGCAGGGGTTTCGGGGGCAACTTATTAACAACTTATCAAAAAAAATACCATCCAGTCATCCAGGTATCGTCTTTGACCTTTTATAGTATTGTCGAATTTTTCATAGCTCTTATTACCTTGACAGTAATGGCGGCCAATTTAAAAACTATACCATAACAGGACAAAGACGATACGTTTTTAACCGCCAAGAGTAGAGGCCCATGGTATTGTTAGAGCTATGAAAAATTAGACTATACGATAACAGGTCAAAGACGATATGTTTTTAATACGAATCTCGGCCCAGGTCAAATACGATTTGGATATTACCGCTAGAATAGAGACGCAGTTCTTAAAGTAATGGACGCGATTGTACCAGGGATTTTTATATATTTAACACCACTACACAAAGATCACATCTCAAGTGATTTAGCTATACAACTAATATTTGCTACAACAATAGCCCGCCGCCATCTTGGTTTCAATCGCGCCGCAGCAACCATTAGCATAGAGGTGAGCATTGATTGGTGACCGAGGCGCCTCGAGTGCTCTCAGGGTGGCCGAGGCATGGGCGACAGCGACACGACGATTAGTGACGCGATATACTTTCCTGTGAGGGTAGATAACTCATGCACGCACAGCGAAGTGGTTGCCTTTCAGTGAATACTCTTTTCAACCCGCGTTTAAAGGAGGACACATGTCATAAAGCATGAGAAAACATCTTGGAGGGAAGTTCATTTCATAGTTTCAAGGTACGAGGATGAAAGGACCTTTGGAATAGGACTGATGTCAAGCTCGAGTGCTCTCAACGCATGTAAAAATAAAACGGATAAAAATCGACGCAGGAGATCGCTGAATATTTCTTATTTAAATCACCTGCTTGATAAAATGATACGATTTGAGAAGTAAGTCGAGCTGTTGTCATCCCTAATTGAGAATGCACACGCTATAATATGTTTGGTGCGCTCAGGGGCCTGTTTTATAAAGCTACAAGTTACAATTTTACATGTCTAAACTGGCAACACTGCTCAAATGGCTGGTCCTCATTGGTCGAGGTTGTGTCAAATGGAAAATTGTAACCTGTAAATTGTAATTTGTAGCTTTATAAAACAGGCCCCTGACGGGACTATTTAAATCGCCGGTTAATATTAGCTGCGTCGAGTTGAAAACGGATACGCTTAGGAGAAGGATGTAGAACGTTCCTGCAGCCAGAATTCCAGCATACACTTGAGTAACGCGGATCAACTGTTTTAGGCGTGTGTCAATGACGTAATTTTGCGTGTGTGCTGTTGGTGGAATATCTAAATACATTACGATACGAAGCGAATCTAGACCCAGATGTGCGTGCGCCGCTATAAAATTTCGGCTTATTCTTATCTTGTTCCATTAAACTCTGCTTGTACATAGCTACATACATAACAAATAGCATAAATGCGACAGTTTGTGTGATAGTATGTTACTTAATCACACTGCAACGGCTGGACCCTGGATTTAATAGTTCCCGAGGGAATATCTATAGTCAATATCTACGCGGATAAAGTCGCGGGCAAAAGCTAGCAGATTCTATTCATATGAAATCCAAAAACCGCTACCACCCGCGGCTCGCACCGGCTCCATTACGGCAGGATGCATTTGCACTCCTGCGCAAGTGTTCTTTGTGCTAATGGCTGCGTGCGCCCGCCCGAGCCCCCTCGACCCGGCGGCCCAACCCAGCTACAATATATTTCCACCATAGTCGTTTGTTTTAGATACTTCGGTGTTAAACTACTTAATCCAGGTGTTAAAAATGTCTATATGGCAAATGAATATTACGGCAAATTCGGGCAAACGAAGTGATACGCACTCGAACAATTAAGTTTTTTTTTCACACAAACACCTGCCCCTACCGAGATTTGAACCCGGGACTGCTAGCTTCGTAGGCAGGGTCACTTCCAACTAGGCTAACATGTTGTCAAAGTCTATTCAGCTAAACCCTCACTGAATTCACGGATTGTATGTCGGGTTTATAATTACACTTTAGTACCTTTTCTATTTAATATCATGTTCAAACTACCATATACGAATTTGCAGAGAGATTAAAGTGACAAGGTACTAAAGAGTATTCATATTTATGAACTCGAATGGTACTCGGTTCGTCTAACAGATTTTCGTCTATTCTCCTCAAGCATTCGGAAGCATCTTCAGAGTTTACAGCAAACGTGACATTTTGGTGAACTACCAGTGGATCTCGATCGGGAACCACTCTAAGAAATATAGGGACTGATTTTCTTACGTCAATTTTCCTAAATTGTTATGGACGCGTTAGTGACAGCAATAGGGTTCCGTTTGGATCCTTCGGGTATGGAACCCTAGAAAAACGGTGTATATAAGATTGTGTGATGTGTATCTGTGTTTCTGTATGCGGCATGCAGATTATTACATTCATTTTAGAACATTATTATAGTTACTTTGATTTTCATTCTTTCATATTTCGCTTGTTTTTTTGATATTTAACTTGTATTGTTCGTATGTAAGTATATTATTATTAATTTGCAAGTTAATTTTGAACCAGTTCCCGTAAAGGAATGGGCTGAAATGTAGACGAAATTTGTAAACCTGATGATGACAATGCAATATCATGTTATCAAATAGCTGGACCCTTATTCTCGTGACTTCGAGATGATTTTTCATGCGATATGCACTGTCAACTGCGTACATTTTTTTGACATATCTCGCATGAAAAATCATCTTGAACTCACGAGAATTGGGTCCCTGATCTGATGATGGAGTCGGAAGGTGGCGACAGGATCTCCGCCATACTTAACGTAAACCCACCGTGTTGGGACTCACTAGTTTTGTCTTGATAAGCAGATAATGACTTTGCAAAACAAAGTACAATCTAAGTATTTATATGAAAGGCAAACCTGACTGACTTAAATATCAACGCACAGCCGAAACTACTGAACCAAGAAACTTGGGTACAGGGGTTCCATTCATGATGTAAGTGAGCACTAAGAAAGGATTTTCCGAAAATCGACCCCAAACGGGAAGAAATGGGGGGAGTAGCGGGAAACTAATTCTACGCGTACGAAGTCGCGGGCGTGCTCTAGTCGGTAATAAAAACTAGTCTCTCATTGCTATTGCTCTGATTTACTTGACAGTAACGGCAGCCGAGTTAACAATACGATAACATGTCAAAGTCAATATGGTTTTACCGAACAGAATAGAGGCCCAGTTTCGCACCAACCGTAGGGGCCGATACAAACGCTAACAAGAAGGCACATTGAATATCGACAAGGAATTTACCGGCGCGTGACATCGGGTAAACACCGCCAAAAGCGCTGCAGAATACGCGCATGCTCAAGACAAACAGGAACAACTTAAAATTAACTTTACTCTAATCCAAGCTTATTCGACACGCGTTAAGACTCATATTAGCATGGGATTCTGGAAACATTTGTTTCGTTTTGGTTTTTAAAGTTTTTATGAAGCTTGCTTGAAGGTGATTGTATCTAACTTGATACATGTTTATTGATTATTGGTATTCTTAATACATTACTTACTTTACATATTCAAATCCAGCTTTCTTAATCTTATCTCATTTTTGAACAGTCCTCTTTCGGATACCCTGCACTTCTTTCGAGCATTTAACCTCTTACACACTCAGCTGTTCGAATGTGTAGGTTTTTTGTGTTACCTCACCACAAAAGGTTTTTTGTGTTTCATCACCATAAGAGAATCATTGTGTCATTGATGGTTAAGATTCGCAATGAAGTTATCCGTCATAGGACTAAGGTGGTGGACATAGCGCGGAAGGCTAGCAAGCTGAAGTGGCAGTGGGCTGAGGGCTTATTGTCTAACGCACTCGCAATCGTAACCGGCTTCAAAGTGGAGCAATAGTTTTCATTTTGTATGCAGACATGCCTTCGATTTTCAAAATGAAAACGATCGTGATCGCGAGTGCGTTAGACAATAAGCCCTCGGT
Source organism: Acleris cristana (assembly GCA_948252455.1). NCBI lineage: Eukaryota > Metazoa > Arthropoda > Insecta > Lepidoptera > Tortricidae > Acleris > Acleris cristana. The sequence continues at coordinate 14,714,722 of OX411788.1, read as the reverse complement.
CACATAATATGTCGAAGAACTGATGACCGTTGGACCAGATTGGTTTTGGAGTGACGCACGGGCAAGCGTAGTGTGGGTAGGCCGCCAGCTAGATGGGGTGTTTCCCGTTCGACCGATCGGTCAACCGGTCGGGAGACAAAAAAAGTGTCACTGAATCGATTGATCGGTCAAACGATCGGGCGAACGGGAAGTACCCAGGGTAAACTGACCTATTGTTGGCCGCCTACCGATTACTGGCCCCATGAACTTTAACATAAGGTAATAGAGACGATAATTCAACAATCACTAGGTGCCAGTAACTGGTATTTTAGAAGCCAGTTACTAGGTGTTTTACCCCAGTTAGTTAAGAGGATTGTAAAGCTAAATTTTAATAAATCGATCCAGTGAGACTTTTTTGTCTCCCGACCGGTTGACCGATCGGTCGAACGGGAAACACCCGCTAGATGGACGGACGACGTGAGGAGGTTTGCTGGGAGCGGTTGGATGAGGGAGGCCCAGGATCGAGCCAATTGGCGAGCCATGTTAGAGGCCTATGTCCATCAGTGTAGGCTGATGATGATGACGATGATGATAAGAGAATCGGGTTGGTAATGTACTTAGGTTATATAAAAATGAATAGGTACAGTCACCAGCAATAATATATTATCCAACATTGGGCGCAAAAATATCTGACACGCTCTTATACCTTTAGTAATAAACACGTGTCAGATATTTTTGCGCCCAATGTTGGATAATATATTATTGCTGGTGACTGTAGGTAGGTACCTGTTTCCCTTGGTCACGCCATAACTCGAGACTGGCTCGATCGATTTGAATAATTTATTTTTGATGTGTTCATTATCAAAACACACAGCTAGTTTTGTATGAAAAAAAATACACCCTGACGGCGCCGGGCAAGAACAGCTAGTAGGTTATAAAAAGCCATTGGTACAATGCGACCGCTGGGGTTCAAACTCGGTACCTTACAATCACAAGTCGACACCCCAAGCCACCTAGGCCAACAAAGAGACGTTAAATCAGCTTCGCATCGCTTATTATTTCTAGAAGGTGTACTAACTTTTCTGCTTCTTAGAATTTCTTGGCCGACGTTGTTGTCGAAAAATCAAAACAAAATGTACTCGAACGAATATTTACCATTAATTTAATAAAGTAATTAATGTAATCATTCTCATCGACTGCTTTTCGAGTGTTCGCTTGTAATTAAAGCTTGGCGTAATTAAAAATTAATTATTCGAGCAATTATGAGCGCTGCGATGTATTAGCGGCGTTTGATTGGTTCTTAATTACTTTATATTTCCTACGGATTTTCGTTAATATTTTTTCATATGAATAGGATGTGCGGTAAAGTATACGTTGGCCTAGTTGGCAGTGACCCTGCTGCCTATGAAGGTAGCGGTCCCGGGTCCCATCCCAGTATGAGCAGATATTTATGTAAGCGTGGGTATTTATTTTGTTCCTGAGTTTCTGGATGGCATGTATTTTAGAATACATTTCTCTGTATAATTATAATTATTATCCAGTACCCATTATTCAAGCCTAGAGCTTAGTTTGGGATTAGGTCAATTTGTGTAAGATTGCTCCCTGATATTTAAGTAACCTTGACCGTTCTCCATATTCTCCATCCACCTAATTGCTTACTACTATTTATGAAATGAAAATTTTGGACCATTTTTTAAGTGGCAAATGTCAATTTACAACCAAGAAGTTACCAAACCTATTGCAGTTTCTATATTGTGACCGAACATGACGATTGATACATGCAATACCTCTGCCTCTATCTATTAAATACCTTTAGTGGGTGCAAATCGAGGAACCGAAATAATAAAAAAACCAGACAAGAGCATGTAGGACCAAGCTTTTAGTAGGGTTCCGGCGTCGTTACTACAAACACAAAAAAACTATCTCAAATACAAACTGCGGACAGACGGACCGATAACGGCTAAACTATTAGGCCCGCCATACACGGACTGCTTTAAGCAGTCGGGAACCGACTGCACTTCGTTGCTATTGGTTTCTAGAGCATTAAAACTGCAAATCGACCAATAGCAACGAAGTGCAGTCGGTTCCCGACTGCTTAAAGCAGTCCGTGTATAGCGGGTCTTAGGGTTCCTTTTTGACTAGGTACTATATAAACTGTAGTTTTAATACAATTTTTGCAACAAACCGCAAAACGCCAATCATTGAGTCTATAGGCACAACCGTTTACAGCATTGCTCTAGGACTAGGAAAACTTTTATTTAGTTATATTTTATATTGAACAGCGAGCTTCAGCAAGTTAAACACGTCACGCTACACAATACATCCACATCACCTAAACTAATAAAAAACGCGCACCCACAACAGACACCAAATACTTTCATATCCCGGACTTAACCAATCAAATTAGCCACAAATCATTGCCCCCGCGCATAAATCAACCGCCAGCGAACTCGGCAATGATGTTCGCAAACTCCGGCGCCGTAAAAAGTTTCGCATCATAAATTTCCGGGTACCGACACTGTTTATTTATTTTTGGGCGGGAAAAGTTGGGATTGGCTATGGTGTTTAGACGGTAATTTGAATTGCAGACCCGCTGTTGGATTGTGGAGTGGGCCAAAGTTGATTTGTAATGCAATAAAGTCATTGTATTTGTTTAAAACCATGATGTAACCTGACCATCCATGCCTGCCTGTGCGCAATCAAATAGGACCCTTGTCTTAGATTACAGCTTTCTCAGGCTCTATTTTACATTGACCCAGAGATGAAATGGAATATAATCACCGCTGCAAATAGTCACCTTAGGAGAGGAATTACCGCCAGCCTTTGAGAAAAGAGTAGGATCGTCTACCTATTGAATACGATACGATCAAAATGGTGATAATGAAAGGATAGCCGTTTGCGTTTCTAGTTACTACGGAACCTGGCTGCATGCAGTAACCCAAATAGTTCCTAGGAACACCTCGTAAATAGAGGCCGCATGGGCACTTTTACACGTTAAAAATCTACCAGCGCTTCCCAAGAGGAGACCACTGAGAAGAAACGCTGCATGAAACTCAACAGTCAGTAATTTTTTTAACATGTTACTTAATTGATAATACTTTACCTAGCATTATACATTAAAACAATGAACATAAAATGAAAATATCATACGTAGCTGAGCAGGAAAACGTGTCAAAACTCAGGAATATTTATTACAAACACTCGTACTTGACGTTTTAAATATAAAATTACGATAGTGTAGCGTTTTGCTTTAATAATTTTAACTTTAAACTCTTTAACAACTTCCATTTACCCTTAACTAGATCCAAGAAAACCCCCACCAATAAAAACGCCAAGAAAAGAATTAAACGAGGTCGTAACCCAGCGGAAAGGATTTCTTCCTTGCAACACTAACCCGGTGATTCGACGTTAGTGACGTAACCAATCCCGATTTATCGGTCCCGGGTGTTCCGGGGATCCCGCAGCGGAATCTCCCAATCGAATTAGCCGTTTTATTATTGCATTTCTACCCTGAATAATGACTTTAAACGGTTTTTAAGCTCAGGAAATGTGAGATGCAATTTTCTCGTAGATTTCTGTGGTAATAGGGTATAGGATTGGATTCCGATTGAAAGCATATTATAATTTATAATCTAGTAGGAGTATTGAATGATTTTGTAGTCTCGACGTTAGAAGAGGCCTGATTTGACATCTGTCATCGTAGTACAAAAAAAATAACCAAATATAGAGGTGACAGCTGTAAAATACGACCTCTTATAACTGCGCGACTATAATAGTTGTATGCACTACAGGATGGCGCAATGTTGACTTTTTCGTCGCATGAAGGTGACCGAGCACACAGACCTCCTGATGGTAAGTGGGATATTGTGACCCAGAGACATTTGCATTTTGCATTCCTAAGACTACAACCTTAAGACAGCTATCCTAAGTCCACCAACCCTGAGGACTAAGATATGCCTCTACGATAGTAATTTCACCGGTTGTCTTATCCACACACCGGACCACAACAATGCGAACACTGCTGCTTTGCGACAGGTTTAAGGATAAGATGGTGGTAACAATCAGGATGAAACCTGCATATTAAGGTCCTTACCATCACCAAAGCTTGGCAGTGACAGCTGACAATTCGGTGAACATTTCGTAGCTTAGATGAAGCCTAGTGAACTTAGCCGTAGGAACTAGAAGGGTTCTCTATCGTTTGTCCGAATTTAAATTGTTATAATTGTATCACTTGCCATAATGTTCGGTCTTACGTTGCTGTCTGCCCTGTCCCGGTGCTCGTCGTCAACTAGTCGTCTTCAGTTATTTTCCAAGTCGAATTTCAAGTCAGTAGAGTTCCAAAAAAGGCCAGTCAGTCATATGTCGTCAGTCTGTCAGTAAGGAGGTTGGACGCCCCGACATCCCCACCTCCAGTATTGATTGTCCAGCAATACTCTCAGCGGAGGGCATCCAACCACCGTAGCTCAGTCAGAAGAAGTTGGTCTGACGTCGAGTCGGCACAGTTTCGTAACCGGTCGACGGTAGAGTCCATGTTCCGTCTGGACATCTGCAACTCGGACCTGTCCGTCTCGGCCTGGGTAGGTTTTTACGACTAATCCACGAGGCCACAGGTTTCGGGGAGATTGGCAGTCTGCGATTACAACGACGTCATCTACAGCGAGGGGTGCGGAGCATGAGTACCACTTGTCACGCCTCGTCAGAGTAGGTAGGTACTCTTTTACCCATCGCTTCCAAATTAGGTCAGCTAGTCTCTGCGACTCACGCCACGACCGTCGTAGCAAGTCACCGTCAGTAAAAGTCCCAAAAGTCGTGGTTATGTCTGTCCTGTCAGTCATCGGAAAAAGGAAGTCATTTGGCGTCAGAGGAAGGTCGTCAGTGTGATCAAGAGGTACGTAGGTCAGCGGCCTGCCATTAACAATGGCTTCTGCCTCGATTAGCACAGTAGCTAGGGTATCCTCCCTCGGTGATCTCGTCTTGAGGGTGGCCTTTAGCGCAGTCTTGATGGACCTGACCATACGTTCCCAGCATCCTCCCATATGCGGCGCGATGGGAGGAATGTAAGACCACTCAATCCGTCTCGTACTGCCGTACCTGGCTAATTCGTCCCGGTCAATAGCTAGTACGGCCTGTCTTAGCTCACGGTCAGCACCTCTAAAGGTAGTCGCGTTGTCACTCCATATGGTCTTTGGGCAGCCTCGGCGAGCGATAAAACGTCTAAGAGCCATAATGGCGCTAGTAGTGGTTAGATCGCTGACGAGGTCGACGTGGACCGCCCTCACGGTCAAGCATGTAAACAGGACCCCGTATCGCTTTTCCTGCCGCCGTCCAATCTTAACTGTCATTGGACCAAAATAATCGATGCCAGTATGAGTAAAGGCCCTACCTGTTGGCGTTACCCTTACGCTTGGCAGCTGACCCATTAGCGGGGGACAAGGCTTTGCGCGATTGCTTTTGCAAACTTGGCAGTTGTTCCATGCGGCTTTCACTGCATTCCGTCCGTCAATGATCCAGTAACGTCGTCGTAGGTTCAGGTGGACTTGCTCCCTGTTCATGTGAGCTTGATCCCGATGCTGCTGGTCAACTAGCAGTTTAGTATACCTGTCTTTGGGATGCAGGATTATGGGGTGCTTGAGGCCGTCTGGCAAGTCTACTGCAGCCTCAGTTCTCCCGCGGGCTCGTACAAGACCTCCGGGGTCCACATAGGGAGTCAACTGCCTTAGTCTGCTGCTCTTCCCAACCGACTGAGTCATTCGTATCAAGGCGATGTCGTTAGCGAAGCTTCTCTCCTGAGAGTCAATAGCACACAGAGCTTCGGCAACCCCAATCTCTTGCGGAGTTAGCTCGCCTCTACGCACTTGATCTCTATGTCTGATGTTGTTCAAATACCTAAGCAGCCAGGCTACACTCCTTACATACCTCCAGTATCTGGAAAACCGGTTGATGTCTGGAAGTGCCAGTTTTGCATAGCTGGTCAGCTGGCATACAAGCTTGACCTCGACGTCATTCGGGTCCACTTGTAACTCAGTTTCCTGCTTGGGCCAGGACTCCTCGGGTTCCCTTAAGAAATTTGGTCCGTTCAGCCATCTTTTATGGTCCGCAGCGTCCGCGTCTCGTGTTGCGTCGTCGGCTGGGTTGACGTCTGTCGGAACCCACCTCCAGTCACGAAAGTCGGTCAATTCGGTTACTTCGGCGACACGATGTGCAACGAAAGGCTTAAAACGTCCAGTTTCCGATTTAATCCAGGCTATGACCGTCTTGGAGTCCGTCCAGAATATCGTCCTTTCTAAGGATGTGTCGACATACTTCCTCAAAACCTGGGAGAGACGGGCGCCCATGACGGCAGCTTGTAGCTCTAACCGTGGAATACTAAGATTCTTCAAGGGAGCCACTCGTCCACGTGCCATTACGAAGGCTAAGTGCCACGTACCGTCAGTCAAGGGTCTTCGAAGGTACGCGACGGCTGAAAACGCTCGAGAGCTAGCGTCGCAGAACACGTGAAGTTCTACGGGTCCTTCCTTTACGCAGTTGTCAGTCATTAGCCAGCGTGGAATCCGTGTGTTCTTAGCCCGTTCTAGTTCGTACAGCCAAGTTTTCCATCTGTCATAGTGGTTTGAACCTATTTCGTCGTCCCATCCAATAGCGTCCCTCCAAATGTCCTGAAGTATCAGTCTTGCCTTAATCGTCGTCGTCAGTAGGAATCCCAGGGGGTCAAAAACGCTCATGACGAGCCGTAGAACGTCTCTCTTACTCGGTCGTTTGGTCCCAGATTGGAGGTCTTTATCGACTTTGTGAAACTTCATGCTGAAGGCGAAATTGTCTACGTCGGGATCCCAGTTGACACCCAGAACTCGCTCCAGTTGTTTGTCCTCTGAGTTAGAGAGAAACTTTATGCCTCCCGGTGCCAACTTCTCTTCAGGTAGATGTCGCAGAAGCTCCTTTGAGTTTGACATGAAGTTTCGCATGTTAAAACCCCCCGCCGCGTGTATAGTTACTACGTCCTTGACAGTCTTGATCGCTTCCTCTATGTTGTCTATGGAGTGGATGTAATCATCGACGTAGTGATGATCGATTATAGCTTTGACAGCTATTGGGTGTGTATTCTCAAAACGGCGGGCGTTCAGGTTTTTGACGTATTGAGCCGACGATGGGGAACAAATGGCTCCAAAGGTCATCACGTTCATGACGTATTCTCCGTCCACCCATAATAGCCGCTGAGCCTGTCTGTCCTCTTCTCTAATTAGCACCCTATGGAACATTTCTTGGATGTCTCCTACTACTGCCACCTTGTGGCTGCGAAAGGCAAGAAGCACTCCTGGAAGCGATGTTAAGAGGTCCGGCCCGCTCAAAAGGTGGTCGTTAAGAGACTTGCCGTGTGATTTAGCGGCGCAGTCTAGCACTATGCGCAATTTGTCAGGCTTGTTTGGGTTGACAACTGCGAAATGCGGTAGGAACCAGAGGGCTTATTGTCTAACGCACTCGCAATCGCAGCCGGCTTCAAAGTGGAGCAATTGTTTTCATTTTGTATGCAGACAAGCGTTCGATTTTCAAAATGAAAACGATCATGATTGCGAGTGCGTTAGACAATAAGCCCTCAGGTTTTCCCTGTCCTGACAGCTCGGTCTTTTTCGTCTATTTTCGAAATATAACCTTTTTCGAGGTTTTCGCGTATTTTTTGATCGTAGCGTGCCGCAAAGTCTGGCAGTCTAGAATTTTTTTCTTAATCGCGTCAAGCCGTTTACGCGCCATGCCATAGCTGTCAGGCAGATTAGGAATGTCATCCTTCCATAGAAGGCCTGTCTCCCACCTGTCACCTATCAATTTTGACGTTTTATCTAAAATATCTAGCGCTCTTAAGTCATTCTTAGAGCGAGGCTCGTCGGAAAACGGCCTTGTGCCAAATCCCTCGGTTGAGAATGAGCGCCGATAGGCGTCATTAAGTTCGTCACAGGCACATAAATGCAAGACCGACGCGTCGTTGGGTACGGCGTTTGGGACTTTGCCGTGCACAACGTGTCCTAGGCGTGTGAGGGAGACGTAAAGAGAGTCATTGCATTTACGTCCTGTATAGAGTTGTCGTGTCACAATAAGGTCGATATTGTCATGCCCTAAAAGTAATAAAGGTCGTTCGTTAATGTCGTCAGTCGTCTCTAAGTCGTTAATAAAGTCTTTTATTAGGTCGTTATTACATGCTAAATGTTGTATGTTACGTTTATACATAGGCAAAGCTAAACTACGAATAGTATGCGCGTTTATATCATATGCCATGCCGTCTTTCTTCGTTCCGCGGATGCCGAGGCAGACTCGTTGCGACCCGCTGGCTGTAGACCGCATGCCGGAGACGCCCACGATGCGTAGGTCTGAAGCAGCGCCGGAGGCTCCGATGCGTTGCGCGAGGTCCTCGTCGATCAGGCTGATTGTAGCTCCTTCGTCCAGAAGCGCAAGAATTTGCTCCGATCCCCGCGGTCCGCTGACGACCACTCTAACGACCTTAAGGAGTATGTGGTTCGTCGATCTGTTGTCGGTATGCGTGACGACAGCAGTTGTCAGTTCGGGGTCGGGCATTGCGGTTTTCGGCTCTGCGTGCAGCGTGGAATGATGCAACCGGTCGCAGTACTTGCACTTTTTCTTAAATTTGCACTGCGAGATTTGGTGGCGCGGAGATAAGCAGGAAAAACAGAGTTTCTTTTCGGTCACGTACTCCCAGCGGTCGTCGATAGTAAAGTCAGAAAATTCGGGACAGTCTTTTATTGGGTGGTCATTTTCACATAAGATGCATGAAGTACGTGCCGCGGGCTTGTTATGTGCGGGCTTGTTGACGGCGAGCACCGAGACAGAGGGCTTGTTATGTGCGGGCTTAATGTGTGCGGGCTTGTTTACAGCGAGCACGGCGTGTCTGCTCGGCGGCGTCCATCGGTTCTGCTTCTCTGCGGGCTTCAGCTGGATTGGTGCGATGTGCATAGCGGCGTTAGCCGTTTTCATGAGCCAGTCGGAAAGAGTGTTAAGCGTCGGTTGTCTGTAGTCGCGGTCGTAGACGTAGAAACTCCATTGATATTTTAGCAATGACGGCAATTTTCCGACGATTTCTCTTATTATTGTAGTGTTCGACAGATGGCCCGTTTCATGTGTCAAAGTCATTGCGGCGACTACGTTTTGTACGGAGGTCGCGAACTCTATTAGGCCATTGACGTCGTCATGACGTATGCTATTTATTGCACGGATTTTTGCCAGCATAATTTCTATAAGATGATCTTGTCTTCCAAATCTTAGTTTCAGAGTAGAGATGATCTTGTCTAAGCCGGTTGCGCTCACCAGAAGGGCCGATACGGATTCGCGGGCTTTCCCTTTTAGACATTTCATTAGCCGGGCGATATTTTCATCGTCGCTATAATTGCACAATCTTGTGGTAGTCTTAAATTGGCTGTAAAAAATCGGCCATTCCGTGACGTCGCCGGTGAAGACGGGAAGCTCTTTTACGGACTGTCTTGCTAAGAGCTTAGTCAATGTGCGCTCGACGGGGGTCGTCGTCTCGGCATCTTGTCTGATTTGCTCCTTAATAAGCTTTGCTTTGAGCTCGAGCCGCTCCGCTTCTTGAAGGAGCTCTGCCACGTGGCTCCCTACATCTTCCCCCGCGGTCGGTTGTCGCTGTCGGCGACTTGCGGAGAACGAGGCGATGGAGGCGCGCGACAACGCGGGTGACGGCGCGCGAGTCGTACGCGTAGAGCAAGGTGGGGTCGGGCTCCTACTTCTGGCAGAGAGCATACGTGACGGTGGGCGACTGCTGCGTAGGGACCGCGGCGAGGCCGCGCGGCTGCTTCGTGCAGAGAGCGGCGAGGGCGCACGACTTATGGGCTTGAAGCGTGCCTCGGGTGCCCGGACGGTTTGGTCGACATTTTCCTGGCTGGACGTGTCGGCCGCAGCCAGCTTTCTTCGTCTTCTTCTATCCATTTTCTTGATTCAGATAATTGCTCGAAGGACCAGCTTGTTCGGTCTTACGTTGCTGTCTGCCCTGTCCCGGTGCTCGTCGTCAACTAGTCGTCTTCAGTTATTTTCCAAGTCGAATTTCAAGTCAGTAGAGTTCCAAAAAAGGCCAGTCAGTCATATGTCGTCAGTCTGTCAGTAAGGAGGTTGGACGCCCCGACACATAATATTCATTTTCCATAAAGATTTTTTTTCTGAACTCGTTAACAATTCAGAATTGTTATAAAACAAACCAAACCTAACGTATTGGGCTCTATACGATGGCATGTAAAAATTTCCTGAAAGGTTTATGGTTTCAGAAAAAACACATTAAGTACTCCTTTGCGGCGGTATGGCGACCATTTGGAACCGTCGGAAAATTATGGCAAGGTGATTTTCGTGAATGGCTACTCGACGATGATTTGCTGTGCAAAAATTAGCCTGGAACAAATGGTTGGATTGTTTTTTTTTAATTGATGTGTTTTCGTCGGTATGGTACCGTAGGCTACAGCCACACCGGAGAAGTATGGCATTACGCTACCGCCTACTTCTTTTTTCATCGACTATCGGAAAATACAAGAATTTTAGTGGTACAAATCGTTCGACTTTCGTAATTTATCCGACACGTTCGATTAACGCCCACACGATTGGGCCGCCGGTACCAGCGCTATGACCATTTTCCCTTTCGTCATTACGTAATTATCCCCAGAAGGGTCGCCATACTTGGTACAGTCAACAGCATTAAAGTGATCATTTATGTACCTTGTCACTTTAACGTCGTGTTTAAAATGTTATACAAAATTGTGAAACGATTGAAAGCGACAAGGTACAGAAATGATCACTTATTTATGCTGTTGACTGTACAAATGACCGGAAATTTTGTGTCAGTATCTTCCGGTCTATCAAGCTAGCTCACTAGTAATCCTGTCAAGAATTTGAACTGCACAGCTAGCAAAAGTCACCCGCGACTTGTTTGTCGCTCGGATCTCCTATATCGGTAACGTAACGATAGACACGCACAGAGCGACACGCGAAAAAATACAACTTGTGCTACCCGTGCTGAACGACTTTCTATCTAAAAGTAGGAGCTGGATCTGGCGATTTTCCGCGCGTTGAAACTCGCACACATAGCGCCGTACCATTCTTGTACAAAGCCCGCTTTACATTTGGCTAATTCAGTGTGCTGAATGAAAAAGACTTTAAAAAAAGACAAGTGTAAAGGCAGTCTGTTAGCATGTTAGTCAAGAGGACGCGCTTATCCCCTCCACGCAAATAGATTTAATATTATAGGTAACTAGCGACCCGCCCTCGCTTCGCTTCGGTTAATATGAGTTAAAATAACCCAAGTTCATCTGGAATATATATTTAAATGGTGAAAGAATTTTTAGAGAGGTGCATTTGCATAGATGTTCCTCTCTCATCTGACACTTTTAGCGAAATTGAGTTTTTCATGCCGTTAGATTTAATATTGAATGCAAATCATTACTGCCAGTCAGTTATCCCGGAATATCTCTTTATATACTTACAATGTTTACAGTTGACATTTTTTTTGCCTAGAATTGACGCGCGAAAGGGCTTCATACAGCAGCTGCCAGCTGTCCATGGCAAAAACCCTTGACGCTCGGGTAGTGATTCTTTCAAAAGCAAAGGTGAGCGAACGCAGGAGTGAATGTCCAAGCGGCGAGTTTAAGTAGTCCCGTCAGAGCGAGAAAAACACATTTTAGCGCGTGCATTCTCAATTAGGCAGCCTTATACGTTCGAGAAGCCATGCTGCCAAATTGAATAGAGGCGTAGAAATTGTGTTTTGTTCTCTTTGACGGGACTACTTAAACTCGCCGCTTGGACATTCACTCCTGCATTCGCTCACCTTTGCTTTTGAGAGAATCACTACCCAGGTCTAGGTCCAGGTTTGACCTTGAGACTTGTTAATTGTCGTTGAAAACGATAAGTTTACGGGAAATTGCAGGCGTTTAAACTGGAAAGGTAGATCCGTTGGTACCTATTAATGGAATCCGGGGAAATAAAACGACTTCTCCAGCCGCACATCCAGTCAGTATTGTGCACTTTATTATCAACTTTTTAAAGATGTTACTTGCACCTTTACAACACAATATTAAAATAAAAAAAATGGAGATGTATCCTTTAAATCCACAAAATCAAATAAAACACACTACCTCTCGTTGATAACCTAATATTAAAAAAAAACACTTTGGGAAAAAAAACTTACGCCAGCCAGGCTATGCCAAAAGCATAATAGGCTATTTGACAACATTGAAAATATGCATCAAATTGTCGTCATCCTATTAGATAATAGCGTAAAACAACATATTTCACTTTATTTTAAACTAAATAAAGCATATTTTTTTTGAAATTACACGAAAAATAAAGTAATATATTTTGAAATTTTATCTGTGGCAGAAACGCTATGCGATTGCTTTGTAGCTGTGGTTACTCGCAGGTGACGTCACACGCAAGTAACCACAGATCATAAGGGCATATCTCTTCAAATGATTTTTCATTGTTTACTTGCATATAACGTCACACTTGTCACATGGCCAGCGCCACGATAGAAACAGCGTTTTTGGCGCGGTTTCGGAAATTTAAACTTTTAAATGGATTTTTATTGATAATATAGTAGAATCTCACGGAAATATCAATGTAGTGTGCTTCTTATGTAATAAAGAATCATTTAATAAGGTTTTCTAAAATTAGTCAAATAGCCTATTGAAGAGTAAAATTTACAAATAACAATTTATTTGCCTATACGTATATTAATTCATTTACCTATAAATTTATTTATCTACACACTATGTATTTAAAAAAAACCGGCCAAGTGCGACTCGGACTTGCGCACGAAGTCCGTAGGTACCATTATCTATAAAAAATCATGTTTGTTGTACGGCCCCCCTTAAATGTTTATTTTATTTTTATTTAATTATTTATTTTTAAAGTAAATATACTTACAACTGAATATTTTGAAAATATTTCAAGCGTCTACCTGTTACCGTTATTAATATCGAGCAAAAAATGCCAAAAAAATCACGATTGTTGTATGAGAGCCCCCCTTAAACATCTATTTTATTCTGTTTTTAGTATTTGTTGTTATAGCGGCAGCAGAAATACATCGTCTGTGAAAATTTCAACTGTCTAACTACCACAGTTCACGGTTCCGTTCGGGTGACAGACAGGCAGACGGATAGACAGACAGACGGACAGTGGATTCTTAGTAATAGCCTAGGGTCCCGTTTTTACCCTTTGGGTACGGAACCCTTAAAAGGAAAAACAACATAAAAATAACTTTTAATCAAAACCTAAACTCAATCGAACTACCTACCCATTTCCTGTATTTAATAATCTGAATAAAGTAACAGGAGACCTCCGGTGCCACTTCAAAAAAAAATCTTACTTTAGGGCGAAGCGCGGCAGCCAGCTCTACAGCGGCCCGGACGCCCGGCCAACCGTTTCGATCATTTAGATTTGGGTTGCGCGTAATTTTGAATTTGCCATATCTTCTAAAGTATTTATTTAATTAATATAGTGTAAAGGACCATTTTTATCTGCATTAAATACCCAAGATAACTAACGTATTTATTTGGATAAGGATAAATCGGGATCGGAGAAAATAGCTTCGCAAATAACCTAAGATTTTTTAATAAATTTTTAAAGATAAAAATGGTTACTGTGAGTTAATCTTAGGAGTTAGACATATGCTATCGCGGACTTTTCTCTAGGTTTTTTGAAGACCTACAATTCTTTAGTACATTATTTTGATATATCTCTTAAGGTTTAGCCAGCGTAAGCTATGTAAGCGCCCGAAAATTGATTTTTTGACGACTTGGTAAGAAAACATTGAGTTTTCTCAAATATATTAACACTTAATTAGATTAAAATGTGGCTATAAACCTTCCTCTTGAATCACTCTATCTATTAAAAAAAACCGCATCAAAATCCGTTGCGTAATTTTAAAGATCTAAGCATACATAGGGACAGACAGACAGACAGACAGACAGACAGACAGCGGGAAGCGACTTTGTTTTATACTATGTAGTGATAGAGAATAAATAAATAAATAAATAAATAAACGACGTAGGTACGACTATTGTTACCTCGAGGTAACAAGTTTTGCATCACTTTTTTGTTCGCTATGCCCCATCTATTACTACTATACATTTAATGTCTTTGCCTCCACGCCGCCTGTCTAAATTTAGCACACTGAATTTAGCCAAATGTAAAGCGAGCTTTAGACCACTTTATTTTTATTCCGAATATTTAAATAAACGACCTCTAGCGGAACTATCGAAAAACTGTTTCTTAGCGAAAAGACTACACCGAAGCCTCACAAGACTATCGCTAGATGGCGCGGCGCGTTATAATCAGCCCAGTCTTTTGAACAAAATCCTGAAGCTAATAATGATATTACCTATATTCGAACTTGCTTAACAATAATTGACAACAATTATTCTCCTTGACTAAGCAAAAGTAGGAAAAGCCAGCGATTGTATTATAATTGGAGACTGTATTGTTCAGGGTATATAAATAATTGAGTTATGTTAAATAATTGATAATTGAGAAATAATTTGAAACAGTTAAGAAACTATGTACCTGACCATTATCGTGGGGTTTGGTTACGTATACAGTGTTGTCAACCAACAAAAACGCGCCCCACCACATAAATACTCTTAATTCAATATTAACAAATGCACGAATGCTTATTATCTACAGTCGCCGCGCCGTTAAAATATTTGTACACGCCCTAACGCCATTAAAAATAGAGTAACATACCTATCATAAATATCATAATATACAAGTATCTCTACTAAATATTGTTTGCGTTATACAATGGTTGAGCACCCAATCTGTTCCGATATAATTTGATAGCAACTGAACAGTACGTACTTGTACATGACTAGTTGGCGTGACGCAATGGAAAAGTTACCGTTATTCTTTTTAGTCACATGCACTTTTTTTTTTTAAAAAGAGCAGTTTCGCGCTTCTTTGTGGATAATAAACGCTGAAACTTCAAAAAAAGGCAATGTACAATGTATTCTACTAAACTTTATTTTCTATACACTCAAGCCTTGTATTTGTCGGTATGCTTGTAGTTGATCTTCTTGTCGAGGCCCAGGAGCTGCCGGATGATGAACTCGGGCAGCCGCTTGTGCCTCCAGCGGGTCGGCAGCGGCGTGTGGTTGGCTTTCTGGAGCTTGTCCGCTACGTACTGCTCAGCGGAAAACTCGTTGGCTTGCTTAATTAAAGCTAGAAGCTCGTTCTGGAAGATTTTCTCTTTGATTTGACGACGACGCTGTTTTACCTGTAATGCACAAGAATAAATATTATTATTATCTGTTAGAGAGATTGTACACACATGTACCAAAAAGGCACAGAATAGGCAAGATTGCAAAAAGACAAGAGAAATTTGTCATAGGACAGAGCAAAATCATAGAGGAAATTTATTTATGGCAAAATACATATCAGTAACTAAATTAAATTTCTAATATGAATACTATCTGAAAGGCTATTTATTAATATTATTTTGCTGCTGCAGCTGCACTTGGCATGCGTTCCAATGCCACGTAAAGTAAAAATGTGTTCATTTTCATAGGTTTCTTAGTCAAGAAACCCTTGTAATTTTCATCGGAAGCAGTTTAGGAAAACATAGAGGACATTTTTATTTATATAGATATGGGAGAGACTTTGCCTTTTAAAATGGGCCTCATAATAGAAGTCACTCAAATTGCAATGGAAATGGCTATAGTTTTCTTTAAGAGATGGAATCATACATGATGACATCCGCAGAAGAAAATCTGAGTGGTTAGCATACTTGGTACTCTTGGTATGACAATGCCAAAAGCCTGTTTGGGATGTGATCTATGGTAATGGTGCTCGCACACAGCTGTTATAAAATGTTTCATAATCTTATCTTACCAATATTATAAATGCCAAAGTTTGTGTGTTTGTGTGTGTTACTTTGTTACTCCTTCACGCTGCAACTGCTGGACAGATTTAGATGAAATTTGGAATAGAGATAGCTTGTACACTGGATTAAAACTAGGCTACTTTTAAATTTTATGGTGGGATAACGATAATTGAAATCTACGTACGTACGATGGAGAGCTGGTGTAAAAATTTACGAAGATATGTTTCCTAAAAGGTTTGTTTACATGGTTTATAAGTTCTATTAATGGCGACTTTATACATTACATTATATTATATTGTAATGTATCCTCATAAGGCCCACCATACAACGAAATTTATCAATGAAATGTGAATCTATTGTGAACGAAATAAATTCGATTTTCTAATTTGATCATTAGTTATAAAAACAACAGAAATTCCATTTTACTCTCTTTGCATTAGACCTTTATTTAAATGGCCGGACAAAGGCCTTTTAAAAGGACTTTGGGCCTTGGGAGGTTAAATAAGCATTTATTTCTCTATACAATTATATTATAATAGTACACTCTGAGTACATTCATAGACTTTATGGCAAAACAAGGTAATGGCTTTTAAATTTACCCATAGAAAGGATGGCCAATAAGGCAATGGCTTCCAAGGGGCTCAAGGTATCTCTAATATGTATGTATGTAAATCTTGCATACCTGGGTCATACACAGATTTAGATTACTGTCTTTTCTGTGGACATACCCAAAGTTAACGATTCCAAGGCCTAATTTTTCTGGCTGAAACCACATCTGCATAAACGGCATCAGGTCTACTTTCTCTCAAATAAAAACATAACTTATATGCACACAAGCCTTTAACTATTGCTCACAGAAGATAGAACTTTTGTTATTTCGAATGCATATGAACCACCTAGCATGAGGTGTAGATGCTTTAAAAATCACTTCATTAATGAGCTGTTTTAATACACAGATCAATAATTACCCAGTTATGCCACAGTATACAATAACTTTTGACCGTACACAGCACACTATCGTAAATTAAATATGATATATTAAAAAAAAAAAACTGTAGCTTACTAACTTCTCTAACTTAATCTGACAAGACAAAATTAAATTGAAAAAATATGCAAACCCGGGCCCAACGATGCCTCATCCGCTTCCACAGCTTTCTTCTATGATGCTTCTTCATCTTTTTCCTCCTAATTACTATAAGCCGCGCAGCTTGGATCTCCTCTTGTTTGATCGCAGGCAGACCCACCTCATCCTTCCTCCAGTCCTCAATCAGAGGCAGGATGGAGCGAGGGTTGATTATAGGGATGTAAGGAATAGGATCCTTCTTTATTCTAGCGATGATGGGCTTCTCTGTGATCTCAACACCAACTTCCCTCGGAGAGAAGGTTATAGCGCTCGATAAAACATTGCTTTGCCTTGGAATAGGCTTCGCCAACGCAGGTCTACATTCTTGCAGCGTATTCAAAGCAGTTTTAATGTTAATCTGCCGCAAATCTGGAATATTAAACCGCTTTATGAGTGTTAATTTCTATAAATAAGGTGACATAACCTCAAAGTATACTTACATTTTGCGGCGCTTTGCAGTGAGTTCATCATTTTGACGATTTGATTTATTTAATTTATTTTTTTAAAGCTAAGACATTATTATTATTATAGTAACTGACGGCCTCTCCTTCGACAATAAATCCGTGGCTAATATTATAAACTACTATTTACTTTACTGTTCCTAATTTCCTATTTTCCGATTTGACTTGACGTTACGTTAGTGACGTCTTGTTTGACACTTTTGATTTTGACAGACATGTCAGTGTTGCTGGTTACGTTAACAGTAACAGGTATGAATTCAAGATTGTTTCGCTTGACAATTCTAACACTAAATAGTTTAAGATTTTAAGATGGATTCACAACGAGACACTTACATAAATACTTACATTTAATTGTATCTATTCATTTTTAAACCTCAAAGTTTCAATTGGGTCTTAAATATTTTAATTATATTTACAGCCTACATCTTTCGTCGTTATAAGTAAAACAAACGTTTTTTTACTTCGGCAAATTCTATTTACATTTACATATTTACATTTAAACTTTCTTTCGAATATTCATTTAAATTCTCGGTATACCTAAAAGGTATACAAAGGTGCCTAAAGTTTTTGATTACGTCTCAAAACAAAAACATTTTTAAAGCCTGTTTTTCAATTCGACAAGTATAACATTTGACAGGTACATTTAGCCCTTTCTCTTTCTTGCACTTGAAAAAAGACAAGGAGAGAGCTAACTTTAAATGGCAGATAAATTTACTCGTCGATTTTGAAACAGATTATGCTACCCACCTTTATAATCTTAATCAGTGAAAGGCCCTCATAGCCAAAGTAAACTTTGTTACAATAATATTACGATATTCTCACAGGTAAATTCTAAAATAAAAGAGGGCTTATAAATGGTTTGTAAAACCCAGACAACACTTTATTATCAATCACATCACAATCACACCTCGCAACATTGCAAAACAATTTTCGACAATGGCGGATTTCACCAAGCGAGAATAAGATCTTATACCTAGATTAAACGCCGAATTTGTATAGACTAATCTCGGAATAAGTCTTATTCCAGTTTGGTGAAATAAGTTGTTAGTATCGTAAAAAGCGGCAAAGGTAATTTATGCAAAATACGATCAGTTTTCATTGTATTCACCGTATAAAATGTATGGAATAATTACGATGTGGGTTTACAATAATTGTATTTTTTGTGGGTATGTTAATATGCCTGGATTGTCTTCAGCCAGCCAGGAACTGATTTGGATGAAATGTTACACAGCTGGGGCACGTTTTATAAAGCTACAAGTAACAATTTTACAGGTCTAAACTGGCAACACTACTCAAATGGCTGGTCGTCATTGGTCGAGGTTGTGTCAAATGGAAACTTGTAACCTGTAAATTGTAATTTGTAGCTTTATAAAACAGAGGCTCTACTTTGAAATGCGTAATTCGAACTTCGTCCATTGCTATCCCTTTTACTCTCGACGCGTCACTAATGCGCAAGAAAGTGACGAAGCGATCCGAAGTTCGAATTACTGATTTCAAAGTAGAGCCCCAGGCCACTGGTGGTCTATGACCTGAATTTTATTTACATTAGAGATGGGCCAAACCGTAAATATTCTAAACCGAGTCACCCGAGTCGAAAATTGATGTAAACCGGTTTCAAACCGGGTTGCTCAAACCGAGTTGATAGTACGAACCTACGCATGCACACTAGCGTTTCGTTCATCAGGAGACGAGTCAATCCGAGTCTGTGTCGGGTTTATTCGGCAATCTTCGTCAGTCCCGCTTCGCTCCCGCCCGTCCGACCGTCATCGGAACCCCGCGCTGCGTTTGATCGGGTTCAATCGGTAAATTTCGTCAATTTCCGTCCGGTCGAGCGAGGTGGACGACCGTTTTGACTTGCGGGCTGACGGGTGACGGTTTCCGAGTAGCTCGCTCGAAGCGAGTTAGAGAAACTTCAAACCGACCCAAACCGAGTTGAGCATAACTCGGTTTGAACCGGTTTGGTAAATCGAGTTGACACATCTCTAATTTACATTGGTTGCACAAAGCACGTGAGCGGTTAACACGAAAAAATGTTTATTGCCCAACGAAGTGGGCACGGGAACAACTAGTTAGGGTATACAATAATTATGATCCGCAAGTAGGTAATTCTCAAAGACAAAACGTTGATACTTCTACGCGGGCAAAAACTAATAAATCATAAAAGTGTAATAAATACCTACCTAATAAGTGTAAAAACTCACACTTTTGATCTTATTTTCGATATAGAAAACTGACATTGATCGTACTTTGCATGGAGACCAAACCTTGACCTTTGAGGTATAAATGTCAACATTCCATTAGTTCAAAGTTGTTGGGCACCTCTTCTTCGTCGCCAACCGCCCCTAAAGCCATTTGGGTCACTGAAAAATAAATGGCCAAGTACAAATCGGACTCGCGCACCAATAATCCTTCAGGTTAAATTATCTAGTCACATCATTAAATAATAAAAAAAAAACAAGGGACAATGTCACGCCAATTGAACTAGTCCCAAACGAAGCTCTAGGCTTGTAATATGGGTACTAGACAACGATGTAAATACTATAGACATTGCAGTGTCCTGACAGAGTATCAAGTTCCTACTACTAACCACTTACTAACTGTGCAGCACGGGACAAATATAACTAAAATGCCATAAATAGTTTTTAATGCTGTTATAATAATTCGTAATTTGATATTTGTTTGTTAATGATAAGTAACTTAGTCACCGTTTTAATAAAGATATTTATTGAGAGTATTTTATTAGATAGGACCCAATAGGTCTCATATTAGTATTATAGTAAAATAATCTAACAAGATTAGTCAGAAACAGACCTATTGGATCCTAATTAGAATTTAACTGTTATTGTATGAAAATAGGTTTGTTTACAATAAAGAGTGAGGGAGACGGGGCATAGAGCGAGAGGGCGATAGTTCGCGCCGGGAGACTATAAATATGGCGGCGCACGGCGCGCCGCACGCACGCATTCACAATTCGACAGCGCTCCGGCAACAACTACCGCCCCCCTCCACCTCTGTGCTCAAGAACCCAAGTTTTCAACAATCTTCAGTTGTTTTTTATCGCAACCAGTCCCCATAGGTGCGAGCACGCACATGTTGGTCCTTCGGAATCGGATCGGGAAAAATAATTGAAGATGCCGATGAATACAAGAAGTACATCTACAGCGGAGCCTACATCGTCGGGCGAAGCCTCGTCCGGCGATCAGAGCGCGACCACAAGCACAGCAACAGAAACTACAGAATTGACCGATACGACACCATCACGGGAGTCCTCACAGCAACAACGGCGGGACCCTCCACGGTCGCCGCCCCGGGACCCCCCACAGACATCGTCACAGGACACCCCACAGCCTATTCAACACCCTGTGACGAGAACATCGAGGTCAAAATCAATGAAGACAACATCGAGCCGCCGCGCGCTTCGTTTAGCACAAGCGCGGGAAGAAGCCCTCAAAGTGAAACTGGAACTCGCTCAAGCACGAATCGTAGCCATAGAAGCAGAAGAGAGCGAGGAAGACGATGACACAACCGTGTTGTCAATAGGAAATGGAGATCAACGCGTCGGAGAATGGTTGGAGGCGAGTACTCGACACGTACTCGCCATCGCCGACGCACCCCACAACGAAGAGGAGCTTGAAGCACCACCACAGCAACATTCGCCGCTTCAAGCACAACATAGAGCCGGGCATTTTCCCGCCGACGCCACTGCCGAGCGCCGGGGGAACGACGCTATCCCCTCCACCGTCGCAACCGCCGCGCGACCGTTGAGGGACGCTATCCCCTCCACCGACGCCACTGCCGCGCGTCCGTTGAGGGACGCTATCCCCACCACGGGCGCCACTGCCGCGCGCCCGTTAGGGAACGCTATCCCCCCCCCCCGATGCCACTGCCGCGCGTCGGGGGGTCGCCCATTTTCCCGCCAACGGGAACTATGTACCTCTTGCCGCCGAAACTACGTATTCTCCTGCCCGACCAGTTCACCGAAATGAAGAAACGAAGAATAACTCGATAATCGCACTCAACTCAACTCAACAGAACGTCAGCATCAAAGAGTTGGCTACGGCCATCGCGATCGCCGCCCAGTCCGGTCATAGAAATATCGATCTACCACAGTACAACGGAGCTTTCCAGGAATGGTTATCATTCAAAGCGGCTTACACCGGGTCCGCCACAACCTACACAGATGCCGACAACGTGGCGAGGCTGAGGAAATGCCTGAAAGGAAAAGCCAGGGAAGCAGTCGAAAATCTTCTCATCTACAATGTGAACTCAGAAGAAATAATGAAAACACTCGAGTCGCGATTTGGAAGAACCGACTCTATTGCACGCGCCGAACTAGAACGTCTCCGAACATTACCCCGACTCACCGATGCACCACAAGACATATGCATTTTCGCCTGCCGATTGAACAACACGATGGCCACACTGAAAGCGCTAGATCGCATCCGCTACCTACATAGCCCCGAAACAACAAAAGCAATGATGGATAAACTCACACCCGCTCTACGCTACAGATGGTTCGACTACGTAGCAACGCAACAAAATGAAGAACCCGAACTCATCAAGCTAGCAGCATTTTTACAAAGGGAAGCCGACATTTGTGCCGCTTACGCGCAACCCGAAAACATCGATATCCACGGAACACCACATGTAAGAAAAACACAAAAAGCCTTCGTGACCACAGAAAAACCAGTGAAGTGCCCAGTGTGCAGTGAGACAGGACACACTATAGAAAATTGCAAGAAATTCATGCAGCAAGACAGCAACACACGTTGGGAGACGGCAAAGACGCAAAGGCTATGCTTCCGGTGTTTGCGTTACCGAAGCAAGACGCACAACTGTCGGCGCACCAAGTGCGAGCGAGACGGCTGCGAACACTTCCACCACCACCTTTTACATTACAAGAAAAAGGAAGATAGAAGCGAATCCGTGACAACTACGTGGGTGCCGCCGCAAGAAACACGCGCATATCTGAAAATACTGCCTATACAGATATCGGGACCGGCGGGAGTGATAAACACGCACGCACTGTTAGACGACGGATCCACAGTGACATTAGTGGACGAAGACATCGCGAAGCAGGCGGGCCTGGACGGCCCCATAGAACCGCTATTAATAGAAGCCATCACCGACGAAAAGATCGATGCATCCAAGTCCCGTCGGGTGAAGTTAAAACTACGTGGCGTAGATCAAACTCACGAGATTTACGCTCGCACCATAGACAACCTACGTCTATCGCCGCAGACCATCAACCATGAAGACTTGATCAGCTGTGAACACCTGCGCGAAATCGAGACACATCTCAAATGCCAAGCAGCGAAGCCGCGGGTGCTTATCGGCCAAGACAACTGGCACCTGTTAGTCGCGAACGAGATAAGAAGAGGTCAACGACACCAGCCGGTGGCATCCTTAACGCCGCTCGGCTGGGTGCTACATGGTACCCACACCCGCACTATCGGCCGACGGGTGCACACGGTCACACACGTCAACAGTAACGTCAACGACGACATGAACCGGCAGCTAACCGAATATTTCGCCTTGGAAAACCTACTAATCGAACCTAAACGCCCGCAATCTGACCCGGAGACGAAGGCGCTTAGAAAACTAGAAGAATCGACAACAGGTAACAGCGACGGTTACTACCAAACCGCCTTGCCGTGGAAGAACGAAGACTCGTTATTTCCCGATAACTACGAAAATACGTTAAAAAGACTACACAACATAGAAAAGAAGATAGAAAAGGACGGAAAATTCAAACAAAGGTACCACGAAGAGATGAACGCCCTAATAACTAAGGGCTACGCCGAGCTCGCGCCGCCACAGAAAGAAAAGCGAGTATGGTACTTGCCGCATTTCGCCGTACTGAATCCCATGAAACCAGACAAAGTGCGGATAGTGCATGACGCAGCCGCCAGGACACGAGGGGTGTCCCTTAACGACCGGTTATTGACCGGCCCCGACCTACTCCAGTCGCTACCCGGGGTTCTAATGAGGTTCCGTCAACACCCGGTAGCGGTCGGCGCCGACATCCGGGAAATGTTCATGCAAATTAAAATCAAGCCAGAAGACAGAGATACCCTACGGTACCTTTGGAGGGACCGTACCGAAGAGGAACCCAAAGAATATCGGATGACCTCTTTAATATTTGGAGCTACGTGTTCGCCATCAATAGCGATATACATAAAGAACAAAAACGCTATGAAACACAACAACACTCATCCTGATGCGGTTACATCAATAATTCGCAACCACTATGTTGACGACTTCCTTCAAAGCTTCAAGAACGAAGAAGAGGCAATACGAGTAGCCGAGGACGTCCGCCGCATACATAGCGAGGCCCACTACGACCTACGACAGTGGACGTCAAACTCCCCTCAAGTGTTAGAAGCCATAGAAAGAAAACCTACACGCCCAACCGACGTTGAACTCAACAAGACCGAACAAAAGAACGAGCGCGTGCTAGGTCAAGTCTGGAGGCCTTCAACGGACGAAATATCGTTCAACCTAGACCTCACCCGCCTACCGCCGGGCCTACTCGAGGAGAGAAGGCCTACCAAACGACAAGTACTCAAGATAATGATGTCGGTGTTTGACCCGCTCGGCCTCGCTGCACCCGTCACAATAAACGCAAAAAAGATCCTACAAGAGGTGTGGCGACGCGGGACCGAGTGGGACGACGAGCTCGACGACGACCTGGCGCAGCGATGGATCGAGTGGACAGTGCACCTGCAAGCGCTACGACACGCAGCGATACCCCGGTGCTACACACAATACACCGGGGCATTGACCCGCGAGTTGCACGTGTTTGTGGATGCCAGTGAGACGGCCTACACGTGCGCTCTATACTGGCGCGTGACAACCACCGACGCACAAGTGTACGTGTCGCTTATAACCGCCAAGGCGAAGGTCGCGCCCCTAAAGGTCACATCAATACCGAGACTTGAACTACAGGCAGCAGTGATGGGTAGCCGGATGGCAACCGCCACCATAGAAGAACACGACGCTGCCCCCGATAAGAAAACATTTTGGACAGACAGCCGAACGGTGTTATCGTGGCTGAGGACGGGCGCACGGACTTACCGCCCATTCGTCGCACACAGAATAGCGGCGATAGAAGAAAACTCGCACATAAACGAATGGCGGTGGGTACCCACCAAACACAACCTGGCCGACGAAGCGACCCGCGAAGTGCCGCCCGACTTTAATAGTCGACACCGATGGTTCAACGGCCCCGAGTTCCTGTACAGTGACCCCTCTACGTGGCCCGTAGAGCCGTCGCAACCCCATAGTGACAGTACGAACGAACAAAAAGTGAACTTAGTGAAAGTGAACAGTGACAATAGACAAAATAAGTGTTTACCGCCGCCGGAATGTTTCTCAAAGTGGGAGCGGTTACTGCGAACAATAGGGCGAGTGTTACAGTTCGTTGACCTTTGCCGACCGCACCGAGCGAGGGCGCACTATAGAAAGACACGAAAAAACCCACAAGAAGACCCAGAATGGAACAAACGAAAAAAGCGTGAAGTGCCAAAAACAACGCTAAGAAACCCGCACGTAAGTAAAAAGTTCAAAGTGCTCGAAGTGAAATACTTACGCGAAGCGGAGAGAATAATAGTGCGTGACAGCCAGCGAGAGGCCTTTAAGGAAGATATTAAGAACCTAGAAAACGACAGAGCCCCCGCTGTACAAAGCCGACTGCGACCCCTAGCGGTCGAACTGATAAACGGAATTATAGTGTTGAAAACCCGCATAGACGCCGCCGCAAACTTGGAAGCAATAGAAAAGCGGCCGCCGGTACTTGACGGCAACCACCCCGCCGTCAAGCTATATATAGATTACGTGCACCGTCAAATGAACCACTGCGGCGTCGAAGCGACTATAAACGAGTGCAAACAACACTATTGCATTCTACGCCTGCGCCCCGTTACGAGGATGATATTACACAGATGCCTACCGTGCCGCATTAGAAGAGCTGTACCTCCGGTCCCATCCACCGGAAATCACCCGCGAAGTCGACTGGCCCACCACGAACGCCCGTTCACGTTTACGGGGTTGGATTACTTCGGACCCCTTACCGTAACTGTCGGTAGGGGTACACAAAAAAGGTATGTCGCGCTGTTCACCTGTTTGACAGTGCGCGCCGTACACCTGGAGGTAGTGCCAAGCCTAAGTGGAGACTCCGCAGTTATGGCGCTCCGCCGCATGATAGCGCGCCGAGGGTGTCCCACAGAAATATGGTCGGATAACGGGACTAATTTTCACGCTGCGGATAAAGAACTACGAGGAGCCTTCGACGAAGCCACACAGGAAGAAGCTGCAAAGAGGACGATAGAGTGGCGCTTCATCCCCCCTAGTGCACCATTCATGGGGGGGGCGTGGGAACGCATGGTTCGAGCCGTTAAGACAGCCCTGAATGCGGTCCTCGCCGAGCGACATCCAAACGACGAGACCCTCGCTACGCTCCTGGCTGAGGCGGAATATACGGTGAATAGCCGCCCACTCACTTACGTGTCCGTCGACCCACACGACCCCGAAGCGATGACACCAAATCACTTCCTGCTCGGCGGGTCAGCCCGAGTACCAACACCCGGGACCTTTGATGACACCACACTCGTCGGTCGCGCCACCTGGCGGACGAGTCAGCGCCTGGCGGACCACTTCTGGAGCCGATGGATAAAAGAATACTTGCCATCACTCCAAAACCGGCGGGAGCCTTACGGTCGTGGACCCACACTTAAAGTCGACGACCTCGTGCTTATAGCAGACGGGTCATTGCCCCGCAACACATGGCCGCGGGGGAAAATTATAGCCACTTACCCCGGCCCGGACGGCGTTACCCGAGCAGTGGACGTGATGACGAAAGGGGGAGTACTAAGACGACCGACCAAGAAACTGGTACTGCTACCTACCTGCACGACGACTACTGCAACGCACACGATGCACGGCGGGAGAGATGTGCAGCACGGGACAAATATAACTAAAATGCCATAAATAGTTTTTAATGCTGTTATAATAATTCGTAATTTGATATTTGTTTGTTAATGATAAGTAACTTAGTCACCGTTTTAATAAAGATATTTATTGAGAGTATTTTATTAGATAGGACCCAATAGGTCTCATATTAGTATTATAGTAAAATAATCTAACAAGATTAGTCAGAAACAGACCTATTGGATCCTAATTAGAATTTAACTGTTATTGTATGAAAATAGGTTTGTTTACAATAAAGAGTGAGGGAGACGGGGCATAGAGCGAGAGGGCGATAGTTCGCGCCGGGAGACTATAAATATGGCGGCGCACGGCGCGCCGCACGCCCCATCCTATCAGAGCCGGGGTTCCGCAAGGGTCCGTGCTCTCTCCCATCCTGTATTCCCTTTTCACCAACGATATTCCCCGTCACCCCAAAGTACAGCTTGCCCTATTTGCCGACGACACAGCACTCTTCTCCTCTCACACCAATGCAAAGAACATCTTGCACTACCTCCAGGAGGCGATCACCGACCTTGGTCGGTGGTTCAAACTCTGGAGGATAGAGGTGAACCCAGAGAAGAGTGCTGCTGTCTGGTTCTCTAAGAGGGTCACTCTCTTCCGTCCCGAGAGCATTGTCCTCTTCGACCGACCCATCCCTTGGACCTCGGAGGTCAAGTACCTGGGGGTAACACTGGATAACAGGCTCAATTTCCGCAAGCACATACAAGCAGTGTCGAACAAGGCCAAGATGGTCAGGGCTCGCCTTGGTCCTCTTTTCACACGCCGCAACAAATTCGACACACATAACAAAATTACACTATACAAAGTGTGCCTGAGGCCCATTCTGACTTACGCCAGCGTGGTCTTCGGGCACACTTCACACAAATACATCGACACTATACAACAATTTCAAAACAAACTCCTCCGAGGGGTGGTTGGGGCCCCCTGGTACGTTCGTAACACGGACTTACATCGGGACCTCAATCTCCCCTCGATTCGACACACTATTAGAGAGGCGTCTAGGCGCTTCTTTAATAACGGACCCCATCATCCCAATCCCCTCGTAAACCGCGCCACCTCCTACACTCCCAAAATCCCATCTTCCGATCCTGACATCCTTTCCGTGCTTGGGGTACCCCTCAGGCGCCCCAAGCATCTCCTATTAGATCCCCAAGACCCCATCCAGACCGCCGTGGAGGAAGGCGTGGCACTGAAAAAGGCCCAAAGACGGGCACGACGTCGTGGCCGCCCTCCCAGAATGGACGCCACGACGCCTCATATCCCGCAAGCCGCAGAAGGCACTCCAACATGTACTCAGCCGCCCTCGCTCCGCTCGGGCGACGCCACTTCCGACGGGCAGGAGCCCACAAGTGCGGCAGCCGCCGCACTTGATACAAACTAGGTTCGGCGTGCCTCCCCACTGAGGCACGCCACCAAACGTCACAGTAACGAAGTCACGGTGCATAGCACCAACTTCATAGCCATTCACAAAAAAAAAAAAAAAAAAAATAAGCGCCGCACGCATTCACAATTCGACAGCGCTCCGGCAACAACTACCGCCCCCCTCCACCTCTGTGCTCAAGAACCCAAGTTTTCAACAATCTTCAGTTGTTTTTTATCGCAACCAGTCCCCATAGGTGCGAGCACGCACACTAACATTATAAAAGATTCTATTCTATTCTACTTAGATACATAAATATATGTATAGTTAAATACATAGAAAACATCCATGAATCAGGAACAAATATACGCGCTCTAGCTGATCTTACGAATATCTGCTCTTACCGGGATTTGAACCCAGGACCGCTAGCTTCGTAGGCAGGGTCTACCAACTGGGCCAACGCGTCGCCAATCACTTATTACTTACTTATTTTTAATAGTGGTTAGGAGTTAGAGCTAGTTTACAATCTATCTATCTATTATAAAAATCATTTTAGGACAAAGATTCTATGAAAGGAAAAAATCTGCCAGGCGACACCTGAGGCCCGTTTCACGAAGCTACAAGTTACAAATTACAAGCGGAAGTTTCTTTCTAACTCGTACTGCTAGAAAGAGGGTTCCGCTTGTAATTTGTAACTTGTAACTTCGTGAAACGGGCCACTGGCACAAGCAGCTAGTACCTATTTTCCATATTCTGCGGACTAATAATTATTGACAACTAGAAATGTACAAATGTTGCCACACTACCTACTGCTAGTGTTACATGCACGCAGCAAAAAATATGAAATTGAATTAAAAATCGATTTTAGAGCAGTTCATTATGACAGTAATCGCTGATCAAACTTTGATATTATACTGACCATAAGTAAGTAAGTAAGTAGCATGCCAATCTGGTAGTCGCTGACCTAATACATTCTCCTGCTGCTCAAAACGTCAATATTTCACCGACCGTTTAGGGGTGGAGCCAGATGAGCGCAATTTTGTCAGTTGTGAGGCGCGTAACTTTTGTATGCAGCAGAAATTACCTGACTTAAGTCTCACAACTCAAAAAATTACGCTCATACGATCTCACCCTAAATGATACCCATTATACTCGTAAATCAACGTACAAGCAGACTTGGCCACTTCTGCCGCGGCCGCTAGAACGGTCTTAGCTGGTATATCGTCCAGCATTTTGGAAGCCACAGCCCCACTGTCCATTTGGAGCCCCTCGTTTGCTTGGAGCGCTAATCCTTCGCACAAACGCGTACAGTTGTCGTCGTGAAGAGCCATATCCACTTCTGTAATTAAAAGAAAATCTTGCACCTGCGGAGGTGACACAAAAATTATTTGTTGGATTTTTTGACAAAAGCATTTTTCACATTGCGTTCTTTCATGATCGCAAATTTAATTATTCGTCTTTTTTCATGTAGCATTACTTAATGTTTGCGCTTATTTTAGTCGCTAAAATGACAATAGATTATATGTAAATTTGATTAGTAGCCTTTTTTTTCCATTACAAAAGTCTAATTTGACAAAGTTGACAGAGTTCCGCTTTGCGGAGCTCCTATTTCTGTGTTATTAGGCCCTCCCGGCTTGATACAAATACGAACCTATCCCAACCTACGCACGTATTACGATGTAATCAAAATCACTATTCGTCAAAATTTACAATGGGACAAATTGGGAACGAAAAATGCAAATAGTAAAAATCCGGAACATTAAAAAACTCTAAGTATATAATCACTACATGAAGGAAAACGATTAAGAAAATTCACAATTAACTATGAAAGAACGCGATGTGAGAAGAAATGATTTTGTGAAAATAATCTAACAAATAACAAAAAGCAAGCTTTTAAAACGATTTTTCCACTTCGTCGTGACCAAAGGCTCTATCCGATTGTTAACCTTTACGAAAAAGAACTGTTGAAAAAACTCGTGCGCACTTAGCCTCCTCCTGCCGACTTCGACATGCGCGTCGTCAAGGCTGCGGAGGCTCTTCAAGAAGCCTGCAGCACAGAACGCCGCTTCGCGGGCGGTTTCAGACGGTGTCTTCACGAGGATACCTGAAAAGCAGTTACCTAAGTTTATCGACATATCGTCTTTGCTTTGAAAAAACCTCGTATCTCACATTTCGTGACGTACGATTTTAAACTTAAAATGTGAATGTGAAAAGAATTAAGTTCAAACTCATAAATCTCGAAGCATCAGATACGAGTTTTTTCAAATGTATATTAGGAGTATTTGCAAGATTGAGGAATTTTTGCACGACAGGATTTACATCAACACGGAACGGGAGGTGTGCCAGTGATAGGAATAGTTTCATTTTGCTCTTTGATCAAAACCGAAATAATATCGATTCTATTCGAGCAGAATCGAAATGAAAATACTCTCTTTGTAATCTATGGTGTTTCTGACAGGTTAAAAAAATAACATCGTTTCTGAGCCCTGCAGCTCACCAAATATCCCAGTATCACAGAAGGATATATTGAACGTCTTGTAAGTGGTGTGCAGGTTTCCGATCCCGAGGTTGCCGACCGGCGCCTGCGGCCAGCGGTCCAGTTTGTGCTGGCCTTGCTTCACGTTGTCCGTGCCGGTGGTCGCTGCCAGCAGGCTGTATGTCATCAGGGCGCTGGCATAACAGGAAATTAAATCATCATCTTTCATCTTTTTAGGGTCGCATACCCGAAGGGAGCCCAACGGGGCCCTATTAATCATTAACCAAGTTGACAGATCACCCATCACAGTAGAGCTTCAATGTACTCGTACACGTAGGGTACTATTGAGTAGATTTTATTTATGTGGGAAATATGACCCCGTTAGCCTGGTTAGAGGTTAATATGCCTACGCTGTCCATCCGTTCGTTCGTCCGTCCTAACTTTAAAGAGCTATCTTTTGAACCGTAATAGATAAAGGTTTTTTCAGAATATTTTTGTTGTATCTCAAAAACGGTAAAACAAACAAATGTCAAATTGGGCATGATTATAAACCCTGAAGAAAAACAACAAATACTAAAAAATGGTCAAGCGTGAGTTCGGCTCGCGTTGATTTGATTCGAAATCGAATTCAAATTGAAATATAATAATACCTACTGTGGGGCGGTACGGAACCCTCGGTGCGCGAGTCCGACTCACGTTTGACCGATTTTTTCTTCATTTACGGTTGTTC
This sequence comes from Acleris cristana, assembly GCA_948252455.1. Lineage (NCBI taxonomy): Eukaryota > Metazoa > Arthropoda > Insecta > Lepidoptera > Tortricidae > Acleris > Acleris cristana. The sequence goes on along the minus strand of OX411788.1, from coordinate 14,683,731 downwards.
CCCGGCGGCGCAGCGCAAGACCATCATTCATATTGCAAGCTCTACATCCTACGTAGAAGTGAATAACATTCTAGAGGCATAAGTATCGAGATTTAAAATAAATATTTAAAAAACATTCAAGTCTTCGGCGGCTCTGCCATCTCTTATATAATAATTATATTGAATATTGTGAGCTTGTTTGACTTTCTGAAAACAAAAATATTTGTAAACCAAATTGATGTCCTAGCCGGTGCTTACGCAAGATTCTTGTTCCCGCAGCCAGGGACCCCCACGGCAATCCAGGTGTCGGAGCCCGGACCCATGTCGGCGATCTCGAAGCCGCGCCTCGGGTACGAGGGTTCCACACAACGCGGCTTCATGGGCTGCTCCTGTTTAAACCAGATGCACACAAATATACCTATGTCATAATACTCATAATTAAAAGGAGATCGGACGTTCTAGGAAGTTAATATATTTTTCTTCCACATGCTCGGAAATGTTGAACTTACTGCTGTAAAAATAGCCCACGAAGTTCCGAGTTCCAGGCCCAGCCAAAATATAAAAAAAGAAGTTATTAATTAACATCCATGTTTGGACTAGGATAACTAACTCCAAACAGCCAAGCACTAGTTCCATGTCCGTTTACTACATTTTTACTTTAGAAGACACACTTACCCGAGTTATTTCTACCTTCTCAGCCATCAGTAGCACCTTTTCGAACGGCAGGCCAACGCTGGCGACTGTACATACGTCTGACCTATAGTTCTGGGACAAGAACCAGTTCATCTGCTCGGCTGTCATATCGTCGATGAGCGCTGGCTCACAGAACAACGAGTTAGACAATGGGCCGCGCCAGCAAGCCTTCTGGACCAGATCTATGGCCCTTTGCGCTGGGTTACTTCGTTGCCAGTCACGCCTGACTAGATTCTTGCGCCAGTTGACCTCGTGCTGTTCGTAGCAGCATCTAAAAAGTAATCGACAAAGCGCTACGGAATTTACCATAGTTAAGAGCGTCTAAGCTATTGATGAGTTCCATAGCCAAAGTGTGTCGAACGGGACCCTATTACTCAGTTTGCCGTAAGACTATCCTACCTTTAAACATGTCACTCGTATTTACCGGATGGTATAAGGCGTATATACTTTGGTAGTACCTTTAATAGGATAAGACGGGCGATGCCTCTGATCTGTCCAACTACAGGACCATATCAATGGCACCCATGATAGCTAAAGTGCTGGACGGTCTTCTTGGCCGGCAAATGGATAAATATAATGATACTTAATTTTGCGTAATTTTCGATTGGATCTGGTTTGTCGACTGAAAGTGCTAGCCTTTCCCTTAAGCAGACTAAACAGCAAAAAAGGTGGGGGGAGCAGTTTCTGAGGAGTACGGCTTCGAGTGTACAGTGAAGCAGGGTGGCCTGGCCTCTTCAATATTTACTAGAAACGGCTCGTCCAGGAGCTCTGGAGTGTGTATTAACAAGAACAGTGACGCTGATGATATGGTGCTGCTGAGACCCTCGATTGGAACACTGGATAGACTACTTACTGTCTATTTGAGAGATGTATGCGAAGGCACATGGACTCTAATAGAATGTGAGAAAGAGTCAGTTCTTGGTGTTTAAGCCAAGTAAGACCAACCTAGATGCACCGAATGTCTCAAATCTACGGAACGCCTCTGCGTAGAGTTAAGCGATTTGAGTATTTGGGACACTGGATAACTGAAGCCCTTAATGTCAACATTGTAAGGGAGCGTGTCGCTGGTCATGATCATGAGATGCTATAATTATATGCTGTCCTGCAGGTATGCACGCTGTTCTAAGCAAGTTAAAGTCTCAAAAAGACATTCGTTTGACCGTACATAAACTATACTATACCTACACGTTAGCTAGCCCTATCTGCTTACCAATACTGTCAAGTAACAATTTATAAAGCATCCTATATTTCGAACAAGTAAATAACTTGGCAGTGACCTGGCAGCGATGTCCATGAAGTAAGCCTGCACGTGATCAAACGCGGGGGGCGGGCAGCGCAGCGTGTACGCAATGCTTTGCCGGTCGTTGCTCACCGTGATGTAGGAGCCGTTCTGATGCAGCACTCGCATCTTCCTGTAACGTGTCCAAGAGGTAATAGTGTGGTAACTGGGGCTCTACTTTAAAATCAGTAATTCGAACTTCGGATCGCCCCGTCACTTTCTTGCGAATTAGTGACGCGTCGAGAGCAAAAGGGATAGCAATAGACGAAGTTCGAATTACGGATTTCAAAGTAGAACCTCTGTGGCGGTCTCAGGTAGGAAGATTCCTTTACACGCAACAAATAAGTTTATCATTGTTTTACTGCTGGCGACAATGCCAATAGCATTTTAAACTGCTGATTAGACAGCTATTAGATAGAGAGATCCGATATGCACTGTGTCGTAATGTAAGGTCATATAAACTCCATGTCAAATTGTTTTGCTAGAAAGATAGAAACAAGTCTTTGCTGGCTTCTTCCTCAGCGTGTATTGATTTTTCTCAACTGTTTGTTAACAGCTTTTATTGAAGCTATGAAAGAAGTCTTGAATATTCATTATTCAAGCACCGTTGTATTATTTACGTACAAGCAAAGAAAATATATTATTTTACGTTTGAAATTTCGTACATGATATTCATATATTTTTATTATCTTAAGATACCTAACTCCTACTTAGATATCAGACATGGTACCTATCTAGCCTCTTTATTGTAGTAGATTTTCAGTGAGCACATGTAGATATACATTTGAATCGACATCTTATATAGTTAGCACACGTCTGATGAGAAGTATTACTTGAAGGGGCTAAAGCCACAGCCTGAAGCGCCAGAGCAGCTCCGTAGGAAGTGGGACACACCAAGAGTGGTATCGTACTCGTAGCGGGAGCCAGCCTGCAACACAAGCCGTTTAGTGGTGGTACCTACAACAACGTGCAGAATCCGTTCGGAACGCTACCCTAACGTAAAACCAAAGAAAGCGGCCAAATGCATAGTAATAGTACTTAGACGCATTTTAAATTGAATGTGGTTATCAGTAGGGTATACAGAGGCCCTACTTTGAAAATCGAAGTTCGAAGTTACGTTAGCTCCATCCTTTTCTATCAATTTAGTCTCGAATAACAAGTGACAGGAATGGAGCTAACGTAACTTTGAACTTCGATTTTCAAGGCCTCAGGGTGTAATCGTTAAGTGTAGCCAGGCGATTATTCCGTAAATTTAACAGATATCAGAAAACTTTACATTACCCAATGAGTAAAATCACAATAATAACTTTTTTAAATAAAAGTTATGAGAGGGGTTAACTCGGGGTGTTGTATTAAAACTCAAAGTGGATTGTAAAATTGTGCGGGATCCGCGGGATTTGCGTGATTATCAAGTAGTAACTAAACAAACGTCCTCCCGCAGCCGATGGTAAGCCAAGTGCTCGCACATTCGAAGCAGTCTAACAGACGAGACATTAGACACTTTATGTTTCCTTCGTAAACGTTTCCAACAACAGAAGCAGAAGTAGAAGTCTGACTGAACTGAATATTGGTTATTAATTAAAATATTTAAATTTCATCGTTATTCTTGTTAAAAGTAATTTTTCATTTCATTTATTTATTTCAAAAACAACTTAGGTGGTAGGTATACATAAAATTTTCGCCAAACTGCAGTAATAAATGCATACCTAACCTAACCTACCGATTTATATTTTAACATTTAAAAATACCTCTTTACACAACACTTACGAGTAATAGGCAGCTCATCTTACACTTGCGGGATCCCGCAAATTGCGAGATCCCGCGGGATTGAAAACCATCGCTCCCGCAAATACCGAAACACAAATAACATGCGTGATTGGATGCCCTAATCAGGAGCACCGCTCTCTCCATTGCTCTTAGGGCAACTTTCACCCGTTACTATAGTACAATTCAAAAGAACCTAGGCAGTAGGTGCATTTGTGAGATTGTCCCTTATATTTATTTGTCTACCTGAAACATAATAGTACATGCTCCCATTTGACACGCGTTGACTTTGGCGGAAGCCACTCTGATTCCGTTCATCAAGGTTGTCCGCTGCACGTCCGGCGGGCCGTAGCAAAGCCGGGGCTGGCTCGTTGAAAAATATCGGATAAAACGGGGATTGACTATCGTGTTCATTGTGAATTGTGATATCGATTGGATGTCAACGTTCCGTCATGAATTATTCGTGACATAAATATTAGACATTTGACAATTTGACTTTTTACAGCAAGGAGAAGGCAAATGAGTTCCCATTTCTCCATCTTGACAGTGACATGTGCAAAGTTAAATATCTAATGGGCGGCTGACGGATGCAAATTACCTCAAAATAATGTCGAACGATATCCGTAATATGGATATGACTACAATTGATAAAAAAAAATAAGAATGTCGTTGTAAAAATTCATATATGGCAGATTAAACATGACATTAAATTGACAAGGTACTAAAGTGTACACATATTTAGGCCACAAACAGACACACAGATACACACGTTAAACATATAACTTCTCTCTTTTTATCAGAGGTTAATTAATCTTCTTTCTGCTGACACTTTATCTCTCTTCCTAGCTATTATTAATAACACATGGTGGTGGGCTCAGCTTTCCTGATCTTTCTTCTCCACTTCGCTATGTCCTCGACATCGTCCTCGGATGCCTGACACTCCTGTATGTCCTTCTGCACTACATCGTTTTACCTTGTTTTGGGTCTTCCCCTATACTATATCTACGACCTACACTACATCCTACATCTATTTTACTGCTGACTAAAAGTCAATATTTTGCAAACCGATAAAATGACGTAATTGCATAATGTAAACCCCCCAGGATAATCCAAGATAATTGCGCAGCCGGTATCAAAAACGTAAACACAATTTATTCCTAGTTGTAAATGCACCGTTATCTAAGTCAAACAAATAGAGATAAGTTTACTGCTCGGCTTAGAGACGTCCTTGGCAATGAGTTTAGTTTAATGTCGAAGGTTACAGGATGTAGTTCGAGAAATTGCCAATTGAAAATAAAATCTATAATAATAATTATGTAGGTAGGTACTTTACTTACAGTTAAACTTAATTTAGAGGGTCTAATAAAAGCCCTTTCACGCGTTGGAACTATTTAGATGGTAGTGACCCTGATGCTAGCGGTCCACGGTTCGATTCTTGGTATGGGCACATATTTGTGTGATGATTGCGAGTATTTCTACCTACTACCCCCTCCTCCAGCTCCTCCTCTCCTTCTACACGGTCGGAACAACCAATAACTCAACCAAGGTCAAGTGGTCTTCTCATCGTGATATCGTGTTCGGTTTTGGGGTATAGCAATACTACAACATCAAAAGTGCCTAGGGATATTTTTATCCCTAGACAGTTTTGAACATTTCAATATAGGCATATTACTACTGAATCAAAACATCAAATTTGTCTAGGGATACTGAGTATCCCAAGACTTTTTTGATGTGTGTAGTAGTAACACAACCACGCTGCTGCTTTACCACTTCGAAGTTCTTTAGTCTTTCATATGTATAATGTTATTACGCAGGTTATTTATACATACATACATACATAAACTCACGCGTTCATTCCCAGAGAGGGGTAGGCAGAGCCACAGACTCACCAACAACTCCAAAAACTTGTTGATAACTCCGTGACCACATTTTGCACAACCAGGCTAAGATGTTATCCAGTGTATTAGGGACAGGTTGCAAACCCATCGCCTAACAGCACTACACAGCCTTTAGTCCCTTAGTCGTCTCTTACGAAATCCAATGAAAGACATGGAGTGGCAACATTCTAAACCCGGTACCACACGGGCTAAATAAAGGATTTGTTTTATGTTTTTGTGGATTTATGTATCTCCTTATCATCTTCGATATTTCTTCTGATTCCTAGAAAAAGTCCATCTCCAGCCGTGAACGTCCTTTGGCTCAAGATGACGATGATGATACTTCTTGATTTGCACGTATCAAATCGGTAAGACAGCAAACAAGATCCTAGGTACCTATGTGGATAGAAATATAATTCTTCTGATGGACTGCATAAAAGTCCAGTCAGCATCAAACACTTTTGTAGTCAGAAGCCTTCATAAGCAACTGCAACATCACAAATAAATAGACGCAGGATACCATTATGTAGAGAAGAGACCCTTTAGCTATCTAGAAATCAAATCACGGAGAAGACAAAAGAGCACTTTGGGCTCTTGGGTTCAAATCTGGAGATTGCGTTTACATTGGTTTACGGCAAATAGGTACATTGTCAATCCCGAGGACCACAATAGAAATGTAAAAAGCAGTTCTCGTACAGTCGAGTTCATAACATAAATAATAAATATGTATACACTTTAGTACCTTGTCACTTTAATCGCTGTATTAATTCGTATAATATGGCAGTCTGAACATGTTATTAAATAGAAAAGGTACTAAAGTGTATACATATTAATGAACTCGACTGTACGACCTTTTGCTGGGCTCGTCCGGATTGCTACCACCATTTTATCCACTTGCCGTCGAGCAGTAGTGTTCGCATTGCTGTGTTCCGGTGAGGGATAAGACAACCGGTGAAATAACTAGCATACTTAAAGGCTTTCCATCTTAGTCCTCAGGGCTGGCAACACATTTGGAGTCTTAGGATTGCAGTCTTGAGATTGTAGTCTTATGAATTCGAATGTCTATGGGTCGAAGATCCCACCTACCATCCGATGGCCTGTGTGATCGTGTGCCTTCTCCTTGCCATAAAATGTGTGACGAATCGCGATCGCAAGGTAGGGAATTCAAGCCCCATCGGTTGCCATGTTTTTACAGTCGACTGCAATTAGATGTATCCTTTTTTGAATCTTATTACAAAACAATAAGAACCTAGTTTTCTAACTTAAGTACATACTTAAGCCCAATGCGGTGCTTACGGCAAAGGATAAATATAGTGAGAAAACCTGGGTATTGATTCTCTCAAAAGCAAAGGTGAGCGAATGCAGGAGTGAAGTCCAAGCGGCGAGTTTAAGTAGTCCCGTCAGAGCGAGCAAAACACATATTAGCCCGTGCATTCCCAATTAGGCAGCCTAATACGTTCGAGAAGCCATGTGTTTTGTTAGCTTTGACGGGACTCCTTAAACTCGCCGCATGCACATCACTTCTGCGTTCGCTCACCTTTGCTTATGAAAGAATCAGTACCCTGGTATTCAAACAACTTGTGTAAGGGGAGGAGTTGCATAAAATATCCTCCAGGTTCGAAGGGGAACTATGCAAAGATAAGATAGTGTAAATTTATTTAGACAGCCTCTATTCATTATTGGAGGACGCCCGCGTCTTCGTTCGTATGTGTGGAATTAGTTTCCCGCTGTTCCTCCCAATTTTAAAACCTTAGTGGATGAATTTCCAAAAAACTCTTAGTGCACTCGTAGAATATCCAAGGAATAGGTACTTATTTCTCTAATTCAAGACACTAGGTGCAGCGGTTGCAGCTGTGCATTGATCGCCAGTCAGTTTCTTGTTTTGTACAAAAAAGATTGAAATCTAATTTGAGTTTTAATTGCGTATGTAATCTATTTATTTTATGTACAATTATTACATCAGCTTAATTATACGAAACAAATGTATATAATAGCAAACTTACTTCTTAATGGGATCTCTTCCAGTTTACCATTGGGCGATAAAGAAATATTATTGGTTCAAAATAGACAACATAATTCTTAGGTAAGAAAGAAACGTCAAGAAAACAAAAAGCTAGTGACATATAAATAATCAACTCTTTATCATTTAAATGCACAGATGATCAAGCGAGGTGGAGGTCAAATCCTAGCCAGTCATTGTTGATGATGATGATGATGATTATGAAATCCTTTTATCCCTTATCAGCGACGTAGGGCTCGTAGAAGGGAATTCCATTTCACTCTATCCTGGGCAGAACTTCTAACTCTTCCAATCTCTGTCCAACGGCAGCAGCCTCTTTTTCGCTTAAAGGAGTTTTTTTTAAAATTACCCTGCTACTAATATGTGGCCCCAGAAGTAAATGAACCACCTATCACTTTTATGGCTTAATACCTCACTGATTTCCATGTTGTTTTGCTCGGAAAAGGCGTAATGTGGCCACAGATACGGGGCAAATTAGGACAAGGGTCTATAATTACTTATTTCTTATTACTTACAGAGGCCGAGGCATAATAAATAAAAGGTACCTAAGAGGAATAAAATGACCGGTTAAGTTGCAGTTACTATTGCAATGGATATGTGTAAACGACTCGTATACGTCTGTTACTTGCCGTTATTTGCCTGGAACTTGACAATTCATAAAAAAATTAACGGAATCGTGTAGACAATTAAATAGGTGACATTGATTATTTAAGTATTGGCTGTGAATGTATTTCCCAACTGTAGATTAGTATCATAGTATAGATTTAATTAATTAATCTAGGTATTTTGGGGAAGAATTAAAGTGTAAAATGTAAATAATTACCGCTAACTTCTCGTAGGCAGAGTCACCTCGACTTTGCAGTCTCTACCCATGGAAACAGTCTATTTTCTTTCACGGTGAGTAAACTACAAATCGGCCTCATTTCCTTCAGACTGACCTACATAGCCTATTCAGTAACAAAGGCATTTATGGTAAATTCCCTAGAAAATAGGTACGATGCTCTTGGCAAGGCTGGCTGTCGTGCGGCACGCCTTAGCACGGCTTTAAATTTAAAATTTCTATGTAATTATGACAAAGTGCAAACTGTTATAATTGTGCATAGATCTAGATTGTTTTTTGTCACTAAGCTGTTCATCAGTTTGGAATAGAAAGGAAGTAACGTAATTTTTTGTATTACGTAATTTAATTTATGATTATTTACCTATGTAAGATCAGCCCATTGGAACCCTGACCCAACAGTAGAACGGTGTTACAGTGACATTATAAAACGATTTTTTGGCACTTCTTACGACTTGAATCATAACGTCACTGTGAGACAGTTCTATGGTGGGTCAGGGTGGGCTGATAGAATCTCCAAAATGAGCGTCGTGGAAGTTCTTGAAGAATGTCCAGCAGTTCCTTCCGCTGATATAAGATAAAAGATAAAGAGAGAATTTATTCACAACAATACAATATTACATTACCTAAGTAGATACAAAAAGAACAAGACAGAGAAATTGTTGCGAAACGGTCCCAACTCAGCATTCGCTAGCCGTAAATCCAGCAAATGATGATGATGATGATGATGATGAAGTTCTTTAAAGGTAGTATTAAAGGAAGATAAGACTAAGCTAAAGCTCTATCCGCAAACTTAAAAAAATCAATATTTTCTGCATAAAGATCATAAAATACAATTCTATGCAGCGTACGTCAGCATATGTCCTATATACTCCTAATACTAACTATTTATTTGAGCACATTTTTTCTGATAGATAATATTTGGATGCATTTAAAAATATATTTATGGCAAAAAACGGGAATTGCCAAAAATATTACTTATTAGATCAAATCTATGTCCAGACCAAGATGTTTTGTTTTAAAGTAGTTTTTGGTTAAAATATTTTATTAGGTAAACTATTTGTCCGCAACTCTCCCAATGCTTGGTCACTGTCCATAAGATCGAGCGTCACATTAAGGCTGTTTCAGACGTCCATTAGAAATAAGAGATTATAATGAGTAAATGCAAAGAACAAAATAGTTTTTCTATCGTCTATGTATCTATTTATCTATAATCTATATAATAGGCCTAAAACTCTCTTTAGGGGTTAACATATTTCAGTTACATTTCACTCACTGTTGCGAAGAGCGAGTATTACGATTACGATTGAGTGTTCTGTATCCATTAGTACAGACTAAACGCACAATGTGACAGGGAAAAGATTATTATCATTATTATTTATTTAAACTTTATTGCACAATACACAAAGTAGGTGCAAATGGCAGACTTAATGCCTTAAGGCATTCTGTACCAACCACCAACCAATGGGCTAAACAGAAACAATTTAGGGCTGGTGCAAAAAAGAAATAGTCAAAATGAAATTTTAGTCACAAAGAAACGAAACGAAGATTAGTCTAAATAACAAAAACCCTGTCAGTAAATTTATGTATCACAGTTTCTGACAAAAACGCTGCATTTCTGCTGCTCGTCTGAAACACAATATTGTCAATGATACTAATCAAGATAACTTCGTCGAACCTTATCCACGGATGGTACAATTCTCGGTCATTTAGAATAACTGGCAATATAATTTAGCAAACATTATAAATGATGGGAACCATTTAAGGCCGCGCTGTGTTGTTGTAGCTTCAGAAACATTTCAGCGTCACCGCTAGTAGGTTTCTGCGATGGACAAACTCAAATTTGAAATCGGGCCTGAATTCCCAAAGTTGTTGGACAACAATGATAGACTTGGGCATTTCAGGCAAAGATTTTACATCAGAGAAGGAATGATATACATGTGCGGCAACTCTCTCGGTTTAGCTTCGAAGGATTCCGAGGAAACTTTGCAGATCGCCGTGGAGAAATGGAAGAGAGAAGGAGTAAAATTATGGAACGTAGAAAACAGCAAGTACTTTTTATATTCAAGGTATTTATCGAAACTCATGGCACCATTGATCGGTGTAGATGACGAAGAAGTAGCTGTAACTGGTTCCACGACTTGCACCATTCATCAGACCATTAGCACTTTCTACAAACCTACAAAAGATCGGTATAAAATACTTGTGGACGATCTTAACTTCCCAACTGACCGCTATGCCGTAGACAGCCAAGTTAGGCTAAAAGGTTTGGATCCAAAAAACGCAGTGAAAGTCGTCAAAAGTGAAGACGGAAAGTTCTTAGACGAAGATAAAATCATTGAGGCGATGTCAGATGATGTTGCTATAGTTCTTCTGCCTACTGTTTTGTATAGAAGCGCCCAAGTGCTGGATATGAAGAAAGTAAGTGATGCAGCGAAAGAACGCAATATCATTATAGGCTGGGACTTATGCCATGCTATTGGTTCAGTGCATATGGATTTAAAATCTTTAGACATTGATTTTGCCATGTGGTGCACTTATAAATACTTGAATGGAGGCCCAGGGTCGTGTGCCGCATTGTACATTAATAGGAAACATTTGAAAACGTTGCCAGGCATGACAGGATGGTATGGCAACAAGCCAGAGACACAATTCTTGCTGCGTCAGGAGTTCGAACACCAGCAAGATGCCAGCGGCTGGCAGATGGGTTCCCCAACCGTCCTATCTATGGCACCAATAGAAGGTGCCTTAAAGATGTTCCTTGAAGCTGGTATGTCAAATATTAGGAACAAATCCTTGCACCTAACAGCATACCTGATGTTCCTCATCGAAAATCACCTTACATCCTTTGGTTTTTCGATAGGGAATCTAAGAGAAGATTCTAGAAGGGGGGGGCATGTGTGTTTGGAACATGATGAAGCTTACAGGATCAGCATGGCTTTGAAATCGAGAGGTGTAGTTCCTGATTTCAGAGAGCCCAATGTTATCAGATTGGCGCCGATTCCTTTGTACACGAGTTACGAGGAAGTATACGATATGGTTGAAATCCTAGTGGATATTATGAAACGGGGAGTTTATAAAGAGTTAAATGCGAAGAGAAACTTGGTGGTATAAAGATTTATATAGCCCTAAATGATAAAGCCAAAAACGTGAAGCTGGGTAGATGATGAATTACATTATAGTATTCACTGTCCTATGTGTCCCTGGCTAAAAGGTCAACGCCCAATCCATGATCTAAAACAATATTTTTGTAATACAAGTGCGTTTGATGAGTCTGCATTGCACAGTAAATTTTCACACGACTGTCAAAACAAAAAATTCTTATTCCACCACAGCTTCTAAATACTTGAACCAATTTAGGAGTGTGTGGTATTTTTAGAATGTTTAATTCATCGTTAGTATGTTTATAGGCTAAAATGAGATAATAATATATTTACTTCCACATCGTACTAACCTATTTTGTATCGATATCGAATCAAAATAGGAAATCAAAGCAAGATGAACTGAACAAAAGTAGAATATAGCCCTGTCTGACATCTGACGTCTACGAGTATTTACTAGGACAGTGAATACGTCAGAACCCCCAATGTACAATATAATGCATAAATATAATCATAACTATTCCTGGTTTTATTTAAAAACTTGAAAACGCCTAAAAATAGTTTTCCAATTCTTCCATTGGGGGTCGATTTCCGAATAATCGTTTTTTACTGCACCCATGTCAAGGAATATCTTCAAATGGCAAGTCTCTAGGGTCATCGGTTAGACCATACGTTGTCTGTTAGTCAGTCACGCAAGAGTTTAATATGTAGGTATAGATTAATAATTAAATGTTTAAAAAACAATGAACCGACCCCGAAATGTTAAGGAGTTCCGTTGACTATCCACCAGACCAGAAAAGTTTCATAACCAAATCTTGACGAAATTTACACGGGAACACCCTCTGAGATATACTTTACACGTAAAACAAATATCTTTAAAATCGTAAAGCCGCGTATCCACTCTAGGAAGCCTCAGGTCGAGCGGGTAGCCGAGCAAATGGAGACGCTGCCTCAACCTGAGGCACGCCGCGACACGAGGCAAATTCGTCACCTCGAGCTGAGCCATATTTTTTCGTTTTTTTCCGTTCTCAAAGGAGCCTCAGTCCGAGCCGTGCGTTTGATGGAGACGGGCGTGTAAACTCGCTTCAAGCTGATCCGCAACGTGCCTCGAGCCTTTGCCTCAGAGCGAGCCTCAAACTGAGGCTGTTTGCCTAAAGTCGAGGCTGTTCGGCCTGAGTCTGCTCAAATGGATACACGGCTTAAAGACAATTAACTGAAAAATTGATTAGGTAACACATATTTATTTACACACAAAAATAAAATCACAACAATACAATAAATTGATATCAGAGTGTCCCTCGGAATCCCTAATAACGTTTGTCGTAAAGCATCGTTAGTCCGAATAATAGTTTGTAATTAAACTGGTTTTCATCAGAGTTCGATGACTTTTAAGTTTTCCAAAAATATCTGCGGTTAGGTTAGGTTAGGGTTGTATTACCTATAACAATACTACATAAATCAAAATGCATGCGGAAATGGCTTTAGGATAATCGAAAATTCGGACAAATGATGTATTATGTATGATATGACAAAATCACGATTAGGGATTCCCTTGAGAACATCCTCATTTCGTTCATCGAATACAAAACGGACACATTCCAAAATCAGTCAGTGTTGCATTTTAAAATTAGAAGCTGTTCGTATAAGATTTTCAATGCAAGAGCAAATTATTTCGGAATGTGTCCGTTTTGTATTCAATGAGCGATTTACATGCGATTTATTAAAGGCAATTGATAAAATGATAACTCACCTATTTACATAATGTTACAAGTGTATCTCCAATTTCATGTTTAGGCATCTCGTCATTGCTTTGAAGAAACCTCGTATCTCATATTTCGTGACGTACGATTTTAAACTTAAACGTGAAGAGAATTATGTTCAAACTCATGCATTTCGATATATCAGATACGACATTTTTCTAAAGTAATAACGATTGTGTGTTTCGGTAAGTCCATCTTTGAGCGAGACTCGAATTGTCACATCAGTGGTGTTTGCAGGGCCTCTATTCTATTCGGTAAAACAATATTGCTTTTGACGCGTTATAGTATTGTCAAAGTTACTTGACAGTAAATACGTCACGGTGACAGTTCTTTGGCGGGTCAGGGTTCAGTTTTGCCGATTGTAATCAGAATTGTTAAATATCACTTTTCAAAATTGGCTTTAGGAAAAGGGCCCTTTAATTATTTCCATTAAGTAAAGGATAGTATAGGATTTGATTGTATGGTGAAATGATTAAAAAAAGGTATTCAAATAATACGCACAAATTGCATTCTTTATATTTTAATTTGAAAATAGGCTTAAAACTATTCAATCCGAGCTGTAATGTGATCGCCACCATTTCAATTTGCTCAATCACGTTATATCTGGCCTCACAACACAATCGCACCACAACTTTAACTATAAATTAAAAAATAACTATGTATAGTATAAGAAAATAACAAATGTCAAAACGTGAATTTCTCAGTATTGCCGGTTAAGTTTTTAGCATTTCCGTACTTACAACTTAGTTGGACACTAAACCTTAATAATTATTAAAAAAAAAACTATTTTATATACAATAATTTACATCACAAGTGTAGTCACATGGTGGGGATGCGACGTAATAAAATTTCCAACTATTTAATAATAATATAACATAACCCGTCCGCGCGCGACGCACCGTTGTCGTGACGCACCGTGTGCGTCAAGCGTGCGAGTGCGTCGCGCTAGAACCAGCCGCAACAAGGAACTACGCGTAAGATCACTGTAAAGGGTCGTTTACACTCACAAAACACTTTTCGATGCGATGGCCTAAAAAAAGGAAATATTCCGTTATAATTTTAATTAACATTTTGGGATTTTTTAAAATTCTTTTGATTATAAAAGTGAGTTTTACAAGCATTTTCAGCTGAAAAGTCTAAGAGAAGGCTGTAAATCACAGACTAAGATGGTTTGTCTACTGGGTCCCTAGTTTGACGACAGAACCCTAAAAAGGTATTTTTGGAAATAATGCTAGTTTGCGCATAATTAAATTAGGTCAAAATAGACTTTTTAATGTCAAAAATACGCCGATAATTATTTGATGAGTAAGGAATCTTTTGGTACAGCAATATTTCTACTCACTCAATATTCAAATTGAATGTATCACATAAAAAATTCACCGAACTAGTGTTTTACGAATTATTCGATTATAAATTAAGTTGAGGCCACAAATAAAATATTACTGTGATTTTAATTTATTCGCCACCTAATAAAGAATAGTATAATATGTCCAAATATAAAATCCATGACGTATTTATATTTTTTCTAATTAAGCACAGTAATATCCGTAACTGCGGGCACGCCTAAAAATGCTATCTGGAAATCTACGAGACTACATAACAGTATATTTGTAGCAAGCGTGTAAACTGCAATTAAATCAAAAATTGATAAACAAACTATTAAGGGGTAGTCTGTTTTATGTATCTTTCACTAGCGGTTAAAAGGTTAAAAGGCTAGGAACCAGGGTGCTTCTTATTTTTAGACTTTAAAAAAAATAGCCACGACAAACCGCTATTCCCTTCTATTACCTCAAAAACGAACCTATGATTTTACTGTTTGATTTCGATTGGGTATTAGGGGTCAAAGTTTGAACTTATTATATGAAAAAATATTTTACGACCCTTGAAAAAAAGCCTTGAGAACCCGCCATTTATGACTTGTTTTTTTTTCTCCATTGTGTTTTGGCGGTCGCTACCATGAGTCAAAGTTTGAAATTAATAATAAAACATGATATTGCAACTATTCGTCTCATTATTTCAAGGCGGAACACTCTTACTCCACTATTTTGATTGAATAATACAATAAGTTAAATACCTTCAACGGAGAACCCAAAAAATACTTTCTTACTCCTGCTCTACTACTATTTTGACTGTAAAAAAACAGGCACAACTACCCTAACTAAAACAAAACGGCATTATTAACCTATTTTATTTTTATTGAAATTAATAGTTTAGTTTAAGATTGTGAATTTAACATTATTTATTTATTTAATGGCGTCTACATAATAACGTAATTTTGCCAATGTCAAGTATATATAAGCAACGTTGTACGGTGAATCCTGGTGAATTTAATAAAAAACCAGACCAGAGCGAATCGGACTCGCCCACCGAGGGTTCCGCACTACACGGTTAAATCAATTCAAAATTGGACCGCCGTTCCTTGCATAAAGAGCCCGTTTTTTTTGTAATTTAATTAAAAATGTACAGATTTCCGATTTTTCCCTATACATGTAGTAAAAGACGGTGTTACTTGCCAAATTTCATAGTTCTAGGTGAACGGGAAATACCCTATACATTTTGATTCTCTCGAGACTGTCGAAATACACGTTTTCTGCGGCATAAACGGCCGTATCTTTTTTTTACGTTAATATAGAAGTATGATTTTTTCACAGCTGCAAGGGACTGTAGACCGGAGTACTTATATGGATTTAATTTCAACTCGATACCTCCAGGCGTTCCCGAGATAAAGGGACTTGACAGACAGACAGACGGACAGACAGACAACAAAGTGATCTTATAAGGGTTCCGTATTTTCCTTTTGAGGTACGGAACCCTAAAAAAACATATAAATGTTAATTTTTGATTGGCTGGTAGCGACCCGTAAATATTGCTTTTAAAATACAAAAAAAAGAACTGAATAAAGGAGTGACGCAAGACAAATTAAAAAAAAAAATTTGCGCTATCTCGCCTGTGACTTTGAATTAGTATACAGGAACCATTTTTCTTACTCAGTAATCGATGGCAATTACATTTCAATTAGAAGTTCGTAAAACAAACACTATGTTAAGAATGCTTTAAATGAATGAATGAATGCTTAATTCTAGTATTGTTTGGAAGTACCCGCCTGCCTCGCTTGAGCGCTTCTAGTTATGAGCAATGTTGGATGTGATGAATTTCCTGGGCCACTATTCCCCGCGGTAAAAACCTGAACGTCTTTGACAAAATATGGTATTGTTATGACGTCAGCCGCCATTACTGTCAAGTAAATAAAAGCTATCAAAACGTTGACAATACGATAACAGATCAAAGACGATATGGTTTTTACCGCCTAGAATACCGGGCCTGGTTAATTTAGGTGCTGACTGTACTTGTTTTTTTTTGTTATCCTTTATATGAAGAGGCTTTAAAGCAGGTAGAAACAAAATTTTCGATTGATTTTGTACGTAACGTCATTCTTAGTTCGTTTAATTTGACCTTTGACTCTTAATCACCGTTTCATTCTTATTCATGACTATAAGGGGCTATTCCGACAGTTTTAATACTTATAGGCAGTACATAATATGTTTTTAGTCGGTAAGGTATCTGATTTGGCCTCAAGTTTTTGAACATTCGACAATTGATATGGCAATTAAAAGTGCAAGGGGCAATTGAACCGCTGAGAACGACCGATCAAAGCCTTGAAAAGGTTAAAAGCGGGATCGTATATTTTAAAAGGTTAATCGCAAGTTTACACGCACGCTCAGCATAATTACTATGATTTATTGTACTTCGACAACTAATTTAAGCTATTGAATTAAATTATCTTCGCAACGAACAAAGTCGCACACATGACATGCAACTCCACAAGTTGCTAAGGTCTATCGATAAAATAAAATAAAATTGTATTTTTTCTTGGAGTCAGAAAGCCTGGAACTATAGATTATAATAGGATTAAAAAAACAGAAAATTTGTTTAAAACATGAACATAAAAAAAACGAAAAATATATTTATTTTAACCTTTTAACCGAAAGGTTTATTTATTTTCGACCTCAAATACCCTTCAAGTATGGCCGGAAATATCGGTAAAAAGGTAATTTTTATGATTTTTTGGAACATACTTAAAAACATTTTTTTTATTTTACTGCAGTTGCGACCTCTACGGGTCGGGGGAACGTTAAGCTGGTGGCTGTCGATGTCAAATCTTACAACGTTGTTCGTTGCCCGGGAGTAAAGAGCAGTATGGACCTCTAGACAAGTCTGGTAATGTTATCTTCGCTAGTTCGCCGCGCAGGACTGCTCAGCGGTCGCATCTTCCTTCTGTTGAAAACAAATATGTTAATATGAGTTAGATTTAGTACTTTGAAATGAATATCTACAAAAATGATTTACTAACATACTCTACTTAAAATCTTAAAGCAAAATATCAATAGCATGATTTATATTTTGGATCATATTCGCAAATTAATTTCTGTAACCCAGAATTTTATTTACCCTGCGTCTCAAAATATTTAATGAAATTATGATATGCCACTAAAAGAAAATCATTTAACCTTTTAACCACCAAACACTTACAACATGTTACTAACACACTGCATGCCTTGTCATAGCATGTTTTGGTGGTAAACAGGAAACTGTACCGGCAGTTTATGAAATATTAACGAAATCCTAAAAAAAAATGACCAAACTAATTTCAATTGAGCTAAATTATTAGGCACTACATTTGACGAGTAAATTGTAAATAATACCAATATTAATTAAACTCTACCCTAAACACCAAAGTTTTATTGATTAAAATACACAAACTATCGTGATATCGAATTTAGCTCAATAATTATCAACTTAAGGCTAATGGACAAATTGAGTACTTCATTTCCCAAGTTACTAACTGTTCTTAAAAAGTACATCCGTTTTGAGACTGTGTCCAGACGCATGGATTACCGATTTCAGCCTGTAAGTAAATAGGAGAGAACTTTTAACCTTTTCACCTACTGACTAATATGTATACAGGGTATTTGGCAGTCCGGTGTCGTGTCAATTTGGTCTGTACAGGGTGTTTAATAATTGTATTTCATGTCAAAAAGGTTCAGAATGACTTACTATCATCCCTTGAAACATCTACACCCGACTGTCAAACACCCTGTATAATTTAGAACCTTGCGTAAGTATGTTAAAATTATTGTTTCCACTGCAAGCGTCATCACCACTGACTGGGTATAAAGATCAAAAAGTTAGGCCTGTTTCACAATCTACAAGTAAATTTATCTGTCACTTAAAGTAAGCCTTCTCCTTGTCTATTTTCAAGTGTAAGAAATTTATTCTTCAAATATGCAATATACATGAATAGAACGACCGATTTTGGTTTGACTCTGTATTGAATTTGAATTCGTAGTATAATTTACCACTACTAATCAAAAAAAGTGAGTGTAAAGTATTATATATCAGCTCATTTGCTAAATAATAGAATTTTAAAATCCCAGACTAATTTCTTTCTGATTCCCAAAAAGTTTGATTCGAAATAACAAACAACGAAATGACAATTTGAATGTAGAATTTTGGGATTCCAGTGTATTGAGATTTTATCGTTACACTTGTCGAAGAGGACGTGGCGTTAGTGGATAGAGTGGACAGCTCAAGGTCATTCCCGCCACTTGAGCACCCTCGCCCAGCTGTGAGCGGGAACTATATGTGAAATGCATAGACTTATATATTACTTCTTATGAACTTGCCTCTAGGAAAAGATGTCAAAATCATATACTCGTATTTGACTCCATGACGTCTTAGGGTCTGTTGTTTGATCAATAGTTAAACTAAGTAAAATCGTAACTAATGGTTAAATCTCAAGGAATTGTGCCAAATTTTCTTGAGAAATAACCATTAACGGTTTTTAACGATTAGTTAGTTTAACTACTGATCAAACAACAGGCCCTTAGTCTCGCGCCGAAACCGAACCGTTAGTTGTGCTCGCAACACCATTCAGATTTATTTCCGGGTTTTCCGTTCTATTATTCCTACACCGCCGTTCTTTAGTCCTATGCCTGGTAAACGGCAGTGACACGACGCTAATCATCGAGTCATAATCTCCCTCCTCATTGCTGCATATGCGCAAAGTTAGTTGTCTCTCACTGACCACAGCAGCACGTAAGCGGGAGTTATGTGGTAAACTGTCAACCTACTCAACTGTCGGCACCTCCATTTGTATGCAAGTAAAAGTATTTGCACATACAAATTGCATGCAGGTTTTACTTGCTTTTGAAAACATGTATGCAATGCAAAATTTGTACGGTCACGAGCGTTAATTTGGGACCCATTTCAAGAAAAATATGCTTGAAGTCGTCAATGTCATTAGAGATGTCAAGTCATTTGTAACTTATAGGAAACTCTACCTTATTGTTGTAGAATGTCAGATTGACTTTGGACCTAAGGTGGGTACCAAATTAAATCTCGTGACTGTACGCAAGTGTGATGAGTTAGATCAATTTGCTAAAATCATTATTTCTTGGTAGCGGAATTTCCATTTGCATTTTTTCCCTAAGTTTTCACACTCGTGTTTTGCCCCTGACGCTTTTTTCCTGTCACATATTTTCCCATGAGCTCCGCTATGGCGGAGCTCCTATTTCTGTAGTACCTCGGGCCAGGGGTGGCGCGCGGGGCGCGGCGGCGCGCGGCGCGAGCGGCGGGGCGGCTCGGCGCGCAGCACGCAGCCCTCGTTGATCTGCACCGCGCCGATGTCCGACCCCGGGATCTCGAACATCACCTCCAGCAGCAGGTTTTCCTAGGATAACAAACCGTCACAACAATTACACCTCGTTACACTCGTTTCTAACGTATGTATAACTTCGTCCGTGTAGAACTTATTATTTATTGTTATTTCTTCAGAATAAATTCCAGCATGTTATTGGTTTTTGTGTGAACTTATGTTTAGAAGTTTTTTAAGTAATAAAAATATAGCCACTTACACAAAAATCGAGAAAATTTTAAACCCTGTGATGATCTTTTAAGTGATGTGATTGCAAATCTTCACTTTACATATTTTTTTTGTAATGTTAACCTGAATGACTCTTCTGTAAATTACAGTAGAAAATTAAACAATAATTACCTCAATTTTGAACTGAATATTATTTTTGTCCCAGCCATGTACTCAAAATAAATTAATCTCCCAACTATACTAAAACAAAAAATATACTACCTACGTTGTTTTGACAAGTGGAAGGCGATTTAGTGTGGATTTCAAAACGGTATGTCACTTGCTAGATTGTCTAATAATTGAGAAAAAAATGCTCGCACAGTACGAGCGTTCCTCGATCGAGAATACCCCGACAGGTGGATAGGACGAGCAGGCACTATTTTGTGGCCAGCCCGTTCACCCGACTTAAATCCCCTCGATTTTTTTTATTGGGGAACGCTAAATGATAAAGTGTACTTCAAACCAATAGAAAAAACCTATACATAGAGGAGCTA
Organism: Acleris cristana; assembly: GCA_948252455.1. Classification (NCBI taxonomy): domain Eukaryota; kingdom Metazoa; phylum Arthropoda; class Insecta; order Lepidoptera; family Tortricidae; genus Acleris; species Acleris cristana. Next base: position 14,663,004 of record OX411788.1, on the reverse strand, counting down.
CATTTTATATTGGTTTGAAGTACACTTTGTCTTAGCGCTCCCCAGTAAAAAAAATCGAGTGGATTTAAGTCGGGTGAACAGGCTGGCCACAAAATAGTGCCGGGGTATTCTCGAACTAGAAACACTGTGTAAAAAAAGCTACAATTTAGGCAAAAGTCTTTTTAACGCCAATCAATACTTAAGCATGGTTACCATAAACAATTTTCAAAGTCAACTCCAAATGCCGCATATTACACTTATAAAACACTAACCATGATAGCTCTAAGTCCGCGCGCGCCGGTCTTCCTCTCCATAGCTAGAGCGGCCACGGCGCGCAGCGCCTCGTCGCTAAACGACAGCTCGCACTTGTCCATAGCGAATAGAAGCTTGTACTGGGATACCTAGAAAATACACACACACACGTCAATAATGGATACGGATAGATTAGTATCAGCGACGTCGCCTTCGTTGCGGGCGTTAGTGAAATTCCAAACTACCTTACTTATTTTTATTGTTTAATTGGGCGACATACAGCAACCAATCCAGTTCGCCGACAGCAAAACTCGCAGTTTACACTTCTCAATTATTGGATTCTACGTCCTTAAAACCATCTTCCCGATTATTATTTTAATATGTATTCGTGTAGTTAACGGTGTGATAATACCTCCCATAGTGTAAACGAAGCAAAATCATGGCGATAACTGTTTCATAATGAACTATGTTATGGTAACAACAGTTCTATAATGAGCATAATAGCATTGTTATCACCACTATTACTATATTATTAAGAATAATAAACTTGAATCAGCACTGCCATGTAGTGATTGGTTACTACATGGCATATTATAGATCTCTGTCTTTGAATTATGGCTTGAAATTAAGAGGTTTTATGTAAATAAAAAGTGAAATCACAAATTATGTTTTATGTAAGTTGACGACGGATTAAATTTTTTTATAGCCTGTGTTATCCATTGTATAATGATGATGTTGTGTACTCACCATGGCGTTTTTGGGCTCGGTTAATATCCGCACGAGCAGCTCCTGGTTGAGCGAGTGGAACGGGACCAGCACTGGGAACCGACCCACGAACTCCTGCAAGCAATAAAAAATACATTAGCAATTCAGTTCACGTTTTATAACCCTGTTAAGGCTATGTTCCAGGCAGTAAGAAGGACAGAGTTGAAAGACGTCATATCGCTTCGTATCGGCTCTATCGACATCGCTTTAAGGTGCACTTAGGCACTTGTCCCATTGCCGGTGAGAAAGCGATATCTACCTATCGACTATTTTCTCGTTCAAGAAACAAACAAAAGATATAGATCCCGTGTCAATAAAATAGTCACATATTGTATATTTCCTCCTAAGGCCCTCCGTACAACCAAACTCGTCAATCGAATATGAATCTATTGTACATGAAATAAAATCAGTTTTCGAATTTGATCATTAGTCATATGAACAAAAAAAATTACACTTCATTTTCTTTGCAATAGATTTTAATTCCAATGGCCGTATTAAGTACTATGTTTAGGAAACTCAAGTGCACAAAGTATTGAAAGAATCCTCTCATAAATCTGTTACGAAGTTCTTATTAGTAATACACTGGAATAAGGCGCATTGGGACATATTTTTGGATTTTTTATTTTTACACTTGATTGTACAGTAAAGGAAAATAATACCTTGACCACTTTGGACTATTTCAAAGTGACGTATTCAATCAAAATGCAAGAGACTTCTAGTGGTCTAGGAATCAATTTCCTTGACCGTACAAGGGACCTGAGGAGGCTATAATACTATGATGAGTTGCTGAGTGTCGGTAGTTACCGGGATCATGCCGAAGTCGATGAGGTCCCGGGCCTGCACCTTGCGCAGCCAGGCGTCGCGCTCCTCGTTCTCCAGCGCCGCCGAGTCCAGCGGCGACGCGTCCGCCGCCGCCGCCTGCCAACACAACAAGAGGTTCATGGAACACATTATGACCAGGGATCGGAAATTCGGATCGATATTTACCTAAAGTTGGCAAAATCTCGGAAAAAGATAGGCGAACATGGCGTCGGCTTCTTGAAAATATTATTTTAATAATATAAGTTCCGGGATTCCGGGATTCTACTAAACGTTAATAATAATAATTTTACAAGTAGGACAAAACGTTCCGTTTTGCTCCTATAAATTAGTTAGGTCAATGAGTTACAGGTAAATTAAATAACATTTGGTAAATCTATGCATGCAAAATAACATCAAATAGTTAATATAAATACTTAATTATAAATTTATGCTGGCGTAATTTATTTATTTAGAAATCCCGGGAGGTTTATTAATGAATTATATGATTGAGTCCGCCTCCATACACCTGAACAACAACAACTTAGTTTAGGTAAATATCAATCCGAAATTCCGATCCCTGATTATCTGACTCATGACCAGGGGTCGAAATTTTCATGCTTATGACGTCAAAATGACGAACGATGAACACAGAATGCTCACATTTAGCAGGTGTTTTGGTAAGATTAAATAAAAAGTGTGAAATAAAACGTAATAAAATTATCAGAGTTCAATACATAAATATTAATCGGAATAAAAGTTACATAATAGCATATATTTTTCACCATTTATTCTCTCTAAAATAATAATGCGCGAATAACATTTAATCATACAAATTGTTATTACAACATAAAAACAGTTTCTTTAATGATAATGTTACTCAATGATTTTACTACTACCCATCTCGATGTCAGTATCGATAAACTCAGAAAGTTCTAAACACACGAAACAAATTTCAACCTTTCATTAACAAATTCTATTTCATTTTAATCACACGTAGTCGCCACCGAAAGTTCGACCCCTGCTCATGGCATTCAATAAGTAAGCAATTGGGATACACCTAAAAATCCCGTTAGACACGTTTATTGAAGTGATAACTTCTTATGGGAGGGTAAACCGCTTCGTTACGTAAAGCGTTACGGCGCCAGTCTTTATGTCTGTCAATATTAAATAGTTCAACTTAGATCTGTTTTTTTTTGTTTTTTTCTCTCTATCAACGGTTATCCAGTCGTCCACGATGATCTACAATTGGTTATGAAAAAAGTGGTTTGGTTCTTGAACCACTATTTTTTTTTTTGCAAACATTGTCCGAGTACTCTATTCTACTCCGTAAAATCTCCGTATTGCCTTTGCCATGGTATCGCATTGTTTTTAACTCGGCCGCCATTACTGCCACGTAAATAAGAGCTATGTTAACTCCGACAATACGATAACACGTCTAAAGCAACATGGTTTTACAAATAAAACAGATTCCCTGACTTGGTTAATTTATCTGGACATATAGTAAGTAATAATTTGTCTAATTCTGTTGATTTGCTAGAATGTTCGACGCGATTTACCTGTAAGGCGGCGCGGCGGCCGGAGCGCGCGTCCCACGCACCGAAACCGAGGTATTTCTCGTTATTTCGCCGCTGTACTAGCCTGTAAACAAAACAATTTCATACTTTATAATATTAAATAATACATGAAATGTTTTTAATACAGTTGCTCAAATAGTAATTTTTGTAGCTTTATATCGTGCGGAAATTTGGATTTTTTACCCTAGTGTTATTTTTACCATTTTTTCCCTTATTTGTTCAAATTGCACTGTGAATTTTTATTAGACTAAGAATTAAGTAAAATTCCCTCTTTTACTGATTTATTTTAGTTTTCATTGTAATTTTTTCGGAAATACAGGGTGGAATCTAAATGGTAATCACCATCATCACCTCTATGTTCTACCCACGAATATGAACAACATTCACTATGGGACCAACTCTGAAATCACGAAAAAAATATCAGCTGTTTCATAGAAAAGTTCAATAGGTAGGTACTCGACCAAAATGTATGAAGCTGCTGATTTTTTTTTCGTGATTTCACAGTTGGTCCCACAGTGAATATTGTTCATATTAGTGGGTAGAACTCAGAGGTGACAATGGTGATGATTACCATTTAGATTTCACCCTGTATATCAAAAAACGTCGTTTGTTATAGGAACAGACCTGTCGAGTCCGTTGTACGCGCCGCTGGCCACGAACAGGATGTTGGTGGTGTCGACCTGCACCGCGTCGCCGCGCAGCTTGCGCGAGTTCCTCTCGGGCACGGACACCACTGCTCCCTCCAGCATCTTCAGCATTCCCTGTTGCACCCCCTCACCTGGAATACAATAAAAAACATCATCATTAAATTTCATTTTAATATTTGGTTATCCTACGGGTGTAAATACACCTGTGTATGGTTCAGAAATGTAGAGCTTTTATTCCGGCTAACTAATTTTCTATTAATTCATTTATCAATCCATAATATTTCATAAAAATATCCTTCCATAAGCGCGGATTTATCCCTCTAAAGTAGACAGTTTCCGAGAGGATAGCGATAAGTTACTTTAATGCGGACAAGTCGCGGACAAAGGCTAGTGATTAGAGTTTATTTGTTGGCATACGTTACATCTGCTTATCGAGACCAAACGAACGAGCCCAACGCTCAGTGTGTCTACACTTCATCCGTCGAATTATAGCCACTCACCGCCGACGTCTCGCAGCTGGTGTATCCCGGGCACGGCGCCGATTTTGTCCACCTCGTCCAGAAACACGATGCCGGTCTGCGCTCGCTCCACACTGCATAACAAAAGTTCTAATTAAATAATCTGTTTTTTTTTATAAAGAAAAAAGATTATGTTTTGGTGATGGCCATTATTCTGAACAATAATTAAATAAAGACTTTTAAAAAAAAAAACCTGAGATGTCCGTTTTGTTACCAAAATATTCATTGAATTATGGGTAACAAAATGGACAACTCCATACGTTTTTTTTGGAGGCATATCGGGAAACCTTTTTTAATTATTTAGAATTATGGTTTCCTATCATTTGGCGAAATGATTAACAAATCTGAAGAAAAAAAAGACTTAAAATCGGAATGCCTGCTTTTGACATTTATTTTTAACAGTGAAGAAAAATATAGCCTATGACAAATCTGTGAAGCCGTGGGATCTGCTGAAGATAAAATTATCATGGTCATGTCCATTCCAACTTAAATTGAACTCTGATTTTATACTAACATAAAAAAATCTAAAGTCAAGTCCGTTGGTACTCTATTGGTTCGGAATCCTAAATTAATGTGTGTTGGTCACGCACTTTGCCGGTTTTCCTGCTTCAATCCGGATTATCTGTACCCAGGCAGGCGACCTCAAATTTTTATATAAAATACTATAGCGTAAATTTGGATCGCAGTGCATTGACCTCATGTTGAGACAAACTGTTTGATCAGTTGGCACTTTGGAGTACTTGTGCAATGAGAGTAATAACTTAACGATTTTTCTAAAAGATAACAGCACAAAAGCAAGCAAGTGCATCATATAATTTTAAAAATCACCTTTGTCGAGAAACACCAGAGAAATCACATATGGAATGCTAGCATAGAAGGAATGTTTACAAAATAGAACAAGAATTTAGTTTAGACGAGAAGAAGAAAAGAACAGTCAATAGTCTTGTTTTATCATGTCAATGTTTTGTGTGTATCGTTTATTATTCATGAAAAACACAGTCGATGGCTATTACTATAATAATTTCGTCGGTACAGTCAAGAACTTAAATTTGGGACCCACATTAAGTCCAAGTCAATCTGACATTCTACAACAATAAGGTTGATTTTCCTACAAGTTACAAATGATTTGGCATCTCTAATGACATTGACGATTTCGAGCCAATTTTTTTTTCAAAAGTGACCGTATCCAAGTAGATCCTTGCCGGTCGAGTCAGCATATACATTGCATTACGGACCAGTAACTGGCTAACATTGTAGCTCTGGCTTTACGAAAATAAATTATTTGAAAAACCAAACAAACTTGACCATTACAACCATGGAGCAAACCCGAGAGCGTCCAACCAATACTAACTTGAAGTTGGCATCTTGCAATAGCTTCGCGATGACGCTCTCGATGTCCTCCCCGACGTAGCCCGCTTGTGTTAGAGTCGTGCAGTCGCAGATCGCGAACGGGACGTCCAGGCACTGCGCTATCGTTTGAGCTAGAAGTGTTTTACCTGGAGACAAATTAATACATTAATAGGGACCATGCATGAAATTTTTAAATCGCATTTCTCCATAAAATATTATAATACCGTAAATATGGATGCTACAAGCATTTTAAACTGCTAATTAGACAATGATTAGACAGAGAGACATCGTGTAACAGGTCGGTCATATAAACTCCGTGTTAAATTCTGTTTAGCTTGAAGAAATAGGAACAAAGCTTGGTTGGCTTATATCTTGGTTATTTTTTAAGCTATTCAAAAAATGATTTTGCTCAAATGTTTGAAAGTGTTTGACTGTTTGAAGCTGTAAAAAAAGTCATGAGCATTCCCTATTGTACTACAGTGCACGAAGTCTTCAAAATTCTTTTGGGTTCGGTTAAAGTCGGTTATACTCGCATATGAGCGTAAGAGAGCGAGAGAAATACAAACAAGAAGGTTGTTTAAAGATAATTTTCATTTGATCGAAAGTTTTTAAATTCTGTAGCTCTGCCTACCCCACTCTGGGAACGAAGGCATGAGTATATGTATGCATACGTAAGTATTTTAAAAAAGGGCGAATCCATTTTTTAAAGTACGTGGTAACGGATAATATCAGTTTGTTTACACCGATCCCCCATTTTTATTAATTTCCAAAACACGTGTATCTCTAACCTTTTGAGCGCAAAGTCTGCCAGTCACGTCAACAGACGTTTGTGAATATTGTTTTACAGAGTAAAATAGAGCACATGGTATGTTTTAGGCGTCATACATTGTTCCGTCACGATACGCCTTGCCGCCTGGGGCACGCAAAACAACAGTCGCCCGTGGTTTAATACTTGCTTCTGCTCTTTATTCTACGAGTATATTGTTTACTATGACATACGTCAAGACGTCAAATAACATTTAAATCGATTAGCGTTATCAGCTATGTAAATATTATAGTAATAACGACTAAAAGACGTGAATCCTCAATTAATTTATAACAATTATAAGCTAACAATATTTTTTTTTGACTAACCTCGCTATTTTAAACCGCCGTCCGAAAACAGAAGAGTTATGATAAAGTTTGAACCTTTTGTCTGTCTGTAATAATAGTTATTGTGGCTCAAGCCGAAGCATTTTAAACAAAACTGATAAAAAATGGTAGTAAGTCTGTTTTAATTTAAATTTTATTACAACCAAACATATTCAAATTTAAAACCGCATCACCAAAAACTAATTAGAAATTCAAAACATCATGTCAGTAAGCGCATAGCCAATAGAAAATAGAGACAGCCGATATCAAGTAACGTGACGGAAAAGGCATTTTGAACTCAATCTGGTTAATATTTAACATCTAAATTCGTGTAGGTTTTTTTTACTTACATTTTAAAGAACAAATTAGTAAATCAATAAATTGAATAGGATGTCAAGGTGAATTAAAATGGCGACCTTGCTACGAGTTGCGATCAAGGTAGATTGGTCAATAGATTTGCGAATATATTCATAAAATTAATAGATTATATCCAAAAGAGGGATTTAAAACTTTTTGTTTACATTATGGGTTTTATTAACATTCAAAATATATTCTGGAGAATCCCTTTTTTATTCAAAAGGAGTTTCTGGAATATTTATTTTTTTACTTACACGAATTGTTCGACCCGTGAAATATGTCTCCTGCGTTACTACGTTATCATATTTGCGTTTAAACAATAAGGTATTTTTTGTCTTACAATTCCTTATATAAACTATTTGATTGTATTAGCATTAAAACAATATAGGCTTAGTGTTTTTAATCGGCATTGTTATGTTATGAGAGTTCATCGTTAAAAGTAACGCAGGGGACAGACAAGTCGTAGGTCGATAAAGTGATTATTCTTTGTACAAGTAACAAAATATATTACAATATATTAGTCACAATATATTAGTTTGCGGGTAAGTTCGGTAACCATTGCATGAGATAAAAATAAGAGCCCGTTTCGTGTTGCGATTACCACAGACAGACCACAGACGTCGAAAAGCATTGCTAACCTCATGACTTCGAAAAAGGTACATTTCGTATGATAATTGAAAAGCTTGGCACCAAAAGGCCAAAAGATTTTGGTGAATTATTCGTGGCACGTACGAAATATGCAACGTTTGGGACAAAAATAGCTAATATAAAAAAGTCGCACGCGCATCTAATACAAAAATTTGTTTACTCGCGTACCTATTGCCAGCGTTTTGGGTAATGCACGTGTGAAAATTTTGGCAAGATAAGATAAATGTATGACATAATTTGTATGGAAATAGAATGTTCGCAGCGATTTTGTTTTCGATTTCGTATGATACGTGTTTTGCGACTTTAAAAAAAGGTACGCAGTAATTTTTATTAGGTACTTACGAAGCGTCCCGATATGTTTCGGTCTCTGTCTCTGGGGAGGTTTAGAACAGTATAAAGGTCGCATTAGTTAGTTAATGATGATTAAGTCGTTCCTTAGTGAGTTTTCATAAACAAGTTCGAAAAATGAAAGATTTAATAGGGAATATGCATGTAGTGACTAAAATCGAAAAGGGTGTGCTAAGATGGTTTGGTAATTTAGAAAGGATAGACGAAAGAGATATGGCGAGCGGGAGTGAGCGGAGATCTCGGTAGAGGAAGTTCTAGACGGACGTACGGTGATCAGATTCGCGATGTACTGAATAAGGGCCAAATTAAAAGCACCCGAAACAAACGTACGTGCATGAAGAGATTGATGAATGTAGAGGAAGCGAAAGTTGTTTGTTTAGACCGGTGCACCTGGCGTTCTATAGTCTCTACCTACCCCATTGGGAGACAGGCGTGAAGGTATGCATGTGTATGTATGTATTCCTCAACAAAATATGAAAATACCGTAAAAGAGATCACCAAAAGTGAAATTAAAATCGGCCAAGAAAATACGGATGATACAAGCATTTTAAACTGCTAATTAGACAGCGATTAGACAGAGAGATCCGATATGCACTGTGACGTCATGTTACAGGTCGGCCATATACTCCATGTTAGTGTTTTGCTAGAAAGAGATAGGAACAAATCTTTCTTTGTTTATTATAACTTGGTTATTTTTACAGTTATTCAAAAATGGTTTTTTTTCAACTGTTTGTTGCATCAATCAGCTTTTCTATAAAATATCCCTGAGTACGGCGGTTAGTTCTTCCTCGGGCACACACAAACCGTGATATTCCCATTTTGTAACTGTCTCATTCAAATTATTCCCTCTTTCTTCCTTTGTATATCGCACTCACCGCATCCAGTGGGTCCGAGTAGCAGCACGTTGCTCTTGTCAAGCCTGAGCTCATGGCTCTGTCTCTCGAGGATGTCCGCGCCGTTGCTGCTGTTGCTGCTGTTGTTGTTGTTGGTATTGTTGCCGTGGCTCAGGTGGAGGAGATCTGCAAACGGATAGATATGATTAACATTAGTTTTAATATTGTTACCCTTGACATGTCGCCATTTGTATTCTGTCAGAGATCTAAACACTTAAAGGAGCGACCACACCGCTGACGGAACGGAGTCGCAGTGACGTGCCGAAAACGTCACGACTTTACCGCATGCTTTCCATACTAAGTCGTAGTTTACGGCACGTCATTGCGATTCTGTACCGTCACCGTATTTTGGGCTGCGGTGTGGTCGCTCATTTAATTTTCAATAAATCTAGGTGGTAAGTATGCTACCCGTGTTAAATGACATGAAGAAGGCAAACAAGCCCATAGGCCACCTGATGATAAAGAGAACACTAAATGTATGTATGTATGTATGTAAACCCTTTATTGCAGAAAAAACCAATTACAAGTAAATTCATACATAAACTTAAAATTAACATGTACAATGGCGAACTTATCCTTGGAAGGGATCTCTTCCCGTTAACCTGACCATGAGGAAACGAGGACAGGCAAGATTACGAGGATGTGCACAAAAAGTAAATAAGCTAATATTTCTACAACTAAATATCCATAAACTATACCTACATAAGTTAAAAAAAAATCCTAAGAAACTCTATCACTGTTGTCTCCTGGCTTACGAGACAGAATAACAACAACAAAAAGTTGATCCACCACATACAAAGACCACTACAGACTAGCTCTGTAAAATTAATATTCCAAAAGCGTTTCTAACTCCGAAAGACTAAGATGAAATGCCTCTATGCTAGTAATTTCACCAGAGCCAACGCTGTTTGGCGAGATTAAAAGGTAAGATGGCGCTAGGCCAAGTGGACTCCACTCACAGAAATCATCAATCATATCATGCATAATATTATGTCGACTATTAAATAAAGGTCTTTCCTAAAGGTAACCCTTCCCTACAGCAGATACCCTCGAACTTTACCAAGCCATCAGTCTTTATGGCAGACCATAAACCCACAGGTTTATCGTCATCATAACATCATCAAGTCGCCCGACAGTAAAAAACATACAGGAATAAATAAAAAGCATTGCAGTGATTTTTCTTATAAGAAAACTTATAATTTAGTGTTTCCAATCCACGAAGTAGCGCCCCACTTTTTAATAATACGTACATAGAGGACGCCCGCGACTTCGTACGCGTATAATTTTCGCGTTGGAAGTTTCCCGCTACTCCCCCTTTATTTCTTCCTGTTGGAGGTCGATTTTCGGAAAATCCTTTCTTAGTGCACCCCTAGGGTACTCAAGGAATACTTCCTCCAAATTTCCCTAGGTCCAGCGGTTTAGGCTGTCCGTTGTGTGTCACCACAGAACAGAAAAAACAGTAGAAGTGTCAAGTGGGCGTGTAACGTGTGGCACGGTTATGCGGAGCTCCGCATAACCTACCATACTTTTGCCGCGATCGCTTATTTTGATATTTCAATATTTCGATATTTCTAAAATAGGAAATAAATCCAGAAGCATGCCTTATTGTGCTATTTTGGAATGTAAAAACGATAGCCAAACCAAAAACATTTTCCATGGTGGCGTGTTGTTTTTATGATAGTTTGAGTATTGGCGACAACAGGTCTGATACTAAGTGAAGCTCATGCCACTTCCACTGTTTTTTCTATTCCATGTGTGTCACTCACTCACCACGATATTGTTTTATATATAAATATATATTTAGATTGACGCAACCGTACCGACAACTTGAGAGCGTGTAGGTATATTGAAAACAGTAGGTATAGAGTGAATTTTTGTTTGCGATAAGATAAGTATATTTTGGTGTTTGTGATAGTCTAATTTAATGTTTAAACGTGAAAATACGCAACAGCTCTTATCGCATCGAGTATTGTGGTAAAAAAAAAACAATTATTTTTGTCTATGATTTGAAAATATAAAAATCTGGAAACTCGATTCAATTCAAAGTAATGCGGTTAACCGATAATGCACTAAAACAATTGAAGATCAGTACACGAATCTTTAGATCTAGAATAAACTGCCACACAGGGTGTTAAAAATCTAACGGTAGCGTCTGCACGACAAAGCATACTAAACAGCTTTTTTCTGCGGTGGAAAAATCGATCTACTTTGGGCTCGAAAGAGTGAAAAGGTGAGAGTGTGACGAATCGATTTAGTGCAGTTGACCTCCAATTCAGATGCCTAGTTCTAAATAAGGTATGCAATTGGTGATGCAAACGGACTGGCTTGAACACGAATCCAGAGATAAAATAATAAGTCCTATAATCGACGGTTAAATTATCATAAAAATAAATATGACGAACAAAAACAGCGCAAACGAAATTGCAGGCATATTCTAGGTATAACATGGTTTAACAGCCAAAAATAAAGATTTAGCAACAGAAGTTGACTAGTAAGCAAAACAAATCAAGTGGAAGTTGCAATGGAGGAACCTCAGGGTAATCATGAGGTACTAACAGTTATGGCCATTGTTGTTGACAAAACTCTGTGAGAGATACGGTAGCTGGCTAGCGGTTGCGTTGTTTATTATCTTGGAGCGGTTGCACACTGCAACAGAGAGCACTTTCTATGGATATTGTAAAGTGCTAGAGACACATAATAACGTATATCCCTATCAAAACTCGACTGACTTCGTCACCACGACCTTTTTAGACGATATGATACAGAAACTAGGAAAAAATCGCATATTCTCGCTCTCCGCGATGTGTTCATGCGGGTGGTGTAAGCCTTACACTTTAAGGAATGGTGCACTGGTTACTTTGTATATTATCCAGGGACCGGACCCGCTTACCGTATTACCTGGGTTTTTGAACGGGTTTTTATTAAGCTGGTTTTTAAAAACCCCACTGTTTCGGTAACCCTCTAATCAGCTTACCCGCTATAAAGGCTATCGCTTCGTTTGAATTAATTCGGCTTACCGCTTACCGGTATTAATAAGCCGCGAAGTGGTTACCCCTTGTTGCGCTGATTGAACCTGTCATATTTTAGTTCTTACACATACCACGTCGCGTGCGGTGCGAGAAAAGAGGGGATGGAATGGGTTACCGTAACCCGAACGATAAGCGGTTAGTTCGAAAACCTATCTGATTCGGTAAGCGGTTACCGGTTGTTACGGATCGGGTTACCCGGCTTGAACGGGCTATCGTTATGAACGGCTAAGCCGATGAAAGGCTTACCGAAACGTTTGGGTTATCGTATGAAGGGGATATCGATTCGAACGGCTTAAGCAAACGAACGGGTTTTCCGGTCCCTAATATTATCCGCAGCGCGCTAAGGACAAGTCGAAGTGTAAAAATTCACTTCTACTTGTCCTTAGCGCAGGGCGGATACTATACAACAAAACGCGCTGTAGCAGAATTACATTTATCCGGTCACCGTATCCTTACTCAATTAGTTATCATTCGATCACAACGGACATGTGTAAAGGCGAGGCCAGTCGACCGGATTCGTTAGCGACATATGCAGTGAGGTGAACGAATTAGTGTGGACACATTCGATCAGTCGGATAAGGCCACCGTATAGTATACTATTATATATAGTATACTAGTGTAAAAATCGTCAGAAACAATAAAAGTTGATTGGGGTGGTTAACGTCAAGCTGAACCCCTCCATTTCAGTCGGGTCCTTACGATTTAACATAGTAAACTAACGTGAACTAAAGACGAACTAACGATATAGACAAGCCATTTGCGGCAACCGATTTGGGGCGGTCAACTTCACGAACATATGATTCGAGATAAGTTTTTCGGATCCGTTTGGGACTGATCCAACGGCATCGAATGGTCTAGTGTAATTGAACCTTTAGTTTTTTTTACGGCAATTAGAAGGCAAACAAGCACACAGGCCACCTGATGTCTAGTGAGATCTGAGACACAAATTACAATCTCTAGACTGCAAATGGGTTGCCAACCCTGAGAACTAAGATGGAATGCCTCCATGCTATAGTCATTTCACTGGTTGTCTTCACACACACCGGAAGCACAGTATAAACAGTACTTCGTCGTCGCGCGGCTTGCATGCATGCCTGCCTTGACCGTACGCGCCGCGAGCCACCACAAGCCAACTCAACAGGAGGCAACAAGCCGGTTTAGTCGGGGCCCTCGTTTGGTGGCGTGCGTTAATACGCATACTTAATAGTATCGAGCGACGCGCATCGACGCAACCCTAGCGCCCGAGCAGCAATAGATAACAGAAACTCTTAAACGGGCGGAGACGAACTACTTTTCTATTTATACTATGCCAGAACACAACAATGCCAACGCTACTACTGGGGGGTTACCATGACATAATAAATCAGTTCAGTTTAGGTTGACAGAAAGGGACAGAGTTATAGCACTTATATAGCTCTGTCCCTTTCTGTCAACCTAAACTGTACTGATTTAGTATGTCATGGTAACCCCCCTGGTCAAAGAATAACATGGTGTTAGCGATCCAGCCGGACCCTGGCACAAGGTCTTAACGTCTGAAATAAGTGACTTGCCTCTATGTGTGTGGTGTAGGGGATGGTGCGCGTCGTTGGACGTTCCGCTGGTGACGTTGTTGTAGATACGCTTGTAGTGGTTGTATACTGCGACGGATAGCACTTTCTTCGCATATTCCTGACCTACGACGTGTTTGTTTAAGTATTCGAAGATCTTCTTTGGAGGCGGGGGCGGTTTTCTGTAACAATATAATAAGTGATAAGTTTTTAATATTAATTAACTCTGCATGCAAGCTTATTTGTATCCGCATGAAATGCGATTACCGTTGTGCATAATTTTCTGGATATTTTTGATTGTAACAACTTTTTGACAGTGAACTATCCCAGTTCAAAAACAGATCAATGCGTTGCTGCGTTTAAATAGATCAGCAAATAAATTCAAAAATACCCAATAATGTAATATTATTTTTGAACTTAAAATATAAACGTCAAAACATTACGCGAACAAATAAAAGATCATCCAAGTAAACATTAGGTACTTCAATCTCTTAAATGGAAAGATTAATTCATTTGCAATACATTCCTCGTGCGTGAGGTAAAGTAATTATCTTTATTTAATAATACCCACATACGTTGCAACAAGCCTCACAAGTCATAAACTTAATTTATTGATACGAATCTGTTTACGATTACTTTCACGTCCTACGTTTCACAACAAGTTTTACTGATTATCTTGCGTTTTATGGACCAGCATTACGCTACCTAAATACAATTTACTGTATCATGAGTTTTGTACCGTATGAGTATTTATCATAAAACGCCTATTGCATTGACAGATTGGTTTAATAAGGCTGCAATGCAGGCAGGCAATTTTATTGATCATGCAAGACGCAAGGATTTTGACTGCGAAGGCACATAAACTGCGCTTACGCCATCCACACATTGGAAAATACTGTAGTGACTAACTTAAAATAAAATAGCACATGTTGATGCAAAGTGCGGATAGTGTGTAATTTTACACGAGTCCCGAAGTGTATTGGCGTGAGCCGCAAGCGAGGGACAAGACTCAAGACGAGTAAAAATGACAGTCCATCACGTGTATCAAACGACGTTTTTTAATACGTTTGCTAATAAATGTCGATGAAACGTAAAAAGCACTAGTTCGAAAAAAACGCTATACCTACAGCTACAAAAAAATACAACGATTTCAACTACTGTATTAAAAACACAGATTCAGCTCTAAGCGTTTATACTTCCCCTATTTCTTCCCGTTGGGGGTCGGCTTTTACAAAATCCTTTCTTAGTGCACGCCTAGACCTCATAAGCAACCTACGTGCCCAATTTGGAATCTCTAGACCCAGCGGTTTGAGCTGTACGTTGATATGTCAGTCAGTTTCTTCTTTTATGTATACACCGGGTTTTTTCATTCCGATAACTTAGGCATAATGTTGGGTATCTTCATAGAAACCAAATGGAAGAATAGTTTTTGAAATACGATTTTTTTTTACAAAAGAGATAAATTGCGACTCATGATTGGCCCAAACTATTTTTATTAAACCTAGCTAAGAACCATCCCAGTTTACAACTATTTGGGAGCAACGATAACACAGACACAGATACACACGTCGAAGTTATAATACCTATATAACTATGTATGCGTCAGGGGTTAAAAAAAGGTTAAATTTAAATTTACACGTTTCTTTATTTACATTATCCATTTTGCTAGTTGTTAAAAGTTGCATCCAGCGAGAGCAAAATAACATAGCGAAATGCATGTACGCCTCACATTTCTTCTTTAAGAAATAAATACAACATAACATTGAATAACAATCGAAAAACAACCTAATTGGGTTAGCAATACGGTTCTAAATATAAAAAAAAACAATTATAATGTCAGTGATCTACAACGAAGGTCAACGAGTCGACTGTGACGTCACAAGACGTCAGTCTATTAGTGGATTAGAGTTGACAATCGCGTGATAGTGATAAACGTCAAGGTGTTAGTTGGACTGTATTACCATGCGATAGAGTTGATAATCATTTGATGAAGAAATGCAATGTTGCATTAAAACGTGACGCCTGCACGTGGACATATGGCATGATTTAGTTTTCGTTCAAACAGGATGATATTTATACTATAGTTTTTTAATAGAACAATAATAATGGGTTGCGTGTTTTTTTTACAAAGTAAATGTCCTTAAAAGGAACTGGTAACATAAGGTATTAAAAACCGGACGTTTATCTGCCATAAAAAAGTTTTTTTTTTAATTCGTAACAATTTCATAACGCAGAGGTTTATAGTGATTTTGTCTCCTGCGTTACCTTGATTTTATTGTCACTCTAAATATGTAAATGTAATTTTACATACCATTTTGATAAAAAAATAGTTTATTATGGGTAATATTACCCACCAGATAGCTTCAGCTATTCTCCATTCTATAACTGAAGGGAGTGCCAAGTGGGTTGACCCAAATACTTGTTTCAGTTGTTAAAAATTCATCACTGATTATGTTGTGTTTATCACTGTGTTTTAACACTAGCTTTGGCTTAGGTTACCATCCACATAATTATGTGAATAATAAGTTACATACATACATACTTACATTAAATCACGCCTGTTTCCCAGAGGGGTAGGCAGAGACCACTTCTTTCCACCTGCTACGATCTTGACAAATCTCTTTCGCTTCTTCCACATTCATACATCGAGTCATGCACGCACGTCGGTTTCGGGTACTTAAAATTCGGTATTTCTCCGATTTGATTCGAAAAAGTACGCCTAGGGCGGCTCCTTCCGACCCTTCCACTCACTTTAGCTCTGTATATCTCTTTCGTCAATCTTCTTTAATAAGTTAATTATTGCTAATAAAAAAAGTTAACAATTGTCATCAGCAAAGTGAACCTACATTTTAAAGAAAACACCAAAATCAGACCAGTGATGTTTTCACCATTTGTTTCTAATTTCTTAGTTGCTTATTTTCTTGTTGGCGATAAATTACATCAAAATATCGAACTTTGTAATATAATAATAAAACTATACGTAATAAAATGCAAATCAGTGGTATGAATATTGGTTATCACTAACAACGTGACTTTTTGATTTTTATTTAATTTTACATGTTATTGTTTGTCATAAACTCGATGATAATGCAGTATTGACGACACGCTTAACCTAGTTGTTAGTGACCCTGCCTACGAAGCTACCGGTCCCGGGTTCCGATATAGTATGTATTTGGTTGGGGCCAGGAGACAACAGTGATAGTTTCTTAGAAAAAATGTTATAATATATACTTCTAGCACACTCAAGAGAAAAGCCGTAAAATAATGGGTTTGTAAATGCCAATAAAACTGAGTTTTAGTGGACTTATATCCTTTGAAATCATATAAGTTTTAGGGAGTGACCCAGGAGACACGTCACCATGGCAACGAGCTACAAACCTCTATTTATACTATGTACAAACAAACATTTGATTGACCAATTTATCTATATAAATAAGTATGTATCTCTATCGCTGTCTAGTTACCAAGAACAAGCCTTAGCTTAGTTTGGGACTAGGCTAATTTGTGTGAAATTGAAGGTACTTTAAAAAACTATTAGGTAGCTAAAAACCCCCGATATAATAGTGACCCCTTCTTCCAGAGCTGATATCTCTTAAACGACCCAACCGATTTCGATGAAACCTAGCTAAGAACTACTTTCAAATAAAATACTCTATTTACATCGGGCGTTAAGAAAAGGTGATGTGATGAGATGATAAAGTCGTAAGGGAATAAGAAGCTGAGCCCTGTGCAAAAAAAGTTTTGTACCTCAACATATCAACAAGTTTATTGACGAAGAGTTATTATTGACCCTGCCTCCATTTCCTTCCATGACAACTGTATTAGACGGTCAAATATGTGAATACATCAACTTCACTGACCAGTATATTTAGACCTACGATTTCGAAACGTTATTATGTGTCCGTGAAAACATAACTAGTTGGTCGGTGAACTCACTTGTACCCTTTACCTCAAAAAGCTATCTTCAAGGCAGCTCGGTCAAGTACCTCGGCTATCTCCTATCATGACACCTCCTCACCGATAACACCTCATTGTTTAGCAAATTCGCAGATACAATGACCTCTAAGTAATCGTAACGCAATATTCGTATTATGCTATAAGGACGTTGCTCTCTAGAAGTTAAGAGAGCTATCACGAATATTTTTCTTAAAGGTACAATGCGACAAGAATTAAACGATAGAAAATGTTATATCATAGTTATTTAGTGGAATGACTCTTGTAACAAAGTTGAATGTAACAAATTAATAATTGAAAACAAAAAAAACACACTAATATCATCAATGCGATAGTTTGTAAATGTGTGTGTGCGTTAGTATGTTTCTTTCTCTTTCGTGAAAAGGATGGACGGAATGAATTAAATTTGGAATCTTAGACCTTTGTATCCTGAAAACTGTTCCCGTGGAATGGTTAACGCGGACGAAGTCGAGGGCAGAACAAGTATTCAACATCATTTTGTTGATAACAATCAATGAAAACGTCGTTACAATTTAACTTTTACTTTAATAATGATTCAGTCTGTCTTGTTACTAGTAAATCACCAAGAGCCTAATCTAACCTACTATGATCAACAGACCTAGGAATATACGGGGCAAAATTAAATGACAGCTAGGGTTTGCCTATATTCCCATATACTATAGGTAGTGATCGCTTCAAGTTTTGTTTGTAAAAATGAAATTTTATAGAAAGTATGCAAATGAAACAAAAAAGCATCATAATTCTGGTTTGATTTTTTTTACTCCTAAGAAATTCTAATCGTTTATTTTAACAATATAGTAAATGGGAGAGTAATTCTGAAATACACTATACTATAAGGAAAAATAAAATTATGAGTGAAGGTTAAAAAATCCTTTTTCGTTTGACACTCGTAACTTTATCCGTTTGTTCATAAGCATTACGCTAAATTCGAGTAAGTAGATCACAAAAATAATCCCTAAATGTAACATTAATATTTCTATCCTCTTCCATTATCCTTCCGCAGATAGCATGTTCCTTCTCAATGTATCCTCAGAGAAGTTTCACATTCGCTACGTTGTGTTTATGCAACACTTTATTTGCATAAAAAACTCATTTGTATATATTGCAAAACTTGCTGTAATGATAAATTTGCATAACTTTTGTTTATTTTTAGCATTTAAACAGTGGAAACATTTAAGACCCATAACCTGGTTACGAAGCATCATTTAAGGTTAAATCTTTTCTCTTCTGGCACGAAGAAGGTAAATGAGCGCTAATGCGACGAGGGCCTAGTCATGATGCATATGCTGAGTTAGCGATTTTCGAAAATCGACAAAATGAGCAACGTAAGCTGATAACTAGTGATGACAAGATAGCTTCGACCGTTTATCTCAACTCTACCGTAGAAAACCGAAACGTTACCAGCCGGCTTAGTATGGCTGCGTCTACATCGCGTGTCAAATTTGGATAAAGCTTCCGTCACTCTCGTTCTTATTTACGTGTCAGAAGTTGACGGATGCCTTATCCACACTTTGTCACTCGATAAACGCAGCCATATTAGGGCCCCTGCTTTTGCATCTTGTCTAGGCCTATGGATGCTATCTTCAGATTGCAAATCGTCCCTTTACTTTCTCAATCTCGTATCTGATCGAATAGTTAGATAGAAAAAACACTCATGTTCAAAGGTTGATAAAGACTACTTTCCTATCAAAATATTCGGTCAGATAAGAGGTTGAGAAAGTAAAGGGACGAAATGTGTTGCTAACTCTGAGGACTAGAATATAAGGCTAGTTAGTAATCTCTGCTGAATGTAGGCTCCACAAAGCCGGAGCTTCCAGGTTTTTCCTTTAACATAAACTAGTATGTTTTTTCCGAGTTATCTTTTAAAGGTGGTAGAGTTTCCTTAGTCTTCTCTCATCTTTAGGAGACTTATATTTTTCGATTAGGTACTTAATTCCAATCTTCTATCTGCTATTGCCAAGAAATATACTATCTCTGTTCTACTTCTTCAATATTTCATACGAATATTATCAAATTAACCTACCCAATGTTACCGATTCTATCCTCCTGAGGCTTCTGGTAAGAACTAAAAATACATAATATGGCCATTGCAATAAAGATCTAGTGCAATGAAAGAAAGTGGAATTTATTTTGTTTCATTTTCAATAGATTCATATTTCATTGACACATTTCGTTGCATGGTGGGGCTTAGGAGGCTATTATATTATAAAATCGTGGTATTTTTATATTAGGATTCAGATGTTAAATCTCTCAGATATTTAAGGACAACTGCTTCGAAGAAAACCTTACAGCTACTGCTGATCGTGATCTGTGAACGGCCTTGACCAGGTCGTTAAACTAGCTTGCCTAAACTATAGAATCTAAATCCTCTCAAATTGCCTTTTGCATTCGCGGCAGTGCAAATAACAATGCAAAACAATAAGCAATAAAAATTCCAGCCCATAATATTATTGTTACTTTGTCAAAGTAAAACAGGTAAAAAAATATGCAAATGCTGTTAACTAGGTATAATATGAATTTACTTGTCTGTTAACATTTGCAGCGTCATATTATATCTAATACATTTTGTCCAGTCGAGTACAAAGATTTGAATACACTTTTACACATAATTATATGGAAGTAATGTGACAAAATCGTGAGGTCTGGCGAATTCAATATGTCCAATTGCAACAAGGTGGTTTCGATCACGATTTTCTAAGTAAACTGACAAAGACAGCTCACGATTTCGCTGTAATGACACAGAAGCTTTCAAAAGCAGTGACTTGCAAACAATACGTGAGTCATTCTGTCAAGTTCACAAAGATGACGAAACGGACGAACTATTCCTTATTTGCTTAAAATAAAGTTGTCTTCACCTTATATAGTTAACCTTAGTAAGCATACGCTAACAAAATGCTAGCTGGCCAATTTTAACTAAACATAACCAACATTACGAAAAATGCTCACGCGTGTTAGATTATCACGTCAAAGTAAAGTAGTGAATTGGCGTGATTTATGCTAATATATATTGTTAGTGAGTAATAGAAGCTCGCGCAAGATAGGAACTACTGGAGGAAACGCCTCAAGGAAAGGCAGAAACTCCAGGATGAAACCTGGTTCGATACACTTATAGGCTCTTTGAAATAAGCGATAGCCGATAAGATAGTCTTTTGTCTACAAGGGTCTCTATTCTACTTGGTAAAATAGCATCGTATTGTTAATGTTTCGATAGAATTCATTAGAGTAGTTGTGAAGTAAGTGTCTTTAATATGGGTGTGTAATGTTTAGCATTTTTTTTTTACATTTGACGATCTTATTGTGAATTCATTATGATTATGTGACATAGAATAATGTAATTTTCAATATGAAATAAATGCCTACCTACCTACCTATAAAAACAAATGGTCTAATTTTCATTTTATATAAGTTAACACAAATTGCATAATTTCGATCTCTATAATAAACCAACGATATAGTAATTAAGATGCATAAAAAACGAATGACATAATTTCTAAAAATATAATGTTAATTAATTAAAAAATAAATATTTCTAAAGGCTTTCATTACTATTAATGTGGTCACAGTTCTAACCTAACCTAGTTAGAAGAAATTGACTAAAAATGCATGATAATAAGAAAATTATAGTTATATTAAATGAGTTTTATGTTATTCGATCGTATGCCTTATGACATTATACATTTGTTTTTCATGCTAAACGTTCATTTTGCTTTTCGTGGTTAGTTAAATTAAATAATACAAAATGTTTTTAGACTGATTGAAGCGCACCCCTTTAAATATAACAGTGTGTGAGTGTGTGTACCTATTTCGTGGTCTGAAATAAATGGTTTTTTTTTTGTACTCTATTGTCATAAGACCAACAGGGCCATGTAAAGTTTCAACAATTGTATGGTTTCACCTGAAAAAACGTCACAGTATCTCAAGTAAATAACAGTGATAAAACCACAGAGTAAAGTTAATAAGCATAAAACATGTTACTGTCACCCTCGTGCATATAATTACATGTAAACATCAACACCGTTAATCAAGTGGCATCAAGTATGTTTTAACCATACCAAGAGCAACTATTGGGGTAAAAGTGTAATAAATAACGGTGCTGTAATAAATAAAGACATGAACATTAAAGTTGCGCAACGCGAAAGCGAAAGGTTTATACTGGCGTCCGGAAGAAAAAGGCAGTAAATGAGAACAAAGTACGTATGCTGATAATGCCTTTTTGCTTTGGGCGGTGGTATAAACGAGAGAGTGGCGGTGTTGCAGATTCGGCTGTAATCGCCGTGCCGGATGCATTTGCTTATTGTTATATAGTAAGATTGATACTAGCCGCATCCTAACATTAGCATGTTTGGTTGTTCGTTGGTTCTTCACACAGTGAGTTATAGACCCAAGAGAACTACATTAGCAATTCAATAAAATAAATAAAGAAAGGCTTAATTACCCAGACAGAGCCAAAACATTTTTACGTCCTTAAATAATCAATCAATTACTTTCCAAATTTTACCTTGTCACCAATCTGTCCATTTGTTTGTGACAGTTAAATTTCTTAAGTAGCGTAGATAATTAAAGCTTGACAAATGATATGTCACAGTGTTAAAAGGTCGATCAGTTGTAACTGTCTGTTTCTACTGGACTTTTTACATTACCAGCGAGCGTGTGAACTGCCATTTTTTTCATACACACGTTAAGTGACAGTTTACACAGCAGTGAAAATTATATTATCAGTTAACACTGATCGCGACTAGCCGCCATTATACATTATGCGTCTGGGGTCTAAAATAATTGTTTTTAATCCAAAAGTTGGTTTTTGTTTTACTTCAGTATCACCTGATGTTAACTGACGACGAGGTCGAGGGTGGTACACGCTTACCCAGAAAAAAGCCAATTCACTCTTGGCTTGAAAACACCAAGGTTATACGATTCCGGGATCTAACACTGACCTGTAGAATCCAGACTTGTTCTCAGCGTTGTCCTTGATGCTCTTCTTGGTGTCAACCTCGCTGAGCACCACGAAGAAGTGGTGGCACTTGTCGCACTTGACAAAGCGGGTGGAGCTGACGAACGTCTCCACGTGTGTGCACGGGTCTCCGCACTTGGGGCACGTGAGCACGCCTGAACCGGAGCCTTTCTTGCCACCTGAACTGCCTGTTGACAATATGATACCAAATTTTCATTAATATTACTCATTAAAGCACACAGGCCACTTGATGGTAACTTGGCTCTGAAGCCCATAGCCATTGCAATATCAAGACTGCAAATGGGTTGCCAACTTTGATGACTGAGATGAAATGGCTCTATTCTCTCTTAATCTTACATAATCTATGTGTTACTAGAAAATAAATCAGTTAAAATCAGCTTCAATTAAGGAAATGAAGTTTTCTAAAAACTGAAATTTCGTTTAAATAATGCTTAGGATATAAAAAAACGAAGTTTTAGGGCGTACCACCCGTATCGTACGAGTTCTTTTAAATTTTAAGGTTTTGTTTTGAATGGTCCATTTTAGGGTAACCCAGGAGGCAAAGATAAACCCAGTTTTATACAGGGTATTTACCCAGGTTCATCTCTAGCCAGTGAGGTAGCTCGAAACCACACAATAGTTTCACTTCTGAACTGTATTTTTATGAAGTTAAAACGATACAGAAGATCCACCTCACTTTTTGCAGATATAAAATCTCAATTTCATTTCGTAACATTTTACTATTTTCTAAAAACTATATACAAATTGAAAGCGGACAAACGGGTGGGGACAAGGATAAAAAATACGGGTTTATCCACTCATTATAATGCACAAGAGCCTGCGTGAAAACCCGACGCAAGGGTGTCAATTTGTAGTCGACGTAAGGCGTCATCAGTAACTCGCAGGAAACCGCGATACCATGCAACCATATACATATGATAATCTTACTCGTTATGCATCATGATATTCATGATTCAAGCATTTTACTTAAGTATTAGAACATTCAATAAAAGCTTAAACACCGACGCCTCCATGACGGCTCTGGTGTGAATTTGATCAACTTTTTTGATATCTACACTTGAAGGTTTCATGTCAACAAAATACTAGTTATAATTAGAATGGTTGCAGAACCGATTATCCTTCACACTTTAGGCCATTGATTCGATACTAATGACCTGACCAAGGGCAATATTCAAATGAAGATAATTATATCGTTAAAATATTTTACCAAGGGCAAGGTAACTGACCACTTCGTTCGATGGTTGTTTAGTAATTTGACCTCTATTTTATGACAGAGGAGATTCTTATGTAATGGATGAGTATGAATTGAACTATAGGCTGATATGGTCTGATCAGTGAGCAATTGATTATCTTAGGAAGTCAATCGTGTTAAATTCAATTTCCGACAACATCGTTTGTTTATATAATACATGCAACTGAATTTGTTTGCTGTAAATGTATTAAAATTCTAACCTCTATTCTTTTGTATTGTATGTAATTAATTTATATTGAAAAGTAACGAAAACCGTACCAAACCCTTAGCCATCTTACACAGGCAAATGATTAATTGCATTATACAGTTTTTTCAACGGTAAATAAATTTGTTTTTAAAAGTATTTAGAAGTAAATATTTAACTTATCAATTCGGTGCCCAATTTTCATACATCTTTTTGTATTTTGTTAACATGCAAATTTTTCGTATTGATTTGTAATTTAAAGATTCTGGAACTTGGTACTTTTTACCCTCCAGTATACCAAAGGTTAATAAAATAATCTACTCCTTTTTATGTATAAGCAATTCACGGACCCATGCATGATAAAATAGGATTAAGCATGATATATTATTTAGGACGGAATGGAAAGTATAAAAAATAAAAACATTGTTTTTGCCTTTTAAAAATTGAGAGAAAATGGTAAGCTGGCTTCGAGAATTTCCTATATGTGCCCAAAAATATATAATATAAATAATGGGTACCAACCAACGTATCCCATTTTTCAACTGAAGACAAAAAAAAAACATTTCTTACTTTTGTTGAAACGGCCGAGTTCTTTAAAAGCGTCATGTCATGTTAATTCTAACTATTATCGTTATCACCCTAGTAACATAACAGTAAGTAACAGAATATTCATTTTATTACTCGTGAGTCAGAGATGGTAATACTCCGGCCGTGTACCTTTAGCCTAAATTAGAAATGATAATGGTGGAGACATTCACTTGTTTATACCTACTAGCTCATACCCGCGTCTTGGTGATTCTGACAGCTTGTGTGATAAACAGGATGATTAGATTAGTTATTTTAACACTTTTTGGGGAAAGTATACGGTGTCGTGTCCGAAAATATTCATTACTTTATATTTAGAGGTAATTTATATTTTTTAGAAGTAACTCATTTATGTGTAGTGATTTAACTTTTTTGCTTTGACAGCTAGAAAAATGATACTCCAAACAGAGAAGCCTATTTTTCCTAGGGACTTGGGTGAAAAAATCTCAATTCAAGTCAAGCAAACGCGTATGTGTTTTCAAACAGTTCATCTTTGGATTGTTAACATGCCTTTTTAGGGTTCCGTACCCAAAGAGTAAAAACGGGACCCTATTACTAAGACTCCGCTGTCCGTCTGTCTGTCTGTAATCAGGCTGTATCTCATGAACCGTGATAGCTAGACAGTTGAAATTTTCACAGATGATGTATTTTTGCTGCCGCTACAACAACAAATACTAAAAACAGAATAAAATAAATATTTAATATTCCCATTCAACAAACGTGATTTTTTTGCCGTTTTTAGCTTATGTTGTATAGATAATGGTACGAAACTCTTCGTGCGCGAGTCCGACTCGCACTTGGCCGGTTTTTTACTCAGTTTAAAGGTATGCGTCGTTTTATCAACCACCCAGCATAAGAATTGTTGGAACTTTATGTGACATCTATATAGACCGACTACGTGGCTAAAGTTGCGGGAATCCGATGAATGCAAGCAGCACAGGATTTTCCTCGTGGCAAACTTTTGGAAAGGCTTATATCTAGCAGTGGACGTCTTGCGACTAAAATGATGAAGATGCGGATGATGATTGAACTAAATACTGATTTTACTAGCAAAGAAGCATTCCATCTTAGTCCTCAGCACGGCTAGCACAAGTTGCCCGCGACTTGTTTGTCGCTCGGATCTCCCTTTCTACCTAGTCAGTAATGATAGAGACGCACTAAGCAACAAGCGAGAAAATACAACTTGTGCTACCCGTGCTGGTCAGGATTGGCAACGCATTTGAGGTCTCAGAAGCAGTCTTAAGATTGTCTGTCACAGATCCCACTTACCACCAGGAGGCCTGTGTGCTCGTTTGCCTTCTCCATTCCATATAAAAACAGGTCAAGTGCGAGTCGGACTCGCGCACCGAGGGTTCCGTATTGAAGACAATATGCTTGGTAACCGCAAAAGAAAATACTCATTATGAGCTTTCGTTTCTAGGCAATAAGGTCCATTTTGACTAGCTAAAATTTTAATACAGATTTTCTTAGTTTTTTTGTTATTTCTCAAAAACTGTAAATAATGAACACTTCATTTTATTTTTCCCATAAAATATAAGTAATTATCAATACGTCAGGGTTTTTTTTCAGATTTATTGATTAATAAACTTAATCGAACCACTTTCATTTTACAACCCCCCATTTTAAACCCCTTTTAAACAACTATGCCAAATTTCAAGTTGATAGCATTTGTAGTTGCTGAGAAAACCTGCTGTGACATACAGACAGACAACGAAGTCTCACCATAAGGGTTCCTTTTTTACCATTTTGGTACGGAACCCTAATAGTAATTTAAATCGACTTACCATCACCAGGACTGACGGCCTCCTTGGGCGTGTGCGGAGGCCCCGGAGGCTGCTCTGTGGGACTCTTGCAGAGCACCGTGCAAGTGCTCAGTGCGCGGGGATTCGAGCGGCGCAGCGAGCGGCATGACTGGACACCTGCTGTTGATGGAAACTATTTGTTAGCTGTTTCAGGTGACTGCTGGTTAAAGAAATCGGCCAAGTATGAAATGGACTGGCAATAGAATATACACAGAAATTTTCAACCGTCTACTTATTAAGGTTCATACATAACATAGAGCCCTCTGTCAGACGGACGGACAGAGGTGGCTTAGTAGTAGGACAAGTAGGGTCCCATGGATACGGAACCCTAAAAAGGGGTGGATAATGCCTATTCCGAGTCCTGTACCCAAAAGATTTCAAATGGAACCATACTACTCAGCCATCGTCATCCGATCGTTCTAACTCGGAGCTCAATAGTATAGGGGGAAAGGGAGGGGTTTTTTTGTTTTTGTTATATCTTCGGAACCCTTGGCACGCATGTCTGACTAGCATTAGACCGACTTTAATTTTGGACGACTGAATAATACTACAGAACAATGCTGTAGTTTGCATTAAAGTATAGTTCTTAGAACGTGAAAGTTATTTGGCACTAAAGACCGGTCATCATCATCATCGATTGATTCATTTAAGTATCGCGCGAATTCGTGGATGCGGTAATACCTACTAAAAGACGTCTTACTCTTTTGTAGGCAAGCAAAAGCAAATATCGATGGATTCCTTTTAAAGTTAATTCGTTGTTGGGTACTTTAAAATGATTCTTTATTCCTACGAAATCCGACGCGAATGTAGCGAAGTTTTTCCTTAAAACGTACGACCCCTTCATGAGAATGTTTCTTGGAAAGTTACAACGCTACGTGCAAAAAAAGGAGTAGAATTACGTGTTGTAAATTTTTAAATTTAGGACCTTAATTCACGACAAAAAAAATCTACTCTTGTACAACTAGGGGTGGGACGATAGGAATTTCTTCCCTTACATTAAATTTGTTTGTGTGGCTTTATCAGTGGGAAGCTTCAAGTTTTCAATTGAAGCTTTAGGTTTATTTCTACAAATGGGTAGTAATGGTAACAAATAAAAATAGGCACGTTTAAGAACAACAAAAACCGTAATTAACAACACTAGGATTACAATATTAAATTATTTCATCGCGGAGTTACAAGATTGAAATTGCACAGATTAATCTTCGACTTAGGCCTGTTTGATTCTTTCGCCACGACTTTCGCACTCCGGAATCGCTCATTGTCAGTCCACAATGGAGGCGTATGAACAATGGGGTTTATGTGTTTCATGCGATTACGAATAACGATGAGCGATTGAGCTGACGGTTGTTTGTTCGTTAATCCTGCAGCTTTCTTCTATTCGTAAACAATACGGTAAAGCAAACCCACTGAAAGCGGAGGCGGCGCGTTGCGACGCGTTTCCATACTTAAACCGCCTCCATCACGCTTCAAGAACGCTTTTTAGTATCTCGTTCTTAGTGCGTTTTCGGCTAAAAAGGTGCCGATTGTCACTGCTGAAACACATGTCCGTAGTTCATGACAAAGTTAAGTATAAGATATTACAAAAATTGACAGTTTTGGTTTAGGTAATTCCGCATGATACACGTCGATGTCCACTGCGTTACCTAGTCAACTTTGTGATCAATTCTTGATAATGTAGCAATTGTCGCATCCAAAGCACGACTACGAGGATTTTTAATGCTTTAATTTAACGTGCCTTCTATTCTAACGTCAAAGCATTTTTTTATTAATCATATCCATAGTTGATTTTTAAATCTATACTAATATTATAAATGTGAAAGTAACTTTGTCTGTTTGTTACGCTTTCACGGCCAAACCGATGAACCGATCTCGATGAAATTTAGTAAAATAAATACAAAAATAAAAGCTGTATATTCATTGAGCTATAGCTTTATTTTGCTATAGCTTCGTGTTTTCAAAAGTTTTAGCCGTCTTAAATGTCCCAGACCAATGACATTTGCATTAGGTATTTCACCTATTGAGGCAACTCCTACGTTCGATTTTACTGCTAATTAAATGTCGAATTAGCCTCAGTAAATTGCCGATACGATACTTGCAAGTTACGGCGGATTAATAATTATAATTACTGTTTAATTTATCGGGCATGATTATCAAATAGCCTGTCGATGCAAGCAACAAAGTCGATGTGGTTAACGATCTTACTATGGCGAGGTCAAGTTCAACATACAGATATTTATCTCTGCCAGTGACTTATAATTTGTATGTATATACTAAACATATTAGCTTATATGTGCTAGACTTGACTTATATCATACAGTGTTTGATAGTGTTTGGTATAGTGAGTGGAATAAGTATAAACAGGGATAGTTGGTATTTTTTAAACCTATCGCAAAAGTCATTAACTCATTTAAAAATATCACTAGAAACTGAAGTAACATTCAAATAATTTAAAAAACATAGACATACCAAAATGTAAGCAATTGCTATTACTGAATAGGAAAAAACCCTCAGGAAATATTTTTTTCACTATCATTCAATATAACGAAACAAGCAATAGGTATTTGCAAAACCATAAAATGTGTATAACAATAAATACGGTCAAATATGTAAAAAAAATCTCTGCATTCCCAAAAGTCCTTTAAATCGACTATCAAACACAACAACTTTTACAAGCTCCCCGCTTTTCATAAAAAAATGACCCATTATAAATACCTTGGAGTTAACATATTGACACAATTAGCGCCCATAATCCTCATTTGTATGGATTCACGATAACCAGCGTGCGCCGTGGGCCGCGAGTTAACAGACGAGATTGACCAGTTTCTTTAACAGTGTGTCAAGGCGAGACAAGTGTCAAGGCGAGAGATATACATCGCGCCAGGTGAGTGCGGAGATAATAGAATAAGACTACACAAATTGAATCCATAAACAAAAACAATGGTACAAAACATGCACCAACTCCAAGTGCAGTAGCATCTCTATACATCTAAATTCAAAGAAGTCAGCTACCACGGCGGAAAAAAAATACCATCTCGAATGCCGACAAAACTTCGTCTCTGAAATAATTTTATCACCGTCATTATATTCTTTCTTTCTAAATATTTGTTATTTTAATGGCGTCGGTTATCGTCATTTTATTAGTCAATAAAATGCCCGCGGTAACTAGAGCTATTTTAGAATAAAGTAATTTTTAACAAAGGGAGCGTTAGCGAGCTTTCATACGGTGGGTTTAGACCAAGCGAATGAACAAGAATTCTATGGCATTATCTCTTACGTTTTCTTCGTAAAAATAAAGACAAAACATGTTCTAGAGCATTCGCTCGTTTGATCTAAACCCACTCTAAGGCCCGATTTAGACCAAGCGAACGAACAAGAATTCTATGCATTATCTCTTACGTTTTCTTTGTAAAAATAAAGACAAAACATGTTCTAGAGCATTCGCTAGTTCGGTCTAAATCCACCTTAACGCAAACGAGAAACAATAGTAAAATTATTTAAAAAATATATAGGAAAGGTCTTCTATTAATATGTACATGTCAATTTTATATAGAACCGGAGGACGCCCACTACTTTTTAATTTCCCGCTACTCACCCTATTTAAACCCTTCAGGGGGTGAATTTCCAAAAATCCCTTACACTGGGACTTTATTTTAGTATTCCCTCTAAATTTCAAATCCCAAGTCCAGCGGTTTGGGCTGTGCGTTAATCGATCATTCAGCTAGTACTGACTAGCTGAATGATCGATCAACGCACAACCCAATCTTGTTCTTTTATATTAGGTATAGATGAGGTATCATTGGAAAGTTATTTAATAGTGACGATTGACAAGGTTTGGGGTAAAAGTGGTCGGTTTGTAGTAACGGCTACAGCCCTACGCCGAGTATGGTCCGACACGCTCTTGACCGGTTTTCTATTAAACGGAGAATTCAAACGAGCTCTTAGCACAATCTAAGTAGTAATCGAGATCTGCCATCTACGACTTTTAACTCGCTCAAAGTAACTTCGGTAGTAAATAACGTAGTAAAATTGATGATATATGGACGTGATCTGAGGCCCTACTTTGAAAATCGAAGTTCAAAGTTACGTTAGCTCCATCCCTTTCTCTCGATTTAGTCTCGAATGACGAGTGACAGGGATGGACCTAACGTTACTTCGAACTTCAAAGTCTGAGGTGGACTGATGTGATGAACGCAGATGTCGCTGTTTTATAAACTCTTTAATCCTGTCCAGTTCCAGGTAGCGAAAGGGACAGAGCTATAAGATTGCTATAACGTCCCTTTCTGAAACTCGGTTGATTTTAAGACCTTTTATTACGGCCTCCGTGCGAGCTCCAAGCCGGCAAATGGCGAGAAACGGCTTAAGACCAAGATCGATTTGTTGAACTCGAATTGGAAACTTTGGGTCGTTGCGCCAGATGAGGAAAATAACATCTCCGCCAGAGTCCGCCATATAATGATAGAATGGCACAATCCTTACTAATATTACACGTAGGAAAGTATATTAGTTGTGTACCTAATTGGTTCCATCTTTTCGGCTCATGGCCTTAACCGATTCACGTAAAATTTTGAATACGTTTATACCAAGCCCGGAGAAAGACATAGGCTACTTTTTACACTGTAAACTCGAACAGGGCCTCTATTCTACGACGATAAACAATATTGCTTTTGACTTGTCACGGTATTATTTTAATCTTGGCTGCTATACTGTCAAGTAAATAAAATAAGAGCTATCAAATAAGACAATACAATAACGGGTCAAAGACGATAATATGGTTTTTACCGTCTAAAATCTCGATTCAGTTCCCGATGAATTAGCTATAAATTACTTATGCTACCTACCTCCTTTATAAAATGTCGTGATGCATTAAACACTCAATTATGTAGAATGTAAGTATGTTAATGCAATGACAACCGCAAGTTTCGAAAAATAAGATGCACTCATACTCGTGCATTAGTAAGTCTCGTTATGTATCTGACATAACCAAGCCAAATATGACTTTCACTTTTATATTGTGACGACCAATAAAATATCGTGCTCCGTTCTTGGGATGTTTTTATTGCTCTGTTTAGTACTTGAGGGGTAAGAAATGAGTAAATAAAAAAAATGCACAGATGAGCACCCCTTGTGATAAAAAAACATAAGTGCGAGTCGATGTGTGCACCTAGAGTTATTCTTAGGGTTATGCAAATTATTGCTATAAGTTTTGAGATGCAACTAGGGGTAAGAAAGAGTTGCAAATATCTGCATCGCCGTCTTCCATATAGCTTTGTTTCAAAACTTACAGCAATAACTTGCAAGTGTAAAGGGCCTTATTAAAATTTGAAAGAGGTTGCATACAATTTACAAGAATCCGTGAAACAATAATGTTTTAGGTTAGGCTAGCCGTCGGCAACATCAAGGGTCTGCTAAGAGCCATTAGGCACTGTCGACAGGTCGCTGGCGACTCGGTCTCTCGGTGAGCAAAACATAGGCGGGCAACCGGCGACCAAGTGCGTAAACACCTATACAACGTGTTACAAAATACCCCGTAAAAAATCTAATAAATTATAAAAGCCAAAAATATTGTCAACCCTAGTAAGCTGTCATGTCAGGGAACCGGAGTTAGCATAGATTATTTAACAGAGAGGCCAACCTACCAATTTAATAATCAATATTGTCAACTTTAATGGTTTTTCTGGTTTTCATCCACAAAGGTTCAATACTATGATGTCATTATGCTTAAGTAGGTACCTACTGGCTTCAAAAAACGTCAAGACTGAAAAAATGTTATGTCGTCAATTTCAAATCTTCTTATCGATACTCTACAATTGTTTCGTGTTTTTTCCAAAATGACGATGTTTTCTAACTCAGAATATTACGACTCCAAAACTAGACTTGTAATATCAATCTAATCTAATTCTGTAGGTACATTTTGTTAGTATGTCTCTTGATCGTTTCACGAATTAGGTAAAGATGTACATAAACATTCTGCGTAGTTTACTCCTTAATTTTACTGAAATAGGGTTGGCACATCAGTGAAACAAATAATGTTTTTTTTTTGCCGGTAAGTCATACGGTGATAGTACGGTTCTCAAATATTGTAAATGGACTTGTTATAAGGCACCATTTAACCCCCTTTCGGCTTTACGGATATTTTTGTAACACCTTGTATAATCTATAAAAAGTCACAGTCGCCGTCGACCGAGTCGCCGGCGACCAATCGCCAGTGCGTAATGGCTCTAAGCTTCCTGGTAGAACTGGGTTGGCAAGAGAAGTGCCTGCAACCCAGCACGGAAAAAAGGCGCATAAATTAAGTCGTCAAGTTGTAGAAAACTAGCCTATATAACCTATAACCTATAGTTTTAAGTTCGGTTAGGAATAATAGAGCTGCTAGCCAAAAGGGCAGCCGCGCCATTAGGGGCTTTAGGCTGCGGCTTCACTGAGGCGGAGATGAGCGGAGTGGAGCGGAGCTGTGTCAATATTAACCAATATAATCTAAACTAACGTGCGCAAGGCGCGCTGGACGTGACCGCATGCGCCTTCTATAGGTTATAGGTTATGGCGGGCTCTTTTCCGCAGCTCGACGACTTAAATCTGCGCCCATTTTGCGTAATATTGGCACAGCTTCGCTCCGCTCCGCTCGTCTCCGCCTCAGTGGAACCGCAGCATTATTGGTTTCGTCGACATAGCGGTCCCGTAACGCCTGCTGATAAAGCAATAGGCGGGACGCCCCGGGGGTTTTAGTTCGTGCAGGTCGGACATAAATCGCCCTGGCCTCCGCTGGAGCATAGGGTGCTAACAGAACCCTGTTACCTACTAAATCTCCGCTGCTTTTCTGTCTGTCTGTCTGACATGAAATTTCAAAAGGTTAGTAATTATATTGCCGGCTAATGCCGCTATAAAAACGAATAATAAATATTAAATTTAATTTAAAGGTGGCCCCATACAAGAATGTCACGGAACCTTTTGTGTGAATGTCCGACTCTCACTTGGCCTTTTTTTTCTTGCGCGTATTTTTGCAAATTATAAACAAGTTCAGCTTGATCCTAACGCCCTCCCAAAGTTTAACACCAACTGCATCTTGTAATTTAAGCATTTATTTGATATCCAATTCCAAAATAACCATAATGGATCCAATTCGAGCCTAGCCCCTATTTACATGACAGTACTGGCGGCCCAGTTAAAAACAATATGATGACATGTCAAAAGCAATATGGTTTTACTAAGTAAGATAGAGCCCCTGGTGTCATTATGTTTGAGAAGCCACACCACACTTCACACAGGACATAACATAATGTCTACATTTCAGTTGTTTAAACAGAAGAAGAAAATGCCACTTCTGTACTTTTTTGTCTTTGCATATAGTTTTGTATTTTTATCAACCGGAATACAGGCCGTGTTCCCACTATTCCGCGGTTTCTGCTCGGCGGATTTGCCGGCTGTCGGGAAGGCTGTATAATTTATATCAAGCTGTTCATATGCTGGATAATTTATATGCTGGACCCGGCTGGGTACAAATGGGTCCTGCAAAATTGCCGGTCGGGCGTAGTGGGAACACCGCCTAACCCTTCGAGTGGCGAGGCAGTCGTATAACGGCTGCTGTCAAAAAAAATCAATACTTCATGATATTAAATCAAAATTCAAATTTAAAGTAGGTAACTGTTTTCTTTCCGCTTGAAGGGATAATGTTTGGCTCTGTATGTATGGATACACGTATCCAGTATGAATACTTCTTTGTTCCCATGAAAATGCTGAATGGATGGCCCAATTAAAACAAGCAAGATAATCTAGGACTGTAGGTACAGTACTCGTAGTTTCTTAATAGCATTAGGCTGGCTGTTGTGTTGTGTCACACTCGCACTTGCAACTGACAGTATATCTGTTATTAGAACACGAAGATGTCGATTATTGTTGTTTCCTACTAAGAAACTGGGGCTCTATTGTACTCAGTAAAACCATATTGGTTTTGAGATGTTATTATATTGTCGACGTTACGGTAGCTCTCATTTACTGGACAGTAATGGTGGCCGAGTTTAAAACAATACAGTCTATGTCAAATGTTAAAAGCAGTATGGTTACACTGAGTAGAATAGAGCCCCTGTAGTACTGTACCTTAATGATACTATCTAATAGCATATTGACAAAATTATCTAAGATTATATTGATATTGTGTTGCATAAATAAACAGAAATTAGGCAAAAACTTGCAGAAATTGACCTAGTCCCAGGCTAATCCAAAATCAAATATCTGATTCTAACATTAAGGCCTGGTTTTATAAAAGCCCGTTAGTAAACATGTCCGATCAAATCATATCATAGGGAACTTCATACTATTTTTGACATTCCTGCTCGAAATTTGATCTAATGGATCTTTATAAAACCCAGGCTTAATTAACCCTTCGGAATCCGCTGACATCTTATGATGTCAAGGATTCGGGACGGGAAAGTCGGGTTCCGAAGGGTTAATGTTGACAGTGTTGACACTGCATGTCACCAATATATGATATTTTACAACAGCTGTGAAGTGATTCTGATACTTTCACATAACATTCTGGATAGGTATTTAAAAGTTATAATATGTGAAAAGGAACCAAGGTACTTTGTTGTTAGGCATACAGCTATCATGTAAGATTGTATAACAGCGCAGGAAGACAGCCCCTGATATCAATGGTAAAATTTTATAATCTTTAAATAACCTAATTGATAATGAGTGCGAAACATTTTGTTCATTCAAACTCTATTATAGCGATCTATTCTATAATAGCTTTCCACCTTACCATCGGAAGAGTCACTAGCTAGTACTAGTAGTAACTAACAAATTTAATAAGTTGCGAAATTTACCTTAATTTTAATTACTAGTTAAGGTCTATTTTGCACCTTATTTAGTTTGTTTGTTATGTGGTATTGCACTATCACTGATGACTTGTCATCTAGTAGCGATGCGATGAATCCATGCCAAATGCACATCTATGGTATTTTTACACTTTTTCCTATTTTATGAATCATATTGAAGTATTGTTCTTAATTTGATATGTTCATGAATCAAATGTGATCAAATTTGGGTAAAAATTGGCATAAAATTTATGATAAATAACTAATTTTAACATTTAAGTACGGAAATAAGGGGACAGGCCAAGTGTCAATTTTAGTATTTTGTGAGTAAATTAAACTTCTTACGAGGGGTGATCAATAAGTTTTGAGAATCAGTATGAACCATCCACTTAATGATATTCTTTTAATGTGGAATATACCACGGCACTAATCAAAATTAAATTAGAGAATTTTTTTTTTACATTATTCATTTGTTTTTCTGCGACAGCTAAACAAAAAACATCTGTATGAACAATTTTACAAGACGGCAAAAATAAGAGTTCGTTTTGTAATACTTTGGAGCGGTGTGGAGAAAGTTCTTTTACACTAATAAAAAATATTGTTATTAAAAATGAAACCTTGATTTATCATTATGATTTAAAGGATTAATAAGTTATCATTACAGTGGTATTTTTATCTCCAGCTCTGTAACCAAATTTTAGGGTGGCTTTTTCGGCCTTATCCAGGACTATTGAGGCCTACAAATAAATAATGTGACATTAGTTTTTAGCCATTGAGTTCAAATAATCTAGGAGAGTTATATAACATTATTCTATCATAGTTATGGGAAAATATTAAAAATAAGATGAAGAAAAAAAAAACGAATTTGCGGCAGGAATTGTGATTCAGAGCCTTCTAATTGACAAGGGTGCTGCTCATCGACCAAAGATCAGAACTGATAACCGCTGTCCTCGTTATTTAGCCCTAACTTTCGACTACTACTTCTCATTCACCGATGTTCAAAAAAAACTATATAATCATTACGAGCTTGTGATGACTTAGGGAAGGTACAAAATTTGACCATTTAGAACTCCAAAAGTAAAATTATTTTTATAGTGGCAAAATAAAACAATTGAATGAAGTTAATAAGTGTTTGGAAATATAGAAAGTGTGCTTATTCCAATTAAAATATAACGATTTATATATTTCCCATTTTTAATACCGATTATCAAAACTTATGGATCACCCCTCGTATTGTTTGTGGTTAAAGTACCAAATCATTAAAACTTACATAATAATTTAAATAAACCAGTTAATAGGTACCTATAAATGCCAATAAGTCAACATAGTTCCTGAAGTGAGTACACAGTACCTATCTTTGTTTACTCCTATCTGTCCTACTATATCATACACTTCTTATCAAGCCTTAATTAACCACTACTGTGATTTAATAGCAGTATTTTAAGTCTAAAGTCTTCAAAGAGCAGTGTCAAGCACTTGTTTAACACTTTGATAATGACCTCGAATTCATTACCTCCATCCTATGTCAACAAGATTCACTTGTAAGAATTAATTAGAGTAGAAAACAACAGTTCAGCGTGAGTTTCGTAACAAAAACGTGTGTCTAACGACACGGCGCATACAAGCGATTTATTTATACCTACCCAGATAATTCGTGTGACGCTCTGTTATCAAACATCAATGCGAAGTTGATTAGCGCGTGAACATGTTCGCAAGAAAGCAGACTGCGCCATATATCTTTGGAACGCAGCCAACGTAAAACGAAAACAAAACTAAAAACGAAAATGCAGCAGTTTATCAGTTTACAGCACTCACCTGATGTCAACTTGCAATTCCGCCCGACGGCGAGTCTTCCCACTGAGAGCAGACTCAGCCTCACACTACTCATTGCTCGTGTGTCGATCTCACGCGGTCCACAATAAACATCAGCCCCCAACACTCGACAGCGACGATCAATCGAAACGCGTACCAAATGCTACGACACTCGCCGTAATTCGCTATTCGCAATTTTTATTGTATTTGTTTGTCAGTGAAAGAATCACGATTCTGTCATGACGCAACACTTTTTATTAGTCAACACCGACACTGTTCGTTAAAGATACAACTATTCGGTGTAAGTACGAAAACTGCACTTTCCTATTTTTTTGAATGATTTTACAAAAACAATTTATTTTCTACTTGTATGAGCGGCCATACTGATGTTCACAGCTGATTTTGATGTGAAAGAAGCTGGAATTTTCTTGTACCACGTTGTTTCGAAACTTGTGCTCTCTAGCGACGACAGAGGTAAACTGCGATACTGTTTGATCATAGGAGTAGTTTTTTTACAATAAATAAAAATAGATGGCGCTTAATAATGTAGCCAGGATAAAAACATTAAAAAGAATTCTTACAGCTCAATTTAATTTAAAATGTCTAAAGAAAGCGCAAATCCGTGACGTAAACCAATTTATGAAATCGTAAAAATCATAATTAATTTAAGAATTTTACAATTTTCATTAAATTCTTGTGCGTTGAACGCATCTTACCCATGTTGTGCAATGTAGCCAACACAACATCAAAAAACGTCAGTCGTCCAAAATGGCTGAGACAGAAATTGATAATAACAGTATTATAAGACCTGAAAGGAATAGTAAAGTAACGACGGTTGCTACTGGGCCCCGTCGTGTTACTATCTATAAAACTGAGACAGGGTTCGGATTCAACGTGCGGGGACAGGTCTCCGAGGGTGGGCAGTTGAGGTCGATCAATGGGGAGCTTTATGCTCCTCTGCAGCATGTAAGTGCAGTGTTGGAGCAAGGAGCAGCAGAGCAGGCTGGCATCAGGAAGGGTGACAGGATCCTAGAAGTGTAAGTACCTAGACTTAGTAGTCCACGACTTGTCAGTGGGTGGTACGGGCTGGGAACCTCCCATGATAGTTCTCAGTATTGTTTGGCAATTCCAAGCCTAGCAACGCCTTCCGAAGCCGGTTGGCAGACTCTCGCACTTTCATTAACTCTAATTTAATTACCTACTTTATTCATGCAAATGTTCCAGTTTTCCCAACTTTATAGTTATGAAAATTTCTTATTAAATTAACTTTTTACACTTTTAATTACAAACCATTCCTTTATTATTTCGTAACGTGTCTATAGTTGCAACTTGCTTCTAACTTTGTCCTCGTTTGGACTGTTAGAAATCTTAAACACCAATTATTTTTTAGTAGCCTAGCTTGCATGAATGAGTCATACTGAAACAGGTTTGTTTGGTGAATGCAAGTCAGTCAGGTATAAAATTGGCATAGCTATAAACATTTAGAAACATACAATTTAGTAATGTTGTTTCCAGGCAATTATTTCTTCATGACAATGAGCATGTTTTTAGATATTGTGGAAGCTATTTTTTCAATAGTATTGTAATGGTGATGATGATTATTTTGTTGTTCAAATAAATTTCTTACAGTAGAAGTCACAGTCAATATTTAGTTAAGTAACTAACTATTGACTGGGAGTACTTTTAAACCGTTGTTTGCGGAAGCTGAAAAGAGTACCAAGTTCCAGTCTCTTCAGAATACAATATACCTATTTTTTTTTAAAAAGGAGGTATACAAGTAAAAGTTCAAAAAGATTTACTAAGTTTGCCTGGATCAGAACTAAGCATAGAAGGGGAATACACCACAGTATTTATATTAAGGGTTTATTAAGGTATTTTGTAAACCGATCTTAATTCGGGTAATTTTTTGTGTACCCAATGACAATTGAATTTATTTATTTCATACAGTAATTCAGTATAACAGTAACAGGTACAGTCAGCCTGCATAACGCATAGTACCAATTATTTTGTAATTTTTTTTACATATAGCTTTGTTGGCCCTTCATAATATGGTAAAAATAAACAAATCAGATCAGATGTTTTCACTCTTGCTTTACTCGCTTTGCAGACGCCGTACTTCCAATTCCCCCGTTTGCCCCCAATTGCCCCCCTGGACTTTCCACGGATCCAACAATAATTTAAAAGTGTTTACTACATAAGACAATCAAGATTGAATACATTTTAATAAATAAACAACATGCAAGCCATTGTTGATAAATGCAACAGACAGTGATTCATTGAAAGAATTTATTTATTTACTAGCGGATGCAGATGTCCGCAACTTTGTATGCATAAAATTAGTTTACCGCTACTCCCCTCTATTTCTTACCATTGGGGATTGATTTTTGGAAAATCCTTTCTTAGTACCTCATAAGGAACCTACGTGCCAAATTTGGGACCCAGCAGTTTGGGCTGTGCGTTGATATGTCAGTCACTCAGTCAGTTTCTTTTTTTATATATATATATTTATTTAAAAGAATTGCTGTTATAGTAAAACAAACTTTTTCTGCTTAAGCTTATTTACCACACATGATAAACCTTGTCAACAAAGCTTACAATTCTGGGTATTAATTCTCAGTAAGGGTAAATTTTTGTCTGATGAGACAAATCAGCGCCAGAATTTGGTACCGAGTCGTGGATGTTTACTATGTATATAAGTATTGATTTCTCTATATAAGTATAATTATCGTTGTCTAGTACGTAGGTACTACAAGTCTAGTGCTAAGTTTAGGTCTAGATCAATTTGTGTGACAGTACCCCTGGACTTTGTGTGAAACTAAATACTATTAGCAACATTAGTACTGACATGAATAATAATGTGTTATGCTTATGTATAATATCCTTGTTAACAAGTCAACATAATTGTATACAAAGTGAGTATGCAAATAATCAAACAAATGGACAGTCAGCGTTCCACTTATTAACAGTGTAAATGCTTTCATGCCATCTTTCTAAGGCTTCTTAAGAAAACCTTTCAACTACTTGATGGGTTGTCTTGGTATAAGGTTTTACTTAAGTGTGTTAATTTCGTATGATTTGGTCACGCTAGCATTGTCTGAAATATATACCAAATTTTGGATTTGGAATTTTGTGAGTCTAAATTGTCAATACGATGCCGTAGCTATCAGATACACACATACACCAACACCACAGATATACATGTTTATCTTATAACACCCCTCTTTTTGCGTCGGGGGTTGACCATATTTATGCAGAAAAGATTGAGAATAAAAAATCGGTTTCGAGATACAGCCGTTGTTAGGTAAATATTAACAATAGCATAGATTTCCTGTGTTCTGCAGATATGTTTTTAATCGGAAGAAATGGACTACCTATTAGGCAATAAATCAAGTAGGTACCACCTACTTTGGCTGATTTCGACATTATAGAACTTACGTTTTGTTATTCGTTTCATACAGGGTGTCCCAAAATCGGTAACCCACATTGACACCGGAGGTAGGTCAGCTTAAGAGGTACCGAACCAACCAGCCTAACATGACCTCAGTAAAATGACTTTATTTTTTTCTAATTGCTAGACCAAATTAGACAAGGCTTCATTGGTCTAGCAATTTGAAAAAAATAAAGTATAAATCAATGGAATAGATAACGTGCTCAAAATTAGTCGCTTTCACCAGAATGTAGGCAAAAAACTAGTTTATAATGGCATTTTCCGAAAAAAAGGCTCTCGTCTCTTTCTACATAACTACCTACCTATACCTAGTCAATTCATGTTTAGAAGGCCAACAGTTATGATACTTAATCTAACTGCCGAGTGCGTGATAGTATGGACGTCTGTTTTTTAATCAAATGCAATAGATAGGTAATTATCTATTAATAGAATAGTAAGGTTTTACTTGGCTGTCTATTTAAATATAGTCGCAAGTAGGTAGTAAACATTGGGACGTTTTACGTAGGTAGTTAAACAGAGATAGAAAAATGTATCTGCAGTAGTTAGCCCTGCATACCTATATCTTATACAAGAGGTAGATTTGCCGTAAGCCATCAATGCTACTAGATAACCTACACCTAAAGGTACTATAACAGACAAAAGGTACTAAATGTCCTACATATCACTTCAACAAAGGGATATGACGCCATTTTATCGCATTAGAATGGGAGCATTGGGCAATACAAACAAGCTAGGGCCTACAAAAACCGCGAT
Organism: Acleris cristana; assembly: GCA_948252455.1. Taxonomy (NCBI): domain Eukaryota; kingdom Metazoa; phylum Arthropoda; class Insecta; order Lepidoptera; family Tortricidae; genus Acleris; species Acleris cristana. Next base: position 14,621,572 of record OX411788.1, on the reverse strand, counting down.
TGTGCAACTATATGTCTATTGACTTTAGACTACCTAGTTATTGAATTGGAATATTGAAGATAAAGTAAGGTAAGTAGGATCTAAGATCCATAGACATTTGTATTCTCAAATATGTCGCCAACCCTGGGGAATAAGATGGATGCCTTTAGGGTAGTAATTTCACCGGTTTTATCCCCACACCAGAACACATGCAAAGTATGCGAACACTGCTACCTGTACTGTACCCTTACCATGAGTTACAATTAAGGTACTCGCTAGCGAGTCGAATGCTCTGTCCCTCGCAACCTCGCAGTATTCTTATAGAGTGCGAGGGACAGAGCATTGGATTCGCTAGCGAATACGGTAATTGTAACTCATGGTAAGGTACTGGTAGTAGGTTAATGTATAAATGGGCTTCTAAACGGGCCATATTTTCACTGCAATATGTAGCCGGCAACTATTGGTGTCTTTCTTTAACATACGAGTAAGAGAGGGACACCAATAGTTGCCGGCCACATATTGCAGTGAAAATATGGCCCGTTTAGAAGCCCCCTAAGATGGTGTTACCGATCCGGGCGGATAAATGATGATGTAGTAGTTTGGTGTAGTAGTAGTAGTTTGATGTAGTAGTAGTAGTTTTCAATAGTGTATTTATTAAGATTACGTTGTGTCTCTATTTTCCTGCTGATCTTTTCCTGTAACCTCTTCACTGGGATTTACTTTTGCGTGTAAAACCACAAGTGATTAAACAGTTATAAACTACACATAACACTTTATTTACGTTATCTTAAGTATCGAATAACAATATTAATTGGGAAGTAATTAAATGTTAAGCCGTTATTAAAATTGATTCGCAAAAAAAATAAGCAATTAACTCATTTGGGCAGCATATAAAGATTTGGCTGGCAATAAATAAAAATCGGGCTACAACTCTTGTTCATCAAACAATTTGGGTCCATATTGGCTCATATAAAATTGGTCTTTAGATTTTTTATACATATAACGATTTGTGTCTACACTCATAATTTCTTCGAAAAATTTTCCTCATACTTCATTTCTTCGAAAAAAAATTCTCATACTTATCGCAACTCATAATGTTTTTTTTTAGAAACTGTTACTTTTTGAGGATTGTTATAAATCTAACCTAACCTAACCTAATTTTATCTACACGTAAGATATTTATTTAAGAAATTCTGGAAAGTGTACGGTTCCATGAATATTGGCGTTATAAGTTCAGATGATTATGAGCAGGGGTCGGATTTTTCATCGCATGGTGAGATGAAAGAAAACTGTGGAGTCGATATTAAAGCTAAATTTTAATTCATATTCATACTCATACTCACCAATTTTCTTAGTCCCGTAATACTTTTGTCCCTTGTGCAGGTTGACAGATCGAAAATGTTAATCGAAAATTAATCTTACTGAATGTAATTAAAATTATTTGTGTAGTATGATTTGGGAAGTGTTAAGCCTTTTGCTTGGTAAAGGGTTACATTTACCCTGTAACTAAGTATATCAAATTAGTTAATCTTTTGTTTGGTTCAGACTACTTTGTTGCGGTAAACGTAATGCTAGGTACTAGCTGCTTTATCATAAATCATCAATGTCATGTCAATCGTTCAAATGAGCTAAGTTATATAAAAGATAACTTTGAAATCATTGTTGATTCAATCACAAAATTGCAGTGTACTAATATGTCGATTAAGCAAAGTTTTCAAATATTAGACGACGTAAGACAATTTTTAACTATTTTCGGCCCTGAAACAGCCAAGAATAAATTGGAAAGTGTACTCAACAGAAATCCGGACTTCATACATTTAAGGCACATGGCAAGTACTGAACAATTTGAGCGAGTTCTAGAATATGCTACGATAACTTCCGTTGACGTAGAACGATCTTGTTCAAGTCACAAGTGGATATTCAACCAATGTAGAACCAGTTTTAGCCCAGAAAATATGGAAAAAGTTAGCATTATTTACTCGTTTTACAATTGTGATTTTGAAATGGACAATGCACATGCCATACCTTGTCAAGATTTTGAGGCACTCATTCCTATATCTACAAGTTTTATGGATATTGGAAACTAGGAGCATATTATAAAAGTAATATTTTATTTTATTTTTATTTACGATATAATTTATTTCTACTCATATGACTTATTTTATTTATAATTTAATTTCGTTCTTAATTAAATGAATGAGTATGAATATGAATTAAAATTTAGCTTTAATATCGACTCCACAGTTTTCTTTCATCTCACCATGCGATGAAAAATCCGACCCCTGATTATGAGTTCCGATCATTAGTATAAAAATTTTTTTTGAACATTATAAGGAGTGATCGTTATGATGTAAAATGTTATGAGAAAAATTTTCGGAGTTCCAATAATCGGAGTTGCAATTTTATATGAACTTTGGCGCACCCAAACAATTTACAAACGGTTAACATCTTGACCAATATCAATCTGCTTTTTTATCATTTGTCTGCCTAATAAACAGTCGAGCTGCAAAATAATTACTTACCTACTGACTTAGGGAACTGTGGGTCTCTCAATGCAGCTTAAATATTTAATTTGCTGACCAAAATAATTAAGAGCAGTTCATTATATCATTAATTGCAGACAGATTTATAAATGTTTGCTAACCATAAGTTGCTTACCAACTATTAGCTATTTTGGCTGACCAAATACATATTTCTGTTCGCCAAAATAAGAATATTTTGCTGATCGATTAAATGATACCCGTTAGTATTACGCATTTAAGTCGCGTTAAGAGGCCACATTATGCTCAAGTTGATGGTGTTCCGCGATCTGAATCTCAATAACCATGACGCCCATATTTGTCTGTCCTTGGGGATTAGGATATATTAAATTTGTTATTTTTTCATACGTTAAACGTGAAACAAAACCCTCGTTACTTTTAATTTCAAACATTACACATTTTACTTGAATCTTCTTTGTCAACGTTACGATAGCTCTTATTGCCTTGAAATGGCTGCAGTGTTAAAAACAATGAAATAACACGTCAAAAGCAATATTGTTTTATCTAGTAGAATAGAGGACCTGCGGGCCTAGTATGGTTGCGTCCATACCGCGTGTCAAATGTGGATAAAGCATCCGTCACTCTCGTACTTATTTACGTGTCAGAAGGTGACGGATGCCTTATCCAAACTTTGTCACGCGATAAACGCAGCCATGTAAGCCCTGTTCTTAATGTGAGAGGTTATAATATGAGTAGGTTTAGGTTGTATTATTGTTATTATATTACGGAACTCTAGAAGCATCAGTTGCATAAATATAATCAAGCTTCCAGTGCAGTGTAGGTGGTGTTGTGCAATCTGATATTTGCAACAGAATGGTCCCTATACTGTAACTGCATCGAGAGTGCCGATAATGCCAACCCGATTTTTGAACTGAAATGTTTGAAATGAAAACTAAAAATTTGTATGTGGTTTGACTGTATTTGCACGATAGTCTCAGTGAACGTGATAATTAATAGACTTAGAGACGTGTGAGGTGTTTCTATTTAGTTGTTAATTAATGTTATTGTTGAGTGATTTTTTATGTTAAGGTTTTAGTTTATTTGCGCTTAGGTGAAACCGTGTAAAGACCCCTCTTATTCTTATAATGCACTATAAACCTATTTTAGTATTAATTGTCCCTTTTCGTCCCATTCAAATTTAATAATTACGGATAAGGACAGAGCATATTTCTAGCACACGCTATTGCGCGTTTATAAGAGGAAAGGACTTGTAGAGAATGCTATTAGGCATTAAGTTCACCTTTTGTACTCTAATTTGTATTTTTGTGCAATAAAGATTAAATTAATAATTAAATAAAGAACTTACCACCAAAACTTTATGTTTTTATAGGACTTTTTGATCAATGAGTAAATATACAATTTATCTAAATTCATAGGTTAAAATTAGATGTAATAATTGTAAGTTGTAATAAGTTACAATATCTTTACTTGGAAATAAAAAAAATAGTTTAAGGAAATAAATAAGCTGAAATAATTCTCATTACATATCAATCATAATAGAAATAAAAATTATGTCAAAACACTTTTAGATAAGTAGAAATTACTATACCGCCGCAACGATAATTATTTTTTGACCCACATTTGCAAATACGTCGTTTATTTAATATTTATTTATGCATAACCCAAAAGGAGTCATTACAAAATAACTATGTCACCCACCAAAAATGTACAGACCGTGTTGTAAGAACGTAACTTAAAGTGAAAGGATAAAAACCGAAACGTCATAACTATATGGTTTCGATCATTCCATGCCTTTCGAGCGAACATACATATTGGTTTAGAAGCGGGTGACAGTTAGAAGTAAAACAGTAGGTGTAAAAATTGATTGCTGATATCATAAGATCATAACAACCGCTTACTGACGATGATTAGTCAGGATTGACAGGTTCCGGACTCATTCATAAGTGTGAGTGTTTTTCACCCCCGGAAAAAGGGGGGGGGGGCGTTATTAGTTTAGAGTGTGTATATGTGGAACTGTGTTTGTGTCTGTCTATGGATTCGTAACCACACAAGGAAGTAGTTTTTATTATTTATGACCCTTTACACCCGAACTGATTTTGATGTGAGGGTTTTTCTGATTGAATATGAACCGGGTAAACAAAAAAAACATTTCCAAGCCGCTACAACTAAGGGATCTTTTAGAACTTTCTAATAGACAGGCGATTCCTCTCCAGTTGTCCATGGGCGGTGGTGATCACTTTTCTATATCTTGTCAACTTCCTCTTGTTTAAAAAAGTCTGATACATATCGGTCACTTCTTGAATAATAATCGGTAGCAAGTTGTTGTTATATTAATTGGGTTAAATATCCTGTAAAAAGTGCAATAAATATTTACTATCATCGTGAATGTGGGTTGTTAAAGATTATAAACAGCGAGTTATTTGTCTGATTAGTGTTGTGTGTTGTGAGCATGTTCAACAACATGTATTCTTTGTACGAGTGCGGTGGATTGCAGTGTAAGAATTTGGACGTGGGATATACTTTGCTGGATAATGGGTATGCATTTAGTGTTTTAATTATTAATATGTTTAACCCATAGGAATGGGAATATAAGTTTAATCATTGTAATTTGTTAAGATGCTAACTTAAGGAAACTAGCTGCTTGCGACTCCATCCGCGTAGAAGTCGGTTATGGCTATTCCCTCGGGAATCATGAAATTTCCCGAGATCAAATTTATTATCTCCTTCCCCGGAACACAAACTGTTTCCATAACAAATTTCATCGAATTCAGTTTAACGGCTTAGCCGTGAAAACGTTACAAACAGACAGACAGACAGAGTTACTTTCACATGTATACATTTTATAATATTTGTATGGATGTAGTGAATTAATTTAGTGGAGATCATCAGGTTCAGAATTCAAGTTCAAACATTTATTCCCTAAATAAGTGACACAAGATATGATTACCAAATGTCAAAATACGACAAAAATAAGTAATATCCCAGATATTTGTGATATTATGAATACTAGCTTTTACTCGCGACTTCATCCGCTTAGAACACATTTATTGTTATCCTCTCGTAAATTACCAAATTTCACGTAAAAAAAAGGCAAATCCTACCAGTCATACAGCCAAATAAGAATGTTAAAATCATGTATAGGTCGTGTACACGTCAACATAAGGTACATTACAATAACTTTCAATATCAGATATATTTTTATTTACTATCTTTATTGCACACAATTTCCTCGTTTCATAGCTAAAGATACGATCGCCGCTTTAACTCTTCGTCTTAAGTGCTCCTTTTATGCGTTCCCCTTTTACAGGCCTTAAACCGTGTAACGACTGATGCTAAAATTATGCCCTCTGACATTAAACCTAATACCGACATTAACTAGATAGCTATATCGCTTAAAGATTGCTTTCGTATAAGTTTGCGTAACCCGTTTAACAGTTGACAATCGCAACTAACGTTCATTCTCACACAAGCACGTAAGTAATTCATCTTCAAAGCTATATCGCGCGGCTTACAAGTGTGCGTGCCTCGATCGTATGCGCCGCGAGCCACCACAAGCAAATTCAATAGGACGGACCGAGCCGGTTCCAGCCGGGGCTGGTCCTTATCACCGTGTTTGGTTGCGTGCATACCTATCAAGTATCGAGCGCATTGACGACGCATAAGTGTCGTCAAGTAAATGCCATATGTGGACAACCCTAGCGCCCGAGCGGTAATAGGTAACATAAACTCCTAAGACCGGAGATGACCTACTTTTCTATTTAAACTATGACGGTGACGTGTGCGTCCATATTATTTTAAAACATTTTTGCATTGCCTGTACTACTACATCCGAAGACTGCATCTCGCAAGTGACTTACCTACACATTAAACAAGGCCTAATAACCTATTTTGTTATCAAGAATGTTGCTCTAGCTGTTGTTACTGCATTTAACCCGTTACATTTGGCTATTGCGTTCTGAATTGGCGTCCGTGGACTGTAAAGCGAAGTGTTGCGAAGCGAAGGGCCAAGGATCAGGTGAAGATCACGGGAACACACATGTAGGTATGCGAGTAGCCCAAAACCAACCGTCTGGTGGAGATTGTGCCGGTTTCAGAAGGCCTCTCAGGACGTCATACCAGCCGAACTGCTAGCAGTGGACGTCTTTTGGCAGATGATCGATGATGATGATCATTATGATGATGATGTGGATGGAATAAAAACGGCTTACAATAATTACATCAACACATCAGCCATTTTAGTTGCTCATCACTGAACTGTTGCTCATAACTCGAAAAATTATTAACATACAGGACAAAGAAAACATAACCGTAAAGAATTGACGCTCGCACCGTGACAAAATATAAATAAGATCTTTCATAAAAATACAATAGTGTTGCTTGCCGCTGTTTTAATAGGTATTTTCGTGCACAGACTGTCACAAGATAAAAATGAAAACGGCGACTCTAGACGAATAATGTTAAATACTTAAATTAGTTAGGTGGAAATAAGCTAAGAATCACGCGCTAACTTTAACATTATAGGCTGTGCGTTTGCCTTGCTAACTGAACTAAATATGATAAACCTAATCCACAAGAACAAGTAATATCTCTCGTGATTATAGAACAAAAAACTACTGAAATTGTTATCCTTCCCGACCAATATTTGAGAGGACATGTCCATACATTTACGTGATCGACTGGTTGCGTCAGTCGTAAACTTTATAGCGTATTAATGGGAACCAATAAAGGTCAATCAATCATGTTACCATCGACGCAGGCAGCAATTTTCCTCGGCCACAAATCGATTGATCTTGTTACACATATCCCTAGACAATTGTGCGTCTGTAACACAGTGAAACTAATGCTAGTTCCAAAATTGACTTACTAATCTATTAAAGATAGTCGATAATAAAACTCTCAGTGCCATTTAGCCTACGAAGCTAGCGGTCCAGTGCTCAGTTCCCGGTATAGGCAAAAAATTGTGTGATAGTTACGCGAGTATTTCCTCCTGAGTTTTGGATGTTTTGTTTGTACTTATGTATGTATTTCTCTTTATAAGTATGTTTATCGCTGTCTAGTATTGTGATCAAAATAATACAAGAAGGTCAAATTATCTTCCTTTACTTTATAGATAAGTTGTTTCTTTGCTATAATCACTTTTTGACTGTTCAATGTCCAAAACTAGATCTTTGTTTATATTCCGTGTGAATACGATAGAGTTGAATTCCTAGACGTTAACGCGACGTCGTAGGCTCGAATTCATATCATAACCATAATTAGATATTATATTGTGCAGTTATTATTAGTACATCCTTATCATTAACGACGCCACTACTGTTCGGTTGCTCTTCAAGAGTGCACATAAAATTAGATATCTAATCGTTTCTTGAATTAACGATGAAGTATTCGTAACTTGGTTTCTATTCGATTGTTCGATGGATGAGGAATAGCAGTGGACCAAGTATTGAACCCTGAGTGACGCTTTATATTTTTTCAAGTGAATAGTAAGAGAGTGATTTTTTTGTGTCAATGGTCAGCAACGTATACGCTAGATTGTTGGAAACATGTCGGTTCAGAGGGGCGGGAGAGGGAACTTCCACTATAGGTTCTACTATTGCGCTGGCATCGGCTTCGAGGTATACGATTTGGAGACAGCAGAAGAGGCGGAAGCGTCGGCTGCAGAAAATACTGGGTTGGTTTGAGAGTCATTCGCATTTCATTTTTATTTTCTAGTGTATTTCTAGACACGTTTGACAACGAGTTCTTTGTAACAAAAGTGCGTCGAGCAAAGCTTGGTCTGTTTGTTAGTTACATTAAGGGTCTGTTTTACAATCTCCAGATGACGTTATCTGACAGAAAAATTGTAGCGCCTTCCTTCTTTTATATAACAAAGAAAAGTAAAGCAATCACTTTTAACTGGGAGATTGTAATTTTATCGAGAAACATGCCTCAACATTATGAAGCCGATAAAAAACGCGCCTGATCCTTTTTTGCGATTAGGTTCACCTATTTCGGTTCTTGGCAATAACAAAAACATAGGAGACCATGCGGTAACAAAGTTATTTTTGGTTTGTATCAAGTATCAATGCTTTAACTTGTAAAAAATCCTTTTATTTGTTCAACATTATTTTTTCATTATTTTCTTATCTTCACTTTCGCATTCATCATCCTTGGAAAAGAGTTATGAAGTAATTCATTAAGCAAATCAATATTTATGTGTCCTTTTCTTATCTCTCTTAATTATACACGTGGAACAACACAACGATGCGCATATTATCGACCCTTTGTACCTTATGAAATAGTCCATTATTATTGCATAAGCTTATTATTGTACCTTTAGGATCAAGGATATCATTATACGACTTCCTGTTAGCAAAAAAAATGAATTATATACTTAATTTGTTATCACATTTTCGAATTAGTTTATCAGGCTTTTTTTTAAACAAGCCTTTTCGTCCATTTCCGTATATTTTCTCGAAAATGTTGGTTCCATTCCTTAAAATTATTTTCTTCCGACATTTCTTTCATTTGACCTTTGCGAAAGCGATTAGAATTGAGTCAATTCTAATTGACAGTTGTGTAATCGCTCGCTCGTTACGCGACTTTTATTCAATCATTATCTTCATTTTCTCTGTCTTCTTTTCCTTATCTTAGTGTCCTCACATTTTTTCATTCAGTATCATCTTATGCGGCTACTCTTTGTCTAACTGACATTGTCAATCTTCTGATTTCTATAGCAATAAAGGTTTATACAGTGGTGGAACGCCAGCGGTTTTCCAATGTAATTGCTAACAAATAGGACTTATCAGTGTTGCTAACAAACCATAAAGTATCATTAACTAAAACCAAAATTATGTACCTATAATCAATGTTCACTAAATAATAAATAATAATAAATAAATAAAATAAATAATAAATAATAATGTAATGTAATGTATATCAGTTTAAATCATAATTGGTCTGCATTTTTTATTGGTGGTCTAATTCGGGAAGTCATGTTAGTAGGCTGTTGGTAGGTTACAATTGTATGGAAAAAACGCAAGCGTACCTAATTATGTGGCCTCCACGTATTTGTACAACTACTTATTTTGGAAATATATTTACAATTGTGACATTTTACATAACATATCAAGATAGCTAAATTTTTCTCTCAGCTACAGTATTATTACCTAATCCATCCTTGCAAATATTATAAACATGAAGTAACTTTTGTCTGTTTGTTTCGCTTTCACGGCTAAACCGCTGAACTGATTTCGATGAAAATTGGTATGATGATAGTTTGAACCCCGACGAATGACACGGAGTACTTTTTTCCGCGATTTACCGACTTCTTCGCGGACGGAGGCGCGAACAAAAGCTAGGAAGCATATAAACCTTGTTTGTTATATGATCGATTCGTAACACCGATACTCTTTACTGGCCTCGTTCTTTAGTTTAGGGCCTGTTTCACAATCGACAAGTAAATTTATGTGCCAGTTAAAGTTGGCTCTCTCCTTGTCTATGTTCAAATGTAAGAAAAGGAAAGGGCTAAATTGATGTGTCAGATATGCTTTACTTGACGATTGTGAAACAGGCCCTTAGTTACACATTCGTTCTCTTTGATCAATATCCCCTTCTATATTTAGACTATTGGTGTTTCTAGCCCAGACGATAATATTAATTATGCTACTTGTAGGTATATGATTAAAACAGAGTAGGACAAGCTTTTTTTTTACCCGCGATACAATAAGAGGGATGTAATAAGTTTAACATGTCGATACTTAAATAGAAAAGTGGCACTATACAAAATGAATTTTCATTGCATTTAAATTCGAAACGCTATTAACTTAAAGTTTAAATTCGGACTGTATTTGTTTTTGAAGAGTGCCGCTTTTCTATTTAAGTATCGATGTGTATCTCTGTCTCTCTTTGGCATCGTAGCTCACAAACGGATGGACCGATTTGGAAGCGGTTTTTTAACCTCGTAAGGCCCAGTGTTCAATAGGATGTACATCATCAAGGCAATTTAATTTGAACTGTGTAGCAATGGGAATAAGGTTTATTTTCCTATCATCTTAATTTGAAAATGGCCTTATCGACGTAATTGAACTTAATTGCCTTGGTGGTAGATTCATAGTCCAATGTTTTTTTTGCAATTGTGTAAAATTAGGCAAAAAAAAATACAATCTTTTTCGAAAACAGTGCCACCTTCACTGCGCATTATTTAAAACGTCCTAAGTGTTGGACTTTCCTATCAGCAGGTCACGGATTATCCATTTATTAACTAATACCATGCATATATGTTTAAAATATGTTTTTTGACTATCGCGCTCTTCCTGTAATTATCTTATCAAAGCGGATTCTGCGACAAAATTGAGCAATAACCAACTAAGCTGAGTGTTAAGTCACTGAATAGTTATTTGTAAATCCTTTATTTGCTTTACTAATGTTATACCAAATCATTTGGTAAAATGAAATCGAATCAATTTCATTTATTTCATTAGGTACATTTAAACATTTTCAATAGATAGTTTGCATATATTGCGTTGATGAAAAGAGTGTGAGCTCGGCTGAATTTGATTTGTTTTTCAAACTGACATTTCGCAAAGAGATATTTCCCGCCGCATCATTTTACAAACCACAAAAATTTTACTTAATTATTATCAAGTTTAATATATCCAAAAGTATGGTTATTAAGATCCAGATCGCGGAACACCATCAACTTTAGCATAATATGTCGCCTCTTAATTTTCCTGCACATACATATTTTAGTTGTACAGGAAACGAGAAGGTACGATGATTTGTATGACGACGCCACACTCTTTTTTTTAAATCTTATTTTCCTTTGTTCTAGGAATGGTGTGAACGTGGAAGGATCGACCCACAAGCAAGTGGTGGATCTGATCAAGTCTGGAGGCGACTGTCTCACTCTAACAGTCATCTCTGTGACGCCTAAAGTAAGATCTCTGTCTTTTATAAGTTTTATAACTCTAAAGAATTAACTTTTTCTTTTCCCTCCTCAAAATGACGTAATTTTTTTCGATACTACAAGTTATTTATAAGCTATTATTACTCATGCCATTTTGACTCCTATAACATTATTCCTACCTAAATAATTAAACACCTGATGCCATTACGGTGAAGGAAAAACATCGTAAGGAATCTTTACAGTTTAGCTAATGCTCATTGTAGCGTGTTGTTCAAAAAAAGTGTGTACCCGTTTGCAGTAGTATGTGAAAACCATATTTGAGTATAACATAATGTGGTGTTTATTTAATTTCAACAGGAGGCAGAACGCTTAGAGCCATGCGACGACGGCTCAGCCCCAGTAGGCGTGATAGGAGGCGCGGCGAACTCCCGCGCCACCGTCTACCAGCGCTACGATTACACGGACAAGCGTTCCCTGCCCGTGTCTATCCCGGACTACCGCGTGGTGATGGAGCGCAACACGGGCCGCTCGTTCGTGGCGTTCAACGTGCACATGGCGGGCCGGCACCTGTGCAGCCGCCGGTACAGGGAGTTCGCGGCGCTGCACCAGCTGCTGAGGAAGGAGTTCCGGGGTGAGTCGAGGATCTGACGAGAAGTAGGATAGGGTTAGGGGATTAGGAGAGTTATTAAGAAGGGAGTAGGAGAGTTACTATGAGGAGATGAAGGGTTCGTATTAGGAGGAAGCGAAGAAGAACAGTTGTTGTAAGGAATCTTAAGAGGAGAATATGGATTAATGTATGGATGAGGGTTTATAGGAGTAGTAATAGGAGTAAAACGGTTAGTATGAGCAGTAGCAGAAATAGAAGTAGGTAAGCTTAATGCAAGAAGCAGGAAGAAATAGATTGCGAAAAGATATACAGGGAACGCAAATTGACCTAGGCCTAACTAAGTATTAGGCTTGGTCAAGCGTTCCCTGCCCGTGTCTACAATGCCATCACTGCAGCTTAGCGGTAGGTTAAAGGATAAGATGGTCGTTGCGATCCGGGCGTAGCCTGCATAAGGTCCAAACACTTGCAATCATGAAATAGCACTTCAAATTACAAATATTCACACGTCTGAGTCGTCATTGAAGACTCAGATGCCTTACAGGGGCGACTTCGCAGATCAGCTCACGGCGAATATAAGGGAAAGAGCTACAGCATTTATACGGTTCTTTCCTTCTCACCGTAAACTGAACTGCATAGCTAAGTCATGGTTGCTCCCAGAAAACAGATACCATCCTCGTAGGATGCGATGTTATTGGAACTTGTGTGATTATTGCAAATTAATGCACGATAGCGCCGCATCTGGCTTTGAAAAGCAATTGTATTTACATTCAGATATTCTCTTGCAAACAATGAATGTTATTCTAGATTATTTCGTTGTTGAATTAAAACTATCCCACGACATGGATATCAAAAATCGTTTATAGCATGGCCACACATAGCTCATGCATAGGTACTTAAAGGTGTCTACGCGTAGTTTTTAACTGACTGAAGTCCAATAATATTAATAAACAAACTTGACATTGTAACATACATTGATAAAATATGTATCCGTATTGTTACAGGGTTCAATTTCCCGAAGCTGCCAGGCAAATGGCCGTTCACGTTGAGCGAGCAACAACTAGACGCAAGACGGAGAGGGCTCGAACAGTATTTAGAGAAGGTATGATAATGTAGAATGTATTTTTATAGCATGGAAAAGCACACGTTACCTGACCTGATGTTAAGTAGGGTCTGACATCCATATACAAATGCGCGTCGCAACAGATGGAGCCTTAAATTTTTGAACGTCTCAGTCGGCAAGACTTTGCAACATTGAACAAAATGCAAATCGGACAAGATTAAAACCGATGGGAGAAAGAATAAAACATCGTCCCAATAGATGGAGCCAATGCTCGATATTAAAGAGCCACCATAAGTGTAACTTCTTATTTTTTTTTATATATGTTTTTTGATAATTTGTAGGTGTGCGCAGTGCGAGTGATTGCGGAATCTGACGCCGTTCAAGAGTTCCTCACGGATTCTGATGATTCTTCCAACCCCTCTCCGGTGGACTTAAAGGTAACCACGTTAATGATTTGTGTTCTATTCAAAATATATAGGGGGGATAATTGGGGTGGGTCAGATAAGGCAGCCGTAGATGTTTCGCGGAAATAACCATGAGACCTTTTCTAACTCTTAATACGTTGGTGGATGTCCATTACAAAGTCACCAAGCTCCCAGGTCATTAGACTTTATATAAGCCACGCCATGTACGACTACTTGTCACCTCGGTAAAATAGGGAGCAGGTCCTTATTTCACCATGTTCTACTTATTGAATATTCATCATAGCACAATGATGCAGTTCAAAATCGTATTTCGACCTCTATACATCAAAATCTACATTTCAGGTGCTCCTTCCCGATAAAGAAGTGGTTACAGTATCGGTATTGAAATCGACGAATGCCGACGACGTTTACAGAGCGGTTTGCGAGAAAATCGGACTGTCCAAGTCGGTGCAGAAGTATTTCTACTTGTTCGAGATCGTTGAGTATAACTTCGGTAAGTTTGGGTATACGTTTTATATCTTATTAATGATCATGGATAAGCAAAACCATTTCTTTATTGTCATGTTCAGGGCCATTAAATACAGGGTGTGTGTAAGGATTATGTAAAAAAATCGAGAAGATTTAAGTCGGGTGAACGAGCTGGCCACGAAATAGTGCCAGCCCGGCCTATCCACCTGACGGGGTATTCTCGATTTCCAAAATAACGTAGTCATCGTCAGCTGTCAGTAGTAAATCGTATTTTTTTTATTACAGAGCGCAAGCTGCAACCGAACGAGTGCCCCCACTCGCTATACATTCAGAACTACTCGACCGCGTCATCTTCATGCTTGGCGCTCCGTCGCTGGCTGTTCAGCCCGCAGCGTGAGGCTGCGTTGTGTGCTGACCCCGCCGCTGCCGCGTTTATCTTTTGGCAGGTCAGAATTTAGCTTTCCATCCATCATCAGACTCATTCCAATGAGTTGCGTCACAAAACAAAAGACGTAAGACGTTATGCCAATATTACCAAAAAAATCGTGATACCAAATAGTGATATTAAAAATAATCGTAATGTAACAGCTTGTTCCATGGGTGAAATTGTTGCTAAGTGAAGAATTGCTCCCTGTTTTTGGTGGCACCACTTACTGGGTAGACTATCAGTTGAAACTCGTCATCATCATCATTTCAGCCGAAACATGTCCAAGGACTTCTTCCTCTTCTCCACTGATCGCCCGATCGGTTCTGATACCTGCATCTAGCTCTCTTTGCTTTAGATACAGAATTACCCGATGGGGTTACCTCCGAAGCGCTATTCCCGCCACGTTTATCATCCTTTCTTATTTTTTTATTTAAAATTGGCTTTCGAAACTGTTAATTATATCATATTATAATAGAAGCTTGATTATTATGGAATCAGAGGCAAAAGTTTGCAGTTTGATGGCAGTTAGTCGAAATTAAATGTACTCATGACGATGAAAAATGGTCATGCTGCTCAATTGGTTAATGTAAGAAAAGGAGTTCCACAAGGTTCCATACTCGGTCCTTTACTCAAATTGTCATGAAATGCCTCTAAATTGTAGTAAATCACTATCGACCGACTTACACACATCGGCAATCATCAGTGCAAGCATCGCCACACGGTAGGATTATTTATGAATATACTTATTCCTATAATGCTGATGCTGTCCGAGCAGACCCTGCAAAAGGTTACTTTCCCTTTAATACATAAATTGTATCTTAGTCCTTCGCAGACTTGAAATTATTAATTAATATCTCGAGGTTGCAAATGTCTTTGCCTAAGAGCCCACTCACCATCAGGTGGCCTGTCTGTTTTGTATTATTCATGCCCTTAGGAAAAATCTACAATTTTTTTAGGCGGTGGAAGACGTGAACCGCGGCGTGTGCGTGGCGGGCGCGCGGCTGTACCAGCTAAAGGCCCTGCAAGACCCGGCGCGCGCGTCCGACTATTTGGCGCTGGCGCGCTCGCTGCCCGGCTACGGCGACGTGGCCTTCCCGCCGATGCGTACTGACGCCGCGCCCGCGCTCAGTGTGGCTATTGGTGAGTACCCACATATTATACAAGATCTTAGTGGATTATTGGAGTTTCTTATGGGTGCCATTGGGATGACACAAGGATCCCGGCTTAATGTTATTGTATCCCGGTAGTACTTTGCATATTTCGGTAGATCCTTATAGATTCTCGTTTGTACCGGTGGATCCTAGAGGATCCTGGAGAATCTTGGGTTCCGATATATTCTCGGAGATTTCTGAGGATCTTAATTGGATTCTATTGGATAAATGTGAATTTTGGGTTTCTTTTTACAGCTAGGGAATGCAAACTGGTTAAACGCTTTACCGGTTAACCGGTTAACCGATTTGATTTAGAATCGTTAAAAAACCACCAAACCGTTAAGTAAATCTTAAGATCGTCTGCTAATAATTTGTATTTAGAAGTTAGATTAGAATAAATGAAACTTAAGAAAAACAAAGGTCAAAGATGCGATCCCTGGGGTACGCCTGAGGGCACGATCCTGGCTGGGGACTTGAAACCTCGAACAATGATCAGTCTACTTCTATTCTGAAGGTTTGATTTGCACCACCTCAACAGAGAGTCGCAAATTCCAGCGTGTCCGAGCTTTTAGACAACAATACCATGGTTAACCACGTCGAAGCCTTGCAAAAGTCGGTCAGGATTTTAACGACTTATTTTAGATTCCTGCAAATTAGCGTGGATTTTTGTGGGTACCGGTAGATCCTGCTGAATGTCGGTAGATTCAAGTGAATCCTCGCAAAATTTTGGATCCTCTCGATTCTAAGTCATAGGTACATATTCCGTGAATCGCAAAGCGCTTGCGTCATTGCAAAACCCCTTCCAACTGTCTTATGGTGTCGTATGTCGCAGGCTGGAGCGGGCTGAAGCTGACGGCGGCGGCGGAGAGCGGCGCGACGTGCGAGGTGCCGTGGCGCTGCGTGCGCTCGTGGCGCGCCGACGACGACGCCGCCGCCGCGCGCCTCGCCTACACCGCGCACCACCGCCCCACCTCGCTCACGCTCTACACGCCCGTCGTGAGTCACACACACAAACAACACCAAGCAACACCAACCGGAAATATTCACAAAAATGCTCTTTGGTTCAGAGCTCGGAAACCGGTTAATATTTAAACCGGTTTTAATAACCGGTTCCGGTCATTGACCTCAAAACTGAATCTATTACTAAATCGGTTTGGTTAACCGATTTACTAACCGGTTAATTGAAAAAAAGCCGGTTAAATGAGAACCGATTTATTAAAAGAACCGGGTTTTCACTAATTTCGTTCTGATGAGCGAATTTAACCGGTTAATTAATTTATTTATATATTCCGATAACAGTTTAATTTAACAATTTGCCAAAATTTTCACTTCGCGCTGCTGTAAATATAGATAGAGCAACGTATCATATCTTTTATATACTAGCTCCAATTTTAGTGATTTTACGTTACGTTACGTCACTCGAAAATCAAGGTTAGCGAGGCGTGACTACGTGAGTCTGAGTTTAACCGGTTAATACAGATTTATAGCAGTTATTCAATTTCGTTCTTCCTATTTACTGGGATAAATAATTTAGTATTTTAAACCAGTTAACCGATTAACCGGTTAAGGGATCAACGAAATTATACCAGTTTTAACGAAGCATAACGGATATACAACTTTCTGGAATCTTGTGGAATACAATTTGAGAGGATATTTTAATGTTAGCTATTCAATCACGCATAATCTTGACACAGCACCGACAGTGTGATAACACATTTTTTTTCTTTTTGTTTACAGTATCAGTTTCTTTGCAATTGCATGGATAGAATAGCCGAGGAAATGAGCTGGGCGGACACCGGTGACTAAGGAACGCTGCCCGCGGAACCTCCAGCTTAGCACGTAAGCGCTACTGTATTATGCCATCAAAACTCCTAAATTGGTAGAAATTATTTTGACTAGCAACACTACTATAAACTCTTCTAATCAGTCAGAACGTCGCTTGATTCAACTTAACAATGCCACTCAACTGGTTTGAATTTAGAACGCTTCGTCAGTGTTGCTAGTGTAAAAAAATATTACTACTAAGGAGCGACTTGTAGTTTGTTATTCCTATCATTATTATAAAATATACTAATGTTAATATAATAACGTTTATTTATCTTGATAGTTAAAATATTTAGCTAATGTTGCTCTGAACATTGAATTACTTGAATTGTTAAGTATTTAGAAATGGTGTGGCCGCCTCGTCGATCTAGGAAGATTTAAAACAAAATGGCAGGTCTGTTGACCAATCTGAAGAGTTTAAGATCGAGTTATATGTAATCTTATCTTATCTTTTAAGATTCCTTAATACTTGTAAGACTTTTTTTTAATAGTTATGTCTGTCTTTTATAATAGGTCAGTGTTCCGTAGAGTTTTAATTCAAAGGCACTCCCAATATTACAACATTTTTTATATCCTACCTTTAGATTTAAGGGTCATTTTGTACTTACAACTATATATTATATTAATTTATATACCTATAAAGATTTCGTGGATAATTTATACCCAATGCATTTAAACAATTAAATTAAATATAAAATTCAATTATATAGAAATAATCGAAATTAAGTCTTAATTAAATGTAGGGTACTGCCATTATTGTCATCGATTAAAAGCTCTTTAATTACTTGTGTCGCTCTCTCTAAATTAATTTTTCATTAATTATAAAATGCAAAAATATCGCGAGTTTTAGTCAATAGAAAAATACTTTTTTTATGTAAACTGCAACAGAAGCAATAACGAGTTTCCTATGAATTATATTTTAATTGAAAGCCTGATAAAAATATTATAAGTAATTCAGAAATAAGAATTGTTACTTGCCCTAGGCTATTCAAATTTCTTTTCGCTAGGTAATAATTTACTAGAAATTTGGGTCTTGAACGGTAGCTAGCGTTTGTGATCTGTAGACCTATTTTCAATACATATCCTTGTTATTTGAAGTCAATATTTTCATATATTTTTTGTAAATATATAGTTTAGTGTTTTGTGTCTGTGTGTTGCTTAAAAAGTGAGCATGTGTAAGTAATTTTTTGAAAATCAAACGGATCCGAAATGAAATTTATACAATTATTAATCTTGTAGATTATTATACAAGTTATTGTTTTGTAAGTTATATTTATGTATGTTATGTGATAAATAATGCAGTATTTGTCTTGATTATAATAATAACCGCTCCATTTAAACTGTTGCCGAAAATCTCCATTCACTTAGATAAAAAAGGTGAAGAATGCGTAATTTTCCGCGTGCCACTTTTGAGGGTGTAGTGTGACAAATAGAGTAGATAGTAGTGGTGGCGCCACTGTCTATAACAAACACTTTTTTGTGTGGTAACTGTCAAGTAGTTTTGTATAGAAATTATAATTGTTTCCAGTAAAAATAACTGTTTTGTGTAATCGTGTGTAGTCTACACTTTTTGTCACACTATATTTAATCAAGTTTTATCAAATCATCAATATATTTAAAATCATGTTTTTTAAATAACGGTTTTTCTAGCAAATGTATGTAAATTAAATATCGCCTGTAATCCTGTAGCTTTTTTTATTAATTATATCTAAAATATGTGGATGTGTTAGTATAGCTTGTGCAGTATTAGATATTTGCGTCCCCTATTTGTTTTTTTTTTACTTTGTCAGTATGTTAAAAAAACCTCTTTATTTCAAAGGGTTTCCGCTAAATTAATAAATTCTGACTAGAATGCATTATTATTTTTTACTTTATTCATCTGTTATCCGAAAGTTTTTAAGACACAACATGTAAACCTACTAAGTATTTATTGTTATACATACTGAAAGGCGCAAAGATATCCTTCTTGCCAAAACTGAGATTTTTTGCTCAGTATGTAACTGTTTCAAAGTTACAAACAAAAAAAAAACTTCGCTTTCCATTGTTTTTATTAGTTAAAACTTTAGTATGGTCTGTGATAATAAAAAAAATATTTTTTCCACAAAAATCTGACTGTAAATTCTACTGGGGACGCACGACGCAAATTATTAGTGCCATTTGTTAGGATCTAAATTAATGTAAATCAAGTTTTGCTTGTCATTCTCTGCAGCTACATAAAAAATACTTGAGAGGTCTCTTGAAAAAAATAAGCGGCGTGATCGCTTTTTTTTCGTTGCTCTTGATTATTGAAATAAAATCCTACTACTATTATAAATGTGAAAGTTTCAATGTTTGTTACTCAATCACGCCAGAACGGCTGAACGGGTCTGGATTAAGTTTGGCACAGAGGTAGATTATAGTCTAGAATAGCACATAGGCTACCTTTTAATCCCGGCATAAATCACTGTTCCCGTGGGATGGCAAAATTACGAATTCTACGCGGACGGAGTCGCAGGCAGAAGCTAGTATTCTATACCTAAAAAAATCGTGGCTGTCTGAAAGATAACGTACAGCCTAAACCACTGGACCGAGGGTCTGGAAATTTGAATGAAAAAATGTAATGCCCGAGGGGTGCACTAGAAAAGGATTTTTCGAAAATCTGTCGCCAGCTGGGAGAAAAACGGAAATAACGGAAAACAAATTCTATGCGTGGAAAGTTGCCTGCCGTCCTTTAGTTGAGTTTAATTCTTAAATTAAATCTATGAACTCTCTGCATTAGTAGTATTAATAGGCAACATTTTGTCATGATGGTATATTAGGGTCCCGTACCAAAATGGTAAAAAAGGAACCCTTATTAAGTATTGTATAATTACGGAGATGAATTAAAAAAAGTTGAAGTTTACTTTTTTCTATTATATATTCCATAATTAATTATGACAAAATATTGCATAACACATATTTAACAAAATACACCAAATTAAATTAAAGAATTTTACTTATTTCACATCAATAATCAAGAAAAACAATAATATCCAACATAGCGGAAATAGCTTTTCTAAGACAGCTCTTAAGTTTATTACGCCCTATTGTTTGCTTGAAATACACAAACTTATAAATATTAAGCGTATGTTAATTCACTATTGTGTAATAACTAATAATATTAAGTTTTTTTTAATTAATGACAATGCAAAACTTACCTTAAAAGATCGACCATAGTATAAACTATACTCCATTTACTTTAACGACCTAGTATAGGCTTCTCTAACTCGCACAGTGTCATACAAATGACAAGGACAAAAGATAGAGGCAGGAAGCCAAGTGGGCGGCAACAAACGATAATCTTCTTAGGACTCGTTCACAATGGTATTTGAAAATAAAAAATTAAGGAGACATCGGTTGGTTTCCCTAACCCAGTCACAGATAAATGATAAACAATAAGTCGCAAGAAGGGAAACAAACGCGTCCGCACCGTACAGATGTAGGAGCCGACTGATTACCTGCTCCATTGTGAGCGCGGCTTTAGCGGATTCTCATTAGCCAATGCAACTGCACTTTTCCAGTACTAGGTCGTTAAAGTAACTGAAGTATAGCGTAAATTGAGATGCGTCAAAATCACTAGTTTTTATTTCATGGCGTTCTTTTGGACACGACCACACCAGTCGCAGCAAAAGACGCGTTTAAAAGTGACGCAGTAGACGAGTCACTTTGCGTCTGCGTATTTTAAGTTTCCGTGTGGTCAATCCTTATGTATGTCATATGGATGATATTGGTGTAACCGCCAGCTTGTTATAAGGTATTTTTGGGTCTTTTTTGGGATCCCTAATCCATTTGTCCTAATGCATCGTTTGTTCGAATTTTCGTTTAACCTAAAGCCATTTCCGCCTTAATATTTATTTTCTTTGTGTTATATTAAACCTAACCTAATCGCAGGTATTTTTGAAAATCTTCAAAAATTTCTGTCTGTTTAGGGCAAATGATAATTCGGACAAAGGATGTGTTAGGACAAACTTTATTAGGAATTCCGAAGGACCTGGAATTTTTATGTGAATTTCAGCCTCCCATGAACACGTCAAGGTGACAAGTACTTAGTCAAGTAAATTAATTATTAGGAATAAATCAATTAAAATTAATTGAGGGTTAAATTAGGCTCTAAAGCGGCGGTCTCGTGAAAACATGTTTAATTTTATTAAATGTATTGATACTTATTGTTATGTGAATACAGTTCTTAATATTAAAGGGAGTATAATATTTCTATTAGTTATAATTATACTGGTCTTAAAATGACGCCACGCTAGTTTCTTTTTCTTAGCCCTAGTGAAAATGGATACAAGTCGTTCAGGTGAAAAACGGTATAAGTCCAGTGTACTCCGTACATAATAAACACTTTTTTATTACGAGCTGAGTCGACTTGTATCAATTTACTAGCGCCACCATAGTCGCTGCGGTCTTTGACTTAACCGCTTAACAGTCCAGCTCGCAAATGAGTAAGAATTTTGAACCTTACGGATACTGTAAATAAAGCAATGTTATTTTCCCAACTGCATTACTTTAGATACTTTGGTATCCATACTGCCCGGTATGCATAACGGCAACCTATACCATTTTCGATTACTGTCAAAATGTATGGAATTGACATAAGTGCCCGTCCGTCAGCTTACGTCAATCCATTATAATCAACCCATTTTCTATAACGACAACGTTCGCCGAATGTATCTTGCCTAGGGCTATTGGACTGTAAGGGTCTCCCCAGACTTATCGACCTGAAATCGGCATGAGCCAGTAATAAAAAGTTTTATGTCCGTGCAGTAAGAGTGAAAAAGGCGTCGCTCGAATCGGCTCAGCTCGATTCGGCGTTACGAACGGAACGACGTCGTTATTGATGTTATTGCAAGGATGGACATAAAACTTTTTCTTACCGGCTCAAGCCGATTCCACGTCGATAGGTCTGGGGAGACCTTAAAGTGGTAATTTTATTTGTTATATTGGTTACTCACGATTAGTTTTTACTGCCATTCATATTTAATTAAAAAATTAGGAGTTCCGTCGACTCTGGATTCCATTACCAGATCTAAGGCAATTTAAATGAGACCACACCTGAGGTTACGCTTCTCATAAAAAAATATCTTTAAAGTCCATTGACACAATTGACGGAGGAATCGAGTAAAAAATTGAGTACCTCCTGATGTGAAGTCTGTTGAAAACTGAACGTGTGAAGAAGAAACGCGTGTTTTTTTTTCTACACAATCAGTTTTAACTGACAGTAATATACAGTTTAGTGAAAACTGATCGTGAACCTATGAAGTCGTTTTATTTTGTACGCTTTAACTCCCCAGGCCGCTGTACCTATTTATCAAAATCGTGCAATAATCAATACATATTCAACAAATCAATGATATTGTATATTAACTTAATTTGTATCGTAGCCGTGTTTGTCTGTTCTTATGTAGTTAATTTATGTTTTTTTATCATGTTCACTTAAGGTTTTTTATATGGTTTTTTTAATCAATGCTTACAAGTGTTTATATTAAAGAGGCTTACTGTTAGTTGTAAATGGTTATAAAAATACTTAATTTAAAAATAACACATGCCCCTGTTGATATTAATAATAATTGATAGTTCAGCAAATCTGTATGAGTTAATGGTACTTACCTACCTTGCAGAAGAATGCTGTAAATTCCAAAGTAAAGGACATATTTAATAAAAATTTAGAAAACGAAAACTTTTTCGTTAGGTATTTTATGGACATAGGAGAGCCCGCGGCAGCACCCCAAGATCGAAAGCATGGATTTTTTGTGCAATAAAGAGTTTACATACATACATACAAAAAACATTATTATGGCGAATACTCGACCTTTTACTAGGTAAAATGATTTTTTTACTGAACTATGATTGTTATTTATAAATACCATTTGATGTGACATCTCTCTCTGTCTCTGTAATTTACCAAATGATAGACGGTAATACCCTGCTTTTAAGCGTTTAAATTAAGGATCAGCTGACTACTGTTAACTTTTCTGTGCGGACATTGAATGCTTAAATTTGTTATTTACGGATATATTTTACAGTAAAATAAATTCAACGAAATTCCTAAAGGCGATACAACTAACAGTAAGCAATTGGTTTCAACTATAACTGATAGAATAACCTGATTAATTTAAATATTAACTATTGAACGATTTTTACCACCCACGGCGGGAGAGAAAAGCTAGAATTATGTATTATTGTCTCCCTCACTCGTGGATAGTGTTAACCGCTTCATATAGTAATTGACTCATATTCAACTATACTATACTTCATTTGTTTAGGAGCTTTACTAAATGTTAACAAACTAAAACGTGGCTATAAACAGCCAATCAAAATCGTTTTCAGCTCTGACGTATCATTGTTCTTCTTCTATTGGCTGACGAATTATATCACGTGGTTTTTTGTTTACATTTTAGTTAAGTACTTAAAGAAATGGAGTATAATTTTGCCTATTTCTTTTCCTGGTTAATAATTTTTAATTGAAAAAGAACTTGAACTTATGTTATTTGTTATACACATATGCCCTTTTTAAAGCTAACAACTAAGTATAAAAATATTAATGTTACTTACTGTAAAACTGTTATATATCTGTTACACTTGATCGAACTTTTGTATGAGATGCATTCCAGTTTGTAGCTTAGTTCCACTCTATACAGTAGTTAAGTGTGGTCACAGTTTGAATAAATGAAATTATATCAGTATGGATAGGTCTCGCTTAATAAAATGTAATACTGTACCTTCTTTGGTGTTTTATTTTTTACCTTATTTTACCTTTTGCTTTTGCGAAACTCACACATTATTTTTCTATAGGAGTGTCCCCACTGCGCATTCGCGTGTACTGACATTCGGCCCGAACATCGAGCGGTGTGTAAGCTTTGTAACGCTCGGCTCAACGTCCTCACCACTCGAATATTCGCGCGAATGCTCTCAGTGGGGACGCTCCTTATAGCAAATGAGAGGCAATCGAGCACACAGGCCACGTGATGGGAAGTGGGCCCCTGGTGTCTATACTACCATTGATTTGTACCATCAATGGTACTAGTGATACTACTATGTGTCCTCAGTACCATTAAAAGAGATGATCACGACATTTTCACAGAGTCGACGGAGCTCCGCTAGCGCGGAGCTCTTGCTTCTGGGTGGTTTGGCCCTTCGGGCCTGCTTCAAAACTAACATAACCTAAACCTACCTACCTATTTCGAAATTTGCGACTGGAAAAAAGACTAGTATTTCTTTTTAGGACACATAGTAGTATCACTAGTACCGTTGACGGTACAAATCAATGGTAGTATAGACACTGGGCTGAAGTGGGATCTGAGACCCATAGACAAATATCCAGACAACATTAACCCCCTTCCTATTAACGTTGAGTAACCGTGGTGTAGTTAAACCATGCTGTCCTTATCAGTCATTGTGACATTTGAATTTGACAGATGAGAACAAAGCAGGGTTTAGCTATACCACCGTTACTCAAAGTTTATTAGTAAGGGGGGGGGGATGTGTTGCCAAACCTGAGGACTAAGATGTAATGCCTCTGCTAGTAATCTGAATTGGCTTTTCTCTACTGAGTACAAATGTTACAGTACAAAGACTATGCCTGCATTCCGTTTCAAAATCGCAATTGCCTTCAACCACCACAAAACTTCTTTATCGAAACCGCCTACATTCTCTTCCAAGGCAATCAAATAACGACCACGTCGATCTAGATACAAGATTCAATTTTCAACAAACTAAAATATACATGCATCTTTAGTGTATGAAGCTAGTTAGCAATGATGGTTAATAATGAGGTTTAATTTAACCAGCTTCGCTAACTGGTCGCTCACGAGCTGATAGTTCAGTGCTGTGCCCGCGACGCCTATTGGAGCCAGGTTTGTGTTAAGTTGTTTGCCCTGGGCATTAAAGGCGTGCATGCGAAGGCCACCGATAATGTTCCTAAATCGTTTCAAAATGAAAGATATGAAAATCACGTTGTGGTGGGTCACGTGGGTATGATTCGTGGTGAAAATATTTGAGCTGTCTATTCGATCTGTTTACGCAACCAATTTGATTGAAGATCCTTTAGAAGAGATTTCTTTGAAGATCGAAGTTAGAAGTTACTTTAGCTCCATCTCTGTCACTCGTCTTTCGAGACTAAATTGAGAGAAAGGGATGGAGCTAACGTAACTTCGAACGATTTTCAAATTTGGGCCTCAGGGTTTATTTATTACTACTTCCTTAGGAAGCGATCGATTTTCCAGAATAAAAAGTAGGATCCTTTGTCCGTCTTCGTGTTAATTAGGTACCAAAATCCGCATCGATCGCTTAAGGCGTTAAACCGCAACGATTTTTTTGTTGTCTCTCTGAAATATATTGGATCAAAATGTGTCTAAAGTGTGTGACCTCTAGTCTACAGGTAAAGCGACACTTACCGCCTGTTTCACAAACGACAAGTAAAGCATATTTGACAGATAAATTTAACCCTTTCTCTTTCTGACACTTGAAAATAGACAAGGAGAGGAGCAACTTTAAATGGCAGATAAATTTACTGGTCGATTGTGAAACAGGCCCTTAGTTAAAGTTATAATTTAATTAGATAAAGTAAACTGCTAGTTCATGTATGGTTTATTTAATTAATAGACGTTTTGTAGTAAAAACAAACATGTTGACTACCAAGCGTATCTAATTATAAAAAAATGTAATCTAGGTTACTAAAACAATGTTTTGTTACTTTTTCAGTTTTTTGTCAGTTTGCTTTATCTCATAAAAAATATGACTAGCGAGCACCTTGTCTGCTTCGATACATTTAAAGGTGGCTCGACACACAATCGAATTTATAATAAATTAAAATTTTAAAGCCTTAGCAATATTTTTATTTCGTTGGATTTTTTTCTTGACCAACCTTTAGAACTAAATATTGTGCTACGGCTTTACAAATTTGCTTAAGTGCTGTGACGTCAAACTGTGCTAAAATGGTTACAAATAAAGCCTCTGAAATCTAAGAAAGAGCTGGTGCAGTTCAGTGCCAGAAATACAATTTGGCTTAGTTATGTGGCTCCAAATAGAGTCTTATGGTTTGGAGAAGGCGCGGATAATCTCACGTCCTGCGCGTTAATTTGTTAATAAACTCAATTCACATATAAGGCGTGCTTCAAACGACTAACTAGAGTTACCTAGTTGACGGTGATTTTGTTAAAGCTGTTAATGGATGAAAATTAGTCAAAACCATTAAGGCCCGCTTGCACGTAAACGTTAACCCCAGGTTAACCCTAGGTTAGCTGGTTAAATGTCACAGTTGAAGCATTAATAAGAATTTACAAAATAATCCCAACTAAAATTATAAATGTGAAAGAAACTTTGTCTGTTTGTTATACTTTCACGACTAAACTGCTGAACCGATCTCGATGGTTATAGAAATAGCTTGAACCCCAGGACTTAGGGTAATTTTTACCGCAAGTTCCTAAATATTTATTAACGACTTCTACGCAGAAGCTTCTAGTAGTATAAGTAGTAGTTTATAAAATGTTACATTTACTTACTAAACGTATTTTTGGCAAACGAACGGACCCCGGGTCAAACGCAGTTTGTAAACGCCCTAAGGGAGTGTAACAGTCGTAGTCGCGGACGCGAAGCAGACAAACACTTCCTCTCCAGACTAGCAGGGATTAGTTACTATCCGCTTGCGGTCGAGTAACTGGCACGATAAATGTAACCACCTACTTGACCTTGCGATAAGTACCCAGAAAATGACCTTGGACGAAAATAACTAGGAAAATTACTAATGGTTTCACTAAAAGGACTTTTTGTTGCACAAAGTAAAGGAAACATTATTTATTCTGACTTGAATATTTTATGGCCCCTCTACACGTTGGCGGATCATGGGCATGCGTAAGGGATGGAGCAATACGTAAGAGTGAGCTGCAATAACATGTTGCTCACTCTTACGTATTGCTCCGTCCCTTATGCACGCCCAATGCCCATGATCCGCGAACGTGTAGAGGGGCCATGAAATGTACCTGATCTCTCATCTTATTTCATCCAGCAGGGCGTTCTCGGACCTTTTTTTTTTCAGGCTGGGAATATGCTTTTTCAAATACCTAACCTACCACCTGGGCCCGGGAATCACTTACCGAGAGTGGCCGGAATACCCAGTGATTCTCCCCCCACGCCGTTGTTGGCGAGGACCGCAGGTTCTGCGTGCGCATTCGACTATGACGGCCTTCTGGGACCCACTTCATAGTATAAATACTATGCCCACTTTGACCCCGTATAATACGAAACGTACTGGTTTTGTCACGTTGATATTCCTTTACCTTATGAGCATAAGCTACGCCATATAATGAGAATAGGCAAGAACAATGATTATGTAAAAGCAATGGCTACCACCAAAAGCATTTGGAAGTTGGAAACCTCATTGATACATGGCATGGCATTGACACGTCAAAGTAAACAATAACCCATAGTAAGCTCTCATCTCTTTGGTTCTCTCGTCTTTTGACTCCTATCTGAGCCAACATCAGTTTATTAAATACAACCCTTACTAAATGTAGAGTAACCGTGCGGAGTAGCTAAGCCACGCTATCTTTATTATAAGGATGTACCTCTTTTAAATATCAAATTGGAAAAGACATGTAAAAATAATATTTTTAATAAAGAAATATCTGAATCTGAATCTTACGTACGAGTATACAAATAGAGAAACATATACCTAAATACATTGAAAACGTCCAAGACTCAGAAACAAATAGGTAGGTACCTATAGCACTCATCACACATAATTATTTGCTTATATCAGGAATCGAAGCCTGGATCGCTTCGTAGGCAGGCCACTAGCTAGACTAAACGCGTCGTCAAATATAGGTACAATGATAGAGGTGATTTTAAAGCAAACGAAAAAATCTTTGATTGATTTACAGTACCAATGTACAAGGTTCAAACTTAAAAAATCCAATTACACTTTCTGCACTCTTTTGCTATACTGCCAAGTGGATAGAGCTATTACACTGGCCTTTGCGACGTAACAGAATAACATAGCAGACGAACCTTACCTCATTTCGCTCAAGTAAAGCAGATCGTAATGAGGTGGTGCGAAGCGCGCACTCCGGCGCACCTCGTGATTTTCCGCGAACTGGTACGAAACCGATTAAAAAAAAGTGTTTAATTGGTGATTGATTAAAGTGTGTTCTGTTTTTAGTGCCGCGAAAATTCAAATTTAATTTATATTTTTAAATATAAGGTAGGTATTAGTTTGTAGGCATCTCAAAAACAACATTAACCTATTTTGCATTTGTTTTGTGACTTAATACTTACTTAGTGAACAGTTTTAATTTTGATATCAAAATGTGTACTTTACATTACAAAACAACTTGATTTCTTAGTGCTAATTTTTTTGAAATTTGAATAGCTATTTTGTTAATAAATATTCTTAAAAAAGGTAAAACATTCAAAATATAAGAAATCTAAAAACTTAGCATGCTTACAGCCGATATGAAAATTGTAAACAATTCTACAATCAATGCAATAAAACGTGTCGGAACGAACTAGGTACCTATTACTTCAAGTTAATATTATAAAACTCAATAAATACGAGTACCTACCTAACTTCATCAACGTAAAATTGTGTTTGTAATTTTGGAGATCGTTTAACATAAAAACAAACAAGGGAGAAGTCAAAACTTGTCAAACTTTTTATGACCCTCAAAAGTGTTAAATTCAAAATACCCAGACATAGTAGCGTTAAAAAATACCAAAAATAATCAATAAATAAAGTTTCCAAGATTAAACATTGTAAAGAATTTATCGCACTCCGGTGTACTTATAAGTTATTTAAAGTTTTTCTTCTTATAATTTTAGAACAAAACACATTTTAATTAACGACGTTAATAGTCAAAAACGCTAAAAATCTAATTAAAGTCTCGTTGGGGATCATAAACTGTGTCATAAAATTGAAAACGCCAACAGCTGACCAGAAAATAATAGTGATGTGGGGAGCTCAAGACTGAAGTGTTACTCGTAACCGTGGACTGAAAAGGTAAAGCATTATTTCATTTTAAGTGAACTATCAAATAAATCTATCATACCAACCTGAGGGCTTATTGTCTAACGCACTCGCAATCGCAACCGGCTTCAAAATGGGGCAATTGTTTTCATTTTGTATGCAGACAAGCCTTCGATTTTCAATATGAAAACGATCGTGATTGCGAGTGCTTTAGACAATAAACCTTCTGGTTAAAATATTAGGAAAAGGCTGCATGAGGAAGACATTTGCCCTGCGGTGGGTGAATGTGGGCTGACAGGGTGAAAGGATGAAAATATGTACTTACATTCGAAATCAAAACTAACTGTAGGTACATTTTAGTGCCTTGTCACAGTGACATTACCTATACCTATACATATTCATAGCTATCTATAGAAAACTGATTCTAAATCACGTGTCGTTTTTGTAGAAGTATACCTTTACTCATCACTATACGATTTTTCCTTAGAACAATTTAGTAAGTACCACTTATCGCAGTAAGGTCGCATTCCCTTTGTAGCACTATAAGTAGCAGAGTAAAACATAAGTATCTCGATAAAGCTAAAGAGGATACACTTCTACTGCTATTACCAACTCAACATATCTAAACCTAAGATATTCGTGACATATATGTCGCTTCAGTAGGTAAAATAATGCCCTGCTAAGCCAATGAACATTATCTCAGAATCGATTGCCAAAGTAGATTCAATCCTCTCCTGGTAGTTATAAGGTTGTGATTTTTACAGGAGTGTTGTTTGAGATGGTACTATTTGGCTTAGCAGGAATACGTTCTAAACCTGGCATTCACTACCTACTGCTCCAGCAAGCCGAATAGAGCAGCGCTGCGCCAGAATCGATCCATGTATGTCAAAACTGTAGCGTTTAAAAGTACTTGGCGCGGTCCGTTAGATTTCCACATGGATGCAAAGCAAGCGCTACGCAGCGCAATCCGAATGGAACTATCGTGAATGTTGAAATTCTACGGTGAAACACGCCACGCCTGCACGTTAAGCCAAATGGCGTCGTCGTGAATGCGCTCTCAGGCTGCCATTTTCTAATCCGTGATGCCGCACCTTTGTAGCGTGGCGTGGCGCGCCCGTGGATGTGGTCAAAATATTTAGACCATCCACCCATCCATCAATCGCTGAGACAAACGGCGCGTCCTCAAAAGGTTTTAAATAGGTAAATAACATTGTTGGGATGGGCATGGATTTAGCAATAAAATGTCAGAACCAGTTTTTGAGGTCGATCACGTGCTAGGGAAATAGTAAAGTAAGTCTATTAGAATATAAACTTCCAATTTATTACTTTTGCAAGGTTCAGAGGAATAATTATTGACAATGACGTGGGCTTGTGCCCATTAAGTGGGCAAACACGGAATAATTAGATTTATTTATAAAACACTTGACTCTCAATTTTACTGATCTATTTGTCTTGGTAGTTAATATTTAGATATTTTTTGGTTTCTGTGGAATTTTTCACTGGACGCTTATGGGCATCACACAGTAGATAATATTTGCTACTAGCTTCTGCCCGCGACATCGTCCAAGTATTGTTAGTTATTCGGCCATCCTGTGTTCCGGAGGATTTTGACTACCGTTATTTTCTTCGAGAACTTTTAATTTTCCGGGATGAATAGTAGCCTATGTTAATCCAGGGTATAAGCTATCTCTATTCCAAGTTTCAACCAAATTCGTCCAGCCGTTACAGCGGAACCTTCGCATTTATAATATTTAGAATTATTTTGAATCTTTAGACTTTCTTTACTAATAACTAGTACTACGGGTATTAAGTAATTATTTACTCCTCTCAAATTCAAATGCTCAGATGTAGTGCATAATCAAACGAGATTATATTTTGTCGCATAAATTCATATTAGTCGCGCTTGCGAAAGCAAGATGAATACCAACTTTTCAGACCAAAAATGATGTTGACTCACTAAATCTGTACGTATGTATATTAATACGTACCTAGGTGTATTGCATCCATCTAGCTCCGTTTTCAACTACTCGAGCTAGGTACAGCTGTAAACTAAGGGTCAGTTCACACCGAGACGCGACGCGACGCGACGATACCAGAAGAGGCCAGTGACTGTGCGCGGCGCCGCGCGACGCCGCGAGGCGCATCGTAAAATCGTCGGCAGCACGACGCCTCGCTGCGTAGCGAGACGCCGTGCGGTGCAGCGGGACGTGTCTACTCGCCGTGTCCCCTGCAGTTTACCATTTGCAAGAGAGAGAAGAGACAAGTCGCGTCGGCGGCCTCAGGCTGCGCCGCGAGGCGTCTCGAGGCGCAGCGCTGCGTGGTATACCGTATTCTTAATTCTTACAATGAAATGTGTACCTTTTCGTGTAGTAAATAAAGTATATTTTGAGTCGCTCTATTAAAAATGTGTAATTTGAAAAGTCCTGACGAAAAACCTGACATTTCAATAAAAGTCCGGACTTTTTAGTCACAAAATTGTAACGTTACTCACTTGTTTACAGTAGGCATTTAATATGTAGTTCTATTATTCATATTCCATCTAATTACTAGAGTTTAAATGGGATGGGACTAATCCGGACGGATGGTAACCCAACCCACACCGGAACATAACAATGCGAACAGCTGCTTGGCGGTAGATCAAAGCATAAGATTACCCCAATAGGTAATTCTATTAATGAAGGTCAAGTGGTAGTTTGGTATAAAACACAGGATACGAGAGATCTCGCCGTGTAGTGAATTAGGCCAGATATAACGTTATCAGTTTGTCCGTCAAGGCCGATCGCCGCCACGCCGGACGTCGGATGCAGAAGTAGCTGTACACTTTAGTACCTTGTCACATTAACGTGTTAAGGTGACAGCGGTTTGAATTTAGTATATCACTAGCTGGGAGAAATTACTATGGTTTGGAATACTGTGGTTATCGTCCTGTTATATACTCTTGAGTGATAAACGTAAGGGCACGATAAAAATCAGAGGAAAATCTCACACGAAATGACAGATGTAGAGCATAAATATCTAAATTTATAATTCCAAATAATAACAAAACCGAAAAAAATATAAGGCCGAATCATATCCCGAATTTAATATTACCGTAAGTATATTAAAATCATGGAAACTGGTTTGGCGAATATTATTTGTACAAAAAAGTGACATTCGTGAATTTGCTTTCCTCCAAAATTTACAATTCCTAATTTCTTGTTACGAATATTCCCAATCCAGACCGGTAAAATGAAAATTCAGAATTATGACCGAAAAACCCGAATTTACGCATACATCGTACGATATTTTTCTACCCTGGCCTAAGCTGTAAATTAGGTGCGACGACAAGCGCAGCGGGAGGAGCGTGAGCTTAAGTTGCGACCACAACAGCCGGCGAGCGCCAGAATTAATCTATATAAAAAAACCGATAAATTATTAAAAAATAGTCAAAGTCAAAGTCAAATATCTCATGAAAGGTCGGCTATATCTAGATGCTTTGGCAAATACTCAAACCTGTCTTTCTGGATCAAGACCTCCCTGTCCAAAGGGTTCGTCTAGCCAATAACTATACCAGGAGCATTCCATGGTTATGTAATCGACATTCGTACTCAATTTTAAGACTTTACAGCTCTCGTACTCCTTTCATTTGAGGTTCCGTCTTTTTTTAATAATAAAATATCAAAGCTAAATGTGTACTTAAAAAAACCCATGAACTACTTTTGACATTATGTCTAAGTTCGTAAAGAAACTAGGTGTAAACCAAACGTCACGTAAGCGACAGCAAGTCGACCTAGTCTGAAACAGGTGATATTTTCGAAAATGTTAGCGAAACACGAGGCAAAGGTGAATTAAAAATAAAATTAAGTTACCGTTTTCATGGAATGCTCCACCATAAGTTTTTCTTTTCGTAGAGATGATCGAACTACTATAGGACTGAATGGAATAATTTTATGTCAACGAGAAACAGTGATACCAGCTTGCAACTAACGTATCATCGTGGCTGTGACCATCCCTTCACGTAGTCCTCTGGATTAACTATCCTTGGCCTGTAAGTTTTTTCTATTCAACCAATTAACGTGGTAGGCCAGAATTATTTGCATTTTTTCTAATTTGGTGAGCAAAATTTTTTGGCTCACCCTATATGTTTGTACAATAAAATCGTCAACATAACCAAACATAAAATGCAATAGCAAGCATTGCTAGTATAAAGACCTACGCTGTCCCTCGGGTGTGCGTGTGCGCACAGGGCCCTTTGTTCGCGCATTTGCATCGGAATGCGCGCATGACCGCGTCCAAAGCGAGATGAGTATCTTAGCCGCTGTGAAGGCTGTCATGTAAGTACTAATGATACATATGTATATGTGCATGAACAGTGAACAACTTTAATTGTGAAGTTGCCATGGATAGAACCTTGTCATCAGGGTAACATAAACTATCGGTAACCTACCGCAAGTCCGAAGTTTGGTTTCCCAACTGTTTAGTTTGTCGGAATATTCTTAGCGACCTAGCTACGTGTTTTATGCAACCAGAGTTGCTAATTTCTAAGTGCTTCATGTTATTATAGATGCTTTTTTTATTTTGTAAAATCGTAATGGCAGGTTTTTTTTGCATGGTAACCTAAAAAGGGGAATAATGTACTTAGCAACTTAAATAAACTAAACTATAGAGCATTTTGGAGCATTTTTGGAAACTATAGTAGACAAGATAGTTTTTTCTGAATCCATTAACATTTCAAAATGTGTCAAAAGATAACCTAGTAAAACAGTAACAATTTTTCAATCAATAACGATTCTGGAATGTTAAAAGTTTTCAGTTAAAAATGCATTTCTAACTCATGAAAATTCGGACAAGCGGTGCCTTATGACAGCGTCAACACACGAGAAAGAAATTATGACAAAAGCAGTCATTAGCTTTCTGCAACAGGATTTTAATATAGAGTCTCAAAAATTTAAGTTGTAAAAAGCCCAAATACCTACTTGACATACCTGGGTACAGGTTTTCAGACCGACTAGGGCCCATGATCTTCGCTGGAAACGAGCCTACGGGAACCTCTTAGCAAAATGTTACGGCTCTGGAATGATGGAACACAACACACATTCCTTACAGGCATTGTTTAAGTAAAGGTAAATATCCCCATTTGCTGGGTTCTATTGAAGCTAAAAAAAAGCGAACGTCTTTTAAAGTTCGAGCTGAATTAAAAATAATATAATATTTTACTGACATGAAATAGGTACAAATTGAATTGAAGTTCCTGAAGTCTGAGCTAGGTCTGATAAACCTGTGTTACAAAATTCAGTGTCCTCTATAATTATAGCAAGTGTAATATGATACCCCATTGATTCTAATCGGTCCATTATTCAGAAACGAGAGTAGAACCTCCGAGTTTTGACCACATACCTACATACAGTAAAAATCGGCGAAAATCTAATACAAAATGACCTAGTCCCACACTAAGCTCTAGGATGCTCTAGGCTTGTTCTATGGGCATAAGACAACCATAAAAATGTTTATACTCGAATAAATAAATACATAGAAAACCTCCAAGACTCAAACACACAAATATTTACCTATACCGAGGATCGAACCCGTACCGCTAGTTTCGTAGGCAGGGCTACTACCAACCATCTGCGAATCGCGTCGTCAACATACATACCATTCCTCCCCATGAATTTATTATTATTCAGGGCGTGGCTATTCAAGGCACAGAGCCTAGTATCACTGCGACCAAGATTGATCTATTGTGATCGCCACAGCCTACAGTTCTCCGCTGAGTCCTGTTATTGCGAGGGATTTCAGGACTTTGTTGGCGCCGAGAAGCTTGATCTCCTCTGGGCACATTAGGTGCTTTCCCAGTGAGGAGCTACGGTGTCGCATTAAGGCCGGGCAGACGGTGAAAAAGTGTATAGGCGTTTCGTCTTGCAGTCGGCAGAGTCTGCACAACCTTGTGTCACATTTCCCAATCGTCTGTATATGCTTGTTTAGGCAACAGTGCCCTGTAAGCGCCCTGACCAGAGTGCGGATATTGTTCCTACTTAGCGCTAAGGCCTCCGTCGATGCCTTTTTGCTAAATGCTCTTATTAGTCAGCATATGTATGCTGACTAATAAGAGCAGACTGTTAAACTCATTTACCTTCTTTTAACTATGCACAGTCGGAGGCAAAATTCCTCGCTTACATTAATATTATTCTGAATTTACATAACGCGGCGATTTGCGACCATCAGCAAACGAGTTGAGAATGAAGATAACTCGAAGCGTTTTACTGAACGACCACCATTACACTGCAATTAGGAAGTGAATCATTTGAGTTCGCTAAAAAAAGAATGAGATTTCTCAACAAATAAACTGTCAAGAAAACAATTTTGAGTTTCTATCTTATATATATATAAAAGGCAAAACTGACTGACTGACATATCAACGCACAGCCGAAACTAATGTACCTAGAAACTTGAAATTTGGTACAGGGGTTCCTTTCATGATGTAAGTGAGCACTAAGAAAGGATTTTCCGAAAATCGACCCCCAACGGGAAAAAATGGGGGGAGTAGCGGGAAACTAATTCTACGCGTACGAAGTCGCGGGCGTCCTCTAGTCTATACATATAAGACTTTTCCGTCGGACGTCGGAAGGAGTCGTGGACAGAATCTAGATAGATAGTCTACTATACATATCCATCGTTGTTTTTATCATATCTTCCCTTCTAGGAACGCAGTATAACAACAGAGCTTTGCTGTTTACCCCAATAGTTAATTTCTGTACATAAAACTCTTTCGTGTGTGACTGAGAGACAACGCAAAGCCTAAACCATTGAACCTAGGGTGTTGTAAATATGGGGGAGTATTCCAAAGTGCACAGAGATTTTTTTTTCAAAAATCGTCCCGTAACGTGTTGAAATAATGGGACTAGCGGAAATTAATTCTACGCGTAGGGAATAAATTAAAGCATTGCCTCTATTCTAGGTGGTAAAAACCGTATCGTTTTTGACTTGTTATGGCATTGTCATTGTCGATTAACATTTAATATCGTTTTGTTTAATTGGTACTAAGTCTGATACCTTATTTTTGTATTCTGTTATAATTTTCTTTTGTAAATTTATTATAAGTATTTATTTCGAAGTGTCAATAAACATATTATTATTTAACATCAAATGATCTTTACCTACCTGCGGCCCATTTCTTAACAGAAGCCTAAATTAATGCTTGACTCAAACTTGGCCGGCTTTTTTCTTTTGATAATTTGATCTCAATTGTTTTAGGCATTTAAGTAATAATATTTAATCTGAGAGTGTTATCATCTCGTTAGCTTATAAATAATATACTTACATGAAACAGGAGGAAGGAAAAAATACGCATAATATATTCAACTTCTGAACTTTAATTAGTAGAGCTAACTAATCATTCCAAATACAGACGTGTTTTTGCGTATCAATAACAAAGTTTTAAACCTGGTCATTTAAATAAGTCTAATGGCGATTTATTTTAAGAAAACAATCTAATTTACTGCCATAATGTACTGAAGCAAAACGACGAACACAAGTGTATATTGTTAAAACCAATTAAGACGCGAACGCGGAAATATGTGCTGTAGTTAAAACAGTTGTGGTCTAGAATTGAATGGACCGAGGCAAGAGACATTTAAAAACAATTTGAGTTCGATACTTTTAAATGCAAAAAGTCGGTATTGAATTGTAGACGGTCGGGCTCATTGTTTTGTCTTCAAGAGCTTATAGCTGACGTTTTAGCGTGCTATAATGAATTCTTGCTTTGTGATCATTTTTTAAACTAGGTAACTTTTTAATGATTGTTAATTAGATTGGTATGCGAATAGTGCGAATCAGACCCAAGCGTGGAATCATCAGTGTTAAACAAATTAACCGTAAAGTGCGCTAACGTAGCCCGTGACTGCGTAATTGGTTTTTGAATTTAGAATCAATCGTGATCTATTTTCATTGGACGTTCGATTTGGTTTAATTTGAGTTCGGATTTGGAACAATTGACTATTTTAAGCAGTTTGTTTAAAAATCATAAGTGGCCAGTGATCATTGGTATTTTTGTTATAAATGGTTTCCAAAATGAATTTCGACTGCGAATCGGGATGTTCAAGTGAAAATGTCAAATGTTTTTGGTGTTTATTTTACGTGGATTACATAATATATGCCATTTTAACTGTAGTGTTGCTGAGCCTTTTCATTTACTTCTGTGTAAGTTATTAGACGATTTGAATACAATGGGAGGCAGTATGGTGATTTTCTGCAAAGACGAGCAGTGTAAATACTACGTTATGTTAAGGTAAGAGATATCAAGTCGCTACCTGCTTGTGTTTTCAAAACTATTTTAAATAACCCTTAACATCTATTGATGACGAGATAATCTAGTTGGTTGAAACTTGAAACTCTGCCCACGAAGAAGCCCTTACCGGGATTTGAACTCGGGACCCTTATTATAGCTTCGTAGGCAGGGTCACTACCACGGAATAGAAAAAACAGTGGAAGTGGCATGAGCTTCGCTTAGTATCAGACCTGTTGTCGCCAATACTCAAACTATCATAAAGACAACACGCCACCATGGAAAATGTTTTTGGTGCGGCTATCGTTTTTAGACCCCAGAATAGCACAATAAGGAATGCTTCTGGATTTATTTACTATTTTAGAAATATTGAAATATCGAAATAAGCGATCGCGGCAAAAGTATGGTAGGTTACGCGGAACTACGCATAACTATGCCACACGTTACACGCCCACTTGACACTTCTACTGTTTTTTCTTTTCTATGGTCACTACCAACTGTACTTATACAATTAGTTGCGAGTTAGTTACGTCTAGAAATGTCCATTCATTGTTGTGAACCAGATCCATTAACCATTATAATATAACAGCCATGAATGGGTATTTTAGGCATACTTAAGTGATACGTAAGTTACCTAGGTACTAAAAATAAAGGAGTAGCCGCATACAAACTTTTGAACCAAGTCCACGCACAAATTAGTAGTTTGTTAACTATAGGGATGAAAGTGATCAACTGTATCCTGGGGCCTAATATGGCTGCGTAATAAAATGTGGATAACACATCCGTGGCAAAATGTGGATAAAACATCCGTCACTTTCTAACACATAAATAATTGTATAAGTACAAGAGTGACGGATGCTTTATCCACATTTTGTCACGCAATAAACGCAACCATAATGGGCCCGCTAAGATATTTAGGGTGCAAGAGCGCTAGTGAGCAGTGCACCTTTAGTACGAGGGTGCATTTATTGATACTGACTGTCACCCGTTCAACACTCTACTTTTCATTTCGGCTGAGAGGAAAGGAAACAAAAAGATGGTATGTTATTGTCACGAACTTAGTCTTTAGGTTTTGTCATACGAAAATTATGAGTATCTACCTTGACACAATTTCAAAACGAGTTTTAAAAAAAACCTAAGTTATTTCCTAATGGCTGCATAAGATTCTTCCATGGTTCTAACAAAGAGTGAAAAATAGCTTAGTCTTTGACCAATTCCTTTTTCAAAATCACTTTGTGCCCTAAGGATAGAAATGCCATTTTCAGCGGGCTAATTAGATTTGGAAATCGTTATTTTCCGAACAGGAGAGATGAAAAATAACCTATTAAACGTTACAAAAGGAAATATATACTAATTCTTGTTACTTATTTATAAAAGAGAAAAATATTTTAAATGTCTAATTTTGACTTTGTTAAAGGCAAAAGCGTGTGCAAAATAACGGTCGCTTGTTTCTAATCTTAATAAAACGAAGTATAACTTTGTTCCTAATTATGACGTCACAGAACACACATTATGACGTCACAGCGCATACAGAGTAGGACGGTAGCTTATCTGTAGCGATAATCTTAGAGCAAACAGTGATTATCTTGTATCTTGTATGCCCGGCCTTGTCCAGAATATCTGAACGGAATATACTTACTTATACTATGTGACTTGACACGTAAAGGTACTAAAATTGTGTTATTTTATACTGACGCAAAAAGAGTGTCTGTGATCTGTGTATAGGTATGTGTAAAGCCGGGGTCAATAGAAACGTCAAAAGATGTA
Organism: Acleris cristana; assembly: GCA_948252455.1. Lineage (NCBI taxonomy): Eukaryota > Metazoa > Arthropoda > Insecta > Lepidoptera > Tortricidae > Acleris > Acleris cristana. The sequence continues at coordinate 14,582,236 of OX411788.1, read as the reverse complement.
ATCAAATCAGTACTGTTTGACACATAACCTCAATATTTATTTATTTCTGCATTTGAATGTAGATAAAAGTAACAAACATGCGTGTAGATCATTTATGGTGCGTTCCTATATTCAAAACCGTGGGTAGAGTTGTGACGTCTCGTTTTTATACGTACAAAATGTGTCAAATTTTAACGTGACTTCACAACTCTATCCACGGTTTTGAATATAGGAACGCACCATAATATTATACCTCACGCGATGTCCAAAAATACGTGATTCATTATACACAAACTTTGCTCCGCCGGAGCCTTGTGGTTCAGGGTATTGATTCTCTCAAACGCAAAGGTGAGCGAATGCAGGAGTGAAGTCCAAGCGGCGAGTTTAAGTAGTCCCGTCAGAGCGAGCAAAACACATATTAGCGCGTGAATAGCCTTATACGTTCGAGAAGCCATGCTGCCAAATTGAATACACGCGCTGAAATGTGTTTTGTTCGCTTTGACGGGACTACTTAAACTCGCCGCTTGGACATCACTCCTGCGTTCGCTCACCTTTGCTTTTGAAAGAATCACTACCCAGTAATGCGGCGGCGGAAAAAATCTATCTAAAGAGCAGTGAAAGTATACTTTAATTGATTAATAACAAAAAGACTTAGAGGTTCTGCCAGTTTCAGGGTTCATTAAATATTCAATTTCAGGGGATCCGTCCCTAAAAAAGATTGAAAAGGGCTGTATGGGCTTGTGTGTTACAATGTGGCCTATTATTCCACATTGTAACAAGCCCAGCAGTTTTCAAACTTTTTTACCGTGATAATGCTAATTGCAGACAAACAACATTAAATATTTACAAAGAAAATTAACTAAACAGTGTCTTGCGTTTTAAATCAACTAATTACTATAATCTGTTTCATCCAGGATGAGTCCTGTGACAGCCGTGTTTCGTAATTTCAATCACTTACTATACTCACATGCGAGGTATTTAAAAATAGGCGATTAATTATTTAAGTTCCTGAACGGCGTCGCTGGGTGTGTACCAATTTAGTTTTTATGTAAAGTTAAAGAAGCAAGTGTAATACGTGTTTATATGAGCTGTCACAGAACTCATCGTAGGTGAAAAAGAGTGTAGGTGTAAATAGCTTAACTATACGGTTTTGTGAATCGATTTGCTAAACGACCAACCGAACGACGGCTCAAGACACATGAAGAGTAAATCCCCGTTAGAATAATCATAGATAAATTATTATTATTCATCTATGGTATTAGTGAATAACATAAATAGTAAATACCTTATCGTGCTCACATTCACTTACCGCTTTTTGTAGTAAATCAACTTAAATGTGGGATTTCCCGAGGCCACGAGTTCAAAATTGACTGAGACTTAACAAAAACGTAATTTACGATGTTTTTACTTGACTTCAACAACTTAATAATTTCTAAACGTGTTTTTAAGTTGTTTTCGACTTAACTTGTGACGTATTGGTTCGAAAACAAGCGCAGTGACATCAAACTTAGCATCTTGGACGTAGTTATATACATATATAATTAAAATAATAAATACATATTAAGGGACGTCTCACACAAATTAACATATTCCCAAACTAAGCTCTAGGCTTGTTCTATGATGGGTACTTGATAAAGATAAACATACTTACTTATATGTAAAGAGAAATACATACTAACTGCCGCACTCAGAGACGTCAATTAAATTTAACGCTGGTTTAGTGACGTGTTGTCTTATTCTATTGCTATAGCAAAGAAAGTGACAGCAGCTACTTTAATTAAGCATTAAATTTTATTGACGTCTCTGAGTGCGGCAGTTAAACACATAGAAAACATCTAAGACTTAGGTAAAAACACTTCGTCCTTGTTACTAGGCTACCGATATACTCTTCTTCTTTATTTTTATCTTCCTTTTAATTTTCTTTATTATTATTGTTACATAATATAAAACAAAGTCACTTTCCGAGTCAGTCTGTTTTCTGTCTTTCTGTCTGTCTGTATATCCGCTGACTCCTCCTAAACCACGAAACGAATTTTGATGCGGTTTTCATCATCAGGTAGATAATTTTTCACGGAAGGTTTATATGCATCATAAATTCTGGTTTATGTACGGGTGTTACAAGAATTCTCCGAAAAATTTACCGATAAAAAGCGAGTGTGGGTCGCTAGTATTATTTACAAGTGTATTACGTACATTTTAGCGATGGAAGAACCTTGTACAGGGTCTGTTCGGATCGCTACCACCATCTTACCCTTTATGCTGCCCCCAAACAGCAGTGTTCCTATTCTTGTGTTCCAGTTCGGGGGTAATATAACCAGTAAAATACTAGGCATAGGGGCATTCCATTTTAAGTCCTCAGGATTGGCAACGCATTTGCAGTCCTGAGATTGTTATCCTAAAATTAAAAGTGTCTACGGACTTGTCCACTTACCATCAGTGGCCCGTTTCACGAATCTACAAGTTACAAATTACAAGCGGAACTCTCTTTCTAGCAGTACGAGTTAGAAAGAGACTTCCGCTTGTAATTTGTAACTTGTAGCTTCGTGAAACGGGCCTCAGGTGTCCTGTGTGGTCATTAGCCTTCTCCATACTATAAAAAAAGGTTTCAAGGTCATACAAGGTAACACTCGATAAAAACTTAAAATAAACCAGTTTTTATTAACAAGTAAACAATGTTTCTTATAATCTTGAAGGTAGAGTTCGTTAACATTAGTCCGTCATACAACTCGTACAATACAGATCAAGCGAAGGTTGAGGCTCTCAAAAGTGCCACACTAAATAAAGAAGCTGATAATAACAACAAATACGTAAGACAAACCGACGGCGGGGAGTAGCTGCAGTGTATATCAAGTGGGCGATGAAACTTGTTATAGAGCCTTTAAAATTCCTAGTCGATTTGCTTTTTTGTTACAATATCACCAATGGATTCAGGATTTTACGTCAAAAGGTTATTTTACAATTTAAACAATTATAGTTATAGTTTAGCTAAGATCTAGCTCATATTTATTTATTTATGTTTAGTACTTTTAATTGGTTATTTAATATTAACGTAATTGTGAAACATCTAGTCCCTGTCACTATTGTACGTTTGGTTATTGGTTGTTTCAATCATTTCCCATACGCTCAAAGTTTAACTGGAAGAGATCCCTTAAAGGGATTATGTTTGCCTTTGTACATATCTTTTGTGTTTCTGTCTATTTTGTTATTTGTTATTTTCCCGTTAAATTTTTATAATCACCGAAAGCCTGGACAAAAATACAATAATAATTTTTCACCCATTTTTTTAAAGTAGCTGCCTCGTTGTACCTTGCCTCTTTAACGCTTTTGACGGATTTGTGGCATTAGTGCAGCAGTTCAAACATGACGTTAAAGTGACAAAGCACTAAAGTGGCCAGCTACTTATAAGGCCGACCGTACCGACATACTCGCAGGTACATGTTACTTCCCGGATCCGGTATGGGTGTTATTTAGTGAATGTAGACCTCTCATTCCGGCTGCTATAATTTAAATAACCTTGGTTAAAACATACTTAACTCTATTATTTAATATTATTAAGCATACTAGTAGGCCACTCAAACAAGCTGAAAAAAAACTTACCATAAATAATTATGTTATCAGCGGGGAAGGCCTTAGATCGACACGACTTCCAACGTATAATGATACTAACCACCCAAATATTGTTCTCTTTCAGGCTACTGCTGTATGAGATACACTCACCATGGACCCCAAACCGCAGGAGGTAGCAAAGGGCCTCAACTCCCCCGAACTTCGAAGAAACCCTGACATACCCTTCGCGGACGACTTCATCGAGCTTGACCATGTCAAACCTGATGAACCAATTCGACCAAAACGAGAAAAACCAAGAGAAATACATGCAAACGACTTAGGAGAAGTGCACTCATCACCTGACAGTGATACCATAGTTGTAAATACACCTGAAGGCACTCTTTATATTACTTTAGAACCAGATTCAGCTAGATCTAGTAGAGTTAATAGTCCTATCACTTTGAATAGTCCAAGTACACAATCCACTGATCTAACGTCACCTAGCACATCTAAAGCGATTGGTGCAAACGAGTCTATGGTGTTAATAGAGAAGGAGATAGAAGCGGAACAGAGAAGGGCGAACTTGAGGAGGAACTCGATCTCAATGCCGACGCTGCAGAACTTGGAGTTGGAGGTGCTACGGCAGCAGTATTTGCAGAATCCACAAGACGAGGTAAGTTAGTTTTTATCGCAATTATTTGTGTTTTTTTGGGCTGTTAACCGGTTTTACAGGATCTTTATACTGGCTTTTTACTATTATCTATCTATAATCCACTAGCAGGACTTCATAGTCTAAGCATCTTACAGCGGTAACTTCTATCGGAGGAATTTATTTTTGTTTACCGTTCCTATTCCTCGCAGTGTCACTATTTCACGAACTTGCTATAGTTATAGTAACATCGCCAGATCGGAATAGGTAGTGCTCGTTTATTCAATAACCTATTCAATTTAGTCAAGGTTAACAAACAATATTTATTTCAACCCTTGCATCATACGAACCGCCGCATAACTCTTACTGATGAAGTCATAATTTTCTAAGCAATATTTTTTACTAAATCTAGCTATAAGTGTGTCGGTTCAGCACAAAGGCAGACAAATACGATACAATTACTGCATTCTGATCCATTTTAATTATCAAAAGCATTCGCAAAGATGATGTTTATCTAAGCATGAACACATCAGCTGATAAAGGCCCGGTTTACTTTGCGTTATCTATGGAGAGCAACGACTGGATATACACCGTGAAATTGACTTTGTACCGCTAATAATCCGAATCCGAACAAACATGATTAACGTGTAATGGTGTGTGTACGAGCGCAGCGCTATCTCGTTTTGGCAATAAAGAATATGGTCTGAATTATCTTGGTATGAAGAGATACGTGTAGAGAAAGTAACATTCTTGGTCTTTATGAATGCTGTACTTGGATCAATGATCAGTTTAGAAATATAAATAAGAATAAACAGGGAAATCGTGATATTTAAAGGGAGAACACTATTAAATTGTCGCTAACATTTTCCTTAACCTTCTTTGGTTAAACTTATTAGGTTTCAAATTTAGGACGTATTTGCATGTTTTCGTCTTAAAAAAAACATTCACTTTAATAGTGTTCCACTTCCACCCTTTATTACCTACTCCGCCGTCTCAAAATAAAAGATGGTATACCTATGTGATACTTATGTGAATGAACTATGAACTATATATTTAATAGGTACATACTGTGCCTCTATTCTAGGCGGTATAAACGATATCGTAGTTTACCTGTTAAGGTATTGTTATGACGTCAGCCGTCATTACTTGACAATACGATAACAGAACAAAAACGATATTGTTTTTACCGTGTTGAATAGAGGCGCTGGACAAACAATTACATGCTTTTGATGTATTGTTGTTAATTCAGCCGCCATTACTGTCAAGTAAATAAGAGCTATCAAAACGTTGACAGTCGTAGAATAGAGGCGCGTGTCTTGTTCATATTCAGATAATACTTTTTTGCTTTTGATATCGATCACTACTAAGGAAAATCTTGCATTGCTAACACTTCTACATAAACCGAATCAAGATTTCTTTAGTGCGATTTATCAGTAATATAATATTACATTGCATATTCTTTAATTACCTTTTAGATAAAATACAAAATGGAAAGCGCGTTTGACGAATTTCAACCGCAAAACACCTATGTTCATGGTGATTATTATTTACGTCTTTAATATTTGAGTAGCTTAGTTTTTATTTTAATTTAAATAAGTTTAGTTTTAACTTTTAATTGTATTATATTAAATATGTATCTACTTATGTTTATACTGTTGAATAAATTTAACCTATGTTCATTATGATTATTTAACCTTTTAGTGGCTTCTGTAAATATCTCTGTTTTAAATAAACGTAGTAAGTACCTACTTTTAGAATTCCTGTTTAATCCTAATTTAAGATTCTCAGAATTTTGAAACCAGGAAGTCATTAAGTCATGCACAGTACACTAATTAAGATATACCCAATAATGTAATAATACTCCTTTATAAACTCGTAGGTGTGAATTGATACGGCAGACAAAATAATGGCAGTTTTGACAAATAATTTGCTATCGTCGCGTCACTTATCACCACACGTGATAAAGACAAATTTGATAATATTCCGGAAAGAAATTCAGCAGTCGTCTTTGCAATCTACAAAGAACAATTGCTTTGAATATTCAATGTAAAATCAAAAAAGTTGACACTCGTGGTAAAACAATAGACTGTGATGAAGTTTTTTCAAGTTAATAGTTTGTTTTAAATAACGGTGAAGTTAGGGTTAGTGAATTTTGAACTCTAGTGATTAACTTTAATGAAGTGTTAATGCTAAATAATGAGCAACAAAGAGTCTAGCAAGATTTAAAATTATTTCCAAATTAAGGAGTCTCCTACTTTATATGCAGGAAGTAACTTTTTTTAACGGATACATGAAGATATTTACCTTGAAAAGAGATTAGCTTTATCACAGGTTTCTGATTATTGAGACTGCTTAAGCCAGTCAACACCGTTAGTCAAAATGCGTGTACGAAAGAAACCAGACCTACGGCTCAACATACCATCTTACCCTCATGATTATGTCGAAATGCCACTAGAAACCAAACAGCTGATCCTAGAAGCAAGTAGAACACCAAATGATCTTCCGTATATAGACGATGATGACCCATCATCCATTAATTTCCAAATAGGGAGTCCTATATCACCTATACACGGACCCACATCCCCTATGGGAGCACCTAGAGGTCATTTATCATTTGATGATTATCAAAACGCGGGACCATCAAGTGATGGATTTCGAGCTTCAACACCTACTGTAAAAATTATTGAACCAGAAGAAATGGCTTATAAAAAGGTGGAAAATAATGAAGAAGATAAAAAGGAAAATATTCCTGGTAATGAAAGTCCCATTGTGCAGAGGAAAATGAGAAGAATATCAGTTTCAATGCCTCATGGATTGCAAAATTTGGAGTTGGAAGCTATGAGGCAGATGTATGACGAAAGAGTGAGTAGATATTATTTTTTCTGCGTTAGATAAGGATGCAAAGTAAAATAATATCAGCAATCAAGGAGCTGCAAATGTTTCATGATAGCATTAGCCAATCCTTTAATCATTCAGATGCATAATTAATACGCAGGTCCCTAATGTAATTTTATATTTCGACGATGGCGTTCGTCTGTTAGTTTTTTAGAAGCATTCCTACTTATTCATAAACGCACATCAGTAGTTAAAATATGCTTACAATATGCTGTATCCTTATATGTCATTTGCATCTGTCAGAAAGTGACAAAGCACACTTTACTTAAAATAAGTTTATGTTGAGTCTAGAATAAATACAGGGCTAAAACTTTACCTAATCCCAAAACATGGCAATAAAGAATCATTCTTAATTTATAACCAGCTTTATTTTGAAACAAGCTGTTGCCCGTGACTCCGTCTGCATAGAAAAATAAAACATAGTCTATATTCATCAGGAATAATGTAGGATGCTAATGGTAAAAGATTTTTTCAGATCAGTCCAGTAGTTTCGGAGCCTATTCAATGCAAACAAACAAACAAATCTTTCCTCTTTATAATATAAGTGTAGATGATAAAGTGAGGACAAGTGTATTTGTAGTTAAGAAGATCTTGGACCTTGACTAAATGATTGGCTACCTGACTGACCGAAAACGCACAACCTAATCTGCTAAACCTAGGTATTTGAAATTTGAAGGGAATATTCCCTGGGTACCCGAAAGGTGCACAACGAAGGGATTTTTTCAAAATCGTCCCCCCACTGGAAGAAGTAAAGGGAGAAGTGGGGATCTAATTCTACGTGTTCTCATCTTACTTATCTTATGTTATGTGGATGTTGGAATGTTTGTTACTCAATCACGCTTCTACCACTGAACGGATAGGGATGAAACTTGGCACACATAATAGGTCTTAGGTATTGTTAGGTCCTGGAATAGGACAAAGGAAGTTTTTATTCCGGAATAGGGAACCACGATGATCGAAATCTATGCGAACGAAGTCGCGAGCAGAAACTAGTTCTAAATAAAATGAAAATCATTGATATTTTTTAATTTTAACAGAAACGTCTGTACGTAATTCAAATTATATTAAAGAGAAAAAAAAAATCTGTTAAAATTAAAAAATGTTTAGAATAAGATGGCACATTGTACTCATGCTAATTTCAACGAACTTGAAAACATGGGTGTCGTTTGTTAATAAAAAAACAACGATAGATGGCGTCAGCATACCCTCCGAGTATGAAAAAGTAAGCGATCACTAATTTCGTGGATCTTAAGTAGGGTCTTGGTGGCATAATTGGTAATGCGCCTGCATTGGCCCGGATTGCCAGACGAGATGTAGGTTCGAATCCTGCCTAAGACCGACGAATTTTTTTCGCTTTCATATAATTTAAAATCATTCATATTGAGTACACACAAACATATTCCTCCTGCAGTTTACGATGATTGATGACGTTTTGTCCCAACTCGCACTTGACCGGTTTTTTTAAGCTTTTCTTAGCCAATAGCGACACGATGGAGGTCCCTCACTGACATCTCAAATTGTTTAACGACGTCCTGCGGCGTCCCCAATCCTACGACGCAAGGGCCGCATGAGGAAATATTCGGTGTTATATTCATATCAGCCGTATTATGACCTCCTAAAACCTGCCAAGTTTCAGTCAGTGAAAGGAGCAGAGTTATAACTTCTGTTCTGTTAGAAAAAGACAATATAAGAGTATTAAGACCACAAATTATGGGTATGTATACCGTCTTTGTGCTTCGGTCTTCTTCTTCTTTTTATTAATGGTAGTCCACCGCGGTTTCGTAATGATTTCGCCAATGTCAAGAGTGAGAGTACCTATTATCAGCAGAGATCGGACAAGTTAGCGTCATTACTCGCAATAATGTGGACATGACTTCAAAGGTTTTAATTAAATTAATTAAATGAAATTAATTGATTCCTTACCCGAAAAATGATTTTGATCCTTTGCCGGACAGTAATAAATAAATAATACAAAAACTTTTTATTGTGTAGATTTATTAAAGTAAATAAACGGTATTTTTTCTAATTTTTCCGTAGTTAGTTTACTCCTTTTCTCGTCTAAAATAAATTTATGAGGTGTTAACCTCTTTTAGCAATCCACTGATGATAATGGAGCAAACCTAAGTAGCTTAATAGGAATGACCACTCTTCACGTCTTTGTATGATTTATTTATTACTGTCTAGCAAAGGATCAAAACTAAATGTCAGGTGAGGTGAAATCAATTAATTTAATTAAAATCTTTGAAGTCATGTCCACGTTATTGCGAGTAATGACGCCAATTTGTTCCATCTCTGATTATCGGTAAAGAGAATAAATTATAAGTATGTCATCTTACTTTGGTCAGCAGTGTTTGTAGCTTTATCTCATTCAGGTTTCAGTAAAATCAATTCAGTAAAAATTGGTAAATCGTATGGGGACGCGGTCTATATAGGTAAATGATGTAAAGCCATAATGATGATTCAGAGCAAAATGGACATAAGTAAGTCACAACGATGTAATCTAATGAAAAACGCACATATACATAATTAAATTTTCAAAGTGCGCATTATGGTCTGTTTATGCTCTAAAACTTGGCTTATCGTTATGTAAAAACGGGTAAAATCATAAAACCCTCAGTCTAGATTTATAGCGCAATAAATCAAGCAGGCCGCAGTTGGCCGCCCCCGCACCTCTGTCCTATTTGCCTACATTCAATCAACGAATTGCCCGTGATCTTTAAGACCAGTCTCCTCTAAACCATGTGACCTAAAACTTCAATCACATAACGACTCACCATTACAACTCGCACAAAAAGTTCTAATTTCAAAATTGGAAAAAGATTCAACTGTTTTAAAAAACTAGTATATGGCAATCGAGAAGTAAATGCAAATTTCTAATTTCTAATTCAAATTTGGAAGGCGATTGTCAACTGTTTTATAAAATGAGTAACGAGTGTAAATTCAATGCGTTCGCGCGCAAGTTTAAGTATGTGTCGCCTCTTTGGATAGAGTCGGACTCGGATATCAGTAAAAGCAGTGAGGCCGAAAGAGGCCTCAGCAACAGCGATGACAGTCTGCGCAGTAGCAGCAGCTCCAACTCGAGTATCAACGATTTCTTGGATTCCAAGGTTCATAATTTAGTTTACCTTACTTTGTCTACCGACCGACGTACATGCATGACTCGATGTATGAATGTGGAAGAAGCGAAAGAGATTAGTCAGAACCGTAGCAGGTGGAAAGATGTGGTCTCTGCCTACCCATCTGGGAAATGGCGTGATTTATTTGTACGTAGGTACTTTTATCTACAAATACGTCGGTGTGCGTTGTTGTTGAAAATTAGCGCAAGATCGATTTGACAAAAAAAACTGTTGCTAATTTAACATGTAGGTAAAAGACGAAAATGACAAGTAAACAAGTTAAATAAGACCAAGGTATAGAAAGCAGGATCGTTTATTACATAGCCCCTATGTTCTACACAGCAGAAGTATTCGGATAAGTTTAGGTAACATTTGAAAGTTATTAATTTGTTTTCGTTCTTCATTCGAATTTAGTAGATTTAGGTGAATTTTAATATTGAAGTATAAGCAGCAGAGATCTGTATTTCCTGATCCCAAAGTATTTTAGCTTGTTCTAATATTAACCCTTAATACGGCAGAGGCTCTAGTCTATATTGACCACATTACAATAAGCTGAAATTGAACATTACCACCTAATTGAACATTACCACCTGCATTTTAGGATACTATTTTTATTGTATTTTCCTGAAATATAATATCTTCTATTATTACTCTTTAGAGACTTGCGATTCCATGACTGTATTTCATTTTGGTCTAGTATTTTTACTTTAACGGGGCCTTATTAAGGGTTAATATTTTTTCTGCCGGTAACCCACCATTTTACCGAATTTCACTTCATCGATTGTATCATTTGATCGAATTTCATTTCAGCGAACGCTGTTTTCTACTGAAACCATGATGTTTTCAGGATATCTTAAACATTAATTAGAGGTTAGGTCAGACTTGTGATTGCCTAGGATGACAGGAAGCATCTTTTACTGTTATCTAAGCTCCTTATTATGACGTGTAAAATTAAACTAACCCTTAAAGTACTTAAAAACATAGGTAAAGCGAAAGAAATACAATGAAAAACAGCCCCATCATTCTCAGTAAGTTGTAAACTTCGCGATAAAATCAAATAAACCGATATTACTCGAGACATTGCGGAAAAACATCGTGAATAAACAATAACCAATAATAACTTCTGCCTTTTACATAAACCTCGTGTTTAAAACTTCTGCTGTTGTAATAAGGTTGAATATGATTTGTACTTGTATGCTTCACTTTGCGACTTAATTTAGTGAACTCAAATAATACCCACTTAAATGATTCCATGTTCAGAGCAGTAGCAAATGCTCAGGGTTTAACTAGAAGTCAATAAAAAACTATATAATATTTATTGACTAAGTACTAACTTTTTTCCTAATAGAGTAGATAAATTGTGATGGTGTTTTAGTTATGCTTAATTCAACTTACGGCCATTTGCAAAAAATAAATCTAGACAGTTTAGTTGTGTCAGAATGTATGAAACTATCAGTATTAATTAATATTCAAACTGAAACAAAATTAAGTTGTGCTAAAAAAAAAAAACTACCTATAAGACGCCGCGGCGACGCTAGCCTAGGTTGGTAGTGACGTTGTCTACGAAGCTAGCGGTCCCGGATTCGATTCCCAACATGGGTAAATAATCGTGTAATGAGTGAGAGTATTTTTTCCTTGGTCTTGGATATTTTATAGCATAGTGTACAAGCCTAGAGCTTAGTTTGGGACTAAGCCAATTTGTGTAAGATCATCCATTAATATTTATTCACTTACTAGCTCCCGCCTGCGACTTTAATTATTGTTATTCCCTCGGGAATTTTTAAATTTTCTGGGAGGTAGATGAGTAGCCTATGTGTTAATCCAGCGTATTAGCCATCCCTGTTCCAAAATTCATCTAAATACGCCCAGCCGTTGCGGCGTGAAGGAGTAACAAACTAACACACACAAACTTTCGCATTTATAATACAAAGTATTAGTGAGATTTTATAATACAACCAACGTGTAAAATACCTCTGATTTTTAATTGGATTGCCTTTGAGACCTTCGTCAATGACGGTGTCAAACTAAAACGCAGTAAAGACAATGATCTCTAACAATAACTTAACTAGGTAAACTACACATTGTTGGCTCGGTGCTATATCATTTTAATTACATCATCATCATTAACTAAACAACTCCTGTCTCGTCAGTGAAGTAATTTGCAACTAATTTTGTATAAATCATTTAAAGGTTAGGTGTGAAGTCAACACCATGATTCAGTAGTTCAAGCACGAACATTTCATTACGTCCCGTTTTTGAATAGCCGTAGTATTCGAAAACATTAGCTCACCTTATCTTTTAGTTTTTAATGACATTGCGAAAGTCAACGTCAACATACTTTACTTACTTCAATTTGTATTAAATACGGACACTTTTCTTGGCAATTTTGAGTAAATAAGAGCAATCAAAACGTTGAAAATACGATAACATATTTTTACCGCGTAGAATCAATTCAATTTTAAACCGGTTCCTGTTAATTGAATGGGCTGAAATTTGGACCACATATCTAAACCTAATGATAAAGCAATATAATGGTATCTAAGGGCCGTATTAATAGACTCATCTTGACTGTGAGGCCCGTCACAAGAAACGTCAAAGTAAACGCCAAACCATAGAACACTGTCATTTTTGACGCATCTCGAGACGAGCATTAGAGTTGAGATCAGTTTATTAATACGGGACTTAGAGATGATCTGATCACGGAGTCAGAAGGTGGCGACCAGATCTCCGCTATGCTTAACGCAGATCCACCGTGTTGGGACTCATTAAGGCGATCTTGATGAGCAAATAATGACTTTGCAAAAAAAAAGGTAGAGTTGGCAACGAAAGTATGTCCCAATTTTTTTTTCATTCTTTTTGTGATTATTTTGTCGTTTATTAGCGAATTCGATTCAGGGCCAGCCCTGGCCTGATTACAGTAATGAATTAAGGTTCACGCCCAATTAGACAGCTGCAGTCTCAGACGGTGCAGGATGCGAGCTGCACGGCGGGCGAGGGACTGTGATTGCATACCTTTGACTCAGGTGTGTTTATTATAAGTTGACTAAAACATACAGAACTGACCAACAATGACCAAAAGAAAAAACCGGCCTGTTGCTGTACTTGCACGCAAAGGGTCTCTTGTATGCGGGATAATTTTTAACTGTAGTCATTTTATTTTAATTATTTATGGTTTTAGAGTAATAATAATACTCACCCCGTGAAAATTTCAAGTATCTACATGAAAGGTATTATAACCCCTAAATCCCTATTCATTTGAACTTTAATTTATTTTCATTATTTGGTGTTATTACATAATTACCAACTCATTTTTTGAAAACTTCATGCAAATAGTAAGTGATTGTAAAGGTCGAGACCAAAAAAGCCGAAATAATCACCTTTCCTGTATGGAAGTGCCCTTTAATGTTTAACTTTATTTTATTTTTATTGTTTGGTGCTATAGCGGCATTACATTTGTGATACACACCCTTTTAAACTTTCAATTGTCTATCAAGTTTCGTGAGATACAGCCCGCTGGAAGACAGACAAACAGATTAGTAATCCCTTTGTCACCTTATATGTATGGGAGACAGTTATCCCTTTGTCACCTTTTATGTATGGAACCCTTAAAACCATAAACAGTAGTAACAATAAATTTGTATATTCATAGTTCGGAGCCGCCAATAAAATATATGAGTAAAAAATAGCTCTTTGCAAGTTTGCTGTTCAAATATTTAATACAATAAACCAAATTCCCTATCTTTGTTTTGTATAGCATTTTAGATAACGCGCTCGGCTGGCGCTAATTTAGGGTTCCGCAATTAGCGTTTATGAGTGTAGGCTGGGCGTAGGAAGGGCTCTGATGTCACACGATGGGCTAGTGTATGTATGTATGTATGAATGTATATGTATATGTATGTATAAGTATATACTCTTTATATTATAATATGCATGGAATTTTATATCGCATTTCTCAACAAAATACGAAAAAACCGTAAAAGAGATCACGTCACGATCAAGTGAAATTAAAATTAAAATTGGTCAAGAAATACGGATGATATTATAGGTACCTAAGCATTTTAAACTGCTAACTAGACAGTGATTAGACAGAGAGCCGATATGCACCGTGACGTCATGTAACAGGCCGGCCATAATATACACCCCATGTTTAATTCTGTTTTGCTAGAAAGAGATAGGAGCAAATTTTCGTTGGCTTATAACTTGGTTATTTTTATACCTATTAAAAAAATGTTTTTTCTCAACTGTTTGTTACGTCATGATCAGCTTTTAGTGGAGCTGTGAAAAAAATCATTAATATTCCCTATTGCGTCTTTTTCGGATCCAAAAAAATGGTACCCGAGGTTTTAACCAACGATAAAAAACAGGATGTGTTGTTAGTTATAAACCTAGGGCTCCATTCTACTCTGTAAAACCATAAAGCTTTTGACATGTATTGTATTGTCTTATTTTACTTGACAGTAATGGCGGCCGAGTTGAAAACAATACGATAATACGTTAAAGGCCATAAAGTTGAAGATTAAATAACTATTAATTATATGTTATTTTGTATAAAAATACGCTTGATGAATATCTGAGGTTGTGTCAGCACTAATTTGTTTACATCTTTGGCAATTTGAATTGACACAGACTATAGTTTTTTCGGGTTGGTTACAAGCTAGTTTTGTTGCAAATCGGTTGGGCCGAGTTAACAGTGAAAGTCAGGGGTCACTTATTACGGGTTGTTTATTTATTTATTATTCAAAGAACATATCTGACTAACAGCTTGATGCCAAAGCGTCAAACACGGAATTACACACACACACAAGTAGGTAATTAAACATAGAGACAAACACTATATTACAAAAAGTAGGTCACCGTTATATCGGGGGCTTTTAACCCCCTAAAAGCTCAATATCTCAAAAACGGATGAACCGATTTTGATAAAACATGTCTAAGAACCACCGCTAGTAAACCTACTTTCAATTTAAAAAAACCGCATCCAAATCGGTTCATCCGTTTAAGAGCTACGGTGCCACAGACAGACACACACACACACTTACACGTCAAACTTATAACACCCTTCTTTTTGCGTCGGGGGTTTAAAAGGAACTTAAGAAGCAAACTGCAACGTCCTAGTGGATCAGTAAACACATCAGCATCTTGTGTGATGAAGTGGTTTAGAAGCGGCAGGGCCCGGGCGGTAGGCGCGTTTTAATCCAATGAAAGATACGGAAAGGAATTACGGAAAGGTAGGTAAGGTACGGTAGCTAGGTAGGTGGTACGCCGTGGTAGGCCTTTGGGGCTGCGAAGGGACTTTGATTCGCTTTGCGTATTCTATAGGCTCTATCACGGGGAGTGCTCTGAGGTATTATTTAGCTTAGTACCTACAGCACCATTCTATTATAGGACCACGCGCCTCTGGAGTAAAGTTCATCCATACTACCTGGAACCATTAAAATCGACTACAGTCCGTTTCCAAAGGTGTTCTCCTCCTAGCACCTTTAAAACTACGGAATGAACTTCCTTCCACGGCGTTTCCTCAACACTATGACATGTCCTCCTTTAATCGTGGTTTAAAAAGAGTAGGTATTCACTAATAGGCAACCACTTCGCTGTGCCACTGGCATTGCTGATGTTTATGGGCGACGGTGACTGCTTACCATCAGGTGGCCCGTTCGTACTTTTGCCTCTTACGGCTATAAAAAAAAAAACAAATAGAATAGAGACCGACGGTGACGGCACCAATGATGGACACTTTTAGCTGACAGGCACTAGTAACGGACACTTCACTCTTAATTCAAATTTCATACGACGTCCTAAATTGATTGTTGCAAAACAAATGAATAACCCTTATCTTCTGTAAAATAAGAATTAAGTGGCCATCATTGGTCCTTGTCCATTGCTGGTTCCGTCACCCTAATAGTTATGTAATTTTGGAGAGTTCGCCACGATCTCGCCCTGCAAAATATATTGTTCGCTTAATCGCCCCACTAGCTTTATATTGAATCCTACGCAGGGTCATTGCCCGATGATCGGGCACTTTAACCGTTGAAAACTATTAGTTAAAGAATTGGGATAGACCAAAAAAATAGCTCACGGTTTTAACATTCTAATTCGAAAGAATAGGTAATTTAAAGAGACCTATTTCATTAATTTCGTATTTGACCCAATCGTTTTGTTTTAATATCTTTATTTATTTATCGGACATTTTATGGATGACATGATTATTTAAAATTTGGGTTGGCATTTTCTAATAGATTACAAAAATTAAATGATATCTAATGATAAAAAGTGATTGTAATAATGTATTAAAACATACTATTTCAAGCGGTTTTCGCCTAACCCGTAAGTAACCTAGGAGGGCTTCAAGCCGAAAACGAAAGTGAAACAAAGGTCAAATATACTTTTGTCAAAATTTCCGAATAAATAAATATTTCAAAAACTTAATAATGCAGACTGGCTTTAAAACCTCATTCCTCGAAATGGATTTAGAATTAGAGTAATTGTAAAAATATGATCAATCCCAATTTATAAGTATAGTTTATTAGGTGTCTTCCTAGTGCCTAAGCAAAACTGATTTTTGCCGTCAATTTGACATTTAGATCTTTATGGAATCCGTGATTAACTTCTGGTTTTTAAAACCTTCCTTTTACCCGACTATGGTGAATTAAAGAGTAGCGTAATGGTTTTAAATAAGGAATTTGTATGTTTTTCGGCAGCACCTGGAGATCTATTAACATTTGGAGTTGGTGTCCATGTGATAACGAAAGATTAGAGGTTTGACTGCCGGCGAAACCTATTGGTTAACCGCCGATAATTATTTAACAGCATGTTATATTGTTAAGTGAAATGCTACATTAATATTCTGCGTGTCATAGGTTAGTTATGTGACGTGACATGAAAGCTCACACGGGTTATGACATCCATAAAATGAGTTTGGAGTACGCATTCACAATAGGAAATATCCCTGACTTTTTTTCACAGCTTCAATAAAATCTGATTCATGTAACGAACAGAGGGCCCTGCCAAGATGCATTGCGCGTAACTAACGTTTCTATTCGTTTCATTTTTAAACCAATCGTGTCACTGATAGATCACGTGACATTTCGTATCACGTCATCTACCAGAGACGCGATTGGTTTAGAAACGAATCGAATAGAAACGCTAGTTAGCGCAATGCATCTTGGCAGGGCCCTCAGATGAGATAAAAAAAAAACAAGATATAAGCCAACAAAGATTTGTTGCCATCTCTTTCAAGCAAAACCGAATTTATCATGGAGTTTATACGGCCGACCTGTTACATGACGTCACAGTGCATATCGGATCTCTGTCTAATCGCTGTCTAATTAGCAATTTAAAATGCTTGTATCATCCGTATTTCTTGGTCGATTTTAATTCTAATTTCACTTTTGGTGATCTTTTTTACAGTATTATCATATTTTGTTGAGAAATGCGATTTAAATAATCCATGCACATTCCCTATTCCGAAAATGAATAGAATTGTACCCAAAATACAGTTTAATACGTGAACCCTTCAAAACAATTTTATTTCTATAAACATTTCGCTGTATGTCAGTTCGTTGTCTCTCAACAAGATAACATCTCAGTGACATAATAATGGCGGCAGACTATGATCCAGTCTACCTTCTCGGTCTTCACTATATCCGCGAATATTCAATTTTCCTTAGCCTCTTGAAGATACTTTTAACTTTGTTGATAAAATAAGTCGAACAGACTTAAAGTCAAATAGGTAAACAAAAATGTGATGAAATAACAATGTGTAAAATTACTTTCGCAGTTAAGACTGTTTTTTCTCGAATTAATGTTATTTAAAGTTTGTTTCGTAAATTACGTGAGCAAATACCTATAGTTTTATCATGAACTTGAATACCGCAAAAGTATTAAAAAAGGTATGTGAACCATGAAATTAATTGTCAATACAGTCCAGAGTAACTATTACATAGGTACATGAAAACCCCTGAAAAAGTTGCAACCACATTTCATCAGGGTAGTGAATCTTTCAAAAGCAAAGGTGAGCGAACGCAGGAGTGATGTCCAAGCGGCGAGAATAAGTAATTCCGTCAAAGCATGTCTATTTATACTATGGTCAAAGCGAACAAAACACATTTCAGCGCGTGTATTCAATTTGGCAGCATGGCTTCTCGAACGTATAAGGCTGCCTAATTGAGAATGCACGCGCTAATATGTGTTTTGCTCGCTCTGACGGGACTACTTAAACTCGCCGCTTGGACTTCACTCCTGCATTCGCTCACCTTTGCTTTTCAGAGAATCACTACCCTGAGCTGATAACTCCCAAACGGCTGAACTGATTTGCGTCAAACCTAGCTTAAAACCAATCATGTTAAAGTAGCTTTATATTATAAACACTGATCCTATTTCAATCCACCAGTTTAGGAGCTACGACACCACAGACAGATACACTAGTTGAACTTATAATATACTAGCGTCCCGCCCTCGCTTCCCTTCGGTTTATGTGAGTTTTCTGTAACACTCGTGAATAATTCAGAATTAATTTGACGTAAAAACCTTCCTCTTGAATTGCTTATACCGGGAAACGAACCCGGGACCGCTAGCTTTGAGACTTCGAGTGTTAATTAACTGCGTGACTGCGTCATCACTCATAGCGACAAGGTACGGTCAACAACTTTAATTTTTGAGTACCTATAAAACCCTTTGTGTTCTTTACTCTTGACGCTGTCATTATGACAGGGTTCTATAGGTGCTTAGCAAAGAAAATTGTTGGCTATACCTACAAAATAGATCATCTATTAATTATACTGATTTATCGTCAAATTGAACTTATAGCGGCTCTATTCTACTCGGTAAAATATTGTTTATTGTTTGTTTTGTGATATCGTAACGACGACAATATAATAAGGTCTTGCCTCCACTGGCAGCTAGAATCGATTCTATTTTTTCACTCCACTGTCCTTGCCACTGTACTTGCCACTGTCCTTGACCAGTGTAAATCGGGCTTTAAGCTCTAAGCTTAGAGACGTGTCCGAGCTTTTTGATACAAATGTTGGGTAAAATATTGTTGTTAGCGACTGAATAACTTTTATTTACAAAACGATGCAGTCGACTTACCTACTAAGTATAACTAGCATTATGTTTATGCGTTCATACGGTTTTATCACCAATATCACTGACATTTTGGCAAGCTTTTCCTTGTAAGCAAGCGGGAAAAAACACACGCAAACATTTATACTTAAATAATTACACAGATAAGACACGCCGTTATTATTATAAAGTTGAAAATTGACTGGTAATTAAAAGAAAAAAGTACTTAGCCATGACTTTTATGACTTAAATCATTTCGTTTATTCTTCATCCTTGTAATTAGGTATTACTTGTACCTACTAGGTAATGTTACTATACATTTATAACGAACAACAAATGAAAATCTCATATTTACAGCTGAATCAGCAACTATTCGCGGGGTAGTTCTGGGTTAAGGTTGCTTTTTATAAATACATAACTAGGTGAGAATTTTTCTCAATGTTTTCTAATTCAAAAAAGGAACTTTCTTTTACTTGGATGGATTTTTTTATCTATATATATAAAAGGCAAAACTGACTGACTGACATATCAATGCACAGCCGAAACTACTGTACCTAGAAACTTGAAATTTGGTACAGGGGTTCCTGTCATGATGTAAGTGAGCACTAAGACAGGATTTTCCGAAAATCGACCCCCAACGGGAAGAAATGGGGGGAGTAGCGGGAAACTAATTCTACGCGTACGAAGTCGCGGGCGTCCTCTAGTTTTTAATAAAAGGTTTTCAGGAAAATACACAACATTTTAAGGAATGCTCAAAAAAATAAGGAGAGTTCTCTTAATTAGGTACTAACTCTATCTAATATTACCGAGTAGTACCTACGAGGTATCGGTTTTGCTTGTGCGCGCCACCTAGTGACCCAGCATTGTATTATCTTCCACTTAACCTTGTTATACCGAGCGTGTGCGCTCCACTTTAGTTTCCTATGCTCTACGAGAGATGGCGACACTTGTTACTTCGATCAATAAAGATCATAGTACTATTAATTATAGATTCGAAAGTTTGTGAGTTATTATGTTTGTTACTCCTTCACTCTGAAATTTGGAATAGTATTAGTTCCCTAGCTTGAATACATACATTAGGCTTCCTTTTTCCCCAAAAAAAAACATGTCCCCGAATTATGGTCGAATTACGTGGTTGAAAAAAAACCCCTTGGAATGTCTCTGAGAAAATAAAGGACACCTTATTTTAGTGGTGGTTGGACCATGTCCGTCCGGATTCCTACAATCATCTTATTCTTTAACCTACCGCTAAGCAGCAGTGGTCGCATTGTAGTGTTACGGCGAGAGGATACGACAACTGGTGAAATTACTAGCATAGAGGCAATCCATCTTAGTCCTTAGGGTTGGCAACGCATTTGCGGCCTTAGGATTGCAGTCTTAAGATTGTAGTCCTGAGAATGCAAATGTCTATGGGTCACAGATCCTACTTACCGTCAAGTGGCCTGTGTGTTCGTTTGCCTTCCTCACGCCAAAAAAACTTTATTGAAATTGTAGCGTAAAGTTTTCATCTCTTTTCCTCCAGATCCCTGAGCATCATCAGAGCACGGCTTCCGGCTTCAGCGATGGAGACCACCAGCCAGATCTGCAGGAGACTCTATCTGACGATGACAGATCCAAGTAAGTATCGATTGAAACGTCAGTAATGCCGTTGCTTAAATGTTCATTACATTAATGTCACCTTATGTCGCGTGCTGTCAAAGTGATAAGTGTCCTAATGGAATATGCTAATCAATCAATCAATCAATCAAAGTCATTTATTTCAGTCATCTTTGGAACATAATAACAATAAAGTGTTAGTAAATTAAATTAAAAATTAAACCTAATGATAGGTATGTTTATACTGAGCACATAACTAGGCTAAACTACTTAGATTGATGTGCCAGTACGTGAGCCAGACAACAATGATTCACATGCTGACAATCGAACCTCTGAGCGAATGTCGCCAAGATGCTGTTGGAGCTGGCCCGCACCCTGCGCACCAGGGATGTGCAGCGTTTTCGCATGGTGGCATAAAAGCAGTCTACTCTAATCTTGCATCCGCGAACATACCTGGCGCGCTGTAGAATCGAGGCAGCCCCATCAGCACCCTAAACGCGCTATTGACTGCACGCGTATGCATCTGCATCGTCCCTTAGGTCATAATGAATAATAATTATTATAGAACTGTTATTACCATGGAAACGCTCATTATAGAGTCGTTTTCACGTTTCGGTTACGCTATAGGTGGTATTCTGAGGGGCTAGACAAAATGCATTACGCTAACCAGCGTTTCTATTCGTTACGTTTTTAAACCAATCGCATCACTTGTAGATGACGTGATACGAAAAGTCACGTGATCTACCAGTGACGTGATTGGTTTAAAAACGAAGCGATTAGAAACGATAGTTAGCGTAGTGCATCTTGTCTAGCCCCTCTGATACAGTTAACGATATATCAATATTAGCCGTTTATAGTACTCTAGTAGAAAAACGTTCATAAACATGCAAAAAGGTAAACAAATCAATCATTACTTTATATTGTCTCCAAAAAAATAATCAGCAGTTGTTTCATCGTACTTTATTTTTAAATTAATCTTGATGCATATTTATTGCACTAATTTTGCTAAATGCATTATGCAGTTATATGTATGGTGCGAGGTAACTAATTGGATCAGTTTATCTTTATCGTTTTTGGCTCGCAAGGCTTATCTATACATTATATATATTATACATAATATTATAAACGCAAAAGTGTCTGTCTGTCTGTTACGCTTTCACGGCTACACCGCTGAACTGATTTCGTTGAGTTTTGGTATGGAGGTAAGTAGTTTAAACCCCGAGGAAGGATTTAAGGTACTTTTTACCCACGAACAGACACATATTTACACAAATTTTATGAACTCGACTGTACCAGCATGGGCAGCATGGCGTTTAGTTTGGGACTGTTTTCATTTATCAAATATTGCCCACTTACTTACTTACTATACTTATTTATAAATAAACAGTCCACATTACGCCGACTGCGCTGGCTTAATCCGCAAAAGTCAAGATTAAAAAAACTCGTAACAATAAGTGTTTATGTGACATAAATCCCCAGAAATACAAATGGAACATTGTCATACACTGCAACAAGGCCAGTGGGCCACGAAATTGGGCACTGCAGCCGAAGGTAACGTCTGTGATCAGAAACGGACGTGGGCGGGCGCAGCTTACAGCAGCCAAGCCAAGACACTAGGACGATAAACGCTTTGATTTATCTTTTACCAGGGTTTGTGAATAGTTTGTGAAATAGTAAACGATATAAATTATTAAATCATGGTGAACGGGTTACTCTTATCTTGTAGAATATTTATTGTTCAATAAACTTCGCTTAAGATGTATCGCAGAAACACGTTTAGTTGAATGATCATATCATCAGCAGAAATATATACTTTGCATAAAAAAAGATAAAAGATGTTTGTTCAGTAAGTAGGCCGCACGGGCACTTTTATACGTCATAAATCTACCAGCGCTACGCAAGATACCATTGCTGAGAAGAAACGCCGCAAGAAACTCAACAGTCAGTCGTTTTTTAAATATTGCTTGTGATAGATATTAAACAATTATAATATATTATAACTATCAGTAGGTACTCATACTATAACTTCTGCAGCATATTATTTAGCAGAAGATTTAACATAATTGTATGTAACATAACAATCCTATAGCATACTTCCATTATGGCATAAAAAATATTAGGTTGGGTTAGGTAAGGTTAGAACTGCGACCCTAACAGAACAAACTGTGTCAAAAAAGTATGTAGGTTAGGTAAGGTTAAAACGCGGAACGCCAGAACTAAATTAAATTCACATACGTCAGCGTTATATTTTCCGTCGTTAAATTAAATGTATGTTACGGGTTCTATTATTAGATAATGTGAATATTATGTCATTTTACCTTATCCAAAAAGTTTTTTTATGTCCATGTTATGAGATTATGTATATTTTATACAAACTGAGTTTAAATGTTATAAGTAATAATTATATATTTTATTGTTATTTGTTTTACTTACCCAACTAGGCTAGCGTTTCCCAACTAAGTGTTATATCCTTCGTTGTTTGTTGCTGCGTGTGCGCTCTTGCAATCTCAAGGGACGTCTAATAAGGAAGCGCGTCGTTCAATGACCCCTCTTGCATTGCGAAATCTTTGCTCCTCTCCTCCTTGCATACTTTGGACCCATTCCGTCACCGGATTAGATTATCCCACTCGGCATCGTCAGTATGTTTATTTCCAATCTTGCAAGTTAATTTGGAACTAGTTTCTGTTATTTGAATGAACTAAAAAAAATAGGTACAGTCGAGTGCATAAATATGTGTACACTTAAGTGCCTTGTCTATTTGTCATGTTTAAACTGTCATTTGTGAATTGTCACAGCAATTAAAATTACATGTTACTAAAGTGAAAATATTTATGAATGACTGTACATATGTAGAGCCGATGATAAACAACAATATGGTATAGAGCTGATCTGACAAAAGAGTCAGTTTGTTTGAGACAGGTGATGATAGAAAAAAAAAGGACATTCGGCAGTTAAATCTTGTCTTAATACCTAGATAGAGAAAAACCCCAGATATAATGGCGCCCCCTTCTTTCAGAGCTGATATCTCTTAAACCGATTTTCATGAAACCTAGCTAAGAACCACGGCTAAAAACCTGCTTTCAAATAAAAAAAAACACATCCAAATAGGTACACAACACAGACAGATACACAAATACACACGTCAACCTTATAACACCCCTCTTTTTGCTTCGGGGGTTAAAAACATTTTTTTACAAAAAGCTTATAATAATACGATTATGACTCCATCTACTCATAATACCTTTTTCTATCACTGTCACCAGTTAAATTGGTGATTGAATTATTTCTACATCTATACTTAGCATCTGAATCTCAGTAATCTCCACAATTATGTTATTTTATCCATGTGACTTGTAGTAAATAAATTTAAATCTTTCTTTCTCGGAGTTCGAGCTGTCCCCGTACCAAATTTCAGTAAAATCGGTTCAGCAGTTTAACCGTGGAAGCGTAACAAACAAATAGAGTCACTTTTGCATTAATAATATTAGTATGGATTCAATCACGTTAAAATGACCGCCTGGATTAAATGTAGATCCTGCATAAATGAATACATTGGTTATTTTTTATCACGACGTGAACGAAAAAATAAACAATGTACCTACTGCTTACGAGTATTTAAACGGGTAGGTAGCGTGTCAGATATAACTCCTTAAGCAATATCAACCTTATCATAAAAGTGCGAAAATTAAATCTGCTTTGGTTATTAAACTTGAGTTACTACTTATATTGTCTGAAGAGGGCGGTATTGTGTTTGAAAAGATTAAAGTTGTGTGGATGTTTGTTTTTTAGTCACAGAAAAGCAGCTAAACACACATTACCTAAAAAATTAGCACCGGACCTTAAATAAAACCAACGCTACTTTTTATCCCCGAATTGATGACATGTAAATTGGGATAGACCAAAAAAAATAATTCACCGTTTTTACATTCTAATTTGAAAGAATGGGTTATTTTAAGAGACCAAATTTTATTGATTTTGTATTTGACCCAAATAGTTTTATTTTAATATCTTTATTTATTTAGCTGACATTTTATGGATGACATGATTTTTTTAAATTTGGGTTGGCATTTTCTAATAAATTACAACAATTAAATGATATTTAATGATAAAAAGTGATCGTAACAGTGTATTAAATCATACTATTTCAAGCGGTTTCGCAAAAGGTTAAATATACTTTTGTCAAAATATCCAAAATAGGTAATATTTCAAAAACTTAATAATGCAGAACGGCTTTAAAACCTTATTCCTCGAAATGGTTTTTGAATTAGAGTAATTGTAAAAATATGAACAATCCCAATTGTTAAATAAGTTCTACGTAGACGAAGCCGCGGAAAAAACTATTGGGAATATAATGCAGGAGTAGGATGGGATTATCATTCTCAGACAGTGAGTAACTAAATTCGTCTACAAAGTGTCCGCATGTTCGCGCTTTAACCTGAGTCTAGAATGTCTAGATTACGTAAATGGTTTTTATTTTGCTCTACAATCTGAAGAAAAAGATTGCGTCTCTATTCCATTTGGTTTTTACTAATCTTGCTTTTGTACCGTAATTATATTACTGATGATAGTGTAGCTCTTATTAAATTGACAGAAAGCTACAATAAAGTCGACTATATGATTACGATACAGAAGATGGGCTTTACAAAATGGAATAAAGATCCAGGCCTACATGTTATCGTAAACATGTTCTTACTAACTTGACAGTAAACGTTACCGAGTCATAAACAATACGAAAGCAATAAGGGTAAAAACATGTTACAAGGCGCTTAACTGAATTGTGTACGAGTATTATAATCGACTAGAGGACGCCCGCGACTTCGTACGCGTAGAATTAGTTTCCCGCTACTCCCCCCATTTCTTCCCGTTGGGTTATTCCTTTCTTAGTGCTCACTTACTTCATGAAAGGAAGCCCTGTACCAAATTTCAAATTTCTAGATACAGTAGTTTCGGCTGTGCGTTGATTTATAAGTCAGTCAGTTTTTCCTTTTATATATATATATAGATAGATGGCTTGTAATAGACAGTTTTAGGGTATTTAGTTTTTTTTTATTTATTTGTTTATTTGATATAAACAGTTCCAAAAATTAAAAGAAATAAATGCAATATAAACCACACAAGGTTTTTCTATACACCTATAAATAGTAAAGTATTAATCTGAGCAATTTAAATATTTAGAAGTAGCGTAGTGTATGGATATAATATTAGTAACGACTTTCTTTGCTTTATCTAACGAAACTTAAGTGTATACACAAAATTGATGTTAAATTTTGCTAGAAAATCAAGCCAAACGATAAAATACGGCACAAAAATACTTAATAAAGTATGTTTTTGTAGTGATAATTTAAAATGTATTAATTCACTGAGTAGATTGCTAACGACTGTTGACAAGCGGTATGGTAATCAGTGGGCATTCTAGAGAGACAGCGGTGAAGCGCTAACTAACACTGAGCATTAGTTATGCGCTGTATAAATGGGCGAGCTTGTTTTGATCAATCAAACAAAAACAGTTAATTTTATTATTTTACTGATAAATCGTACCTAAGTACATATTTATAAAACAAGCACCATATAAATAATCTTCAATATTTGACTAGCTTGGTTTTATTTCAATTTAAATAAGTTGTTTTAACTTTTAATTGTCTTAATCTGATAATAAATATTATGAGTTTACTAACTTACATAATCATAAAAATATGTTTTAATTATTTAGCTGATGTTAGAACTTATATAAAAATGACTGACAAACTTCTGTCCGCGACTTTATCCGCGTTGATAAACCCACGGGTGCAGTGATTATTTTCAAGAAATAAGGTAGCCATGACATGTGTCAAGTCACGATATAAGCTATCTAAAGCTATAACCTAAACCTAACCTAACCTAACCGTTTTATCATGGAGATACAAACAAACTAACTCGCACACACACACACACAAACGCACGTACACACACTTTTGGATTCGTAATATTAGTGTGACTGAATGACAAACACCATTCACTTAGAACTGTAGTAAAAGTTAAGTCAGTTGAAGGGTACATAGAAAGAACATGCCGAGGCACATAAGTAGAGAGTTTAATTTATGTTTATTTCATTTGTTCTCGGTCAGATATTGACATTTTAAAATGATTGTCGGCCACCATAGGAAATCGTTATACTAATTTGTTTTATATGATAACACTAAATCACTATTTGTTCAAAATATGAAATCCACCAATAACAAAAATTAAAAAAAACCATTAGTATGTGGATGAAACTAGTAGTATTATTTCTACATACCTACTCGTACCTAAAGCATCGTTTGGTCATAGTTTTGAACTCCAGGCCTTGGACACTTTCTGAAAGTAGGTACATTTATTTACAAATATCTACACCGATATTTAATTAGAGATTTACAACATGATAATGTGGAATTAAGATTTTACGTATGTACCTACGTTACGTAAAAATACTATCATAATATTTCAGTTTTTCAGATTTATTACAAACATGTCAAATAATAAGTAATTACATTGAGGTTATCAAAAAAAGGCCAAAAAAAATTATAATCATAAAAAATTATGAAATATAATAATATAACAAAAAAAAACAATAGATGTCAACACAAATAAAATAATTTAAAGTCAACCTTAATTTACATATCATCATCAAAAGTTATATCACCATTTCATATAACCTTTACCTATATATCAACTCAGTATTTAAACAACATAACAAAACTTTAGACGCACTCTGACAGTGCGCATGTCTTTAAATGTAAACCGGCGCGTGAGTCGCTCAGTCTCGCCCGGCGCGCTACATAGTCGCTCAGACACTAAATACGATACTCTTTAACTTAAAAAAAAGAAAAATAAGTCTAAGAGATTTTTTTGTACAAAGTTAACTTGCTGATTTTGTACGTTTCAAAAGATGTGAATAGTGAAGTGCATTTTAGGAGGTTTTTTTATCTTGATTATATTAAAAATATGTAAGTTTTTTTTTACTTTTATAGAGCTTTCAAATATTGAGTTACTAATAAAGGTAGGATTTCTAAAATATAATTCTTACTTGTCTTAAGGTTTTGTTTGCGTTTAACATTTAATTAGGCCTAAGGAAACAATTTTGGTTCTGAGAAAACTTAATTTAAAATAAAACAAAAAATAAGTACATGTACAAAAACCAATTATATAATAATATGAATAGATTATTGAATGTCATAAAAAGTTACTTTTATATTATTAAAGGGTGTGCTATGGCGTTAAATCCCTGCTAACTGAAGTAGCAAATAAAGTGGCGGATAAATAAGTCGACAAATATCATATAAAATATTTACACCTACTATCTCAACTTATGTATAATTTCAAAAGCTAAACATGGAGGACGCGTGTAATAATAAACCCTCCACAAATTCGATGGATACAGAAATAATATCTTATTATGCTTTAAAATGGGATATCAGAAGATATAACTTTTTCTATTCAATGTACACATTATGTATTCGACTCTCGCAAACTAATTACTATGCAAAAGTGGTTAATTACTTTTACCACAGACTACAGTATAGTCGGCTTCTACATATTGCAGCCAGATAACATCTTTACATAGTATAAAACAAAGTCGCTTTCCGCGTCTGTCTGTCTGTCTCTACATCCCTAACTCCTTCTAAACCACACAACAGATTTTGAATATTTTAATGCTGTTTTCACCATCAGTTAGATAATTTTTCACGAAAGGTTTTTATGTATAATTAATTCTGGTTTATGTCAGGGTGTTACGGAAAACTCACACAAACTGAAGCGAAGCAAAGGCTTGTCACTAGTAAATCCTACTAATATTATAAATCTGATAGTTCGTGTGTGTGTGTGTTAGTTTGTTACTCCGTTACGCTCCAACGGCTGGACGAATGGAGTTAGCTTATAACACATAAGCTACTTTTCAAAATCTAAAAGTTTTCAAGAGAATAGCGATAATTGAAATCGAGCAAAGTCGCGTGCAGAAGATACTAATAAATAATTTTCAAGAGTCCTAAACTAAGCTCTAGCTACTATGGGTATAAGGCAACAATTAACTTACTTATACCTAGGTATAGATAAATGCATAGAAAACACCCAAGACTCAGGAGGGTGAATATTCGGGCGTTTCAACCGCCGTCATTGTCGTCTTCATTACATTAAAATAATGATAACTACTAGCAACTTTCCCTTCCAATTCAATAATAACTTTCTTGTTCCAGACAAAATTAATTTTGTCTGGAATAATATATGACGATAGTAATGACGGCGATTAAAACGCCGAATAATCACCCAGGAACAATATCACGCTCATCACAGAAATTCGAACCCGGGAACCTCTAGCATTCATAGGGTCACTACCAACTAGCCTACCGCGCCGTCAAACATAACTAACGAGTATTTTATACTGTGGCTTCACTACACTTAGCATGTGGTCAGGGGATCTCCTCACGTTAATAAGTTTCGTTTCCTCGTACCTAGAAGATTCAGCTGTGTTATAAAAGCCGCGGTCACGAGAAGACGTTTATATGTCCAGGTAAATAGAAAATACTGGTTCTTGGCCGCCATTTTGTTCGCGGATTTTTTTTTGACTTTATTGCCTCGGGTACTGTCCTTTTTCCGGGATAAAAAATATTCTTTTCACTTCACATGCTCTTAAAATGTTACTTCAGTCTCTGCATATCGGGACTAAAGATCCTTATTAATCTCTAGGGATTAAAGTTTTTTATTTTTATTTAGGTACTTTAGGTAACCCCTAAATATCCAATCACGGTGTTTTTGCATGGAGGATTATCGCCATTTTCAGTGTTTGTCTATAGACAATTTTTAGGGCGTGGAAATAATCTCAAAATGACAACTGTGCAATAATATAAAAAAACGATTTAATTTCGTGAAACACGGTTAATGCTTACGAATATGAATCTATTTAATTATATTAAGGATTAATTCATTTTATTATGCAAGGTCCAATTAGTTTTAAAATAGTTTTCAAGTTTGAACCTGTTGGCTAAATATGCAAGTATTTAAACCGTTACTTTACAAAAAAAAAGAAAAACCGCGAAAGAAAAATTGTAAAAAACTTTTTTATAATCAATATTGTAATTTTGTATAGAACGTCGTTTTTTTCTCGCTTTCAAAGTGAAAAGTAGAGTGTTTCACGCGAGACTGGACAACCATAATGAGATAATAACACTCGAACTATAGCCACCCACGCACTACTTGGGTGGCTAAACATCTCGTATCATTATGGCTTGTTTTAGTCCCTTGTTGCACAATCTAGTATTATCCGTCTCCGGTCTATTATCCTTATACCTAATGTCATATTGATCGGATGAGCTGTTGATCCGTGATGGAACAAACAATTAATAATAATCGTGTGGCTTTATCTACTTGAACAATCTTATATTTAACTAGCTTTTACCCGCAGTTGCGCTCGTGTGGTGACGGCATAAAAACAAAACACGAAATTCAATACCAATTTTTGGATTTTTCCGAAAGAATACCTTTACGTTTTCAGTCAGTATCATTTATTATTGAGAAGTATTTCTATTTATATTCGTGTTTATAAGGTTTCTAAAGGGGATAAGGATTTAAATCTTAATTCATAATCATAACATAAGGGCGCACAGTTTTGTAAGTTCCCTTTGGAATCAAACAGACGAACACGAACATAATGTTTTTAAGACTAGACATAGAAATACAGCAATATATATTATGTCCATTAGATATATAAAATAAATATATTATGTAGGTATAATAATGTGATATTATTACTTGTAAACTCTTTATTGCATTATAACAAGAAATATTTGCATTGATACAGTAGGTAAGCTAACTTATGATAATCCTATATGAGATCTGTGCCAGTTAACCTAGAATGATAACAATTATAATATTATGGTCAGGAGTACCCTAAACCGACGCACGTGTATGAAGAGACCAGAGATGGGCATTTCGTAATCGATTCCTGATTACACGATTACTTGATTTTACTTTGTAATTCACTCCTGGGTGTCAGATTACTTGTAATGTAATCAAGCGAAACGGTGAATTATCATTACAATAATTAAGGAATCAGTATCATCTACACAAATATTATAATTACTAGTAATTGGGAATCAATGTCGATGCGTAATTACTGGAATTGTTGACTTGATTACTTCCAGATTACTTCTGTATATTAAGTATATAAATAAATTTTACGTTCGTTCTTTAGAAAGATGCCACAAAAGTATTCCTTCCAAAATCGAAATCTGGGGATCTGTGTGGTCTCTGCATGAGAAAAAGTAGCCGCCATCTTGAACTTTTTAGTTATTCCACCGATAACTTCCAAATTCGATATCTGGGGATGTTTATGGTCTCCGACAACTAATCTGTTGGCAGAATGAGAAAAAGTAGCCGCCATCTTGAACTTTTTAGTTATTCAACCGATTGCTTCCAAAATCGATATCTGGGGATGGTTATGGTGTGGCCGACAACGAATTTATTTATTTAATTATTTTTCATGGGACAATAAACAACTGACCAAGGTATGTTAAAGATTTTTGTTATTCTACCTTTTCCTTCCAAAATCGAAATCTGGGGATCTGTGTGGTCTCTGACAATGATTTCGTTGGCAGCATGAGAAAAAGTAGCCGATTTTGGAAGCAATCGTATGAATAACTAAGAAGTTCAAGATGGCGGCTACTTTTTCTCATTCTGCCAACAGATTAGTTGTCGGAGTCCATACACATCCCCAGATATCGATTTTGGAAGCAATCGGTTGAATAACTAAAAAGTTCAAGATGGCAGCTACTTTTTCTCATTCTGCCAACAGATTAGTTGTCGGAGACCATACACACCCCCAGATATCGATTTTGGAAGCAATCGGTTGAATAACTAAAAAGTTCAAGATGGCGGCTACTTTTTCTCATTCTGCCAACAGATTAGTTGTCGGAGACCATACACATCCCCAGATATCGATTTTGGAAGCAATCGGATGAATAACTAAGAAGTTCAAGATGGCGGCTACTTTTTCTCATTCTGCCAACAGATTAGTTGTCGGATACCATACACGTCCCCATATATCGATTTTGGAAGCAATCGGATGAATAACTAAAAAGTTCAAGATGGCGGCTACTTTTTTCACTCTGCCAACAGATTCGTTATCGGAGACCACACACATCCCCAGATATTGATTTTGGAAGCAATCGGTTGAATAACTAAAAAATTAAAGATGGCGGCTATTTTTTCTCAATCTGTCAACGGATTTGTTGTTGCAGATCACACGTATTGATTTTGCACTAACTAGCTGAAATACAATAAATGAGAACTTTTTTCAATTTTACAATATGTTAGTGGACAACCCTTACGCTCAATTGGAGCGTAGGTATTTATCTTGAAAAGTAGGCCTAGTTTCTTTACTGGTTTATTTATACATACTGTGCCCTTATCAACAGATTTTAAACACCAAAATTTAATATGAAAGTGAAATGCTAGAATGACGTAATGATGTAAACCAAAAACAATTTTATTTGAGTGACATTAACAAAATAATAAAATAAGGTTTGCCAATGAAGTAATCTAGTGTGGAACTGGAGTTAAGTAATTCAGATTACTTAAGTACTTGATTACCGAGGAATCAAGATTACTGTAGTGGTTTACAATACTGATTCCAAAGGAATGGATTACAAAATGTAATCATAGTACAGTATTACAGTAATTTTAATTACCCAAGTAATCGATTACTGAGGAATCACGATTACTGGAATGTAATCGTGTAATTAATTCCAAAAGTAATTGATTACGCCCAACTCTGGAAGAGACTAGGTATGAGTGTGGAAGAAGCGAGAAAAGTTTGTCTGGATCGTAGCAAGTGGATGGAGTGGTCACTGCCTACCCTTAAAGAAAGAGGCGTTTGTATTGACATGTACGTATGTATATTTAATTACGAGTTTTATTTTAATATCGCTGTCGCTATTAAATTTAAAAAAAAAAGCTCGTAACAAAAAAAGTGGTAATTATAGACACTGAATGAATTTAAATACATCTTGTTACTTTTAAATGTAGAAAAAAATCAATACTAATTGTTAAACTAATTTACACTATATATCAAGCACTTTAGAGTCTGTTGTTATTAAGCATTATATTATTTGTGCTTAGTCCGTATTTGACATAAATTTCTTGTATCATAAAGTTTATATAATTGTAATGTTAGTAAACATCGCTCTATATGATAGCTATTATCTCTATAGCTGTTAATTAACTTAGTTGATTGCTTCTTGTGTTATGACTTAGCTACTCTTTAATAGATTACTACTTCATTTTGTTTACTTTGTATACAACGTGATTAGAACTACGAGTATGATCACTTTGGTATTTTGTCGCTTATACTCGTTAAACAATTTGGTACGGCTATGGCTTGGTATGGCACAAAAGTGATCAATTTGCTTATGATGTTGACTTTGTAACATCACCGATTATTAACGCTAATGCAACCGTTATTTTACCTGCGGCGGCCAGAACAGGTTCTGTCTGACTTGCAAAGACTAAAGTCGGGGCGTTCTGCATATCTTGTTGCCAACAGGGGGCTACGGTGGCTATAGGGGCAAAACGTAGCCCCCCAGTGGCGAGAGTCTCATCCGGTCCGGCCCAGTCTTCAGACGGCAGACTTCGAGCCCCCTCGACAACTCCACTGATGGTACCCTGGAATACTACAGGGGCCTCCAAGGCTGGAAGTTCAAGCGCTGGTCACTTTAAATTTATAGCAATCTATACTAAGTATGCTGGACTCTACTTGATACGTTTGATTTTTTCCTAAATATTTGAAAGATAATAAAAACAGACATGACATACGGAGAGATATTTGCGCTGCAATATCACCATAAGGGTTAAATTTCGTTAGTTTGAAGTCGTTTTATTTTTCATTTCTCTCAGAGAGGTCGCTCATAGTAGTTGATTCCAATTAGAAAAATGTCTAATAAGAGTAATAAGTTTTGTTTAATAAGTTTTGGTAGGTACGGTCACGGACTTTAATTGATGAACCACTATAGAACCTTGTCGCATAAAATCATCGATTAATTCCTATATAATTTATATCTCTTTATTACTTGACGCTGTCATTGTGACAAGGTTCCATGGTGGACCAACATTTAAAGTCCTTGATGTTACATGAGATAAACTATAGAAGACACCCACCCTAATTCTTCAATCTCTTCCAGCTGAGGGACGATTTTCAAAAAAAAACTTGTTGCACCCCTAGGCTACCCAAGGAGGTTCTCCAAATTTCAAGTCGTTAGGTTCAGCGGTTAGGCCATTCGTTGTCTGTGTATCAGTCAGTCAGTAATTCAAGGAAGAGTTTTGTGTATAACTAAATGACATAATACCTACCTAAACAGGATTACTACAATACCTGCAAAAGTAGCCCAGGTCCTTGGCCTTGGCGCAAAACTGGAAATGAGACGCGTAATGAGGAAACCCGCGAGGAAGTGGTTTGGCCGCCATCTTGTGCGTTTTGACGCTATTCGGAGCTGATTTAGGTATATTGTTATAAAACCGGCTATGTGCGAGACTTTTGCAATGAGGGTTTCGTACTTAAACTTAGTCACAATCACTCACAATATGTCTTATTTACGTGTGTACCCCATGGTAAGCAAGTGATATTATTTACTTACCGTAAAACAATTTTTTTTTGTCATACAAGTCCTCAAGAAAATCTATTTATATATTTTTAAATCACTGTCTGGTCTCGATAGTACAGTCGGGCTCATTAAATAAGTGTACACTGAAGTGCTTTGTCACTTTAACGTCATGTTTGAACTACTGCACTGATTTACCAAAGGCGTTAAGGTGACACGGTACTAAAGTGTGCTACTTATAGGGCCGACTGTACAAGCCCTTAGCTAAGAAGTAACACTCATTAAATATGTGCTTAAGTTTAGTTTGGGACTAGATTTGACCATTTGTGTGAGTATTTAACCCCTGACCCAAGAAAAGGGGTGATATAAATTTGACCTCTATGTATGTCTGTCCGTGGCACCGTAGCTCTTAAACGGGTGAATCGATTTGGATACATTTTTTTTATATTTGAAAGCAAATTTCTAGCGCAGTTTCTTAGCTAGGTTTCATGAAAATCGCTTGGGCCGTTTATTAGATATCAGGTCTGAAAGAGAGGAGTACCATTTTAGGGGGGTTTTTATCTATCCACTGTGCCCGACCGATAAGAAGTCAATCCTGACACATTGCACAACCATGAAGTTTCTGAATATGGATAATGTTGACTGCAGTAAACAATGCTGTTATTACTGTTCCTTCACACGCAAGAAATAAGTTTAACATTGTTTTACTGCTGTCAACATTGTCAATAGTCAGAAATTTCATGGTCGTGCAATGTGTTCGGATTGACTTTCTATCTGCCTGGTACTGTAGTACCTTTTTAACTTTTCAATTGTTTTGTCAGAGCCCCCCTCCGCTCCCCGCGGCGCAAGCACCCGCGTCGCCTGCGCAGCGAGTTCAGCATGGACGAGGACTACTCGCCCAACAACTCCGTCGTCTCCGTCAACTCGCTGGCCAGCTTGCTACGGGAGAAACTGCAGGTGCAATTTTGTGACCAACTAACTCCAACCAAATAACTTCAATAGGATATTTGACAAAAGAAATGCTGCCATTTTATTCAGTTTTTTGTAAGGATCAAATGTATACAGGACCATGCAATCCGAGCACTGCAAAAGTCAGAAATGGGAGCCAAAGTCCGATATTCCGACTAAGCGATGAAAACGCCCATACAAATTCACTCTGAACTATGACGTCACAAATCGGTAAACACTCTTAAATGTATGGTAATAACTAGTTATTTGTAATTTTGGTCGTAAAAAACTGCGTTTAAGTACATAGTTGCTTAACAATTTATTTTTAATTTAAAGGCAAGGGTTCTGATGATACTATTGAATTTCCTATTGGACTAAAAAAAAATAACAACTTACTGGTTTTTGATAGTTTTTACTTTGTTATTATAATTTCCAGTTTTTCAATTCGTATTACTAGATTATAGTATAGTAAAGGTTAACATGAGCCAACATCCCTATTACAATCGGCAAGCAGTCGGCCAGTATGTGGCGACAACCTTTTTGTTCATCTTGTGTCACAATTAAATATTTTCTTCCTATCATATTCCAGAGTATCCCCCAAAAGATCCGCAAGAAGCCCACAGACTACAAGCTCCGCGCGTTTGTGGCGCTCATGTTCCTGGCGGTGGTATTCTTCGTGGGGTTCGCGTACGTGCTGTACCACCAGCAGGCCAGCAGCCAGGCCTACTTCGACGCGCTGCAGTTCAATGAGCCGAAGAGGCTGCTGAGGGTCCTGAATGCTGAGGATGTGGAGATCTTGCGAGCGAGTTTAGGTATTTTACTTCTCCTTACAACTTATCCTATTAATATTATAGGTGTGAAAGGTTGTGAGCCCGATCCAACAATACTTGAAAAGTGAGAGAGGAGAGGGTATTTAGTCCATTGCGGCCAATATAAAATATTTGAATCTCACCTGTGACTGAAATTCTTACGCCTTTGATGTTCAATACGGGTGGCCCCGCCGTAAACGAGATCATCAATAACTTTGATTATTCAGTATTACTCACTGAACAGATTCCAATGACTTTACTGTAGGGGAAGATTGGCACCATTCGTACACTTTTTAGACTATTTTTTTTTTTAAAAAAGCTAATCAATATAAATTCCCCAATCAGGTATAAAATCATTACACATATATTTAGCCATGTTATAAAAAAGTTTGATTTCAATAACTCTTATAATATATTAATAAAGTGAGTTTAAGTGTGAAGTGGCAAATGTACGAATCCACCCCATAAGCGGGGTACTTTCGTACATGTTCATTTTCATACGTTCAGACGGTGTGGGGTAGCTTCATACAAATAAAAAACTCAGTTAATTACAACCAAAAATGTGATTTATTAATCACAAATAAATGTATATGATAATATGTTTTTTTAACGCTACAAAAAACCTGCACAAAGTTAGTATGAAATAAATATTTATATGGTGTATGAAACTACCCCGAAGGTTAAAAATAAAATATCACAACCTACACAAGAAACGTTGACAAACAGCAAGAAAATTGAAGCGTTATCATAAACATGACCATGGTTACTTATAGTTTAATAAAAATTCTTTTGTAATTTCTACTTTTCTGAGCCACAAAACACGCCTGAACATCAGTACTGTATTTACTTTGAGCACGCCAAAACACACAATGTCCTACCTAGACGCTCGCAATGGCAGCATTGTCGCCTAACTTTGTTGACAACTGGCTGGCACCAGTGGCTACGCACACACGCAAAATCGTGTAAATACTCCGATCTGATTAGTTGTAATTGCGACTGTATGAATGTTCCCCGTGTACGAATGGTGCCAATCTTCCCCTACTCTTATATTTTACGCTAATGACCTGTCAAAACTATGATATGACTTTGATTTGTTTTCAAATTTTACAAGATCAATTTTATTAATTTGTCATCAGGATGATAAATCGATCTTAAGATACTTTACAAGGTAAATATTTCTGTAATGAGTTCGATTATTTATTTTAAAGTCCTGAATGTTTTGTTTACTGTACTATCTCTATCTATATTGTTGTCTACTATCCATAGCACAAGCCCAGATTAGTTGAGACTAGGTCAACTCGTTTGGGTCCCCTGATGTTTAATCATCATTTATTGCAGCTGTGAACCTGCAAGGACACAAAAAGGCGTTCCCCTGTCTGCCAGAGCACCGCCGCGTTGGCTCTGAGTGCCTGGAGTGGCTGCACGCCGCTCGGTTCTACCTCAAGTGCCTCCCTCATGACCCTGGCATGGACAACACTACGTGTTACTCGGTCAATTGGCAGAGTCTACAACATGGTAAGTGCTATATTCTGAATTTTATCTCATTCTTACGAGTAAGTCTGCTGTGTTAAAATGTTGTGGTTCTGCGGGTGGGTCTCTATTGAAAAGAGAAGAGCATTATAAAGCCGATGAACTGGTCACTTTAAAACTAAGACAGCGCCTGTTGAAGATTATGGGTACCAATACTCACAGGCAAATAATACAGGGTCACGTTGTGTAATTCTTCAAAAGCAACGTTACCTTGTTTTTGCTTGCTACTTATTGTAAGTATTGTGCAACTGTTATAGCGAGTAGAGGAGTATGAATAATGATTGTGTCAATTTTACACACCAAAATTTAGACCCAGGGGTAAATTTTTCTTTTGAAAATTTCAAACATTCACTATTATTTTTAGTATAATTTTTATGTTTAAAGCACAACAAATTATTAAATTACTACAAATCTCATAATAAAAATCAGTTAAAAAGGCTTTCTAAAATAAATACCTACATTTTAAAGATTTTAAAATATCCCGCTTTCAGACGTACATCCAACCGACTGCTTCGACTGGACAGACACCAAGACCCACTGGTACGGCATCGGCCAATCCTCAAACCTGACGTGGCCCCTCAACAGCGGCGCCATATCTTTCACACCTTTCATTACTGGAGACATGCAGAAATCCCAATTCTCCAACGTCCTCACGCGATACCTCATCAACTCCAAAGGGGCTGCCATCATCATCAATGACGACACGCCTCTACATATATCAGTTAATAAGGGGAACAAACAGATATGTATCAAAGCACAGCACGATAACTTCGCTTATGCCAACAAACTGACAGAGTTTCCTGAAATGAAGTATAACATCTGTACGTCTAAAGATATGAAGAGTCTGCATTCTTCTATTCATAGCCACCAAAGAGCGCCTTTATGGGACGGTCTAAAACCTGCCGACATGATGACTTTAGAATCCTTAATTGCTGAACCTGTGTGGCAAATAGCTCCAAGATTCAAACACGAACTGAAAGCAGAAACAATTTCCAAATACACTGAAGATGTTATCAATTTAGGATTTCTAAAACAAGGGCATGTTTTAATCAACGAATACTGGCAAAACGAAATAGGTGACTTGACTGTGGATACAAGTCGATTTGAAACCTTAAATGTAACTGTCTATAAACTACATAGAAGAGGATTTAAAGTTGCATTTACTATACAACCTTTCATTGGAACTGAAAGTGCAAATTTTGCTGAATGCGTGCAAAAGAGACTGCTGATTAGTGAAAGAGAAAGTGACAGGAGAATACCAGCTTTAACTAGATTTAAATCGCTAGCCAGTGCTGGAGTTCTAGACATCACCAACAATAGAACAGTTCCTTGGCTTTTAGAAAAGCTGCATGCTGTGATAGATAAATACCAAATTGATTCATTTTACTTAGATTTAGGTACAGCGTATGACATGCCTATGTACTATCAATGTGAGAAGCGGCTCATAAACCCTGACCAGTACAAGACGATATTTACACAGACGTTTGAGAAAACACTGAGTATTATTGGTGTGTCATCAGCGGTGTCTTTGCCACGGCCTCCGATATTTGTGTCCCTGCCCCCGTTCGCGTCGACCTGGGAGGCGCTGCGGTCGGTGATCCCGACGATGCTGACTTACGGGATCAACGGGTACCCCTTCATCATGCCAGGAGCCGTGGGCGGAGATATCTACTGGCCTGGTAGCGAGCAGTTCTTGCCTTCTTCTAAAGGTAAAGTGGTTCACTTTTCTAGCAATTTGCTCTGTTGTAACCTTAACACTTCACAGTTCCATTACACCTCTGTGTAGATAAAGTAATAGTTTTCCGTAGAATTTGTGCTACTTTACTTTACTAAAGCTTCATTTTCGCTATCATACTGTGAAAACCGAAGACAATTTTGGAAAAACACATTAAAAAAAACGTATTCTGCATTACAGTTTTTAGCTGCTGATAGCTGATTATTTATTTAAACCAATCAATTATAACATCTTAACGTTCTGGAAATTATGAATGTGATCCTATCCGTCAGGTTCCCTGGAGTCCAACGCGACCAGCACCGAGAACGGCATCGAGCTGCCCGAGGTGGAGCTGTACACACGCTGGCTGCAGATGGCCACGTTCCTGCCCGTGATGAAGTTCACGCATCTGCCCAGCAAGTATAATGATGAGAGGGTTCTGGAAATGGCGAAGAATTTGACCATCTTGAGGCAGAAAGTGGTAAGATTATTTTTTTAGATCAGAAATACAAACTTTTAAATTAGGGTAAGGTTGGTTTTGCAGTATTTAATTGGTTGTTTGGGTATACAAATTCCATTATAGGCAATTATAGAGATGATATGAAGAAGTGGGTTGATAAAAATGTGAAACAGTAAGTAGGCAGAGGTAGGTAGGTAGAGGAAGGTTCTTTCAATATTACTTTTATCCAAAGTCAAAGTACCAAACGACTTATTACTCACAATACTAATCTGGTTTAGTTATGGTTTAAATCTCCGGTGTGTAATTTGACCATGGTCTACTCAACTTGCGTAGGTACCAGGGTTACATGGTAGTTTCTCGACCTTAATTTAAGAACTAGGTGCCAAGGTTGTAGGATCGGATAGCCACGTAACTCAGCGTGCCATGTGTTATATGTGGTGGTGGTCGGCATCGTTGATCGGGTCGCTACTTTATCATACACATGGTTGAGGGAGGCGATGGTTAAAAATATGTGTCATACTCTTGAACGAGTGCTGCTTGTGGGGTCCGGTCTGTTCACGTTTGCAAGGACTTAATAAAATATGGAAAGACCAAAAGTGAAATTAAAATTAAAGTCGGCCAAGAAATACGGATGATACAAATGGCATTTTAAACTGATAATTAGAAACAGACACATAACGAATGTGACGTTATGTAATAGTTCGGCCATGTAAACTCAATGTTAATTTCTGATTTGCTAGAAAGAGATAGGAACAAAAAATTGTTCGCTTATATCTTGGTTATTTTTATAGCTACTCAAAAAATATTTTTTCTCGACTGTTTGTTACATGAATCAGCGTTTATTGAAGCTGTGAAAAAAAGTGATGAATCACTATTTCGTTCGTGTCAGGTGACGCCGCTGCTGCTGGCGTCGAAGCGCGCGGCGCTGGAGGAGGGGCTGCCGCTGGTGCGGCCGCTGTGGCTGGTGCCGGGCGGGGAGGGCGCGCTCGCCGTGCGCGACGAGTTCGCCGTCGGGGACGACGTCGTCGTCGCGCCCGTGCTCTACCCGGGACAGACCACCAGGGAAGGTACACCACTCTCTTTTTTCTACTCACGTATCATTAAGGGTATCAGAACCGAAGCGTGAAAAAAGTTATATAATGTGCGTTTCCATGCTAATAACAGTTTAAAAATAATTATTATAGCGTTGTTATTAACACAAGCAAAGAAAGAAAAAAATAATGAAGAGATCTATCAGGATCGTAGCAGGTAGAAAGAAGAGGTCTCTGCGTACATAATTTTAAGGCATTTTAAACTCTCAAAAAAGGTTGGATGTGCGATACAATTCATATAGTACATGCGCCTTTTCTACATATGAGAGCAGTGTTAACCTCAAAAACGTAATTATTTAAATAAACTAAATTGTAAAAGCTAATTAATATAACTAACTAATATAACTAAAATATTGGAAAAAGTGTTCCTTTTTTTTCAGGAAAAATGTTTATCAATGTATGTTTTCCAATATTCTAGGTACTATGTAAGTACATTGCTCTTACAGTTTTCTGAACAATCAGAGCTTGTGTTTCGCCATTTTTTAGTTTTTGTTGTTTTTCTTTTGGGTTTGTAGGTACTACAATCATATCAAATTTGACGCGTGTAGGTATGTTTAACAGTTTTTATGATACAAAAAAAATACTTTAAAAAAACCTTTCATATATGGGGCCCCTTTTTATTATATCACTTTCTTAATTTATTT
Source organism: Acleris cristana (assembly GCA_948252455.1). Classification (NCBI taxonomy): domain Eukaryota; kingdom Metazoa; phylum Arthropoda; class Insecta; order Lepidoptera; family Tortricidae; genus Acleris; species Acleris cristana. The sequence goes on along the minus strand of OX411788.1, from coordinate 14,540,598 downwards.
TTTATTTGTTAGTAAATCCTCCGTAATAACACAATATTCTGGAAAATAAATCAACCCGCTAAAAGTTAAAAGTTAAGACGGACAGACAAAATATTTTCGTAAAAAGGGAAACGTACAAACCTAGTTTTTCATAACATCTACAACATATTCAAAAATCGTAAAAATTGGACTAGGTTTAAGGGGAGGGAAAAATTATCGCATTTTGTATGGAAAATTTCAGCTTCACAATTCTTTAAAACACGCACAGATAATTCCATATCTAAACGAGATTCATAAAAACGTGCGTCGATATTGTAATGAAACGTGACCGGCACAGAGGGCTATGATTTTAGTAATCTATGTGTATAGATACCTACCTAGTTAGTATGTTTGCATATTCATGTGTTCCCTCGTATCTCCTAGAATATCCATCATGTTTTGACAAATTATGCGTCGTTGGCTTCGTTCTCTCTAGCACTGAGAGTTCTGCATCTCATAGGCTAGGTGACGTCATATTTAATCACGGCGTATTTCACATATACATCATACATACAACGCTAAGCGAAAATATAGGTATGTTTTGGTAAATATATCGACGTTTGTATGTTTACCGTTTTTACGATACAACAAAAATAAAAATACGTTGAAAAAAACATTTAATGTATGGGCACTCCCTTTGTCCGCCGTAATGATATGTATTATAAAAAAAACAACCCTTTATCTTTTACGGTTCAAACGATACAGCTCTTTAAAGTTAGGACGGACGGATAGTGTAGACATATTAATAGGAATGGGCTACCCTCGGATTCGGAACTCTAAAAATTAAATGCACTATTTACTTTTTTCCCAGTGTACCTGCCAGCGGGGCTGTGGCAGGACGGCATCGACGGCTCGCTGCGCAAGGGCAACCGCTGGATGCACGAGTACCGCGTCCCCCCCTACCGCGTCGCCTACTTCGTGCGTCGCCCCGATGACCTTCGCTTCCGGTAGTACCGGGACCTACTACACTGGGCTAAGATTCTGGGCATTAAATATCATATCGTCTTTAACCTGTTATCGTATTATCAAAGTTTTGATATCTCTTATTTACTTAACAGTAATGGCGGCCGAGTTAATAAACGATACCATAACAGGTCGAATACGATGTGGTTTTAACCGACTAGAATAGAGGCCTGACTAGAAGAGTATCAATCATATTGGCTTAAATAAAATAAAGAGACGAACAACCAAATGTGACCAAAGAAGAGAGTGACGAATAGCGAATGCAAATAAATATGAGAGACAATCTACCAAATGTTACTAAAAAGACAGGGACGACTAGCAAACATGAATACCTGTGACACATACAGAACGAGACAAAAACGAGTGAGACGAGTCAAGATGGTACCACTAGAAGGCACTGACTGGCCACTAGCACTGATAATAAGACTGTCCCTTTTAGTAGCTTCTTCTACCTAACACCGATCGAGAGAATTCCGCTTTAGATAGCTAGGTACCGGCAGCCTCCTCACTACTACTGACTAGAAGGCACTAGTGCAAGCAGTGGCTAGCACTGGCTAGACCAAACTAGGAGTCCCTTGTTAAAATAATAGATGATTTTCAAAATATATTAGACTAGCGACCCGCCCTCGCTTCACTTCGGTCTATGTGACTTTTCTGTAATACCTTGTATAAACCAGATTTTTCTATACATAAAAGCCTACCTCTTGAATTACTCTATGTATTGACTGATACCGCATTACAATCCGTTGCGTAGTTTGAAAGATCTAAGCGTACATCCAGAGGGACAGACGGCGGGAAACTAGCTTGTTTTATGTCTAGACTAATAATGTAAAGATTATACAATATTTTATCATTATCACTGCCAGAAGTTCAAACAGTTGAAAGGGTAAGTATATCAATTTACTAAATCGACCACATACATCAATGATGTCTAAAGATACTAATACTTTGATCCTTGGACATGTTGGATTTGTGTAAAAGATTAAAGAGTGCCATGTTGCGATAAAAAAAAGATGTATTTAGTGTACGATTTAATTTTCTTTGCATGTATTGCTCCCATGATGAAAATTTATTTGTAGCTATTGCTTTAGTTTATTATAATTATTAACCGACTTCAAAAAAACAGAGGTTCTCAATTCGTCTGTATTTAATTTTTGTATTTGTGTGCATGTTACATACTCGATTTCTCCGCCATTTTAAACCGATTTTCATTTGTATTTTTCATGAGTGGGAAATATGTCAAGGGTGGTCCTTTAAAACCTTCTATGCAAGTATACCACCATGGAAAAATGGGAGATGAAACTTTATATAAAGCGTATCTTTTCAATAATGATTTGAAGTCGGTTTATTGTTTGTTTTTTACATTTGTAAGTATAATTTTCCTCATTAAGTATAGTCCAGGTAATCATCATCATGAAGTGACGTGAAAGAAAGAATATGATCAAGCCACATTTATTATGTGGAAGAATTATTGATATTTAGTTTTACAAGTTGTTTAACGATCTCCTTGTTGGGGTATAGAATTAAAACTGATAATACAATGCAAGGGGTCGTAAAAGATGTAAAAACCTGGAGATTGTGTTGAGCTATTGCACTGAACGCCATTATGTGCCTTTTAACTAAAATATGATTTAAATATTACGTTTGTAAAATACATCGTAAATTAGGTATAAATATAAATACTAATAATGCTTGTGTGTTTATATGCAGTAGGTATTCTTAATTTTATTAAGAAAATTGAATAAAGTTTTTACGTATAATAATGAATGTTAAGGTCATCCTTTTATTTTTTGATTTAGACCAAAATATAAATATTAATAATCTGTAGCATAAGTTGAAGTATGAAAAAAATGTTGTAAAGCTGTTGTGATAATATTAAAATAATTATTTTAATTAGTTTATAATTAATATGTATACTAATAAAAGACCAGGCATTAGATGTTTTACGGGATCAATTCGAAATGTTGTTGCCTTCTTTAATATTCATTTCAATCAAAATTTTTTTTGTACAACGTACCAACAATGGGTGAAAATCCCGGGTTCGACTCCCAGTTAGGGTTGATATCTGTGCGATGAGCATGAGTATTTGCTTCTTAGTCTTAAGTGCTTTCTGTGTTATTGTTCTCGATTACCCATTCTGGCCTGCTACGGAAAAAAGGCACATCTGCTATATGAATTGTATTGCAATTCCAACCTTGAGAGTTTAATATGCTTCTAAGAATAAATTACACTTGTGCCTTTTCTCAGTATGTTGGCAGCATAGTACAAGTGGCTCAGTTTTGGCCCAAATAAGATAACATTTCGGATTGAACCCACTATTGTATTAAGAATTGGGAAAGTGAAAGATCACTGGAGTCCCTGGTTGAGTGTGTTACTGCAGTCATTCCAAAGCTAGTAGTAGGTCCTTTGTCTGTAGTTATTAGTTTTTTTTTTATGTATCGCAAGTCCGAATCAATGTCAGAAACAATTTTGAGGCCAAACAACTTCGAGGTCACACTACCACAAAAATAGCTACACTGCATCATTGCGAAGAGTCATAAATTCTGAATTGATCAAAATCCCGAATTTTCATAATTCCGAATTTAATGTTTTGATAGAAATCAGACCTAACCTAACCTATGTATAGCAATTATATTATGCATTTAATCTAAAATAGCTCAGGCATAACACATCTGTCGAAAAAATTAAAATTCGGACAAATTAATAATCGGAAGAATTTTATTTTTTGGTTTTTCCCCTCATGAGTATCAGCGGTTATTGTATAACAATACTGAAATTGGTGTTACTGGGACCGTGTTATAGCTGTTAAAGTCTGCCTTAGTCCAGTCAGTGAAAGAGATAGAGCTATAGGAGTCATATATCTCTGTCTGAAAATTGTTTAGGATGAACATTAATTCGGACTAAAGAAACTAAAATGTTATTATAAGCATGTTATAGGCAACATTGCCTTGTTTGATTGCGAATAGGTAGCGGATAAAGGTCGATGTATAAACATGTGTTCTTATGCTTATTAAAGTGACGTAAGCTTTGAGATGTTTTTGTTTTATTTCGTTATTTATGGGTTTTTAACCGACGAAAAAAAACAGGGGAGGTATGCTTTTGATTATTAGACCGGTTTTAATGAATATGGGACTTCATAATAATGAGTCGTCGACAATAATGTACTTATCGGAGGCTAATAACATAAAAGGACGTCATACTTATTACCTACCAGTCGGGTAGGTAGGTATACGTTTTAAGTTATAAATTAAAGAGTTTTCTTTATCAAAGGTCCTTGTAAGTTTATTACGGTCTTGAACCAATCAACAGTGGACATAATGTTCAAAATAATAATAATTAATATTTTATTGATTGATTGATTGATATTTTATTTTATTATGTGCTTTATTTTCGTTAATTTCAAAATCGATCCGAATGTATGCAGCTGTGTATGGGTTGGGTTATCACTACAAAATAAAACACAATAAGCATTTTTTACTTTTTATTTCATTTAATGACTTTTACACGATCATCAAACACGCCAAATGGGGATAGCGACACGACTGATACAATGAATGATTTAATTTTAAATTTACATACAATTAATCATTACAGATACCTAATTCCACGTATTACACCATTATTATAATTATTAAATATTATTTTTGGACATGAAATGCTGTCTGCGATCAATTAATATATCATAAAGCTTTGTTTTCTATGGACATATTGTAAAATAATATCTGCATTCATAATGATATTAATGATGTATGATTTAACGCTGATGCAAATTTCTGAAGCCCTCAGTACACTGTCAGTTCATAATTACTTTTTATGCGCATTCCATAAGCAAGTGAACATTGTATGTGTGTCTCTTTCTACCAGAACGACAGCTGTTATCGAATGGTTTTTCTCTTCTATGAGTCATAATATTCCTTTAAACTGTAACTGTAACTTCATAACTTAGAACCGTGTCTAATAAATTGGTCGAATCGAATTGATATTGAGACTGTTTTAAGACAATGTTCCTAATTGGGATAGACCAAAAAAAATAACTCACGGTTTTTACATCATAATTTGAAAGAATGGGTAATTTTAAGAGACAAATTTCATTAATTTTGTATTTGACAAAATAGTTTTGTTTGAATATCTTTATTTATTTAGCAGACATTTTATGGATGACATGATTATTTTAATTTTGGGCTGGCATTTTCTAATAAATTACAACAATTAAATGATATCTAATGATAAAAAGTGATTATAATCATGTATTAAAACATACTATTTCAAGCGGTTTTCGCCTAACCCGTAAGATACACTTAGGAGGGCTTCAAGCCAAAAACGAAAGTCAAACAAAGGTTAAATATACTTTTGTCTAAATATCCGAAATAGATAAATATTTCAAAAACTTAATAATGCAGAACGGCTTTAAAACCTCATCCCTCGAAATGGTTTTCGAATTAGAGTAATTGTAAAAATATGAACAATCCCAATTACGACAGACAATAATCATTACAAAATGACTATAGAAAACACAACCGCATTTATAAGTCGGTATGATGAATGCTAATTAGATAACAATTTCTAAGTAATGATCAATCAATAGTGAATTTATAATGCATAGTGTATGTATAAGGCTGTCATACCGAAACACTAAAAATGTGGCATCTTCGTAGGTACTACTCCAGAACACCACTGCATGTTCGATATTATAGATAATGACAGTATAGAGAGTCGAACATGCATTAGTTATTTATTTCTCGAGACAATCAGAACTAAAAAGTAAGAGATACAAAGAGGAACGTAACACATAAAACTTTTTAACATAGAGATGTCACTTTTAAATACTTTATGTTCGTATGTTTACTCGAACATTAAACGCAAACAGCATTTCATTTTTATTAGCTGTAACGAAAGCGATGTAACCATTCCAACCAATCAGTCTAACCATTAAGCGTGTTGATTTCTTTCTACTCCGTAACGGTAATGAGGGATAAATTCGATAATAAAACATTACTCATTCGTTAGTAGACATGATTACTTGATTTTTTTAAATTTTAATTCCGTAATGTGGTATAGTTGGCGCAATGATTTTATTTCGGCTGTCGAATCTCTAGTGGAGTTTCGGCCTTAAGATATTATAATATCATTACCCTAAACGCAATATCGAATGCGACAACTACTAAAGCGAACTTATCAAATCATTAAAATAAACTGTCCTAAACTAACAAATAAAAGAGATATGCAATTATTTTTATATAGTAATTATAGTGTAAAGTAATTATGCAGCGAAGTAATTTTTACCTCACTAATAAATGAATGATTTCGCCATCATCACCTCATCACCGTTAGCACAGTACTCACAAACCATTAAATACGCCTACCATCTGTTGTTAGCACCACAAAAGCATTCTTATCAACTATCCATTGGGTTTCAATCACCCAATCCCTCCATCATTATACTTTCTTACACAATTCCACTTTAAAAGTATACATAATTCATTTCTGTTAAAAGAAGACTTACACAACGACTGGATTCACACTGTCAATATTATTGACAGAACGTTAAGTATATTGTTATACAAAAATAGAAAGAGGGAGCGTACTTTTTCGATAAATACTGACAGGGAGAACTAAGTCTTAACACAGTATGCATGAATAAAACTGAAAGTGTCATTCGCATATCTTTATAGTCATGTGTGGACAAGTCAAATAACCCACAATTGTGTAAGTCTATCTTTAACATTATTGTCAGTAATAAAATAAAACCTTTTTATTTGTGATCTTAAAGATATATAATTATTGTAACTTGTAACATGTACTGGGATACCAAAGCAATGCAGGATACATATTTAAGGTACTGTGGAGATATTGCTAACTATTAAGACTTAAACCATCATTTAATTTAAAGATAAGTTGCGAACTACACATTTCTCTCCAACCGTCAGAATCCTAGCAAACCATATGAATATAATATCATTATCATATGAATTTATTTTAGTTATATTTATATTTATTTCTGGATACCCAGTACATGTTACATTAAACTATTGTGTTTTCGCATTGACGATGACACTAAAACCTATTTCTTTTTATTTTCTGTGATGTTTTAACTGTATTGATGTGTGATTGAAATATTGAACGCCTGAAAAACCTTTTCCGAGAGAAAACTCGACAATACGCCTAGTAATTATAACGAAACGCTCAAATTAGCGCTAAGTAACTCTTGGCGTTCGAAATTATCGATCTTTACATCATACAAAATCTATGTTATCGATTTAAGCAATCTAGTTTCGAATTAGGTCATTGCCAATGCGTTGATTTCGGTAAAAAACAAAATATGTCTTACCACTTATCAGATATGCGTCTCAATATCTATGTATAATTAAGAATAATTATAACTCATTACATAATCGATCACCAGCCGAAAGAACAACAACATTTAATAATTTCAATAATGATTTATTTATCAGAGCTATTGATGTTCACTAAGCCGATACAATTCTTAATTTTAAATAACATTTTTATTATTCCTAATAGTATGCATTATTTCAAGTTCTAGCTATAAAATACATTTGGGCCAGGCTCTCGCCTAACTTAAGCAGGCAGGAGTGCCTTAAATGATTCATAACTATGAAGCAAGTCATCGCCTTCAGAGATCTTTCAGAATGATTCAGGGCGACGATCTTAGGTAATGATTTCAAGATTCATGTCCCTGTTTAGTCCCGTTCACTACCTAAAGCATAGAACAGATAACATATTTATTGTGCTCACAATAATCGTCACACAAACACAAATACCAATAAATATTAACCTTAAATAAAACGCACTCTCCACTAAAAAATAAATATATTATAGAGTACCATAATTTCATGCATACGACGTCTCCTTCAAACATCGTAAGTAAAGAAGCTAAATACATTTTACATTTTAATATTTGTAAATATATACTTGAGACTCCTTTTCGTTATTTGAAACAAACATCGCCATTTTTAGTAGCATTTTTATTGAAATATTTAACTTTTTTTTGTTAAAAGGTTGTGCTGGTGCGGTGTCTCGCTATGAACTATTAGAAGGTTGGCGAACTAAGCGATAGAACGGTGTTTGATTCGGCTTATAACTATGGATGACTTAAAATTAATTGACTCAAAACCTTCATGTCATAGTTAAGTTACGGAAAAGGTACTTAAAACCTCGGGAAGCTATCAGCTTATATCTAGATGGTAAACAAAACGATGAGTTCATATCACATTCTCACACATCCTTCACAGCGGTAATCGAAAAGTAATCTAACGGAGTTATAGGTATGTACTATAGTTACATGAGGATTTCGTTTTGGAAACGGTTATAGAAACGCTAGAACTCAATTCAAGCCCGTTCCCGTTCTTGGTAGGAAAGCACGCACTTCGTAAGATAAATTTCTTTCTCGTTCCTGTGCGTTCTTAACAAGAACGAGCGGGCTTTAGGAACAAAATAACGACTATTCACGTAGATATTTGGATCGCGACTAGAAATTTGTAAACGATAGGCCAAAATTAACCGCCAATAAAAATTTAACGCAGGAGATTCAACTATCACTGTCGATTTCGAAAGAATAACATCGTTATAACTATGTCACAGTAAACTTCGGCACAACAAGCAAATCACAAACAAAGGTAAATAGAGTGTTCAATAGTTCTACTAAAACATTTATTTTATAATGGGTTAAGCTCTCTACCTAACGATTTAGGCTCACTGGATGTCCGGGGGACCGAGGCCGCGTCATCGATATCACCTTAAGGACTGAAATCCAATACCTCCCACCACAGAATCTCAGATCCTTTAGATCTTATTTTGATTCTGTTTAATCCACGAGAGCGATCGTCTTTTATCTCACTAAATTAGAGTGGAAGGCAATTATTTGATTCTAAAAATCGAGTTAAACTTATTATGCAAATGGAAGGCAGATCGACCGGCCACGTCAAACCTCTTCATAGCCAAGCGAGAAAAGTTTGAAAATGCAGGATTTTTCCAAACAATCATCGCTAAAGCTCAACCTATACAAAATAGTCCCTTTTGTGCCCACGTAGCGCGGCCGGTCGCAAGTCAGTCGTTTGTTACGCAAAGCTCAAGTGAAAAATAGTGGCTGAAATGTTAGTACTAGCGGAGTAGCTCTGCACGAGGCCTCAGTCACCTAGACGTAACAACTTTAGTAAGTAATAAGTTCACGACTAACAATTATTACACGGGGCTAGCGCTAAACCTAGCCTCTCGATTACTTTTAAATGCCTTTTCAAGACAGTTTCTTTATTTAAAATTTGATTCTAATTAATGTAGGTACATCAGGTCATAATCCGTCATGTCTGACGCATCCTAAACGTCCTCTAAGCCTCAACACAATAATGGCGTGCAAGCTAAGTTTGTACAACTATTAAAATTTCACAATGCGATAGCAAAATAATTTTTCAAAAATTTTGATATTCGCACAAGCGGATGTCGGCTAAACAAAATGGACTGGTTACGCTAAATATTCGTGTATAAAAGCACTACCGATTGTATAGACCAAATTTAAAAATATCATCAGAAATATATTTTAAATGGCATGTTCTATTATCGATGAAGCTACTAGAAAACAGTTTAGAAAAAAATGGACGTTTTCTTAGGTCGAGAATTTGGTTATTGACTTTCAAAAATTGGATGCGGTTAAGGACTTGGCCTGGGTAGTCGCGGCACGCCACAGCACTATTAACTATGATTTCATCAAACTCTTCAGCAGTCTCTTCTTTGCATTCAAATATCACAAAGTCTTCTAGGGTTTCTATTTGCAAACTTTCTCACGCGAAGTTGTGGCCTCTTGCGGCGCGGTGCTTGCTAACACAGCCTGATTGGTTCCTATTCACTCGGATGCACGCGCCGCAGTTGCTTGGGCTCACTACTTCGATGAGAAGGCTACAAATAGACCCGACACCTAGAACTCGAGTCTGTAGGCGGCGCAAGAGGTCTCGTGGTCCTGGAGGTTGATGGTGCAGCGAGAGGCGGAGGGTGACAGGTCGATCTTGTACTTCTCGAGGGCCTCCTCGTTCTCTGTCACCCAGTAGCCGAGCACATCGGTGTCGTACGTCGGGATTATGGTTACTTCTGCAATAATTAGGGCAAATGGTTAATATTTTTTTTACGAAAGATTGTTAAACAAGTCAAATAAAAAAAAATAGTAAGCTCGTCTATGTGTAATCTAAAGCAGGCAACTATGCCCATCTTGTTCTAGCATACGATAGAGTAAGACGATAAGAGTTTTGAGTCTGGGTACATAGGTATCAGTGTGTATTTTAGGGTGAGTTGTTTGATCCGTAGTTATCTCAAAGAGTGGTTGAAAATAGTAACCAAACGTGTCAGTTTTTGTTTTCGAATTTTAACCATTAGTTTAGCTAACTACTGATCAAACATCCGACCGTAAAAAGTAATTAAAGTCAAAATAATATGGCTAAACTCACCTAGTTCCTTATCCTCCCAAGTCTTTTTGGCATCAAGCAAGGCATTATAGATCTCTTTCGATGGTTCGGTGCCTGAGAACACGTAGTATCTGGCACGTACGCGCTTAAAGAACTCCATTGCAGAGTAGTAAGAGTTGCCGTGATGGGGCACATATGTCAATTCCATATAAACAGGAGCCGGTGCCTTTTTCTTGCTAGGAGATTCAATCACACGGCTCTTTGCCTCTTTACTCCTCTCCTGATTAAGCTTGTTCTTATTTAAAACAGCAGGTTGTTTCTTTGGAGTACTTTTTCCATCTGTAGGTGGCATAATAGGACTAGGTAGCCCTAGAGGTTTGCCCCAAGATTCTATTGGGTCCTTGTCTTTACTAGTCTCCGTAGTGATTTCACGTTTCTCCGATTTAGATTCTTTTTTACTACTAATCGTTGACGATACCGTTTCTGTTTTCTTCATTTCACCTTTTACATCTTTAAGAGTTAAAGTTTCTTCTTTTGACGATGTTTTCTGACTAATACTAGAATGTTTTTGTTCGTCCAACTCATATTTAGCAGTTACGTTCAAAATAACATCTGAGCCACTGACTCTCATATGTTCTTCAATAGCCTTATCAAAATGTGCGTCAGCTTCCCTAAGGAATGTATCATCAGACTTGCTTGTATGCTCAGCGAATTCAGATGTTTTTTTCTCATGGGCTAGAAAATCTTCATTTAACTTTGCAAGAGGTTTATGGAGTCCAGTTTTGACTTGACTTGAAGATGGACAGGAATCATCTTCAGATAACTGGCCATAAACTGATTTTGACATGGGGTCTTCAATTCTACCAAACTTATTTTCTTCTATAGTTTCTTCAGGTAACTCGAAGCTCAGATTAGATTTAGGAGAATGTGCTAGTTGTGATTTAGTACTGCTAGGGCTACCTGGACCGTCATCATCACTGTAATACAATCCACTGCTCTCTGTTGTGCCCCATACGTGAGTAGCTGCTCTTGATTCCCTAGAACTAATATCTGACGGCGGTGAAGAAATGCCGGGATGATCTAGATCATCACTAGCTGCTGAAGAACTACGCATGTCACCAGTCTTCGATGACAACTTGGAAAACGATTTTTCACTCTCACCTCTATCAACAGTTTCTTCGTATTCTTCTTTGAATTCGGAAATGGTAGTCTTAGTTGATTTTGTTGTTTTGGTTACTCCATCACTACTTTTGCTGACTGTGGTTGTTTCGACCGTAATTTTTAATTTCTCTGGACTAATGACTTCTTTTGTGGTTACAACGGTTATTGTTTGAGTAATTTCGTTATCACCTTCTTTAACTACTTTAGTAAATGTATCAGTATCAGTAGTAATTTCGCCTACAGGTGATCGCTGCTTTTTAGACTTGATTTCAGCCTTCGGTTCTACTTTTTGGATAAAAGGTAGCTCTTCAAGACTTGGTTTAACTTCGGGTACAGGTTGTTTTTCAATTTCTTCCAATTCTTCAGGTGTCCAATCATCCAGTCCGGTTCCAATAGGTAAGTACGTTATTTGAGTACGCACATCTTTTGTTGTTTCAGTAGAACCATCTTCCTGAGAGTTCTCCGTAAGAGTTTCAGTCACAGTTTTTACCGCAATTTCATTTGTCTCGTTGTTTCTTAATTCTTCTTTGGTTACATAGGTTGTAATAGTCTGAGTAATCTTTTGCCCGTGCTCGGTAATAATATTAGATTTTTTATCAACTGACGATTTAATTTTACCCGTAGAATTTAAACCTAGTAGCGCAGCCTGTAAGTCACTATCAGAAGTTTTTTGAAATTCTGAAATAGTTATTTTGACATCTTTTGTAGTTTCTGTTGAACCATCAGGATATTCATCTACTGTAACGGTTTCAACCGTAGTTCTTACACGTTTAATGCTTTTATCTGTACTAGCAAGTGTTTCTTTCTTAGTCTTTGTAGTAATGGTCCTATTAATTGTAATTAATCCTTGTTTTATGACTTCATTTTTAACATCTGACTCTTCCGTCGTCTCTTCTACAGTTTCGGAATCATCAATATATGTGTCTGGTATTTCAGAGACATCTTGTACTGAGGGAGGTGTTTTAAGAAAAACGTCAGCAATCGATATCTTTTCACTTTTCTTTGTTATCACTGTACCATCTGGGTGTTCGTCTTCAATAATTGTCTTTACAGTAGACTTAATCTTTTTAGACTTTGTCTCTATGTTCTCAAATTCTTGTCTAATGGTAGTGATTGTAGTTTTTCTTACAATAAACACACCATTTTCTGTTACTTCTTCAGTTTTTGAGCTGGTATGTTCATCTGGTTTTCCGATTTGAGTGTAACCTCCAAGATTTTCCTCAAATGATTCGGTACCATAATCTGCAATAGACACTCTAACGTCTTTTGACACTTCCGTCGTTCCATTAGGCAATTTTGATTCAGTCACAACTTCAACTGTAGTTCTTATCTTCTTCTTAGATCCCTCAGATGATTTCAGAATCTCTTTTGTAGTGGTTGTAGTTATTATTTGTTTTACTTCTTTTCCTTCCTTCATGATTATTTTTTCGATTGTGTCTACATCAACTGATTTATCTTCTAATTTTGAGAATTCCTTTAAATCATCTGTTTTTATATTCTTCTCAATATCACTTATAGTTGTGTTAGTGTCGACAGTGGTCTTTGCTGATCCATCCGGATATCTATCTGTAGTTGTAATAGTAGTTACTGTTTTAAGTTTTCTCGCGACACCTTGTCCATCTGAGTACTTAGTTTTGATGATTCTTGTTACAATAGATCTCCTGATAACAACATTATTTTCTATGACTTCCTCAGCTGAAGAGGATTCAGTTTCCTCAGGATCGCCTTCAGGAACAAGTTTTTGGAGGATAGCTATTTCCTTTTCGTTGTCTTTGAATCCATTTTCACTTAAAATTGGTGTAGATTCTACAATGTTTTCTTCTATCATTGAAACTTTTTCGCTAGTTTTAGTAATAACTGAGCCATCTGGATGTTCATCTTCAATTCGTGTTAGAACTGTAGTTTTAATCCTCTTTATCTGAGCTATACTGTTACGAAATTCTTCTTTTATAGTCGTGACAGTCGTGTTTCGTTTTATTACTACTCCGTTTTCAGATACGATCTCCAACGCTGTCGTAACATTTTCAAGAGGTTTGCCAATTTGTTCATATTCGCCTGACTCTTCATCCTCTGAATCTTCTTTGTAATCGCAAACAGATACTTTTACATCCTTCGTTATTTCAGTTACACCATCAGGTAAGGGAGTTTCGGTCACTGTTTCAACAGTAGTCTTTAGTTTTTTCTTAGATTTATCTTGTGAAGCCATTATCTCCTTAGTAGTTGTTGTTGTCACAGTTTGCTGAATACTTTTGTCATTTCTAACAATAGATTTGTGTAGTGTACTAACTTCCACCGACTTGTCTTCTCGTACAAAATCAAGTAAGTCTGGTTTTTCAGCGATTTCTTCAGTTTCGATGTCCGTAATAGAAGTACTACTATCTACTTTGGTACTAGAAGAACCATCAGGGTATTTGTCTGTTGTGGTGATCGTAGTAACAGTCTTGAGTTTCTTAGGAATTTCATGACTATCAGCGTATATTGTTTTCGCGACTCTAGTGATCACGACTCTCTGAATTGTTATCCGTTCTTGCTTGATTTCTTCAGTGGTTATAGATTCAGTTTCTTCTGGTACTCCAGAAACAACCAAGCCAGTAAGTACTTCTTCAATATTACTTGAATCAGTAAGCGGTTCTTCGGTTTTGACCTCAACGTTCCTTTGAACGTCCTTTGATCCATCCGGGCGCTCTTTTGTAATTGTGGTTTCGACAGTAGTGCGGATTTTTTTACTATCGTCATGGCGTAGGGTTTCCTTCTTAGTAACTGTAGAAACAGTCTCCATAATGTTAACGTTGTTTTCCTTTATAATTCTTTTACTAACGTCAGTGTCTATGGTAGTCGCTTCAACATCATCATCGGATTCATCTGTTTCCGACATATATTGAACTTGAGGTGGCAAATCGGTACTTACAACAGATTCATCTTTCCTGGTTTCTTTTGTTTGGCTACTGGTTTCGATTTCAGACTTATCGCTTTCGAGGTAAAGTTTATCTATTCTAGTATCTTTGGCATACAAATCCATTTGTGAGGTAGATTTTAGGCTGGAAGAACACTCTGATAGTAAAGTCTGCGTGTCCGTTGTAGTTATTGTGGAACCGTCTGATCCTTTACTCAAGGTCGTTGTCTCAATTGTCGTTTTAATGTTCTGAGGTGTACCATCTTCCCGAGATATTACTTCTTTAGTCGTGACCGTTGTTATCGTCTGGGTCACAACATTTTCTCCTTCTTTGATTATTTTAGTTACGGTATCAGTCTCAGTCTTAATTTTACCCATATTATGCATAAGAGACATCAAATCTGAATCACCGTCCTCTGAAGACGTATCTTTTATTGATTTAGATACCTTTTCAGTCGAAGTTGAGATTTTTTGCGTCAAAACATCTTCACCTACATGAACAACTTTAGTAATAGTTTCTTCAGTACCGTCAGATTTATCATAAGTGACTTCACTTTGAACACCTTCGCTGATTTTAACGTCCTGAAAACTACCTGGAGTCTTTGGTAATGGACTAACCGGTACAGTCGGCGGCGTTGATGCTCTGGCAATGTTAGAATATATTGAAAGAGATTCCATATCTTCAGTTTTAATACCTTGCTGAACCGTTTCATCGCTAAAGGCTTTATGTATGGATTCCATTAATTGCATGGGATCATCTTTTAAATGCGATAATACATCTTTCTTTAACATAAGTTGGTCTAGATCTAGTGGTATGCTATGTACTCCTGAATCAGATGCTTCAGACAAAGGAATTTCATCTTTGGGAGAACCTATTTCAGTCCTTGTTGAATCGGGCACCGTTTTAGATACACTCATTTCTTTTAACGTGGACGAACAGGATTCATCACTAAATCTGCTAAGTCTGCTACTACTTATAGACTGCAATGTGTCGGCGTCGGAATACGTTTTAAATCGTTTATCCTTCTCAGCGGTTTCAAAGCTGTACTTTTCTTCTAAACTAACTTCTTTAGATACGTCTTCCGAGCTGTCATGTAATGTCATACTGTCTCTTTCAACCCCGCTATCTATGGTAGAGATAGATGACAGCATATCTGATGTTTCTTTAGTAATTTCCTGTTCTATTGATCTCTTTTTAATAGAATGTGACTTATTTTCATCACTTGTCTGTTCTTGACTGGACTTTAATATACTTGACTCATGTTTTAGTGAGGGCGTTGCTTCTTGTTTGCTAAAATCGTGTTTTACTTTTGACGATTCCATACTTAGGTAACTTTCGTCAGAAATACTTTCGATCGCTTCATCTTTAGCTAGAATTGATGTCGTAAATGATTTTTCATGCTGATGAACGGTCTTGTCATGCGCGGATTCAGAACCAAATCCACTAACTTGCTGTTTGCTTAGCGATTCATTTAAATATTTTTCATCTGACTTTTCCAATTGTTCAGAAGTTTTATCAACAGCCTTGGTTTTACTGATCTTATCTTTTTCGTCGATGTCTTTCTCATCATTTGCCATTTCTTTTGTTTCTTTTTCCGTTATCAAAACGACATTACCTATATCACTTGACGATTTATGATCGCCCTTATCACCAAGTAAAGTAACTTTGGTATCATCCGTTTTTTCAGAAGTACTAATGATTGTTTCCTCAGACTTCTCGGTGCTAGGTGTTGTATCAAGAGACGTTTCTATTTCAAATGCAACAGGACTGAACGTTGTTTTGGCAGAATCCTCTTTCAAAATTTTCTCTGAAGGTTTTAGACTCGGTGAACCATAATCTTTTACTTCATCAGGGAATACAACATCGCCATCAAATTGGTCTAATATAGTTTCTGATTTTTCTGCAATCTTCTCAGTAGCAGGTTTGACTTTCGGTAACGTGCAAGATTCATCTGAAGATTTTATGCCTTCTGGTTTCCCAAAACTAGATATTAAATCATCAAGCACTGGATCCACAAGTTCTTCTTTCACTGCACTAGAAACGATACCCTCTAAATTTTGAAGGCTTTTTGAATCAAAATATTCTTCAACGTGGTCACTATCAAGACAAGCCTTTAAAGATAGTTTTTCTGTTAAAACTGCCTCTTCTGTTATTACTGGACTAAGTGATTTTTCAAGAGGTATTTTGTCATTTGGTGTCATGTCTGAAGTTATGGGACGGATTGCCTTTTCTGAAGAGGTTTTGTCCGATGAAACAGGACTGACTGCCTTTTCTGAATGAACTTCGTCCGACGGTATAGGACTGTTAACCTTTTCTGAAGGTACTTTGTCTGACGGTACTGGGCTGACTGCTTTTTCTGAGGGTGCCTTATCTGACGGCACGGGACTGTCTGCCTTTTCTGATGGTTCCTTCACTGACGACACGTGACTGACTACCTTTTCTGAAGGTACTTTGTCTGACGGTACTGGGCTGACTGCTTTTTCTGAGGGTGCCTTATCTGACGGTACGGGACTGTCTGCCTCTTCTGATGGTTCCTTCACTGACGTCACGTGACTGACTACCTTTTCTGAAGGTGCCTTGTCTGAAGGAGTTGTGTCTAACGTCATGGGACTAACCGCTTTTTCTGAAGGTGTCTTGTCTGACGGTACGGGACTAACAGGCTTTTCTGAAGATTCTTCCTCTGACCATACATGACTAACTACCTTTTCTGAAGGTGCCTTGTCTGACTGTACTGGGCTGACCGCTTTTTCTAAAGGTCCCTTGTCTGACGGTACTTGTCTGACAGCTTTTTCTAAATGTTCTTTGTCTGATTGAACTGGGCTAACTGCTTTTTCTGAAGGTACTTCGTCTGACAGTACGGGGCTTACCGCCTTGTCTAAAGGAGCTTTGTCTGACGTTGTGGGACTGACTACCTTTTTTGAATGTGTTTTGTCAGACGATTTAGAACTGACTGCTTCTTCTGAATGTGCTTTGTCTGACAGTACAGGACTGACTGCCGTTTCTGAAGAAGCTTCGTCTGACGGCATGGGACTGAGTGGCTTTTCGGATGGTGCTTTGTCCGCTAGTACAGGAGTGACTAGTTTTTCTGAAGGTGCTTTTTCTAACGGAATAGGACTGACGGCCTTTTCTGAAGGTTCTTTGTCGGACGGTAAAGGACTGACAGCCTTTTCTAAATGTGACTTGACTGACGATACTGGGCTAACTGCTCTTTCTGAAGGTGCTTCGTCTGATAGTACTGGGCTAACTACTTTTTCTGAATGTGCTTTGTCAGACGGTACGGGACTGACTGCGTCTTCTGAAGGTTCCTTCATTGTCGACACAGGACTTACTACCTTTTCTGAAGTGTCCTTCTCAGACAACACAGGACTGACTACCTTTTCTGAAATAGCCTTGTCGGACGGTACTGGGCTGTCTGCTTTTTCTGAAGGTGCCTTGTCTGACGAGACGAGACTGACAGGCTTTTCAGAAGATTCTTTCTCTGACAATACAGGACTGACCACCTTTTCTGAAGGTTCTTTGTCTGACGGTACTGGACTGACTGCCTTTTCTGAGGGTGCTTTGTCTGACGGCATGGGACTAACTGCTTTTTCGGATGGTGTTTTGTCTGAAGGCACAGGACTGACGGCCTTTCCTGAGGATGCTTTGTCTGACAGTATAGGACTGACAGCCTTTTCTAAAGGTGCATTGTCCGACGGTACAGGACTGATTGCCTTTTCTGAAGGTGCTTTGTCAGACGGTACAGGACTGACTGCCTTTTCTGAAGGTGCTTTGTCAGACGGCAAAGGACTGACTTCCTTTTCTGAAGGTGCCTTGTCTGAAAGTACGGGACTTACTGCCTTTTCTGAAGATGCTTTGTGTGATGGTGTTGGGCTGACTGCTTTTTCTGAATGTGATTTTCCTGATGTTTCTGGGCTGTCTGTTTGTTTTGAAGGTGCCTTGTCTAATGGTCCAGGACTGACGGCCTTTTCTGAAGGTATTTTTTCAGACAGTACAGAACTCACTGCCTTTTCTGAAGGAGTTTTGCCAGATTTTTGTGGTTTGCCTGTTTCATCAGAAGGGGTGTCGTCAAGCGGTACTATGTCTGTTTCTTTTTCTGAAGTTAGAATACTGACTGCCTTTTCAGAAGGTTCTTTGTCGGATGGTTTAGGACTGACAGTTTTTTCTGAAGGTGCTTTGTCTAATAGTACAGGTCTGACTGTTTCTTCTGAAGATGCCTTTTCTGATGGCACGGGACTTGCCATTGTATCTGGTGTTGTATCAGAATAAACTGGGCTTATGACTTTAACTAAAGGAACCTTTTCTGTCTGTCGTGGGCTAACCACATTATCTAAAGGTACGTACGTTTTATCTGACTGTTCTGTTCCCAAAGGTTCTGTATTTCTAACTTCTTCCGAATGTGACACAGAGAAAACATCAACTAAAGGTAGAGTAGTTGGTTTGTCAGGAAAACTAGTGAAGGATTCCTTTTCTTTGGTTAATAAAGCACTTACGTGTGATGTTTGCGTGGTGAACGAGTCTTTTATAAAGTTACTTGTGTGTTTTATTTCTGATGTTAACACACTGACAACGTTTCTATCAGTAAATTTAGATTCTTCATCGAATCGATTTGAGATGGGTGTGTCTAACTTTTCCGAAGCTTCAATTTCTATCTTTTCTTGTTGTTTTTCGGTGAATGGAACCCGATAGAATCCTTTTTCCAAATGCACTGCTTTTACTGAACTGGCTTTTTCAGATTGCGAAGGACTACTTGGTTTTTCCATATGTTCAGGACTATGATGCTTTTCAAACGCTTTTTCCAAAGATATAGAACTGGGTTCTTTATCAGACGGAACAAGGCTAGGCGCTTTTTCAGACGATACCTTTTCGGAGAGAACAAAGCTAAGTGCCTTGTCCGATGATAATGGACTGGGAGCCTTGTCAGATGGTACTGGGCTAGGCGCCTTACCTGAAGGAACATTAATAGGTAATATTTTATACGTAGCAATTTGAGAAGTAATTGGGCTACTTGCCTTTTCAACTTGCTCTGAACTCTGTGCTTTCTGAGTAACTTTATCCGTTGGTTCTGGGCTAGGCATTTTATCCGAAGGAACGAAAATAGGGACCTTCTTAGTTTCAGGTGACACTGGTGGCGTAGTGGGTTCTTCTTTTGCAACAGGTTCAAGCGACTCCGTAATGACGGGTTTGTTTATTTGTATGTCCTCTTTACCCGCAGTAATTGAAGATTTACCGTCAGTTGTTTCAGGCTTGTGAATTTTTTCTTCTAATTGTGAGAACATGTTTGAAACTATGAAGTTTCCTTTACTTGGGATAATATTTATTTCATCGACTAGCTCAGGAGAGCCAAGTTCGTCAGTGCTACTTGTCCCAGTCATCTCGTGGTAGTCTACGGTAGTTGATACACGTGTTGGACTGTGTGCTTTCTCAGATTTTTTATCCGATTGTAACGAACTTGTCACTTTATCATACAGATATAGGCTTGGGGTCGACTCAAATGAAAGTTTTTCCTGTGCCTTCTCAGATGATATGTCTGATGGTTTTGGGCTGGATGCCTTCTCAGACTGCTCGAGTTTTGAAACTCTTTCAGATGGAGATTCCTCCGATGTAACTGAGCTAGGAGCTTTGTCAGATAAAACAAGGCTTGGTGCTCTTACAGAAGGAGCTATTTCAGACAGTGCTGGGCTTTGTGCCTTATCAGATGGTACTGGACTAGGTGCCTTCTCGGATCCTTTATCAGATGGTACTAGGCTAGGAGCTTTGTCAGATGGAACAAGGCTTGGAGCTCTTTCAGAAGGAGTTTCTTCAGACAGTGTTGCGCTGAGTGCCTTATCAGATGGTACTGGACTGGGTGCCTTATCGAATGATTTATCTGATGGTTCTGGGCTAGGAGCTTTGTCAGATGGAACTAGGCTTTCCGCTCTTTCAGAAGGAGCTATTTCAGACAGTGTTGGGCTGGGTGCCTTGTCAGATGGTACTGGACTGGGTGCCTTCTCGGATGCTTTATCAGATGGTACTGGGCTAAGAGCTTTGTCAGATGGAACAAGACTTGGAGCTCTTTCAGAAGGAGCTTTTTCAGACAGTGTTGGGCTGGGTGCCTTGTCAGATGGGACTGGACTGGGTGCCTTCTCGGATGCTTTATCTGATGGTACTGGGCTAAGAGCTTTGTCAGATGGAACAAGACTTGGAGCTCTTTCAGGAGCTTTTTCAGACAGTGTTGGGCTGGGTGCCTTGTCAGATGGTACTGGACTAGGTGACTTCTCAGATGCTTTATCTGATGGAACTGGGCTAGGAGCTTTGTCAGATGTTACAAGGCTTGGAGCTTTTTCAGAAGGAGCTTTTTCAGACGGTGTTGGGCTGGGTGCCTTATCTGATGGCTTTGGACTAGTTGCCTTCTCGGATGCTTTATCTGATGTAACTGGACTAGGAGCTTTGTCAGATGGAACAATGCTTGGAGCTCTTTCAGAAGGAGCTTTTTCAGACAGTGTTGGGCTGGGTGCCTTGTCAGATGGTACTGGACTGGGTGCCTTCTCGGATGCTTTATCTGATGGTTCTGGGCTAGGAGCTTTGTCAGATGGGGCTCGGCTTGGCGCTCTTTCAGAAGGAGCTTTTTCAGACAGTACTGGGCTAGGTGCCTTGTCAGATGGTTCCGGACTGGGTGCCTTCTCTGATGTTTTATCTGATGGTACTGGGCTAGGAGCTTTGTCAGATGGAACGAGGCTTGGAGCTCTTTCAGAAGGAACTCTTTCAGACAGTGTTGGGCTGGGTGCCTTGTCAGATGGTACTGGACTGGGTGCCTTCTCTGATGTTTTATCTGATGGTACTGGGCTAGGAGCTTTGTCATATGGAACAAGGCTTGGAGCTCTTTCAGAAGGAGCTTTTTCAGACAATACTGGGCTAATTGCCTTATCAGATGATGGTGCTGGACCAGGTGCCTCCTCGGTTTCTTTATCTGATGGTACTGGGCTAGAATCTTTGTCAGTCGGGACAAGGCTTGGCGTTCTTTCAAAAGGAGCTTTTTCAGACGGTGCTGGGCTAGGTGCCTCATCAGATGGTAATTGACTAGGTGCCTTCTCAGATTCTGTATCTGATGATACTGGGCTAGGAGCTTTGTCTGATGGAACGAGGCTTGGAGCTCTTTCAGAAGGAGCTTTTTCAGACAGTGTTGGGCTGGGTGCCTTGTCAGATGGTACTGGACCAGGTGCCTCCTCGGTTTCTTTATCTGATGGTACTGGGCTAGGAGCTTTGTCAGACGGGACTAGGCTTGGCGTTCTTTCAGAAGGAGCTTTTTCAGACAGTTCTGGGCTAGGTGCCTTGTCAGATGGTTCTGGACTAGGTGCCTTCTCGGATGCTTTATCTGATGGAACTGGACTAGGAGCTTTGTCAGATGGAACAATGCATGGAGCTCTTTCAGGAGCTTTTTCAGACAGTGTTGGGCTGGGTGCCTTGTCAGATGGTACTGGACTGGGTGCCTTCTCGGATGCTTTATTTGATGGTTCTGGGCTAGGAGCTTTGTCAGATGGGGCTAGGCTTGGCGTTCTTTCGGAAGAAGCTTTTTCAGAAAGTGCTGGGCTGGGGGCCTTGTCTGATGGCACTGGACTAGGTGTCTTCTCGGATGCTTTATCTGATGGTACTGAGCTAGGAACTTTGTCAGTCGGAACAAGGCTTGGAGCTCTTTCAGAAGGAGCTTTTTCAGACAGAGCGGGGCTAGGTGCCTTGTCAGATGGTACTGGACTAGGTGCCTTCTCAAATGCTGTATCTGTTGGTACTATGCTAGGAGCTTTGTCAGACGGAACAAGGCTTGGAGCTCTTTTAGAAGGAGATTTTTCAGACAGTGTTGGGCTGGGTGCCTTGTCAGATGGTACTGGACTGGGTGCCTTCTCTGATGTTTTATCTGATTGTGCTGGGCTAGGAGCTTTGTCAGACGAAACAAGGCTTGGAGTTCTTTCAGAAGGAGCTTTTTCAGACAGTGTTGGGCTGGGTGCCTTGTCAGATGGTACTGGACTGGGTGCCTTATCGGATGCTTTATCTGATAGTACTGGGCTAGGAGCTTTGTCAGACGGAACAAGACTTGGAGCTCTTTTAGAAGGAGCTATTTCAGTCAGTATTGGGCTCAGTGCCTTGTCAGATGGTACAGGACTAGGTGCCTTCTCGGATTGTTTATCTGATGGTTCAGGGCTAGGAGCTTTGTCAGACGTAACATGACTTGGAGCTCTTTCAGAAGGAGCTTTTTCAGACAGTGTTGGGCTGAGTGCCTTCTCAGATGCTACTGGACTGGGTGCCTTCTCGGACACTTTATCTGATGGTACTGGGCTAGGAGCTTTGTCAGTCGGGAATAGGCTTGGCGTTCTTTCAGAAGGAGCTTTGTCAGACAGTGCTGGGCTAGGTGCTTTGTCAGATGGTACTGGACTAGGTGCCCTCTCAGATGCTTTATCTGATGGTACTGGACTAGGCGCTTTCTCAGACGAAACTAGGCTTGGCGTTCTTTCAGAAGAAACTTTTTCAGAAAGTGCTGGGCTAGGTGCCTCGTCAGATGGTACTGGACTAGGTGTCTTCTCGGATGCTTTATCTGATGGTACTGGGCTTGGAGCTTTGTCAGAGGTTACATGACTCGGAGCTCTTTCAGAAAGAGCTTTTTCAGACAGTGTTGAGCTGGGTACCTTCTCAGATGCTACTGGACTGGGTGCCTTCTCGGATGCTTTATCTGATGGTACTGGGCTAGGAGCTTTGTCAGATGGAACTAGGCTTGGCGCTCTTTCAGAAGGAGCTTTGTCAGACAGTGCTGGGCTAGGTGCTTTGTCAGATGGTACTGGACTAGGTGCCCTCTCGGATGCTTTATCTGATGATACTGGGCTAGGAGCTTTGTCAGATGGAACAAGACTTGGAGCTCTTTCAGAAGGAGTTTTTTCAGACAGTGTTGGGCTGGGTGCCTTGTCAAATGATACTGGACTGGGTGCTTTCTCTGATGTTTTATCTGATGGTACTGGACTAAGAGCTTTGTCAGAAGTGGCTAGGCATGGCGCTCTTTCAGAAGGAGATTTTTCAGACAGTGCTGGGCTGGGTGCCTTGTCAGATGGTACTGGACTAGGTTTCTCCTCGGATGCTTTATCTGATGGTACTGGGCTAGGAGCTTTGTCAGACGTTACATGACTTGGAGCTCTTTCAGAAGGAGCTTTTTCAGACAGTTTTGGGCTGGGTGCCTTGTCAGATGGTACTGGACTAGGTGCCTTATCAGATGCTTTATCTGATGGTACTGGGCTAAGAGCTTTGTCAGACGGGGCTAGGCTTGGCGCTCTTTCAGATGGAGCTTTTTCAGACAGAACTGGGCTAGGTGCCTTGTCAGATGGAACTGGACTAGGTGCCTTATCGGATGCTTTATCTGATGGTACTGGGCTAGCAGCTTTGTCAGACGGGGCTGGGCTTGGCGCTCTTTCAGATGGAGATTTTTCAGACAGAACTGGGCTGGGTGCCTTGTCAGATGGTACTGGACTAGGTGCCTTATCGAATGCTTTATCTGATGGTACTGGGCTAGCAGCTTTGTCAGACGGAACAAGACTTGGTGCTCTTTTAGAAGGAGCTATTTCAGACAGTATTGGGCTCAGTGCCTTGTCAGATGGTACAGGACCGGGTGCCTTCTCAGATGGTTTATCCGATGGTACTGGGCTAGGAGCTTTGTCAGATGGTACTAAGCTTGGCGCTCTTTCAGAAGGAGCTTTTTCAGACAGTGATGGGACGTCTGCTTTCTCGAATGCTTTATCTGATGGTTCTGGGCTAGGAGCTTTGTCAGACGTAACATGACTTGGAGCTCTTTCAGAAGGAGCTTTTTCAGACAGTGTTGGGCTGAGTGCCTTCTCAGATGCTACTGGACTGGGTGCCTTCTCGGATACTTTATCTGATGGTACTGAGCTAGGAGCTTTGTCAGATGGAACTAGGCTTGGCGCTTGTTCAGAAGGAGCTTTGTCAGACAATGCTGAGCTAGGTACTTTGTCAGATGGTATTGGACTGGTTGCCCTCTCGGACGCTTTATCTGATGGTACTGGACTAGGCGCTTTCTCAGACGAAACTAGGCTTGGCGTTCTTTCAGAAAGAACTTTTTCAGACAGTGCTGGGCTAGGTGCCTTGTCAGATGGTACTGGACTAGGTGTCTTCTCGGATGCTTTATCTGATGGTAATGGGCTAGGAGCTTTGTCAGACGGGACTATGCTTGGCGCTCTTTCAGAAGGAGCTTTTTCAGACAGTGCTGGGCTAGGTGCCTTGTCAGATGGTACTGGACTGGGTGCCTTCTCGGATGCTTTATCTGATGGTACTGGGCTAGGAGCTTTGTCAGATGGAACAAGGCTTGGCGCTCTTACAGAAGGAGCTTTTTCAGACAGTGTTGGGCTGGGTGCCTTGTCAGATGATACTGGACTGGGTGCCTTCTCGGATTGTTTATCTGATGGTTCTGGGCTAGGAGCTTTGTCAGACGTAACTAGACTTGGAGCTCTTTCAGAAGGAGCTTTTTCAGACAGTGTTGGGCTGGGTGCCTTGTCAGATGATACTGGACTGGGTGCTTTCTCTGATGTTTTATCTGATGGTACTGGGCTAGGAGCTTTGTCAGACGTTATATGACTTGGAGCTCTTTCAGAAAGAGTTTTTTCAGACAGTGTTGGGCTGGGTGCCTTGTCAGATGGTACTGGACTAGGTGCTTTATCTAACGCTTTATCTGATGGTACTGGACTAGGCGCTTTCTCAGACGAAACAAGGCTTGGAGCTCTTTCAGAAGGAACTTTTTCAGACAGTAATGGGCTAGGTGCTTTGTCAGATGGTACTGGACTGGGTGCCTTCTCGGATGCTGTATCTGATGGTACTGGGCTAGCAGCTTTGTCAGACGTTACAAGGCTTGGAGCTCTTTCAGAAGGAGCTTTTTCAGACAGTGTTGGGCTGGGTGCCTTGTCAGATGGTACAGGACTAGGTGCCTTCTCCGATGCTTTTTCTGATGGTTCTGGGCTAGGAGCTTTGTCAGTCGAAACAAGGCTTGGAGCTCTTTCAGAAGGAGTTTTTTCAGACAGAGCTGGGCTAGTTGCCTTGTCAGATGGTACTGGACTAGGTACCTTCTCGGATGCTTTTTCTGATGGTACTGGACTAGGAGCTTTGTCAGACGTAACAAGGCTTGGCGTTTTTTCAGAAGGAGCTTTTTCAGACAGTGTTGGGCTTGATGCCTTGTCAGATGGTACTGGACTGAGTGCTTTCTCGGATGCTGTATCTGATGGTACTAGGCTAGGAGCTTTGTCAGACGGAACTAAGCTTTGAGCTCTTTCAGAAGGAGCTTTTTCAGACAGTGTTGGGCTGGGTGCCTTGTCAGATGGTACTGGACTGAGTGCTTTCTCGGATGTTGCATCTGATGGTACTAGGCTAGGAGCTTTGTTAGACAGAACAAGGCTTTGAGCTCTTTCGGAAGGAGCTTTTTCAGACAGTGTTGGGCTGGGTGCCTTGTCAGATGGTACTGGACTAGGTGCCTTATCAGATGCATTATCTGATGGTACTGGGCTAGGAGCTTTGTCAGACGGGGCTAGGCTTGACGCTCTTTCAGAAGGAGCTTTTTCAGACAGTGTATGGCTGCCGGCCTGTTCGGATGCTTTATCTGATGGTTCTGGGCTAGGAGCTTTGTCAGACGTAACATGACTTGGAGCTCTTTCAGAAGGAGCTTTTTCAGAAAGTTTTGGGCCGGGTGCCTTGTCAGATAGTACTGGACTGGGTGCCTTCTCGGATGTTTTATCTGATGGTACTGGGCTAGGAGCTTTGACAGACGGAGATAGGCTTGGCGCTCTTTCAGAAGGAGATTTTAGAGACAATGCTGGGCTAGTTGCCTTTACAGATGGTACTGGACTAGGTGCCTTCTGAGATGCTTTATCTGATGGTACTGGACTAGGAGCTTTTTCAGACGGAACAAGGCTTGGAGCTCTTTCAGAAGGAGCTTTTTCAGACAGTGCTTGGCTGGTTTCCTTGTCAGATGTTAGTGGACTGGGTGCCTTCTCGAATGCTTTATCTGATGGTTCTGAGCTAGGAGCTTTTTCAGTGGAAGATTTTTCAGACTGTGCTGGGCTTATTGCCTTATCAGATGATGGTAATGGACCAGGTGCCTTCTCGGATTCTTTATCTGACAGTACTGGGCTAGGAGCTTTGTCAGATGGGACTAGGCTTGGCGTTCTTTCAGAAAGAGCTTTTTCAGGCAGTGCTGGGCTAGGTGCCTCGTCAGATGATACTTGAATAGGTGCCTTTTCAGATTCTGTACCTGATGGTACTGGGCTAGGAGCTTTGTCTGATGGAACAAGGCTTGGAACTCTTTCCGAAGGAGCTTTTTCAGACAGTGTTGGGCTGGGAGCCTTGTCAGATGGTACTGGACTGGGTGCCATCTCGGATGCTTTATCTGATGGTTCTGGGCTAGGAGCTTTGTCAGATGGGACAAGGCGTGACGCACTTTCAGAAGGAGCTTTTTCAGACAGTAATGGGCTAGGTGCTTTGTCAGATGGTACTGGACTAGGTGCCTTCTCGGATGCTGTATCTGATGGTACTGGGCTAGGAGCTTTGTCAGACGGGACAAGGCTTGAAGCTCTTTCAGAAGGAACTTTTTCAGACAGTGCTGGGCTGGGTTCCTTGTCAGATGGCATTGGACTAGGTGTCTTCTCGGATGCCTTATCTGATGGTTCTGGGCTAGAAGCTTTGTCAGTCAGAACAAGGCTTGGAGCTCTTTCAGAAGGAGCTTTTTCAGACAGAGCTGGGCTAGGTGCCTTATCAGATGGTACTGGACTAGGTGCCTTCTCGGATGCTTTTTCTGATGGTTTTGGGCTAGGAGCTTTGTCAGTCGGAACAAGGCTTGGAGCTCTTTCAGAAGTGGCTTTTTCAGACAGCGCTGGGCTTGGTGCCTTGTCAGATGGTACTGGACTAGGTGCCTTATCGGATGCTTTATCTGATAGTGTTGGGCTAGGAGCTTTGTCAGTCGGAACAAGGCTTGGAGCTCTTTCAGAAGGAGCTTTTTCAGACAGTGTTGGGCTGGGTGCCTTGTCAGATGGTACTGGACTGGGTGCCTTCTCGGATGGTTTATCTGATGGTACTGGGCTAGGAGCTTTGTCAGATGGAACAAGGCTTGGCGCTCTTACAGAAGGAGCTTTTTCAGACAGTGTTGGGCTGGGTGCCTTCTCGGATGCTTTATCTGATGGTACTGGGCTAGGAGCTTTTTCTGATGGGACTAGGCTTGACGCTCTTTCAGAAGGAGCTTTTTCAGACAGTGTTGGGCTGTCTGCCTTTTCGGATGCTTTATCTGATGGTTCTGGGCCAGGAGCTTTGTCAGACGTAACAAGGCTTGGTGTTCTTTCAGAAGGAGCTTTTTCAGACAGTGTTGGGCTGGGTGCCTTGTGAGATGGTACTGGACTGGGTGCCTTCTCGGATGTTTTATCTGATGGTTCTGGGCTAAGAGCTTTCTCAGACGGAACAAGGCTTGGAGCTCTTTCAGAAGGGGCTTTTTCAGACAGCGCTGGGCTTGGTGCCTTGTCAGATGGTACTGGACTAGGTGCTTTATCGGATGCTTTATCTGATAGTACTGGGCTCTGAACTTTGTCAGACGGAACAAGGCTTGAAGCTCTTTCAGAAGGAGCTTTTTCAGACAGTGTTGGGCTGGGTGCCTTGTCAGATGATACTGGACTGGGTGCCTTCTCGGATGTTTTATCTGATGGTACTGGGCTAGGAGCTTTGACAGACGGAGATAGGCTTGGCGCTCTTTCAGAAGGAGATTTTAGAGACAATGCTGGGCTAGTTGCCTTTACAGATGGTACTGGACTAGGTGCCTTCTGAGATGCTTTATCTGATGGTACTGGACTAGGAGCTTTTTCAGACGGAACAAGGCTTGGAGCTCTTTCAGAAGGAGCTTTTTCAGACAGTGCTTGGCTGGTTTCCTTGTCAGATGTTAGTGGACTGGGTGCCTTCTCGAATGCTTTATCTGATGGTTCTGAGCTAGGAGCTTTTTCAGTGGAAGATTTTTCAGACTGTGCTGGGCTTATTGCCTTATCAGATGATGGTAATGGACCAGGTGCCTTCTCGGATTCTTTATCTGACAGTACTGGGCTAGGAGCTTTGTCAGATGGGACTAGGCTTGGCGTTCTTTCAGAAAGAGCTTTTTCAGGCAGTGCTGGGCTAGGTGCCTCGTCAGATGATACTTGAATAGGTGCCTTTTCAGATTCTGTACCTGATGGTACTGGGCTAGGAGCTTTGTCTGATGGAACAAGGCTTGGAACTCTTTCCGAAGGAGCTTTTTCAGACAGTGTTGGGCTGGGAGCCTTGTCAGATGGTACTGGACTGGGTGCCATCTCGGATGCTTTATCTGATGGTTCTGGGCTAGGAGCTTTGTCAGATGGGACAAGGCGTGACGCACTTTCAGAAGGAGCTTTTTCAGACAGTAATGGGCTAGGTGCTTTGTCAGATGGTACTGGACTAGGTGCCTTCTCGGATGCTGTATCTGATGGTACTGGGCTAGGAGCTTTGTCAGACGGGACAAGGCTTGAAGCTCTTTCAGAAGGAACTTTTTCAGACAGTGCTGGGCTGGGTTCCTTGTCAGATGGCATTGGACTAGGTGTCTTCTCGGATGCCTTATCTGATGGTTCTGGGCTAGAAGCTTTGTCAGTCAGAACAAGGCTTGGAGCTCTTTCAGAAGGAGCTTTTTCAGACAGAGCTGGGCTAGGTGCCTTATCAGATGGTACTGGACTAGGTGCCTTCTCGGATGCTTTTTCTGATGGTTTTGGGCTAGGAGCTTTGTCAGTCGGAACAAGGCTTGGAGCTCTTTCAGAAGTGGCTTTTTCAGACAGCGCTGGGCTTGGTGCCTTGTCAGATGGTACTGGACTAGGTGCCTTATCGGATGCTTTATCTGATAGTGTTGGGCTAGGAGCTTTGTCAGTCGGAACAAGGCTTGGAGCTCTTTCAGAAGGAGCTTTTTCAGACAGTGTTGGGCTGGGTGCCTTGTCAGATGGTACTGGACTGGGTGCCTTCTCGGATGGTTTATCTGATGGTACTGGGCTAGGAGCTTTGTCAGATGGAACAAGGCTTGGCGCTCTTACAGAAGGAGCTTTTTCAGACAGTGTTGGGCTGGGTGCCTTCTCGGATGCTTTATCTGATGGTACTGGGCTAGGAGCTTTTTCTGATGGGACTAGGCTTGACGCTCTTTCAGAAGGAGCTTTTTCAGACAGTGTTGGGCTGTCTGCCTTTTCGGATGCTTTATCTGATGGTTCTGGGCCAGGAGCTTTGTCAGACGTAACAAGGCTTGGTGTTCTTTCAGAAGGAGCTTTTTCAGACAGTGTTGGGCTGGGTGCCTTGTGAGATGGTACTGGACTGGGTGCCTTCTCGGATGTTTTATCTGATGGTTCTGGGCTAAGAGCTTTCTCAGACGGAACAAGGCTTGGAGCTCTTTCAGAAGGGGCTTTTTCAGACAGCGCTGGGCTTGGTGCCTTGTCAGATGGTACTGGACTAGGTGCTTTATCGGATGCTTTATCTGATAGTACTGGGCTCTGAACTTTGTCAGACGGAACAAGGCTTGAAGCTCTTTCAGAAGGAGCTTTTTCAGACAGTGTTGGGCTGGGTGCCTTGTCAGATGATACTGGACTGGGTGCCTTCTCGGATGCTTTATCTGATGGTACTGGACTAGGAGCTTTGTCAGATGGAACGAGGCTTGGCGCTCTTACAGAAGGAGCTTTTTCAGACAGTGTTGGGCTGGGTGCCTTCTCGGATGCTTTATCTGATGGTTCTGGGCTAGGAGCTTTGTCAGACGTAACAAGGCTTGGTGTTCTTTCAGAAGGAGCTTTTTCAGACAGTGTTGGGCTGGGTGCCTTCTCGGATGCTTTATCTGATAGTACTGGGCTCTGAACTTTGTCAGACAGAACAAGGCTTGAAGCTCTTTCAGAAGGAGCTTTTTCAGACAGTGTTGGGCTGGGTGCCTTGTCAGATGATACTGGACTGGGTGCCTTCTCGGATGCTTTATCTGATGGTACTGGGCTAGGAGCTTTGTCAGATGGAACGAGGCTTGGCGCTCTTACAGAAGGAGCTTTTTCAGACAGTGTTGGGCTGGGTGCCTTCTCGGATGCTTTATCTGATGGTTCTGGGCTAAGAGCTTTCTCAGACGGAACAAGGCTTGGAGCTCTTTCAGAAGGAGCTTTTTCAGACAGTGCTGGGCTAGGTGCCTCGTCAGATGGTACTTGAATAGGAGCTTTGTCTGATGGAACAAGGCTTGGAACTCTTTCAGAAGGAGCTTTTTCAGACAGTGTTGGGCTGGTTGCCTTGTCAGATGGTACTGGACTGGGTGCCTTCTCGGATGCTTTATCTGATAGTACTGGGCTAGGAGCTTTGTCAGATGGGACTAAGCTTGGCGCTCTTTCAGAATGAGCTTTTTCAGACAGTGCTGGGCTTGGTGCCTTGTCAAATGGTACTGGACTAGGTGCCTTCTCGGATGCTGTATCTAATGGTACTGGGCTAGGAGCTTTGTCAGACGGAACAAGGCTTGGAGCTCTTTCAGAAGGAGCTTTTTCAGACAGAGCTGGGCTAGGTGCCTTATCAGATGGTAGTGGACTAGGTGCCTTCTCGGATGCTTTATCTGATGGTTCTGGGCTAAGAGCTTTCTCAGACGGAACAAGGCTTGGAGCTCTTTCAGAAGGAGCTTTTTCAGACAGTGCTGGGCTAGGTGCCTCGTCAGAGAGTACTTGACTAGGAGCTTTGTCTGATGGAACAAGGCTTGGAACTCTTTCAGAAGGAGCTTTTTCAGACAGTGTTGGGCTGGGTGCCTTGTCAGATGGTACCGGACTGGGTGCCTTCTCGGATGCTTTATCTGATGGTACTGGGCTAGGAGCTTTGTCAGATGGGACTAAGCTTGGCGCTCTTTCAGAATGAGCTTTTTCAGACAGTGCTGGGCTTGGTGCCTTGTCAGATGGTACTGGACTAGGTGCCTTATCGGATGCTTTATCTGATAGTACTGGGCTAGGAGCTTTGTCAGACGGAATAAGGCTTGGAGCTCTTTCAGAAGGAGCTTTTTCAGACAGTATTGGGCTGGGTGCCTTGTCAGATGGTACTGGACTGGGTGCCTTCTCTGATGTTTTATCTGATGGTACTGTGCTAGGAGCTTTGTCAGACGGGACTATGCTTGGCGCTCTTTCAGAAGGAGCTTTTTCAGACAGTGCTGGGCTAGGTGCCTTGTCAGATGGTTCCGGACTGGGTGCCTTCTCTGATGTTTTATCTGATGGTACTGGGCTAGGAGCTTTGTCAGATGGAACGAGGCTTGGAGCTCTTTCAGAAGGAACTCTTTCAGACAGTGTTGGGCTGGGTGCCTTGTCAGATGGCACTGGACTGGGTGCCTTCTCGGATGCTTTATCTGATGGTACTGGGCTAGGAGCTTTGTCAGACGGAACAAGACTTGGCGCTCTTACAGAAGGAGCTTTTTCAGACAGTGTTGGGCTGGGTGCCTTGTCAGATGATACTGGACTGGGTGCCTTCTCGGATTGTTTATCTGATGGTTCTGGGCTAGGAGCTTTGTCAGACGTAACTTGACTTGGAGCTCTTTCAGAAGGAGCTTTTTCAGACAGTGTTGGGCTGGGTGCCTTGTCAGATGATACTGGACTGGGTGCCTTCTCTGATGTTTTATCTGATGGTACTGGGCTAAGAGCTTTGTCAGCCGGGACTATGCTTGGCGCTCTTTCAGAAGGAGCTTTTTCAGACAGTGCTGGGCTAGGTGCCTTGTCAGATGGTTCTGGACTGGGTGCCTTCTCTGATGTTTTATCTGATGGAGCTGGGCTAGGAGCTTTGTCAGACGAAATAAGGCTTGGAGTTCTTTCAGAAGGAGCTTTTTCAGACAGTGTTGGGCTGGGTGCCTTGTCAGATGGTACTGGACTGGGTGCCTTCTCGGATGCTTTTTCTGATGGTACTGGGCTAGGAGCTTTGTCAGATGGAACGAGGCTTGGCGCTCTTACAGAAGGAGCTTTTTCAGACAGTGTTGGGCTGGGTGCCTTGTCAGTTGGTACTGGACTGGGTGCCTTCTCGGATTGTTTATCTGATGGTTCTGGGCTAGGAGCTTTGTCAGACGTAACATGACTTGGAGCTCTTTCAGAAGGAGCTTTTTCAGACAGTGTTGGGCTGGGTGCCTTGTCAGATGATACTGGACTGGGTGCCTTCTCTGATGTTTTATCTGATGGTACTGGGCTAGGAGCTTTGTCAGATGGAACGAGGCTTGGAGCTCTTTCAGAAGGAGCTTTTTCAGACAGTGTTGGGCTGGGTGCCTTGTCAGATGGTTCTGGACTGGGTGCCTTCTCTGATGTTTTATCTGATGGTACTGGGCTAGGAGCTTTGTCAGACGGGACTATGCTTGGCGCTCTTTCAGAAGGAGCTTTTTCAGACAGTGTTGGGCTGGGTGCCTTGTCAGATGGTTCTGGACTGGGTGCCTTCTCTGATGTTTTATCTGATGGTACTGGGCTAGGAGCTTTTTCAGATGGAACGAGGCTTGGAGCTCTTTCAGAAGGAACTTTTTCAGACAGTGTTAGGCTGGGTGCCTTGTCAGATGATACTGGACTGGGTGCCTTCTCTGATGTTTTATCTGATGGTACTGGGCTAGGAGCTTTGTCAGATGGAACGAGGCTTGGAGCTCTTTCAGAAGGAGCTTTTTCAGACAGTGTTGGGCTGGGTGCCTTGTCAGATGGTTCTGGACTGGGTGCCTTCTCTGATGTTTTATCTGATGGTACTGGGCTAGGAGCTTTGTCTGACGGGACTATGCTTGGCGCTCTTTCAGAAGGAGCTTTTTCAGACAGTGCTGGGCTAGGTGCCTTGTCAGATGGTTCTGGACTGGGTGCCTTCTGTGATGTTTTATCTGATGGTACTGGGCTATGAGCTTTGTCAGATGGCACGAGGCTTGGAGCTCTTTCAGAAGGAACTTTTTCAGACAGTGTTAGGCTGGGTGCCTTGTCAGATGATACTGGACTGGGTGCCTTCTCTGATGTTTTATCTGATGGTACTGGGCTAGGAGCTTTGTCAGATGGAACGAGGCTTGAAGCTCTTTCAGAAGGAGCTTTTTCAGACAGTGTTGGGCTGGGTGCCTTGTCAGATGGTTCTGGACTGGGTGCCTTCTCTGATGTTTTATCTGATGGTACTGGGCTAGGAGCTTTGTCAGATGGAACGAGGCTTGGAGCTCTTTCAGAAGTAGCTTTTTCAGACAGTGTTGGGCTGGGTGCCTTGTCAGATGGTTCTGAACTCGGTGCCTTCTCTGATGTTTTATCTGATGGTACTGGGCTAGGAGCTTTGTCAGATGGAACTAGGCTTGGAGCTCTTTCAGAAGGAGCTTTTTCAGACAGTGTTGGGCTCGGTGCCTTGTCAGATGATACTGGACTGGGTGCCTTCTCTGACGTTTTATCTGATGGTACTGGGCTTGGAGCCTTGTCAGACGGAATAAGGCTTTGAGCTACTTCATAAGCAGCTTTTTCAGACAGTGCTGGGCTGGGTGCCTTGTCAGATGTTTCATCCGATGGTACTGGGCTTGGAGCTTTGTCAAGTGGAACAAGGCTTTGAACTACTTCAGTAGGAGCTTTTTCAGACAGTGCTGGGCTGGTTGCCTTATCAGATGGTACTGGACTGGGTGCCACTTCAGAAGTTTTATCTGATGGTTTTGGGATGGGTGCGGTCTCAGACGGCATGAGTTCTGAAACTACTTCAGATGGAGATTTTTCCAATGGTTTTCGGCTAGGAGCTTTGTCAGTCGGAATAAGTCTTGTAGTCCTCTCAGGTGGAGCTTTTTCTGA
This sequence comes from Acleris cristana, assembly GCA_948252455.1. NCBI lineage: Eukaryota > Metazoa > Arthropoda > Insecta > Lepidoptera > Tortricidae > Acleris > Acleris cristana. The sequence continues at coordinate 14,506,371 of OX411788.1, read as the reverse complement.
TTGCTCTGCGTTAGTGGATTCTTCTTCAGTTTTGCTCAAGTCATCTTTATCTGAATCTTTTAATAGTTTCTGAGCAACAATTACTTTGTTTGGAATCCCAATGTTTGCTTTTTCACCATCGATTAACACTTTGGGCGTTCTTTCTTTGTCTACACTTACTTGCATTTTATCAAGTTGGTCAGAAATATTAGCCTCTTTCAGTAGGTGTTTTTCTAATTCAATGTTTTTACTCTTCGATATACTTTGTGAAATATCGCTTACTACCTTTACTGCCGTTTCAACTATATTAGTTTTCCTTATGTCATCGTCCATAAAATCTTCGTATTTCTCTTGAACTTTCTTATCTTTTGACGTAACCGTTATTTCTTTATCTTCATCAGTTTTCATATCTTTGTGCCCATTTTGCACATGTTTGCTTATTTCCAATAAGTGACTGATGTCATGAACGTCGACTTTTGTTACCGATTCTTTGTCTGTTATATTTACTTGATCGGAAACTTTATAAGTGCTACCTATTTCAGCAAGAAGGTCTTCAGATTTTATTTTTGTTTCAATAGCTATCGGATCGTCTTTCTCTTGACTAAGTTCTTGTTCAGGAACTTTGTTGAGATGATCGTTTGCTTTGTCACTGGTTTTATCGATGGTGATTTTTTTAACGACAGTTTCGTCAAATTCGAGTTTGGATATATTTATTTCTGATTCTTGATGAGGTATTGAGGTTTTTTTATCAACAATGTCTTGCTTCACTTTTTCGGTAGTGTTCTTTTCATCTAATGTATGCGATGTCAACTGATCACGTTCAGCCGGTGATACGCCGTTCTGATACACAGATTTCGTTGGACTAAGTTCATCGAGATCCATTTTTGATGTTTTTTTAGAAATTAAATCACCTGATGATGCTGTGTCTAATATTTTCTTCTTTTTGTCATTTTCTTGATCTAGTTGTTGTCTTTTTTCAGATAAGAATACTTTGTCATCTTTTAAACTGAATTCTTGATACAATTTAATTTCATCGTCAAGTTTTTTAATCTCTTGACTTGAACTGAAATCAATTTCATCAACAGTATGTTTTTCTGTTTCTGATATTTTTTCAGAAGTGGTTACTTTAGATATTACATCGCTAGAACTTATTTGACTATCATAATAATTAACACCAGTCCGTTTTTTATCAAACAATATTTTCTGGGATATAGCTTCTTCCTTTTTCTTTAGGTCAGCCATTCTTTCTTCTAGCTTTTCTAACGTTTTTGCAGTTTCTAAAGACACATTTAGTCCTTTTTCTGATACTTCTTCAATTAACTGATCTGAGATAATTGTTTTTACTTCTTTTTTGTCTGCATCCTCTCGTATTAAATTAGACGCAGACTTTGTTTGCTCTTCCTCAATTCTATTTTTATATTTTACACTCTGATCAAGTCTACTGCTTTGCTCTGATTGATCTAAAGTAGTGTCTTTTTTAAATATTTTGCCTTCAGCCATCAAAATTGTCTGTAAGGTTTCTGGCGTTGTATCCATTTTGCTCTCTTCCGTATTTTTAGTACTCGTGTCGACATTTTCGTCCTTCGTCTTTTCTTTTATTGTTTCATAACTATTCTCTTTGACGTCTCGTTTAATTCTTTTACCTTCACTTAAAACTGTTTTATCAGATAGTTCACTGATATCTTCTGAACCAACGGACCTCGCGGGAGAAGTTTCTTTGATAACCGTCTTTTCTATTTCGTGCTCTTTTATGTCTTCATCTTCACTTATTTTTAATTCACTTTTAATTAATTTATGCGTGGCTTCTACAGCCTCTTTAATAATATCAGTTTTAAACAAGTGTTCTGGTGATCTTTGTAACGTTATTGGTGACTTTTCAGCCATAATTTCTTCTAGACTTTTTTCTGATTTTAATACTTCCGCAACATCCGCTACAATTTTTTCGACATATTTAGGACTTAATGGAGGTCTATCAAGTGCTTCTAATTTCTTTGCCTCCTCCATTTCTTTTTCAACGTCTTCAGGTATAGATGGAATCTTGTCAGCTAACACTTCTTCCACAATTATAATTTCATCTTTGATAGGCGAATCAAGGGTTGTTATGTGCGTTTCCCTTAATTGTTCAGTGTATTGACCATAATTATAATCATCATCGAATTCTTTTACTGGTTCTAGTTCTTTGACAGTAGGAATTTTCGGGGCTTCAGGATACATCGGGGACTCTGGAGCTGAACCAGGAGTAACTGTTACCACCTCAGCGTGCGAAGGTCGTTCAACAGTTTTTAAAATTACGTCATGTTGACTACTTTTATAAGACGGAACTCCTTTTATATCTGAAAGAGGTAAATCTTTGGGTATTTTTATTTCATGTACAAATCCAACATCAGGTTTTCGTTTAAATATGTCTTCTTCTATAGGGGTTTTCTTTTCTTCGTATGTCCTGTAATCTACTTCTTCGTGCAAGGGCAAATCTGCGACTTCATCTGGCGTTTTAACTATTTCTCTTAAAGGTGCTGGAATTGTTTCCAATTTGGGGCTTTTAGCCTTCAAGTCTATAAGCGTTTGTGGTGGAATGACCTCTTTTGTCTCCTCTTGTATATGTTTTTCTTCTATTTGTTGATCTTCTTTGATATCATCCAGAGTAATTCGTTCATCTTCAGGTAAAGTTGGCGCTGTAGTTGCACCTGATTCAATAGTAGTCGATATTTTTTCATCTGGTTGAGATTCCTGGACAATATTTAGCTCTAAGGAATCCTTAAGTTTAAGTGCACCATTTTTACTGTCTGAAGTTTTCTTTTCACTGCTTATATCCTGTTTTTCTTCGACACTAACAGAATGTTCCTTAGATTCTATTTTAGCTTCAACAATTGTTGGTTTAAGTACTTTTTCGTCACTGTGCTCTACTATTTTTTCTGGTAGTTCTGTTTTCATCTTTTCTGATTCTTCTTTATCTTTTAAATGTTTTAGTAATTCGTCTTCGCGCTCTTGGCTGGCTTCACGATCGACAATGGAATCTTCGGTGTACTGTTCTACTTCTTCTTTTTCAATAATTAGATATTCCTCTTCAAATTCACCGTCGGCTGTCGTTTCTGTCTTAGTATCGTCAATAAGACATGTTATCTTTTCAATATCCGAGCGACCTACATATTCAACTTTTTCGTCAGCTTCACTGTCTCTATTGAAAACTGCCTCAATTTCTCTTACGATTTCTTGTTCCTCTCTATCATCTAATTCTTGCAACTTAATATCATCAAGCGATTTCGATGTATCCTCATCAGATTTTTTAGCATCTTTAAGAATATCCTCATAATTTACTCTTTGTAGTCCTTTAAGTTTAGGATCGATTTTAACTGATTTTACAGACTTTGTAGGACTTTTCATTGCTTTAAGTCCCTTAATTGGTGATGCTAGAGGTCTTGGTCGTCGAGAAATCGGTTCACGTTTAACTTTAGGTTTATCTGAAGCTTTTTGCGTGACTTCTCGTTTGGGAGATAATTGTTTATATTTTGATTCCATTACTCTACGGTTAGCAGCTTCCTTAGTGCTTTTTGCGGGAGTGCTTCCGGGGCTTAGTTTTCTAGTTTTTAATTTGACTTTATCTTTTAAGACTGGTGGTGTGCTTGAAATTGCAGGTTTAACTTCTGACGTCTTTTTTGGAGTTGCGGGTGGGGATTTCTTTTCATCTGCGACTTTTTTATCTAATGAATTGCTAGTTTTCTTGTCAGTTTTTTGGATCACCGTGCGGTGGCTTAATTTTGTCCTTGTTGTAGCGCTAGTTGTTTCACTTTTCCTTACTTCCATTTTTTTTCGTTCTGTCTTCTTCATTTCTTGTTTTGCTTCAATTTTAGTATCTTTTATTTCTTTTTCATCAGTCTTATCAATTCGTTTCTTTCTTTCCGTAACTTTATCTTTTTTCTTAACTTCCTTCTTCTTAGGCAAGCTATCTATCACAGTGCTCTCATACTGAGAGATTTTATCGTCTACTTTTGTTTCTACTCTCCTAGTTATCGCCTCATGCAAAACAGACTCAATTTTCTTTTCCTCTCTATCAGTTAATTCACTGAGTAATTTATTATCCAAAACATTTTTCGAATCAGTTTCATCTTTCAATTTCGGCGGCGGTTCTGGCTCTACTATTCTTTCATCTTTCGTTTTTTCTGTCCTTTCTTTAGTTAGCGTTTTGCTCGTTTTGACAGTTTTTGCTGCGGTCGTAACTGGTGCTGGCGTAGGTGCTATTTGTCGTCCAGTACACGTGGGATGCTGTAAAAATTCTAGGTGCTTCAATTTTTCTAGACCCTCGAAAATTTTGTGCTGTGGAGTGGATCCTGGGAACATGATTCTGGTGATCGTGTCGTCTGGGTTGGCTGGGCGCCAGACCAGAAGAGCGCATATTGAAACCAGGTTTGGGATGGGGAAGTTGAAAGCCCCAGAGACACTCGCACCTTCGAAGAGCTTCTGCTCGCTATTGTGCCACTTCTTGAGGAAATCACGAACGTGTTTGGAGTCCTTGGACGGATTGAGGACGTACATGTCAAGGGTTCCTGGAAATGAGAATGAGTGGGATTCAATAAATGTTGACATTTAAAAAATAAATGAAGAATTTAAGCAATCCAGAATGGAAGGTTATGAGTTTTTAAGTTTCATTGTACAGTAATCTGTTCAGTCGTCGCTTCTAAACTATTAATAAAATGATTGAAAAATATATTATCTGCGTATGGTGTTAAATTCGTACGTATGATGAGGATGATGATGATACTAACCATGGCCAACTTTATGGTACAGGTTGATGGGGTCAGGGCTGCGGTAACACTGCTGTGGCTTGAGGTTCAGGTGGCGCAGGTCCGCCATCATGTCCCCCCCCTCCTGGAGGAGGGACACGAGGAGGGGATCGTCTTTATCAGCGTCTGGGCTCGCTAGAGCGCGGCGTTCCTGGAATGGGGGGAGGTTAAGGTTAGCTATGCCATATTTTTTACCAGTATAATGAGATTTTAATGGTAGTAGTAAGAGTATTTAATAGTAGTCATTTATTTCATATTGGAAATGACATTGTTATAGTTGCATAGTTATAATGAATTCACAATAAGATCATCAGTGTAAAAATAAAAAAGTAATAATCAAATAAATTCAATACAAAATTAATAATAATAATGAAACAAAATGAAAACAGTAAAAAAACAAAATAGATATAGCTAAAATATATATATATATATATATATATATATATATATATATATATATATATATATATATATATATATATATATATATATATATATAAGGCAAACCTGACTTACTGACTGAAAAAATATTGTTGAGATGTAATTTTTAAATATAAATTGCTACTGCTAAGAGTCTTATACGGTCGAATTAGGATAAAAAACTAGTCGTTAAAACCAGCAACTTTTGATGTAGCTGTACGACCAAAAACTAAATCTAATTTTAATAAAAACACTCTACCGACTCATGTCCAATACCAACACTCACATATACAATAATAGATAATCTTCTCACAAATGAAAGGAAACAAATATCAAAATTACTCGGTCGTTATACGTTTGATACTTTGAGCGGCTAACAAGTTAATACCATGTAAAGTATTGGAGGGGAATCGATACTTCCCGCTTCAATGGTTCTAACCCGATCTTAGTCCTCGGCCATACAGACAATTTACTCATAACAACATGTGTTAATTAATCCTTACCCTAGTAACAATTAGAACTGTGCAGCAACTATTTTACGGTTCTCATTTAAACGTTAAACTGTCGAATCTGGAGACCTAAACAAGATACTAAAAAACATAAACGTAGGTAAACGGTTTTCGAGAACTGTCAAAATTTATGGAATTGACATTTATGCATTTATACAGTGTGTAAATGGTATACGGGCGTTTATTAAAAATGGACATAGATTAAGACTCTACTAATCATTAACAGAAATAATTATTTTGATTACGCTAACGTATACACCGTTATTAATTTTTGAACATACTATCGACCCGCAATGTACATCTAAGTCCGTCTGTCATAACTTCGAAACATCATTAATTGCGTTTTTAATTCATTGCATACTAACCACAGTTAAAAGGTACGCCCGTATACCATTTACACACTGTATAAAATTTGAGCATTAAAAAATATCGAAGTCTTAGTGAGCTCGTTGGACACTGGAGGGGAATGAAGTATTTGCATGTTTTTTTCTTAATTCTACTTCCTTTAGTAAAGTTTAAGTTAGATCGCACATATAAACTACTTTTAAACTATAATAAATCTTGAAATAACATATTTTTTACCCTGGAATTTTGATTTGAACGAAATGCAAATTCATTGATTGATTGATTTTTTTGTGAAGAACGACCCACGAGATCTCGGCGTGACCGTCCCGGCAGCTTATTTCAATCCTATACCTTTTTGATAATGATGTTTAAACTGTACCTATCGTTAACTTATACACTTCGTATACTTTTTAATACATTTACATGTCTTGTACATCTGAGCCAGAATTTGTCACCTGATGGACCCCATAGGACGGACACCGGAGCAGAGGCAGACGAAAAAGGAGGTGGTGGGATGCTTTGGACGAGTTTCAAAGTGACTGGTGGGAGCATGCAGTCAGTAGTGAAGAATGGCGAAAAGAGGGGAGGCCTTTGCAGTGGGACATTAACACAGGCTTAAATTAATCATCTTAAATGAGCACAAAGTTCACTTTGAGTTTACTTTTGCTGTTTAATTTCGTTTGTAGCTTCAAAAACAATAATTAATATTTAAAATAACTACTAAGTTTACGTTTTTTTGTAGAGAGAAAAAAAAGTGTGAAATCAGTATAACAAATGGAAAATTATCCTGCAAAGAAGACGGTTATCTCGGAAACTGCAACCAAACTCCCATACGAAAGTGTCGCCAGTTAAATACTTTTTTAGCCAATATTGTTTTTGCATTTCAATGGAAATTAGGTACTTGATTTCTAAAAACAATGGCAATATACATTTATTTTAATCTAAAGCAAAAATAAATCGATGCATATAGATGCAGTTCTTCGCCCAGTAAGCAGGGTGCACTTGAATGCACTCGGCTCGGGTTGCACACTTGATACGTGACATTGGCGACAATATGGCGCCTAGCACCGACTACGGATCGAGAGGTCATGAGGTGAAAGCTTGATAAGTAATTCAAAGGTTTACCTAGTTTGTAATAAAGTTGATAATAGAGCGCACATGGATATTTGAAATCTAATCTTGTAAATGCATTACCAACTCTAAGGGTCTGTTTCACAATCGACAAGTAAATTTATGTGCCAGTTAAAGTTAGCTTTCTCCTTGTCTATGTTCAAGTGTAGGAAAAAGAAAGGGCTAAATTTATGTGTCAGATATGCTTTACTTGACGATTGTGAAACAGGCCCTAAAGGCTATATCTATTCTACAGATAAAACCCCTGCTATAATGGTGGCCGATTCTATCAAACTCGATATTTCTCTAACGGCCCCACCGATTTCCATTGTTTGTAACTACAAACGATCCCAATTAAACTTTCTGTAAAATATTGACGACACGTTAGCCTAGTTGGTAGTGACCCTGCCTACGAAGCTAGCGGTCCTGGATTCAAATCCCGGTAAGGGCAGATATTTGTGTGATGAGCGCAAGTATTTGTTCCCGAGTCTTGGATGTTTCCTATGTATTTCTCTATATAAGTAAGTTTATCGTTGTCTAGTCCACAGTACAAGCCTAGAGCTTAGTTTGGGACTAGGTCAAATTGTATGAGTTTAAAAAAAAAACACGTCAGAATTGGTTCATTTGTTAGGGAGCTACCGATGTCCCAGATAGATACATACACATAGATTTACACATGTTAAACTTACAACATTCCTTCCCCTTGTTTCTTCTCCAGTTTTCGTTAGTGGTTTAAAAATCCCTCTCTTTACCGTTACTCATTTCAATTCTCAACTCATCAGACGAGATATAGGTCAATCGATGGGCAGTCCAGAAAATAAAAACTGAAGATATAAAAGATCTACGGAAGAGACTACCACACCCTACGACTACTACCCTCCGTCATTAGATATCATATTCGCGAAACAATGATATTCTCAAAAATATCATACAAGCAAAACATCATATTCGCAAAACATGACATTCGCCAATCATCATGGTAGCAAAACATCATATTAGCAAAATTAGTTACATATTTTGAGCCTTTTAGGGTCGAAACTTTAGGACCGTGGGGACCAGGAGCACATCGTATTTTTAAAGATGTGTCAAAGCGCCTGATCGACGCAACCCGTGTCCAAAATGCTGGCCTGTACTTGGCACAAAGATTAAGCATTGCCATTCAACGTGGCAATGCTGCCAGCATTTTGGGAACTATGCCCACTGGTAGCGGTTTGTTAGATTAGTGTAGTTTTAAGTAAGCTTGTAAGTTCGTTCGTTTATAGTATGTAATAATGTAAATTTCTTTTTAATTTGGACATTAGCAAAACATCATTATTATTAAGACATGAAAGCCTTGGATGCAAACGGCGCACCGGTTCTTTTGGCAAACGTATGTCCAGTGGTACTACTGGTAGGTACTGGCTGAATATCAGCGCTGTAGGTGTCTGACACCTCAGCATAACGCTAAGCCAGTGTCCGATTCACTACTGCGAGGACACACTCCGTGCTATTCCTGTAACATTGTTTATTCTTTTCTATTTGTGTGTTTTCTGTGTAGTGCATAAATGTCTTTCTTCTTCCTCTTCAGTAGAGGTATCTAGGCGGAAATGATGATCATAATGACTTACCTCTAGATTACAGAAGAAGTGTCCAATCTGCGGGTACACAGTGGCCTGTGCCTTCCTGCGAAGCACGGCCGCCATGCCGGCAGCTGAGCAGTTGTTGAGCCGCGTGAGCAGCACCGCGTCCAGGCGGTCCAGGTGGCGCGCGAAGTCCCACCAGCAAGCCTTGCGGGAGAACCCGCCGTCAACTGGAAATGGGACATTATTAGTTAGTTTTGACTGGTTCTGCAGACGTGTGGAAAAATAGGTAACCAATAATTTTTTTTTCTCAGTTTATATAAATAAAAAGGTTGTAGAGCTCCTTAAATTCTAATAACAATTAAAGATACGATTAATCTTACGTCTTATCTTACTATAATAAATGAGAATTTTTGTATGTTTGGATTTTTGTTACTCAATCACGCTTCAATCACTGAGCGGATCGGAATGAAACTTGGCATACATATAGGTTAGATCCTGGAATAGGACATAGAATAGTTTTTGTTCCGGAAAATTGTACAGTTCCCGAGGGAATAGCTATATACTACGCGAACGGATTCACAAGCAACGTCTAGTAAATTATAAAGGACTTAAGTACAAGATTAAATGTAGATAATAAAAAAAAACCTCGTAAAAGTATATTTAAGGAAATAAGAAGAAGTCTTTAGTGAGACCTATAAAATTCTACAATGCTAGAAGGTTACAAATTCTTTAGCAAAATATGGTTGTGTTATTTCGTACCATTTTACACAATTTTAAGTAACGAAGATGCTTCTTTTAACTGAATATTATGTAAATTATGGTCTAAGTGCTTCTGCTGTTACTTAATTACCTAGAATTAGCCTGAACGTGATCAAAATTCAATATAGGGTATTAGAAATTTAATCATAAGGCTAAGTAATCATAGTCTATATTAAATTTAACCCAACGTCTCTCGCCCAAGTATTTATAGGATGGGCAAAGTTAATTTTAACCCACGGCTTAACAAAAAGAAATATTTTCCACCTGTATATGTACCTATGGTTGATTGTATTTTGACTAAATATTTTCCATGTGCGAAATTTTACCGGGTCACTGGGGAGAAAAACAGACGTAAAATATTTTTTTGCCCATATTAAGTATAATTTCGATATTTATTTAATTACACCTTTTTTAAAACAACATTTTTAAGGCAAAATTTAAAAGGTATAAATCCCAGCGCCATTTATCATGTCATAATGCTCCATAAACTGTTTTTAAGATAATAAAAGTAAGGGCGAGTTATTCATCTTTAGTTAACGTTAGTGATCATAATTAATAATTATAATCGAGATTCATTTTTAAATTTTTAACAATTGGTAGAGTTTAATAAGGAACAAAACTTCACCCTAAATAGCGACTGCAGCACAACCCTAAAATTAATTGGCATTTTATATCATGCAATAATTGTACTTTATTGAAAAAACATTTTAATTTGAAGTTTTAAGACTATTTAACAAATTATTCACAAACCTAACAAAGCACTTCATCAAAATAATGCCAACATTTCAACAAAATGATCGCGCAAACTAAAATTAAATTTTAAACCGCAATCAACACGGGATGATCGCAGAATGCAGGTGACGTTTCAAACAGCAGTAAGTCCAAAAGGAAAACCGTTCGAAAATGAACGTTACCTCTCATGAACAGAGTTGAAACATAAAGTTAATAGGTATGGAGTTGGTTCATTTATGTTACAATTGGATGATGCGAGTTAACACGCAGCCGCGGGGATCGTATTTACAATTTTATTTCCGATCCGCTCGAATTATTTACCTAAATTGTTAATAATTCGAGCGGCAAGCCACAGGTAGAAGCAGAACAGTGCGGACACTTATAATTTTTAGGGTTCCGTAGTCAACTTGGAACCTTTATAGTTTCGCCATGTTCGTTTGTCCATCCGTCCGTTTGCGTCTAACTTAGAGACGCTTTGATACTTCCAAGCTGTAATTTGGGATGGAACCAAACGCGGTTTAGTTTTTCCACTAACACGTAAAACGGGTTTTTTTTACTCGTGTATTTGAGTGCGAGGTGTCATTGGATAGCTTTTACAAAAATAGTGCGGGTGTCTGCGGAAGAATTCTTGTAGACTTGGGAGACCATTTAGAAATTATTAACCCTAAAAGTATACTTTATCATAGCTCATCCGTGCTAATTTGGCATGGTCATAAATTTCAACTTAGATCTTAAACCGTTCTTCTACGCGCGTGCTAATAAACTGCTTATTTTATCGACGTTAACGGTATCAAAATGCCACCCATAATGTAACCCATTCCGTTGTCATCGTGATACTAGTTCTGTAAAGAGCGTCATGCTAATAACAGTTCTGTTATATCCATTACAACATTGATATTAGGTACCCTATCACAAGTTAAAAGAAAAAAACCACGTTGAGACGTCACGAGCCCCCACTCCCGAACTTTGATGCGCGTTATATTTGTCAATTTTGATTGATTTGATCAAGGAAAAAATACGTGTTCAATATTTTTTGATAATCTTACTGACGGACTAATTCGTTTTTTTTGCCCAGCTCACCCGTATTAGAAACGAAAATTCGACCGTGTGATGAAGAACCTTCATAATTACCATAATTACGCCTATCACGCACATCATTAAAGAGTTTATGTAAATAATTGACATCCAAATAACTATTATCAATATGACATTTGCATAAACGAATATTGGTAATTCTGTTGAAATAAGCTCTGTGACGGGATGTTAATTAAAAAGCTGTCGAATGGGAACGTGACGTCACAGGAATTAATAAGGCCGGAGTTATGAAACTGTTAATCTGTGTTTGGCAGACTTTAATTAAGTTCGTACGAAATAATAATAATTTTACGAAGTAACTGAATAAATACGGTGAATCGATTGAAAAAATAACAAATGATTCATGACATCACTACTGGTGCTGTTTTATTTTTTGGCGGTGTGATTTTAGTTAAGAAAGGGGAGGAAAAGTATAGAAAGTACCCAAAGTATTTGTGATACAAATTTAGTTTTGGTACGGTTCAATAAACAAACAACAAACCCGAAAAAATAAAGCATGAAAAGGGCGGTATTCGATCTTTCATTACACAAAGCTTCACTAAAGGTCAACAGCGATATATATTTTTCTTGATATTATGTTAACGATATGTATTTTAGTACCTCAATAAGCAAGTTTCAGTTAGTCGGTTGGTAAGTAATGATGACAGACAAGTAAGCAACCTGGCCGAGTGGTAAGTTAAGTATTTATTTAATTGACTAAGCTCGCTCGGGCGTGGTCCCTTGGACTCGGCTTTATAATGGTCTAGATGGGACCATTTTGATGCTTTCAATTGGTAATTTGGTTTATAAATTAATACTGTGGCGACCTAGCGACATCTAGCGCACACTTGTATCAACCAACTCGCTAACTCGCTAGCGCCACCAACGTCAGACAGCGCAACTAAAAGTTCTACATCGCGCTAACGAAGTTTCTCCGGTCAGTTGACATATATACGACTTCCAACTTCAACCCAATGGACTTCGGTCCCCAGGCATAACACCCGCCTGGAGAGAGATCTCTCTATTGTCCTCTCTGTCCTACATTGGTGACCCTCGACAATGGACAATTACGCAACCTGACGACCTTCAAGCACTATGACGCAGTTTCACAGCAAGCCAGACCACCCGCACTGTGCACCACTAGCATTCTGATATATCTCAATGCCTGGTGTCTACAGTGTGCACACTACTCTCACTCAACAACGCGACTCACTGCGTCCTACTACGAGTACTTCACGAGCAAGATACACGACTCACTGTGTACTCCACTCACTCCTCTTCTCCTGCTACGCTCGCCAACGCGGCTCTGAGCACTACTGGAGACCCCACTACTGGCACTTGCAAGCGGCAATTCAACGCACAGACTGCACGTCATCACCATCAACCTCCGGTCTCAAAGGGGGGCTGGTGTGGCGACCTAGCGACATCTAGCGCACACTTGTATCAACCAACTCGCTAACTCGCTAGCGCCACCAACGTCAGACAGCGCAACTAAAAGTTCTACATCGCGCTAACGAAGTTTCTCCGGTCAGTTGACATATATACGACTTCCAACTTCATCCCAATGGACTTCGGTCCCCAGGCATAACACCCGCCTGGAGAGAGATCTCTCTATTATCCTCTCTTCCTACATTGGTGACCCCGACGTGATCGTTATCCTACAATACTTACTCTATATTTTTACTGCCAAGTTTTTTTTTTGTATTCCTAAATAGCTCTACCCATAAAAATCTGCATCACCAGAGGAATCTCTAGCGGGTCGACGTTTCAAAGAAAGCATTACCTATATAAATATTCGTGTTTTACTAAGTCCTTAGTTGTTAAAACTTATTTTTTTTAACCTGCTAGATAAACTCAAAAGCTAGCCGCGGATAGAAAAACACTACATCCACCCAAAAAATGTTGCATGACAGTTGTAGTATAAATAAAAATGAATCGCTAAATGTGTTTCTAAGCGCAAAACTCAAGAACGGCTGAACCGATTTGGCTGATTTCTTTTTTGTTGTGTTCGTCATTGTCTGGACAAGGTACGCATGAAAGAAAATAATTAAAAAATCCACCGGGAAGTCAAAAATTTGCAGCAGGGCGAAGCCGCTGGCGGGCCGCTAGTTAGTCATAAAAACAAAAGAAATTCTACCTTACTTCCTTTGCACTAAATCTTTATTTCAATGGCTGTATTATATACTATTTTTAGTACAAGGTACCTAAGGAGGTACTAGTGAAATATCGGAAATAGAATAACAGAGCACGTCATATAAATGGGAGGTTTGGGTCAATCGTATAGGACATCAGGCTCTCGCCGGATGGAAAGCAAACAGCGCTTGATTGGAACTAAATTGGACGATGCAAGCGCTGGTTTACTTTGGTCCCAGGTGTCTCGTTTCACTCACTAAGCATACAAGGGTTTTTATGGACATGGAAATCGGGACTTGGTCCGTCATGTGGGAATTGTAACTATGACAGTAAAATTTAAGAATTTGTTTTTCTAATTGTGAAAAATGTTTTTGAAAAAGGTAGGAACCAAAGTATATTTCTTAATATAAACTATGAATTTAACTATTGTAACATAAACTTTCTAAGCCAAATGTACCTATACTACTTATTATAAGTAAATGCGACAGTTTCGATGGATGGATGTTTGTTACTCAATCACGCCAGAATGGCTGAACGGGTCTAGATGCAATTTGGCACTATGGTAGATTAGAGTCTAGAATAGCACATAAGCTAATTTTTATCCTGTAAAAATGAACGGTTTCTATGGGATGACAAAATTACGAATTTGCTGGCAGAAGCTAGTGTGATAACACTGATAACAAGTAAATTTGGCGTTATCTGTGAAAAGGGACCTTATTGTCGATGGCGCTTTCACCATTGTTAACGATGCTCCGATATAAATACAACGTCGCGTGACGCAGTGCGGCGTAAGCGCCATCGACAATAAGGTCCCTTTTCATAGATAACGCCACAAATTAGATCACTGTCGACAGAGTTAGAGTTAAAACCGTCTTGGAATCCCGATAGAGATGTTAAACGTCAATTCAAACCAAAATACAAGATCTAGTCTGCCCCCGTCTACCAGCTAAGGCATCATGTTATTCCAAGGTTAAGATATTACTATCTTAACCTTGGAATAACATGATGCCTTAGCTGTTGTTTCAAGGTGTTATTACTAACACCTTGAAACATATCCAAAGATCTCACCGCAATCTTGTTTTCATAAGCAGAAATAACATAACCTTACTGACGCACCATTATTACAGGCCTTTATTCCACGGTCTAACCCATCTTGCTTTAAAATGGTAACGGCAATGTTGACGTTATTATTACGTGGCCTCTATTCTACGACGTTAAGTAATATTGCTTTTGACGTGTCTCTGTATTGTTTTTAAGTCGGCCGCCATTACTGTCAAGTAAATAAGAGCTATCAAAACGTTAACGATACGGTAACAGCGAAAAGCGATGGATTGCTATCGTAGAATAGACGCCCAGTATGGATAAAAAGAGAGCTAATGGTACAGTGTGGAATATGGACCGATATGACCTGAAGAAGGCAGCTGGCAGTGACTGGATGCAAAGGGCGGGAGATCGCGCGCTGTGGCGCTCCTTGAGGGAGGCCTATGTCCAGCAGTGGACTGCAACAGGCTGATATGATGAATTTCTAAAGACTGCAATTCTAAAAGTTCAAATGCATTCCCATCCCTGAGGACTAAGAATGCCTCTATGCTAGTAATTTCACCGGTTGTCTTATCCCCACACCGGAACACAACAATGCGAACACTGCTGCTTGGTGGTAGGTTAAATAATATTAATAATATCTGTAAACACAAGGGCTATTCATTTAGGTATAAATACATGGCACAAGAGTGCTTGAGAGCAAGCGTCGTGTTTCAGCAAACATGTCAGTGCACGTTTCGTTAATGGGATGTATAGCAAATAGGGAAATCTGCTCAAACAGTATTCTGTTACACTGCCCAGAAATGGGTCAGGATTGTTTTACATTTTGCGACTACGTACCTACGCGTAGAAATAATTTCCCGCTGCTCCCCGTTAGGGGTCGATTTTTAGGGTTCTGTACCAAAATGGTAAAAAGGAACCCTTATAGTGAGACTTCGTTGTCTGTCTGTCGGACTGTCTGTATGTCACAGCAGGTCGCTCTGCAACTATAAATGCTATCAACTTGAAATTTGGCATAGTTGTACAACTTGCTTGCCCATATTATTCTTGGTAAAAAAATATTAAATTAATTTTATAAATAATTGAAAAGGGGTCTAGAATGGGGGGTTAAAAAATGAAATTGGTATGATTATAGCAAATGGGGTGTCATATAAAAGGGCTCAATCTGCACATCCCAAAACATTTTTTTTTTTGTATTTTTTGTTTTATACCCAAAAAGTTACAAAAAATGACCGTTCCCCCGCCCTTATCTACTAAGTTTATTAATCAAAAATCTGAAAAAAACCTGTCATACAGATAATTATGTATATTTTATGGGAAAAATAAAATGAAGTGTTAATTATTTACAGTTTTTGAGAAATAACAAAAAAAGCTTTGAAAATCGGTTTTAAAATTTACGCTAGTCAAAATGGACCTTATTGAATAGAAAATGTAGTTCATAACAAAATTAGTATTTTTTTTGCGGTTACCAAGCGTATTATCTTAAATACGGAACCCTCGGTGCGCGAGTCCGACTCGCACTTGACCGGTTTTTATTTTATTCATTTATTATAGAGGGAGTCAGACGAGCAGGCGCCTCACCTAATGGCAAGTGATCACCGTCGCCCATGGACACGAAGAATCTTTTTTTAGTACCCCCTTGTGGTATCCAAAAAATATTCCCTTCAAATTTCAAGTTCCTAGGTTCAGCACTTTAGGTTGAACGTTGCCTGTCAGTCAGTCAGCCACGGCAGAGTTTTTATATGTTTATTTTAGAAGATACAAGCACATGTTTACTTAGTAATATTATAATAAAAAAGTACATTTTATAAAGTGGTAGATACCATACTCGGTTTTACGTACTTAAGTTTGCCCGTTAATACGTCATCGACGAATTAAAAAGCGAGTTGTTAAAGTTAAAGAGAATAACAACCCTTAAACAGCCATACAAAATAAGCAAACAAATAAATGCAACAAGCTACAAAAGTGTAAGTATAGTTCAAACTTTTTGAACTGAGCTCTTCCACTTACCTGTACACAATGGTCATTGTATCTATACAATCCTATTATCTGCTTTTGTTCTCGAAACCGCCAACAAGTTACTTTATGAAAAGGTTTAGAAATAAATTGCATGAATGTGGAATTTTAAACTTTATTCTTTGTTGAGTAGGTTTAAAAAGGCCTAAAAGGAAAATAGCTTATACAACACTTTGTCTTTAACTACAGAGTAAGTTCTTGTCGAGTGTCAGGCGGTTGTAAAATGCAAAAAAAATGCTTCCATTATTCTATTACTGTATTTTGTAGTCTATTGTCTAAAGAAATAGAATCGATAATCCATGTTAACCTCCGAAGGCGGTTATAATCTGCTTTTACTGCGAGCTCGTTATCCTAATTTGTGGTTAACTACCATTGATTTAATATATACAAGATACACAATCCGCTACAAAAATGTTGTTATAAACTGTCCCAAATGACATTGACAGCTGTATTCAGATACATGCTAACATCGCTATTTTTTTCCTTAAACATTCATGCAAAAAAGAACTCAATATACTCGTCAAGTATAGACGTCAAGTGTCAAATCTGCAAACTAACGTTTCAAAGTATTTGCAACTATTTAGTGAAACGGCCATTATCACAATATTTACGACAAAAGTGAACATCGGACGAATGGAGTCGCAATTCTCATTTTTATATTGTATTAATTATATCGAAATGACAAATTAAAAAAAAAACGCTTATGAGATGTTTTATAAATGTTATTGTATTACACAACTTAAGCTATATATACAACAATAATAATAAATAAATAAAGGGAAAACAAGCTATAAAAACCCGTCCCGTCGATTGTTGTTATTTCAATTTTAACAGTTTAGGTATCCTTTGTCACCCGGAATGGTGACAGGCTTCTAGCGACACACATCTAAATCGGCTCAGGCGTTAAGAAATTATGGTGGAATAAAGAATCGTACATACATACATACATGAACCCTGAAAATATTACACTCCTTTACTCCAAACAAAACAAGATCTTATCCTAACTAACAAAACGTAAAGTAAAACCTAATTTCCTTGAAATAAGTTTAATTTATTATATAATTGTCTTTTAGACCTACATTTACTTTGGATGCTTTCTTTTTTTGCAATGTAATGTAAACGGACGCACATCTATTAAGCAAAGATGAGAAAAAAAGTTAAGCGAAGCAACTTAGCAATACATCTCTAAAAATATATATTTTCGTTTTGGTTTTTGTCATTAGATTTGTTCATAAGAAAATCATCACCTAGAAAAAGCTTTATAAATGCGATTTCACCCAGGATATTTTAATGCACTAAGAAATAATGTAAAATTAGCAAGTTCTCTTATAAAATGAGTGGAAGTGATTACAATTATTATTATTATAAAAAAAACAATCACCAGCCTGATAAACATTATCTCATAGTTAATTTTTGCTCGCCCTTTTCTTTACATAACAAAAGGAAAGGGCTCACTTTAACTGACAGATACTTTTATTTGATGATTGTAAAGTCAAGCTTTAATAGTAGTTTGTATTTTTTGAGATTAATATAAAAACTATTGTGTGACATTTACTTACATTCAAGACAGGTATTGCAGATTTAGTCAGTCTACTAATGCCTTTCACTGTGGTATATACGTATGTGGTACGAAAATGGGTCAAACACTTATTTAATAAACAGACGACTTATTTGGCTTGAACAGTTGATCACGCCTATCTCGTGCTAATATTGCGACCCATTTTGCACGTCGTAGAGGATTTCGTGGAAAGCTTTAATTTAAAAATATAAGAAATATTATTACCTCTATAAACACTTTTTTGGTCATAAGTCAAAACAAACAAACTCGATTAATTAAATTTTTAAAAGTAATAGCTACTCCATATATTTTTGTTTCGTGATAAGTCATCATTTGTACGTACAATATAAATTACAAAAAATCATGAAAGCATTATAAGTTTAACAAGAATCTGTTTATAAATAAATAGAACTTATGTAAAATAAGACATTCCATCCTTTTTTTTTAGTTTTCTTGTTATTATTTTTGCAGTTTTTCACTGCACATTTCGTCATGATTGACAACTGCCACTGTCTGTGGTCGAAACAAGACTAAAAGCAAAACTACTGCCCAAGTCGATTAGGCAGTAGTTTTGACTTGCCATTTTTTCCTGCTGATTGTGTATCTAGTATATATTAAATCAATGTTAACTACACAATGGCTTTGTATTCTAAAGTGGATAAGCTCAGTTGAAAAAGTTTAAACTACGTTGAACATCGACCTCAAGGATGAAAGTTATTCAACAATACAATAATTCCAAAAAATATGAAGTACTGTTATTTAATATAGGTAGTTGTTAATGAGACAATTTTAATTCAATTTTAGTTGTAATGTTAAAAATATAGCATTACATCTCACTCACTCTATTATATTCCGTAACTGACAGAGCGACGTATAGACGGCCGCACACAGAACTTATAGGATTTAAAATTTGATCTTTCTCAAACTAATTTTAATCGCAAGCGTTCTCTAGTCTCATCATACAGTCACGAACCGGGATTGTTGAGCAACTTGCCATTGTTCGTAATTTAGCCGTGTATTCAATAACTTATGTCACCGACTGGCTGAAAGCTATTCGATTTGCATTACACGGCCAAATTAGAAAATTGGGTAAGTGGCTCAACAATCCCGGTTCGCGACTGTACAACGTTATCACTAAAGCAGCTATACTTCCTTCATGACGGTGCTAACCTAGTGCCAACGTAAAACTAAGAAAAATGGTCGACTTAATCACTAGAATGGGATGAGACGTGGCGGGATGGGCAAAAAGCTACCGCGAGGCAATATTCGCGCTGGCAGCGGGCCAACGCAGAGTGGGGGAGAGGCCGAAGCAATTTGTACCTCGAGGTATCTTGGGAGTTCATTCCCATTAGGAATCGGCAGTGGGTTGGTAAAATATGCGTACACTGGTTAATACTTCACTTTTTAAGTAGGTAATAATCTGTTTAGATACTCAATCCCAATTTGGGATTGTTCATATTTTTATAATTACGCTAATTCGAAAACCATTTCGGGGAATAGGGTTTTAAAGCCGTTCTGCATTATTAATTTTTTGAAATATGTATCTATTTCGGATATTTCGACAAAAGTATAATTAACCTTTGTTTGACTTTCGTTTTCGTCTTGAAGCCCTCTTAGGTGTATGTTACGGGTTAGGCGAAAACCGCTTGAAAAAGTATGTTTTAATACACTATTACAATCACTTTTTATCATTAGATATCATTTAATTGTTGTAATTTATAAGAAAATGCCAACCCAAATTTAAAATAAAGATGTCATCCATAAAATGTCTGCTAAATAAAAAAGATATTAAAACAAAACTATTGGGTCAATTACAAAACTATTCTTTCGAATTAGAATGTAAAAACCGTGAGTTATTTTTTTTTATCCCAATTACGTTATGGTCAAAATGGATATATGCCCGGAGTAAAATTCACTTTCTTTCTCTGTAATGATAGAGATATATGACTTGGGTGTCTTCAAAACACAAGTGAATAGGTTTTTCCAGCCAGCTCAAACCACCGTTTACTTTTTTCAAGCTCGCTGGCTGGTCCTATTATGAATCAAGCTAGATTTTTACGACTGGCTTTTTATTATATTGAAGTAATTTAAAACATCAGCTATCCTTCATTTTTATTACAGATGGCTTGGCTACAAATTATACGTTGAAGCTGAACGACAGTTTAATTAGGCTACTCAAATTTTTAGAATTGCCAGTTTTTAATGCCTCTAATATTAGAGCAGTACGAGGGGACTCGTCAAATTTTTAATAAAATTTCATTTTACTTTTATCTTTATATTTATTTTTAAAGTGAGTTCCAAGTCGGCATCGGCACATGTTACAGTTACATCGTAACTTCTCCTTTTATAGAATTATAGAACTAAATGTCCGTTTTGATTTTATTTCCTCCTGTTTTATTTTTTTCTGATGTTGTAGGTGTCCATGGACAGGTGATCACCTAACATCAGGTGACCCTATAAGTCGTTTTCTAGGCAGCATAAGAAAAAAAACCAATCTCTTTACGATCAATTATTTCTTGTACCAATAATGATAGCTACCCTCGTAAATTGCACTTTAACTGTTGATGTTCATTGCAGCACCAACATAAAGAACATTCTATCTAGACGTTCGACAGCCAAATAGCCTTTGGCGTATTTCCAAATCACCCACAAATCGTGTAATTCGAGAAAGAACATCGAGCGGAAAACGCCTTAATATCGATAAAAAAGGTTCGATAAAAACTACTAACTCAATAACAATCACGCTATCGAGATCGTACGGTCAATTTGTCCCTCTCACACTCGTAAAGTGTGAGGGAGATCGTTAATCTAAAATGGTTTCTGGTTCGCCCTGAGGCGGCTCTTAGAGTAATGAGGCAATGTCGAGTTTCGGGAAAGTTCTGGCCAATTATTTGGAAGTAAGGTTCAAGAAAATCTCTATATTTTGACAGTAACATGACGAATATTGTAAGGTTACGATCGTTAACACGGATATAGAAGAATTAAAATTTCGTTCGTTTTGTACAGAAAAATATTTTTGGACGATAATTCTTAATTGAAAAAAAATTAAATATTTATTTACTTAAATTTGGCTCAGTACCGAATCAAAATCCATGTAGCAAAATGTCCAGCGACGCAAATTGACCAAGAAGCGAATTGACAGACGTCCTATCAGCATTTTGCTCCATTAGCATATCATCTACAAAGCAGAACAGCAAAACAGCAATTAGTCAGCGTAGTATCATGTCCAATCTACCACGCTAAAACAACCAACAAAAACGCTATCACTCAAAGCAGTTAGCCGGAGTAGCAAAGTGATCACAAAGCAAAGCGTCCAAAAATGTTTTTGTAATTTAGAAAATGACTAGCAGAAACAAAGTCAATCGTTCTCATTATTGAAAGATAAAAGTTATTCGTGTTTCAAGTGGCCGGTTACATTTTAAAGTCAGGTTTTACCTGTTCAACTCAATTTCTTAACGACATTATACCTTTTGGACGTTTTGCGATTTTTGCGTTCAGCTTTGTTAAGTAATTTACATTTTGGATAATTTCAACATCATCGGACATTTCACATACTAAGACTTGTTGCTATCTGGCCCGTTCCCTTCATGGACGTTATGCGATTTGGGCATTTTACGATTAAGACATCTTCACACAATGGACAATTTACATAATTTTTAGCCCATGTAAAGTCGTGGTCATTTCGATACATAGACGATTCGGTACTGAGTGAAAAATGCTACCTATTTTTTTTCTGCTACCTAAGTTTCTATTTCCTATTTTAAAATAACAAGTTCTACGTCCCATTTTGTAGCAGAATTTTTATGCTGCCTAGCCATGACCTATTCCGCAGCATTTATATACTGCCTGGCAGAAAAAAAAACTACTTTAATCTGCTAAATTCCTAATGCATTATTCCACAAAATACCCAATTTAAACGCTTAAAGATAGTTGTCATTTAAACGGATCCAATTTAGAAGCTTTGGTACATTTTTCACCCGTACAACCTACCAACAGAAAACATCTATCTTTATCATTAAGCACATGTATCACTTACCAAGCATGTTGAACCCGTTGGTCCCGAAGAGCGCGGCGTCACCCTGCCCGCCGGGGAACACGTAGAGCGTGGGGTGGCTGAACCTGATGTTGCCGACCACGTCACTCGTCTCCAGCAGGCGGTCCAGGGCCGCCGGGGCGATGCATGGCAACAAGCACTCACCAAGCATGTTGAACCCGTTGATCCCGAAGAGCGCGGCGTCGCCCTGCCCGCCGGGGAACACGTAGAGCGTGGGGTGGCTGAACCTGATGTTGCCGACCACGTCGCTCGACTCCAGCAGGCGGTCCAGGGCCGCCGGGCGATGCATGGCAACAAGCACTCACCAAGCA
This sequence comes from Acleris cristana, assembly GCA_948252455.1. Taxonomy (NCBI): domain Eukaryota; kingdom Metazoa; phylum Arthropoda; class Insecta; order Lepidoptera; family Tortricidae; genus Acleris; species Acleris cristana. The sequence goes on along the minus strand of OX411788.1, from coordinate 14,483,990 downwards.
TGTTGAACCCGTTGATCCCGAAGAGCGCGGCGTCGCCCTGCCCGCCGGGGAACACGTAGAGCGTGGGGTGGCTGAACCTGATGTTGCCGACCACGTCGCTCGACTCCAGCAGGCGGCCCAGTGACGACGGGGCGATATATAGCGACAAGCACTCACCAAGCATGTTGAACCCGTTGATCCCGAAGAGCGCGGCGTCGCCCTGCCCGCCGGGGAACACGTAGAGCGTGGGGTGGCTGAACCTGATGTTGCCGACCACGTCGCTCGACTCCAGCAGGCGGTCCAGGGCCGCCGGGCGATGCATGGCAACAAGCACTCACCAAGCATGTTGAACCCGTTGATCCCGAAGAGCGCGGCGTCGCCCTGCCCGCCGGGGAACACGTAGAGCGTGGGGTGGCTGAACCTGATGTTGCCGACCACGTCGCTCGACTCCAGCAGGCGGTCCAGGGCCGCCGGGCGATGCATGGCAACAAGCACTCACCAAACATGTTGAACCCGTTGATCCCGAAGAGCGCGGCGTCGCCCTGCCCGCCGGGGAACACGTAGAGCGGGGGGTGGCTGAACCTGATGTTGCCGACCACGTCGCTCGACTCCAGCAGGCGGTCCAGGGCCGCCGGGCGATGCATGGCAACAAGCACTCACCAAGCATGTTGAACCCGTTGATCCCGAAGAGCGCGGCGTCGCCCTGCCCGCCGGGGAACACGTAGAGCGTGGGGTGGCTGAACCTGATGTTGCCGACCACGTCGCTCGACTCCAGCAGGCGGTCCAGGGACGCCGGGGCGATGTATGGTGACAGGTAATCTGGGGAAGAACCAGGAGGTTAGGAAGAGACAAGATAAATAATAATATATAGCTCTGTCCTTTACGCTCGCTGTAAAATGAACTGCATAGCTATGTCATAACAACCCCCCTGATGGTAAGCGTGCTCCGAGGACAGAAGCATTTGTAATCTCAAGACTTTTTTATGGTAGGGTAAAGGATAAGATAACGGTAGCACAAGACCGACCTGTACTCGATGAATTTAAAATGAAACGTTGCGTAACTTAAGGCACTGGTCCCACCGCCGACGATGAACGGGAAGCGAGTGCAGCCAGCGATCCACTATTAATATTTGTGTCTTTTTAATTGACAAGCGATCCATATTTTTGGTTTCGACAAACTAGTGGAAAGAGTTTTCGCCGGCAGTGTGAACAGCAAGCAATCAACTTACTATACGGGTCTTTTTTATTGCCCGGGATCTATATATTTTGTTCGTTTCTTGAGCGAGAAAATAGTCGATAGCTAATCGCTTCCTCACCCTTGCCTAAGTTATAAAACCACAAACATAGTGCTTTAGATAAACCAATCATGCGCTACAATAAGAATATTACTTTTTTTTACTTTAAACTAAATCGTAAACAAAACTAGAACCTTATTTTTTAACCCCTTTCTCTTGACAAGCGTTAATTAGCAGCTTGCACTGTACATGCGGCTTGTTATATGATGCACGCGTCTATTCGCGGACGCAGAATGAAAACATACCTGACCTGACATAATAAAGGCACGGCTTTTTAATTAATCATGCAATTTTTAAACGCAGTCTTTTGAAAAAAACGGCGCTAAATTAATTTAAATTGCAGTAGCCCAAGGGAAATTATGTGTTATTAAAAACCGGACAAATGCGAGTGAAACTCGCGTGGAGAGGATTCCGTACGAATTAGGAAATTTTAGGCCTAGCTGTTAAGAAGAAATCAAATCTGATGATTCGGGTGGTCAATTTTTGAAACCATTTCTTTTAGTTATAAAAAAAACTCAGAACAAACCCTTTATTTGGTACTAGTGACCCGCCCTCGCTTCGTTTTGGTTTATGAGAGTTTTCCGTAACACCCGTACATAAACCAGAATTCATTATACATAAAAACCTTCCTCTTGAATCACTCTACCTATTGATGAAAACCGCATTAAAATCCGTTGCGCTGTTTAGAAGATCTAAGCGCACAGACGGCGGAAGTGACTTTGTTTTATACTATGTAATAAAGATAAAGAAGACAAAGATGTCACTCGATATAGTTTGCTATTTTCCCGTGGATTGGTGAACGCGGATAAAGTCGTGAGCAGAATCTCCTTGTAAATAGTAGCTATTTAAAAAACTTAGCAGTAAGAACATGTTCAACTATACAAAAACTAAAAGCCTATTTCGATTCGCGGACAAAGTTTAAAAATGATGTCTTTTCAGTGAAATATTGACGGGCACGGGTACTTCTCCGCTAGGTATGATTGATGTTGGAATATTTTCTGGTATTTAAACCAGAAATTATGGTCGATTGGGAAGCTTTCTATATTTAATTTGGCTTACCGCGAATACATCTGTTACAATTCTATTTAAACACGAAATATTCAGTTTTAAAGTCTTATTTCTGGAAATTGATTGGAAATAAAAGTAAATACAGATTTTACAATCACTTAATTTGTTAGATGACAAATAATTTTAAGAATACCAACATGTTTAGAAATAGAAACTGAAGAAGGGGGAGACACGCGTGCGCAGATGCGACGATTGCTATTATCCTAGAATTTGAAAAAGCGGTTTGCAAGAGATCCTATTTTGCTCCCTAGTACCTAAAGGCATATACAGGGTGTCCGGCGGCAGATTTATGTTTTTAAAGTTGAATAAAAAAAAACTATTTTACATATCGTTTTAATTTATGTCTTTAAATGCAGAAAACTAATGCGGATTTCACTTTTTAAAGATGATGTCGTCCAAATGTCGTCCATCGAGCTACCAACACTGCTCAAAACGGAGCCTAGTGTTTTGCGCCACACGGTTTAGTAGGTTTGGGTCGATCGCGCCGATTTCTCAACGAATATTTTCTTTTAAATCTTCAATCGTTTGCGGATTTTTGCCATAAACTTTTCCCTTGAGGAAGCTCTATAAAAAGAAATCCATAGGACTTAAATTAGGCGACCTTGGAGGCCACAGGATGTCCCCATAGCGACTGATAACTTTTTTGGTGAAAGCTTCACGAATCAAACACATGGAAGTTCTGGCCGTATGTGGGGTCCCGCCATCTTGTTGGAACCATGTGTATGACGAGTACGAAGGGTAAACTCGCAGTTTTGGTAAAAAAAAAGCCCATGATCATTCGCCCAAACTTCTCACTGTTCACATTTATTGCCTGGCCCCAGTCATTTTCAAAGAAAAATGGCCCAATAATTCCGTTAGAAGACAAAGCGCACTAAACTGTAACCCGAGGACAATGCAGTGGTTTTTGGTGTTTCTGTCGTGGATTCTGAGTTCCGAACGCCCAATAACGGCAGTTCTGCTTATTTACATACCCATTCAAATGAAAATGGGCCTCATCACTCCAAAAAATTGAATTAACAGTTCGGAACTTCGCTAACATAACATCACAGATTTTTTTGCGTTTAGTGAAATCATTATCTTTCAACTGTTGCACAATTTGAATTTTAAAATGATGGAATTTGAAATCCTTTTTTAAAATTTCATGGACGGCTGCTTCCGGAAGTCTCAAACAGGCTGCGCGTTTCCTTATTGAAAATCGCGTATTTTCACGTAAGCTTTTTTCCACCATTTCCACACTTTCCGGCGTCCTTCACGACGGACTAGGTCCGGGTCGGGAGGTATGCCTAGCCAAACCAGTTGCGCAAAACCTCTCTAACCAGGACCGAATCAAATTAACAGTTGGTTCATCACTTAAGCGGCGAATTTTATAGTGCGAACAAAACCTACAACGCGCAATAATACAGAAATCGTCACCCTTCAAAAACGCTTTGACAGCGAACAAGCGAATCTCTCCTGACCACTGCGACATCGTGACTAACAAATCCGCACCATCGGTGATTCTAATGACACTCCCCACTCCCCCGCACCATTTATAACTTTTTGTAAAATCGAGTTCTAAAATGTAAATCTGCCGCCGGACACCCTGTATTTATTCCTTATGTCTTCTACGTTTAGCCCTGTTAAATATTATGGGAAACGTACATTTAAATATCTAATCCCTAAAATATGTAACTCCTTGCCCGAAAAATTGTTTGTGGAAAAAGTTAAAACGAGTATGTTTAAGAAAAGTGTCAGTAGGATATTATTAGAAAATTGTGATCAGGATCAGTGAGAATATATACCATTCTTATTGGTCCAGCTCGCAGGGGGGTGGGTATTTATAGATCTCTAAATATAATAGCAACAATATAAATTAGACATATGTTTTTGACACAACTGAGTATCAAGAGCAATTAATGCGCTGCCAACAAACTGTTATGCAGTTTGGCAGTATACTATCATAATATGTAAACATAAATGTGTCTTTCATGAATAAATGATTAATAGTAATAATAATTTATTATAAGTATTTATTTAACTCTGTCATAATTCCTACCATTCTTCCCCGATTCAGATTTTCGTTTGTCCGCATACTCCTCCCAAACCATTAGAGATATCAGGATAAAATGTAGCCCGTAATACGACATCTAGCAATAGATGGTTTAGAAAAAATAAAATTGAAAATAGAACATACCACGGAGGAATAATCACCGAAAATCTGTTCCCATAGACTCGCGGCTTAAGCTAAGTGAGTGAGCGTTACTGAGATTTCTGAAATGATGGCAGAAAACCGCTTTAATCCATTTAGACTTGCCCGGGGACTTCAAGTGCACCTAGTTATATAATAGAATATAAAGTATCCCCTTATATTTGTTATGTAAAATATTTACTTATACTAATTGATTCAAAATATATCTCGGTAAAGGAAGTAGCAACCCTACAGTATCCGCTAGGAGCGGACCAATCATCGAGCAGCTCAGGATTTTCCGCTCTACTAACTTGATATGTTAGATGGCGATCGACATTTCATATTAAACCTTATCGACTGACATTTAGAGTTCACAGTCCACTGCGCAAAGTTCAGTTAAAATGGTTCACTCGACTTAACAGGGTTGCTACTTGGGTTCGAAGAAAATGTATTCGTAGTGAGTACTAGAACCGAGCAATGTATTTATTTATGATATGAAATGGGACACTGAAGGAAATGATTCAAGATTTTAGTTTTTTTTTTTTACTGGGTTCAATTTATCAATAGAGGTTTTATAAGTAAAAAAAAAGTGAAGTTATTAAGTGTGGTTATAGAGCAGTTTATTTAAATTTGTTAATTATGGCTTTTAATTTTGTCATCAAATTATTTTATTGTTTTAATATTTAGAAGAAAATCATCAATACAAATCTCCGTGGTACTTTATGTACCATCTACGAGTTTCTTATCGCTAACTTGTAATTTGATTTTCCTAAAAAAAACGTCTTAATTGTAACAAGACCTTTTCATTATTTTCAAATCTTATAACAGAACTAGCCCAACAAAAAACTAGTTAACGATCGTGTTTTGTTTTGCGCTATTTCTTCAACTTCCATTGAAGGACGGAAAAACTGCTCCTTATTTCCTTTCTATAAATAAATAATATTTATATATTATCTTCCACTAATAACCTCCGAGCCGCGTTATTGGAAATGCCCAGGTGTCCACACACAGCGTCGTTTACCCGGCTCTATAATAAATGCCCGTTCTCGGCACGTTTACCCTATCCAAGCGATTATCGCCCCATTCTCGACGAAACTAGCGGCTTTAGGATTGAGATTGCTGTGGGGGTTTTGAATTGGATAAGGTATTGGTTATTTAAGGATACAGCTTTGTTTGGAGTACAGGCGTACTAGGTAAATATCGTAAGTACTAAGGTATCGTTAGAACGTGCCTACAAAAATACTAGATCTCAATACTCGCGCAAAGTCCCGCGTATTTATGAGTACGTGACTCTTAGGCCCATCTCAAGACATAACTATAGTAAACGATAAGTCATGCAAAACTGTATTAGTTCGGACGTGTTGTAATATACCTAATAATATAATCAAACGAATGAAGTGAGTTCTTAGCGCCAACTTCGTGATCATTTGTATGTTTGTATGTTTGTCGACGATAAGTCAAGATCCAATTTTTATGAAATTTGGCAGAAAAGTAGTTGGGTTAAATATTGGCAATTTTTGATTTCGAATTTGGAAATGATCAGTCAGGGGGTCATAGAGTTAAGGGGGGAGCTGAAATCATAATAATAATAATCAGGGGACAATCTTAAATATTGGCAATTTTTGATTTCGAATTTGGAAATGATCAGTCAGGGGGTTATAGAGTTAAGGGGGGAGCTGAAATCATAATAATAATAATCAGGGGACAATCTCTCACAAATTGACCTAGTTCCAAACTAAGCTTTAGGCTTGAACTATGAGTACTAAGCAACGTTAAACATAGGTACTTATATAAAGAAATACATACATAAATACATAGAAAATCTAGACACACACAAAATTAAATATTTGCTTATACCAGGATCCCTTTGGTAGGGTCACTACCAACCGGGCTCACCGCATCATAAATACTCGAAACATTGCCTAAAATACTCGATACGCCGTGGCATACTCGAAGAAGTCTTTAGACAACCTCTATTGGTATAATTCCTCGGGTGTGTGGGAAGATCCAACTAATACTTCACGGTCGGCCGGGATAATGCGGTTATATCGGATTTTAGCTTCGGCATTGTTGAATTGTGACAGAAGTATTTGCGGTTTTCATCCTACTTTTCTTTATTGGTTAGTTTGGGAAGTATATTGAGCTTGGTGAAACATAAAAGTATATTCATTTTCAAGGTGTTTTTTAACTTTTATGTCTTTCTGGGTGTCTGCTGTGTTTGAAATTGACACACTGGAAGGAATGGATTTTGATTGTGTTTTTAGGATTTCGTAGGTAGACTAGAAACCCTTATAGTTTCGACATATCTATCTGGATGACACAATCATAAACAGACACAAAAGTTATCAAAGTCACAAAGCTGGAAATTTGTTCGCATATAGATATTTATACTCCGCATAGAGACAAATAATTAAAGTAGTAGGTAAAGTAAAAATCATGGATTCTGGAGCTAGACGCGACTTAAATGTATATCAACTGAAAATTGTAGTGTATATGTAGATATTCGGTACGTTTTATAATTAAGAGGTTCAGGTAGATATGGAACATGTAGCACTGACATAGCCCTTCACGTGGCAACAAAACTATAAAGTCAATTTAAATTTGAAAAGTATTAATTGTTTTTTTGTCTGCAGCCATTATACGGCTGCTTGCCACTCAATGAATGAATGAATCGTTGAGCAGCCATCCACACCTTTCCTTGTGCTCCCGGTTAGAAATACCAAAGACCAGAAAAATAAAAACTTATAATTATGGTTTTTAAAGATATTTTTATTTGTGTTTGTTGAAAAAGTGACAGATCTCTACACTGAGCATGAGTGGACATGCTCTTGACAGGTATTTTTGGTAAAATTTAGTTGCGAATTCTTTAATTAAGTAATAAACATTTGATAGTTTGTTAAATAATTAATTTGCTGTGAAAGCATGGCCTCATTACGCGTTTGAAGTTTTAAATATTACAGTCACTCCTGTGACTTTAACTTGTTCTGTTACAACAATGACTCCTTTTATCAAAACCCGTGAAACGTCACAGTTTTCTACACCCTTTATAAACTTCCCACCTCCGGTCAACTCTTCGCAAGTGCAAAGAAAGCTCGACAAAGCTTCACAAAGGCTGAAGCTTTCAATGGGAATAACTAAGCACTTGAGTGGTTTGTTGCGAGCTTCAAGCTCACTTGTGTAACTTTAGATATATTAATGTCACGAGAAGTGTACAATAAATGTTAAAGTTTAAAAGAGCATCATCTTCCATATCTATCTTGACTTATAAACAAGGGAAACGTTACATTTTACTTGCGATCACTTCTTATCAAGGCCCCAATTTTAATAGCGTTTGCCTCAAAAATGTCTGAAGCCTTTCATAAATTACAATTGATTTGACAAAAAAATATTAAGGTGACTCCTCAGACAGTTAAAGTTGTCAAATATTTCGAAGTTGGAAACTATAAGTAACAATATCTTCAGCTTTCTTGCTTATTCTGGTCTACAGCATCGAATCCGTGATCGATCGTGACGCATAGACATTTTCTTTCTCAAGATTTACCTTAAGACTGCAATCCTAAGACCATAAATGCGTTGCCAACCCTGAGGACTAAGATGGAATGTCTCTATGGTAATAACTTCAACGGTGGTCTTATTCTCATACGGAACACAACAATTCGAAAACTACCGCTTGGCGGTAAGATGTTAAGATGGTGGTACCACTTAAGCATTTGAGAGTTTGAAAACATCAGCCCCCTGTTTCGCCATCTTGACAATGATAGGTGACAGGCGACAATTCGCTATACATTGCAAAGTTAACAAGTTTTCACATCAGCGGGATTCATATCAGCTGCGGCATGTACACTGAAATGTCACCTGTCATTGTCATGATGGTGGAATAGGGGGCTGGTTAAAAATATTGAGTAGTCGATGTAGAATAAGCTGTTATCTATATATATAAAAGGCAAACCTGACTGACTTATATATTAACGCACAGCCGAAACTACTGTGCCTAGAAACTTGAAATTTGGTACAGGGGTTCCTTTTATGATGTAAGTGAGCACTAAGAAAGGATTTTCCGAAAATCGACCCCCAACGGAAAGAAATGGGGGGAGTAGCGGGAAACTAATTCTACGCGTACGAAGTCGCGGGCGTCCTCTAGTGTTATATAACAGCTTTAACAAAGCTATTTTCAAGGCGTTATCACGAGTTACTTATAACTTCGACGACGTACGCAATTTTGTAGGCGCCTAATGCTTGGTACTTAGAGTTATGCATAAATACATAGAAAGCGGAAATTACCCTTCGACGGGAAATTCGAGCCATTACTCGATCGGGAACTTCCTTTGGAAGTTTTAATCCCCTTATTAATGTTCTGGGAAGGTAAGTAGGTACATGTGTTGGTTTTGAAAAGGATGTTTGTGTAACAATACTTAAGATTTAGAGTACCCAGGAAAATTTTCCCGAATGTTACAATAACAAGGACTTTTCCGATCGAAAACAATTGTTTAATCGTGTGGGTTGCCAGTGAGAAGCGAAACAGATTCAGTTTTATCATATCTTTCTAACTATTATTATAAATGCAAATATTATCACGCCAGAACGGCTAAACGGATCTTAATGATATTTGGTACAGAGATAGATTATCGTCTGGAATAGCACTTAGGCTAGTTTTTATGCCGGAAAATTGGGCAGTTACCGACTTCTATACGGACAGACTGGCGTGCAGAAGCTGACACATAACAAGTATCAAATCTAGGAATGTGAAAAGGAATGATAATTATTATTAATAGTAGCGATCATAATGTTGACAATACGATAACATGTCAAAAGCAATATGGTTTCAAAGAGTAGAATAGAGATCCAGTTATCCTAAAATTGCATATTAATATAAGTGAGGAATTGTTAGACATAGTGCAGTATAATAAAATAATATTTTACAGATGCATCTAGCATATTGTTTAAAAAATAATTTGTTAATCATGTCATAATTTAAATAAGTCGAAATTACAAATTGTATCAATAAATTTAATTACCCTGAGTTTTATTACCAAAGTAATCAAACGTTAACCTTTCTTTGCCATCACATAAGATTTAGTTAAATGTGTTCACACAAAGCGTTTAAAAAACTGCCCGTTTCGTGTGAACACAGCCTTCAAGCTCCGAACTCCACAGAGTAACTTGTTAACCGCTCTATTGTAGGCTGGGACCGTATCGCTCTATGCATTTATTATACGCGAAGTTGGTAACAAGTTGTGAATTATTCTGTTAGTTTGTCAGTTCTGATGGTTAGCTTCATGAGAGTTTAAGTGAATAGGAGGTAGCAAGGAACGTTTTTTAAATTATTACGTAGGTTTTTTCTTACGATTAGACATATAAATGTGTTTAAATTTTCAGGTGCGTGACTTTCATAGTTTTTGCAAAAATATGATTTTGACGTCTATAGTCTGACAGACGGACGGACCGACAGTTAGAGGGGTGGACGTGAATAAACTATCCAGGGTTCCTAGTTTCATTACGGAAACCTAAAAATGTTTTTTAGGTTAGCTAAGAAAATTATTTGTAAGAAAACAATTAAGTACTCATTTTTAATGTGTTACTACTACCTTGTCTAAACTGGCCATAATTCGTTGCTTACTCTTGTTAAGAAAGTATAAAAATAATACAGCAATTAACAATATGAAATCACCAAGTATACCTAAAATTTAAAGAGACAAAGTACAATACTATGTATATATTACGTTATACTTCAATCATTTCATCAACTAAGCTCGTAGACTAAACATAACTTGCTACGGCGTAGCAATTTGGTGTAGCGAGCTACAAAGTTTTGTAGCGCTAGGGTGACAACGCTGCAAATTACGCGAGACAAACTGGCTGATGAGCAAATTGTACGTTGGGGTGTCTGAAAAGTTTGAGGGACATTCGAGACTCGACAATTCTACAGTTACCAGGAAAGTGCTTGTTTATCCGAATTTTACAACAAAGTAATTGGTATAAATAGAAGTGCATCATATTTTACAATGTACGTTTAATTAAAAGCTTGCATGATAGCCTTGCGAACCATCTTTAACTAGCAACATTCAAAATTATGTTTTGTTTGGCATAGATTTGTGGTATTTTTGTATGTGACATTTTGTGAAAGACCTGAAAAAATTTAACGCGTCAAAACCGCTTCTAAATAACAAAATTAATGCTCTTAATTTAAATATGAGGTCAATTTAAACCTAATTAATTGAAACAACGAAAACAAACAACATGAAATTGCATGAAATAAGTAATTTCAATATTTCTTGATGATTAACACTACACTTTAAAATTAATAAATACAAATATTCGAGTGCAATCTCACAAAGTGAAACTAGATCCGAAATATATGTTTAATCCTGTCAAAAAAATCGTTTTTTTTTATTAATTTCCATCGCCATCATGGCCGCCCTACCCCATACAAGTGAGGTCGTTAGCTGAATGCTCAGTTACGAAGCAGCACTCAGCTCTCCAGAGTGATTGAGTGCCGCATGAGCTATATAAGTTTCCACTCTATTCGCAGTTTCAAATACGGTTCAATTCCCATTAATTGGATAGAATACTCGCAATTTTATACGGTTAGCATTATGAATGTTCGAAATTCAAACGTCGCTAACATGAAAATGGGTGAATCAACTTTTACTCCTATTCTTTTGCGGTATAAAACTTTCCTGGTGACTTATGGTTAATAATAATGTATAAATATTAAAATCAGACCATCAAATTTACAGATAGCAGGTTAGGTTTGTTTAATTTATAGCAATTAAAAGTTAAAACGATTTCAGAAAAAAGTAATTTTGTAACTAATTTCAAAAAAACTATTAAGCGCATCCGTGTACAGTAGTATAATATTTCGAATGCCACGTTTCGATTTAACCTTCGAGACCCATAAACTTTTCCCAATAGCGCCTACGAAATAGAGATTTGATTTCATTTATCGTTTGATAGCTTCGATATAAGCGTTTTGTTGACACAGTTACGCGTCTATCAAGTCGAATCGAATAAAAACTCTGATCCAGTCGTTATTGGATGCGGCGGCTGTCGATCAAACGGGAAAGTAGGACTGGCACAGTTTTTGCCAACCTACATGTCATATCAGATACAGTTTTTCTGATCATAGCTATATCTTGGCAGTTAATATAATATTTTAAAGCCATGTCTTTTGATTAATTTATCTTATGGTCGGGAATGATAAGCCACTTACTTCATAATTACAAATACAAACACTGGATAAATACTGGATAATACTGGATATACGAGCAAATATAAGTGACGTAACCCAACTTGAATTTGGAAAGTGAATGTGTTCTATTTCTATTCTACACGGCCAAAATACGAACAGTGGCAAGTGACTCAAAAATTCAGTGTTCTGACTCGTTTGTTTGTTTTTCATTGTTTGAAAAATAATAATGATGAAATGTTTTGTCGAGATTTTTGCATGATTTTCAATCTACTTAATAATGTTCTAAGAAGGTAGGTACAAGTGTGGGTATTCAAAAGGGGCGTGGTTTGTGTAACAATACTTAAGGTGTTACAGTAAACCCGCGAAAATTTAATTGATCCGGTATTGTTTTAACTCGGCCGCCATTACTGTCAAGTTAAAAAGAGCTATCAAAAAAAATACGGTAACAGGTCAAAAACGATATGGTTTTTACCGTGTTGAATAGAGGCTCTGTATATTTGAAAATTACTAAAATAGACAGTGAAAGCCGTTTATTTTTTGTATACGGGCGAGGTGGTATTCTAAAGTTAGTTTCATCTTCTTATTTATTTTATTATTATTCATCCTCTTCGCTGGTATCCTAGCGGTTTGAAGTACTTGTCTCAAAATGGAAACTCTGGCTTTTACTGAAGTATAATAATAATATAAAATGCGAGCAAAAATGAGAAACAGTTTTTATTTAATTTTGGCCTATTGTAAACAATTAAAAACTGCCAAGTTACATGCAGCGAAAGAGAAACAGCTATATGACTGCTGTAACTTTGTCCTTTTCCCTCTCTGACAGGCTTAAACGGCTTTCATAATCTCTGACGAGTTATTTTTGCACAACTACTCACTTTAAATTGTCTTATAATGGTGTCCAATATCATCAAAAATAATCTCTAACAGAGAGAGAACTACAAAGATTTTCCAATGTTTTTCATCCTACTTATTCTAGTACCTACTTTCATCAAACGCAGAACCTCCAATAAACCAATCCTTTCGGGTGTCGACGTGCGAAATTAGATCCGAAGGTGACACGTGTAATCGATTTTTTACGTTAATTCAAATGGTACGTGGATACGACCTAAATTTGCCTGCATGAATATTTTAAACGGAGACCAAATTTAAATGCGACGTCTGGGGTAAAACGACCTATTTATTATTTACGTACTCGTATTTACGTCGCCTCAATGTATGTTTAGGGGCTATAGTTAAAGTGAACTACTTGTATAGACTGTAATTAAAGTATAATGTAGAATCGAATTGGTTCATTTTCTTAGCGATAACGTGTCCCTATCATAGGAATTCCCTGAATAAAAACAATTTGACAGACCACCAAAATTTCATTTTGTAGTTGGAAAGTAAATTGAAGTTGAAGCAACCTCCGATTTGAATACGAAACTTTCGCACTTTAAATCCAAAAGTGACACTATGAAAAAAAGGATTTCATGCAAAAGTTAATTCTTTTAAACTGAATAATATCACTATTCAAATAGTTTTTTCTTAATTTAGTGTCATTGTTGGATTTATTGTTTATTGTTGAATAACCAATAAACTCAGCAATGCATGCAATGTTTGAATAAAATTGTGTATGTTTTTCTAATACTATTCAAAATCCTTCAACAGCATATTGGTTCCTTATCCATGTAACTTATATCCGTGAGATATCCACTCGGCTGAAAACCCTTTCTGTTATAAATGCTACCCACGCTTTGTAATGTATTTGCACATGTAGTATTCAAACTGTAAAGTAATCTAAACTCACCAATAAAGTCCTTGATGGCTTTAGAGCCAGAATCCAAAATGTCCGTCGGGTTGACCCGAATCTTGCAGTGTTTGACGAAGGGCATATCTGGGAGTTTTGCCCACTCCCCCCCACCGCTGGTGGAGCAATGTACGTCGATTGAGATGGAGTTCTCATAGGCCCTGATTACGCGCTGGACCTCGTTCTCTTGGTAAGCATCGGTGAAGTCAGCGAGGGAAAACGTGCCGTCCTGCAACAAGAAGAGGTTATTTATTCCTCAGTTTCCGTACGGAAGTATAATCCGGGTTGTAATAAGTATCTTTATAAGGTAATGGCCACAGTGATAGACAAGGAGCGTTGACTATCATAGAATATAATCATTTATTTTGCAACAGTTAATATGTAACCATACGATCTTTGAATGGAGAGTTAATTATCCAACACTGGTGTCTTTATTTCTGTTTAAGCCATGTGTGTGGTAAAATATCATTGGTAAAAAGTGACCCATAAAAAAATCTTGTCAAAATTACGTCCGATCATAAGAAAGTAATGGAATCATCTACTTTCATCGACCAAGCTTTCTCCTGGCTGTGTAATTAACACAATCACTGCCATTTAAACTACAAATGTATGTAAATAAGACACAAATATGTATCACCGAAACCGAACATATTAAACTTTAACGTCTTCCTAAATTGTGTTTAAACAAAGACAAATATTAAAGTAGATTATCTTGCAGAAAATTCCAGACAATTAATTTTGAGATTGCCAGAGCTTTCCAATACTGTTTGGTTATTAAGTATACTAGATAACTTTGCAAACTTATGATGAACATCGATGTTTGCCATTACTATGTACGAGTATAATGGATTATACAAACAAAATGCCGCGAACCTTTTACGAGATTAATTTAATTTAATCTGGCGTAGTCAGAGTTTCTCAACCTATCTAATAATGAATCTTGAGTAATTTCTGCAAATTTTTCGTCTTAAATACATAATATGTATATTTATTTCATTATCATCATCATAGGCATCTCATAATATTGGTCCTTAATTACGACATTTTTTTCTAGAGGACTAAAAATTACAACGCAATATAACTGTCGATACAACGCAGAAATCATTATTTTCACCGTCATTTTTATCTTTCATCGCCCTGCTACCAGTTGCACGTTCGACTGCATCCAGTAGCGCATGACCTTTGACATATATTCCTTTTGCAAAGCTGATTTCCATTCGAAAACATTTCTAGGTCCCATATGCGTTGCTACATTTGCATTGCCGAAAACCCAATCCCGGTCGAAAAATCCGAAACTCCGCTCTTGTTCAGCGGAGCGTGGATTTTCCCAGAATTTCCGTGAGCCTTTCGCATGCAACGGATAATTAATGAAACTGTTACGAACGCAGGCTTTCGGATACGCAATTAACGTAGGTTTTGGTCCGTTTCGGTGTAACGCTAGACCTAGTTGGTTTTTATCTGTTTCTGTACACTATGTGTAGAGTTTTCCATATAAACGGTCTTTCAATTTTGAGACAACTTTCAAGACATTAAATTACATACATAAAAACCCTGTAATAATTTAGACCCTTCTTTCAGAGCTCATAACTTTTATACGCTTTAACCAATTTTCTATATAACTTCTGACTTTCCCAGTGGATTTTTTAAATTTTTCTCTCCGTAAAAACCATCCTCGAACTTCAAGGAATATTCTAAAAAAAGAATTAGCGAAATCGGTTCAGCTCTCGAGATTAGCACTTAGCAACACATTCAGCGATTCATTTTTATATTATAGATGGATACGGTCATCGCACACTACAGCGCCCCGGCACCCTGATCAGCACCGCACAAGCTCCAAGTGATACATTGTAAAGTGAGCTTTGATATGTGTTAACACAATACACCTTTTTTAATACAGTTGCTCAAAAAGCGGTACTTTTCGTAGCTGTATATCGTGCGGAAAATTTGTTTTTTTCGAACTTCGCGACAGTAAAAAATCGAGCTCCAGAGCTCATTTATATCGCATAGTAATAAATAATTAAACCACAATTTTATTGATAAAAACTGAAAAGAGTAATAAATTAATTTATTTAAAAAACAAAAAACTCGACTACAAAAAAAAAACTGAAAAGCTAAAAACAAGGTCTACAATTTATAGATAAAACAGGCGGTCTTATCGCTAAATAGCGATCACTTCCAGACAACTTGGCTCTGAATTAATTCAACAAGTATATTACAGAGTGTACTTTGTACTTGTTGCACAATATTAATTGGTGCGCCGAGCCAGCGCTGCTTTTAGAAATTAAAATGCAGCAAATTCTGGGAAAAGTTATCTGGTATTGACCAAAAAAAATAATTTAATAACATTTAGCTGTGCGGTGGTTTCAAAATTATGTTCACAGACTTTGTCATTGTAATGTTAACAAAACATGTATTAAAAAAAAATGTCTCTATAATCAAGGTATTGATAAAACTTATAGTTAAACGGAAAAGGCATTGTTTAGGTAAAAACAAAACTTAGATCTGATTAGTTGACTTAAGCGGTTATTGACACCGAAGACCTGAGGGCTTATTGTCTAACGCACTCGCAATCACGATCGTTTTCATTTTGAAAATCGAAGGCTTATCTGCATACAAAATGAAAACAATTGCTCCACTTTGAAGCCGGTTGCGATTGCGAGTGCGTTAGTCAATAAGCCCTCTGACAAAACCAAGTCCACAAATTAACATAATCATACGACGTTGTAATTTTGTTAAGTAAGTTTGTATTCATCATGCTTTCTCAATGACCTTAAGTAGTAAAGCTGAGTAAAGACGGTATTTACAAACTGATCTTGGCAGAAATGACAATCAGATTCAGATTCAGATTCAGATATTTATTGGTAAAAAACACATTTTTACAAGTCATTTTTTTTTCATAGGTATGTACATCATTTATGTCTTTATTAGTTACTTAATTCTAACAATTAGTGTCTAGTTCTAGTATCTATCTAGTATGAGTTTTTCAAGACTCGACATTGCCATATCTTAAGACAGGCATCTCAGTCAAGATCAGATTTATTAATACGGAACCTAACAAAACAGGATAAAACCAAACGTATCCAACCAAACACCATATCATAATGTTTCTTCACTTTCTATAACGTGTCACTAACGCACACAAACAATGTTCCCGGCGTGAACATGACGCCGGTGCCCGCGGGACGCCCGGCGTCACTCAGACGCTGGCGTCATCCACGTGTAATACATGAACCGGAAACGCAGGGGAAATACGAGGAAATGTATTGTGTTACAATATGCTGCAGTGAGGGAAGTGAACATTGAAAGCAGGGAATTTGTTCGATTTTGTTGTATTTTGGTTTAAATTAATGTCAAGTGAATAAGATCTGCCATGACGATGTTAATACGGTAACGATATGGTTAAAGATTGAGTGGGAGGGAGTGAAAACATTATGTTGTCGTTCCACGATCAGATCGGGGACGTATTAAGAAAGGGGCAGGTCAGGAGATCCTAAACCGACGCACGTGTATGAAGAGACTTATGAGAGTGGAGGAGCGAGGGAAGTTTGTCTGGATCGTAGCAAGTGGAAGGAAGTGGTCTCTGCCTACACCTACCGGAAAGAGGCGTGATTGTATGTATGTTGACGTTGTTTTAGCTTTTATTGACTTGAAAGTACAAGATATAAAAACGGTCAGAAATATGATTACGTCATGGAAGGAAGATAGGCTGAAACAAAAGAGAATAGAGTCTTTGTGGTGGAATTTGACAATTTGAATAATCGACGCAGCTCTGCCAAAGTCGTCGGTACCTAATGCCGCATAATGACAAAGAGTGCAAGGTTCTAGTTATGGTTCAAGGAGCGAAAAAGTGTAAAAAAAAGCAGACGATCAAACAAGAATGTCACGTCTTATATTAATAGTTTTGATGTTAAATTATATTTTGATTCCAATTAAATGTTTAAAAGCTTTACCTGCTCAAATATTAAAATCTTTGAGTAAAGTAACATTTCTCAAAATAATATAAATTCTTTTTTTCAGTGTATCATCTTTGAAGTAATGTAACAGCCGAGCGAACCTCAAATTAAGGTTACCTTTAGGCTAATGACTAGCGACATAAAGCGTTTTGACGAAAAAGGTTGAATTTTAAGCCAAGAAATAGTCTTAGAATTTTCTGGTTTCTTTGAAATGATGGCAGAACAATAGCCCCAAGGGATGTTAATTAGCTTCAAGAAAATTCTGTTAACAAGCCTTTAGCTTTCTTGTTTTATTTTCTTTCAAAGTGTGGCTTTTAAGAATTCGTGTTTTTTGTAGAACCTTCACTCAATCATTTCTTCAAGGGTGCTGGGTAAAATATTTTAAAAATCTGACACAACTCTACGAGTATTACAGGAGGCAAAAAAGCTTGTCAGATATGTTGAGCCCTATCTTGGATGACATAATTATACTGGTGATAGTACATGTCGTCAATATTTCGTTGTTAAGAGGAAGGTAAACGAGCATAATAATTATTTGTGTATAATGTAACTCGCATAGATAAAGTAGGTAAGCTACTCCAGGGACTTGGCAAGAGGCAACCCTATCATTGGTTGGTTATTGAGCAGGCTTAGCATGCACTACATCGGTCTGTTCATCCTCGGCTCAATTTTTAGGGTCATTTATGGAACCACCGTCAGTATACGTTTTTACATGCTCTACCTACAGCGTATTTGAATTGGATAAATTTAATGTCGAAAGTTTTGTCTAGACCTTGCTGTTGAAGCATAGGTAGATTAACCTTCTTTCCACCTTTTTGGGTTCTCAGACCACGGAATTCTAGCAGATGTGATCCGAGCAAGGCCAGTTATTATAGCCATCCTTAAAAGGTCAATCTAGTAGATGAAGTGTAGATAGTAGATGATAATTATGATGATATTAAAGACAATGATGATGATGTATACCTGCATGATCCAGGAGCCGTTCCCCGCGAAGGTGTAGCCAGCGTGCACGAGGTGCCGGTGGCGCGTGAATGAACTGAGCAGGTTGCGCATACACTGCATCAGAGTGTTCATCTGCGGGTGAATGAGAATCTCTGTCACGAGATTCTCCGAAGCGAATTGGATGAGGCGCTCCCCTGTAAAGAAACAATAGTTAGTAGTTGCACTTTCAATAACATTACAGCTAGGGACTGTGGACATAACAAAGTTAAGCACGCCCAAGTATGGCATTAGGTTTTTGTGGAAATAGGGGGCAAAAGTCAACTGATGTTACTTGATATAACTAAGTTTCCTGCCAAAAATATCATTTTTGTAACAAGTATCGATTGCCGAGTTTTCTTTTCTTGCAGTCCAATTTCATGGGTCTAAGTTAAGTAACAGCGGATAGTTTCCACTTGACTTGACTTTACATAGGTACAAAAAAGCTTATAAGCCCGATTTACATTGGCCAAGCTCACTGGACGGTGGATAAGTGACAGTGGACAGTGGATAAGTGACAGTGGACAGTACAGTAGTGTAAACCGATCAGACAGTGGTGAGCCAAGTTGCCTTGCCAGTGGATCCGAATAGAATCGCTTTCTATTTTTCCACTCCACTGTCCTTGGCACTGTCCTTGACTAATGTAAATCGGGCTTTAGACACGATGAATTGCATTGTCGCCGGGTTGTACATAATTATGTTGATACCTTTACCAAATTTAAGCCTATTCTAATAACTCGAAACAGTTCAAAATTAATGTTAGGATAAAAAAAACATACTGAGAAACGAATATAAATTATATTTTTTAATGTTAAATAAAACTTTTCAATGAATGTAATTATTTTCTAACATAATATATAAGTGGGACAGCGAAAAGACAACCAAAGAATATTAAATAATATAGACACACAGACCCTTAAAAATTGTAGTACCTAAAAGTTGTGTTTTTGCCGAAGCGCATTAACATGTTCTAGCCTTGGTAACTTTTTACGCTTAACTTTGCCGAATTTCGCTCACGATCACGCAAGCGAAAACTTGATCGGCATTTTTTTATTCGTCTTTTTTAAACTTTCCCAGCAGATATTTTATTCTTGCAACTGTAAGGAGTTTGAATAACGTTTAAAATAGAAGTGTAATCTACCGTGCTAAACTAAAAAGTTGCCAGTAACAGTGTTTTTAAATTTAGTATAAAATCTTGAAAATGCTTCGCGATTTTTAACCGCAGTAAAAATGCATTGCTTACTATCCACAGATATTTGGTGTACTACGCATTTTTTTTTCTTCCTTTGATTATCTTCCCTGCAATAAATGCATGTTCTATGGTTGTCTTTTTAACCCTCTCTTAATTTTAGAACTTTGAAATTCACTTTAGTCATTTCATTAAGTTAAAACAAAAATTTGCAGCGAGATAAACACAAAAAACATTTGAGAAAATTTAGTTCCAAACACAAACGTGCAAGAAGAACAACCGAGCCGAAACTAACACATTTGGGTTAATTTATTCCCTTCACGCAGAGGCTGAAATATATACAATGAAATATAAATACAGGGGCCTTGGCCGTGAAGGGTAGGATATAAAAAGAAGAAATATTATTGTTTTGGCGTAACTGAGTATTGGGACAAACATTGTAAAATATGTTGGGAGGATACAAATTGAATACCTATTAGAATGGAACATGTGTTTGTAGTTTTATATAAATAGCAAAAAGCTCCTGATACGGCTAGAACATCCTGTATCTACTCGCTTGTCGCTCAGTTCGTCTCTATCGTAACAGACTAGCGAGAAAAGGATATCCGAGCGACAAACATGTCACGGGCAATTGGGCTAGCCGTCCTGGGAGAAAGTTCAACCGATTCGGCTCATCAAAGTTCGGCAATTTTGATCTACAGGAGGTTACATAGAAACAGGCATATACATAAATAATCAATAATAATAATAAATATCTCATACAAATTGACCAAGTCCCAAACTAAGCTCTAGGCCTAGACATATTATGGGTACTATATAGACAACGATTAAAAATGATATAAGAATACTTGTCTTATATAGAGAAATACATATAAAACATCCAAGACTCAGGAACAAATACTCACGCTCAAATGTTTGCTGGGAATCGAACCCAGGACCGCTAGCTTCGTAGGCACGGTCACAATCAACTAGGCCAAACGCGTCGTCAAACGTACATAATGTATTCATTAAAAACAGTTTAGAAAAATAAAGACAGTTTGCCTAGCTTTGTGCTGTATAAAAATTACATAGATACTGTTAACACCAAAGCCTATTATGAGTTATTAAAGAGCTCCTAGCAAAAGTTACGACATAATTAAAGCTACTGTAACGTCAACAATGTAATTACGATCAAGGTTGTCTGGAAGAGATTACTATTTAATGCTAAGACCGCCTGATATATACCTCAATTTTTTATTGTACTGCTTCGTGTTTGGTGGTTGTGGTGTTGAATAAAGAGTTTAATATTCTGTAAGTAGATGTAATCTATTGTACGATATAAAAGTATGGAAAAGAACCCCAATTTGCTGTAGATAACTGTAGTGATATTTCCCTAACACATATAGCAGGAAAGGTTGCCTTTACCCAATACGACCCTTATACAGGCTGATCAAAAACTTAAATGATTTTTCGCGTTAAATATTTTAAAAGACTCGTTTATTCCTATACTTGATTTCTTTGTAAATTTTAGACAAAGCTTGATGCTGATGTAAGATTTTTGTGTTTGCTATAGCACCTTCTTTTTATTATTTAACTGTCCAAATTTTATTTTTTTCGAAAGCTACGTTTGCTGGAGCTTTTTTTAGATTAAATGCATAAATTCATAGCTATACATTGATAGAGTTAGGTTTGAACTATTCATATTCGTAGTTACATTTGACTCAAATCAGCAAAACAAGTTCTGTTGCGCATAAACTTCAATAAGATCGTCGGTCGTAAGCCCGAATGCCTCCGCAATGCGACGCGGTATCCAAGGCTTTGTTCGCCGTCGTTAAAACACGTTCAAGATTAGGTACGAACGGAGTAAAATAAAATAAAATTACAAGCCTAAAAATCCGGCTTCATGTGTTATTAGAGATTAGAGAGACGATATTTCCGAATATAGTCGATATAAAAAAAACTCGTATTGTGATACATGACTGAGGTTTGACGAAAGATTATTTTTTAAAATGAGTTATTAGATTTCAAGTATTTTTTTGTCATTTTAATTAATGTTGCTAGGGGATTTGTAAGTCAATAAAATTAGTACCATTCTTCATGATGGAAAGTCGAGTAAATTGCATTTGAAAAAAATCAAAGCCCAATAACTTTTTTATTAAATCGTATTCAAACTCCGATTGTATTTTCTGTCATGGCACAAGTAAATAAAATGAGTTCTCACCGCGCTGCGGTTACAATAATTGACAAGTTTCCAATAATTTTAATATTTTTCATCTTACTTAAAACATTACAAATGCGAAAGTTTGGATAGATGGACGTTTGTTACTCAATCACGCCAGAATGGTGGAACAGATCTAGATGAAATTTGGTACAAAATAGATTATATTCTGGAGTAGGACATGGCTACTTTTTATCCCGGAAAAAATAATAATTCAAGAAGGAATAGCGATAACCGACTTCTACACGGACGAAGTCGCAGGCAACAGCTAGTTTTTTATGCATCCCAATCGACCCAGGCTAACTTCAAAAGACTTGAAGTTATATACTTATCACATTTAAATACGTTATCTGATTTAAAGTATAAAAATCAAAGGTTACATCGCTGTGCACTTTTGTAACCCTGCTGATACTCGTAGCTAGTTTGGTAACTCCAAAGTAATATTCTGTTTGTTTTGCGCACACTACTTGTACATGCTAAACATAGTGGTTTGAAACAATCTTCCAACCTTCCTTGTATGGGAAGAGGTTTCCATCTCTAATTATGTAAGTTCTAGGACTTGCTTTTAATACACAAACATATCCATAGCGTGATAATATGAATGAAATGGACAGTATAAAAACAAGAGATTCAAACATTTCAAATAAAAATACGAACATAAATCCTGTTCTCACAGAGTCTACAAAACATTGTCAGAAATAAGTTTTAGACAACTTGTATTTAAACCAAACACATTCACATACGCGTGAAGCTTAAAAACTAGTAAATATAGAAAAGTAACAAAGAAACGAAGTACTTTTTTGTTAACATAACCCTAAAAACAGAGCACCCTGTCATCGTCAGATATCTTCCCGCGAAATATTACAGCAAAAAATGGTTGGCAGCATTGGGAACAAAGGAGTTTTTGTTGCGGATCCGGCTTATCTGGCAACACTGGCTTAATGCCATTGAATGGAGAATATTCGCGCCAACGTTTTGCTTACAAAAACATTGGGTCAAATGTTGGTGGTATTTTTGGGTAAAAGTATGCCTTAGTAAATACCTACGTATAAGTAAGTTAAAAAGGAAAAAAAAGTAATAGACATGGAAATAATTAACAGATATTAAAGTGTGACACCAAAATCTGTTGTTTGTTACCGTTTTACGACGACAGGTGAAAGGTGACAATTCGATATACAATGCAAAGATGAGAAGGTCCTAGATCTTTGGGTTTCATATAAATTTCGCCATATACAATGAACTGTCACCTGTCATTGTCAGTTTAATAAAATAGGGGACTGGACATTATTTTCATTACTAAAGTTTTTGGGAAGTAGGTATTTAGTAAATGTGTATTTATTTCAAAGAATTTCCCAAACATCTATATGTTGTGAGTATCATTGCATCTGTTTTTAGAGGCATTCGTGCATTCCAATTATTTTCATAACACTTTTCACACGTCACTGAAACCGTATTTTAGAGCAAAAACAGAAAAGTGAAGCGCACTCGCAAATATCTCTGTTAAATAATATTTGAATCTGCTGCTCGTTCGGAAATGAAATTTTATTTCATAAAAGTTGATTGGAATATGAAAAAAAATCCTCTGAAAAATTTACTGTTCTATTTTATAACGCATAAGCAATCATTCCGCTTTGCATTGAACACCTCCAATATAAAATATATATTTTTAAAGCGCTTTTATTAACTTCACTTTTGACTGTGAGGTGTAATAAAAATAGAAAGCCAATTTCAATCTACTTCTAGCAGTCAGATGCTCGCTTGCCCGATGTTGTTTGAAATGCAGCTTCCATCGCCGGGTTTTAATGTCAGCTTAAGAAGTAACTTCTCGACAACACCTTCTACAATTTCGAAAATTTCCTTAGCTTGCTTCTAGCATGTAAAATAATGACTTTAATTGAATAGTGATTTATTTAATTGTTAAATAAAAAAATTGTATATGGTAACAGTGAAAATCATTTTAATATACTCGTATTACTATAATGATTCATTATAGTAAATACGAGTATATTATATTAATAGTATGTTTTCATTGTTGCAATATGCAATTATTTTAATATAATTGTAGTAATTATTTTACAGAGCTAGTGGCAAGCAAAGGAAGTCTTCGAAATTGTAAAAGGTATTATCGAGAAGTTACTAATTAATGAATTTATTTAATTTAATGTAAACTGACCTGTAACATTTGTTATTAATAAAGAATTTGAATATGATACTAAATTGAAATTTTCATTCTTATGTAATTCCAAAGACAATTCTGTAGGTAATATCAAGCTGGAATGATGAGGGCGGCGGCGAAAGTTGGCTGTAGAAACTCGTCAATGGAAAAAAGAAGATACGTCGAGTTTGAACTCGTTTAGCTTAGGCCCTAGACAAGATGTTTAACGTTATCGTAAACGATTTTCGAAAACTATCAAAGTGTATGGAATTGACATAAGCGCTTCGATAATGCGACCGTATTGATAATATTGACAGCAGAAAAACAATCGGGCCTCTTTACAACACGATAAAAACAATATCGTTTTTGCCCTGTTATCGTATTCTCAACGTTTTGATAGCTCTATTTACTTGACAGTAATGGCGGCTGAATCAAAAACAATACCATAACAGGTCAAATACGATTTGGATATTAACGCATAGAATAGAGGCGCTGTGATTACTATTCCTTCATACACAACGAATAAGTTAACAGACTTATAAATGAACTGTAACGTTATCGTTACCGAAAATATTCAGAATTAACATGAGCTGCCGGACGGCAGCTTCGAGCGATTATGTCAATTATATACATTTTTAAAGTTTTCGAAAATCCCGGGCCCGAACTGTAATATTCAATCTCATTTATAAATCAGGACACCCTTGTCAATTGACGTCTGTAATTTATGTTGAAGTAGTCAAAGGTGTGCGAGTACCTTCGTCAAAGCAGACAAGAGAAATATCTAAGGATTGGGAGACTCACGGAATTTTAGGCTGATTGTTTAAGAGAAAGTTTTCGTTGAATATGGACCTAAACCAAAATCTAGAATTTGACTCACCAGTTTGACTTGGTTTTGGATTTAAAGGACACTGTGGTGCGTGGACATTGCTTTTTAACTGTTTTTGTTTTGGAAGTTTTTTTGAGAAATAAAATTATTTCTTGCCGACTATCACACGTCGTATTTTTTTTTTCATTTAGTCTATTCGTTTGGGGAAATTGATCCTATATCATTTTTACGGGTCAAAAAGTATCCTATCCTATCCACGATATGATATATCTGTGTGCCGAATATATCTAAATCCGCTTAGTCTTTTATGCGCGATTAGAAAAACAACATTTCAACAACCTTATAAACAGTCTCATTTAAAATAAAAGTTACAGAAGGGTAGAATTTAAACTAATTAAACTCCCAAAAACATTATTTCAACGAAAATTCTCATTATACAGCCTGTGATTACAATCATCCAAATTTAAACTAACACACCCTGTGTATACAAGGAACTTCCATTTCGCATTAGCATTCGACTCGAATACAAAGGAAAGTGGCCCTTAAGCCGTCGGCATTGAGAGCCAATTTCCATTTGGATCAAATTGAATCTATGCGAAGGCTTGATTTGCAAGGAACTCCGCTTTGGGTTTGGGCTTAATGAAAATAAAAGCTAATAACATTCTGTTGATACTGGCATTTCAGAGCTCTATTCTGAGGCTCTACTTTGAAATCAGTAATTCGAACTTCGGATCGCCCCGTCACTTTCTTGCAAATAAGTGACGCGTCGAGAGCAAAAGGGATAGCAATAGACGAAGTTCGAATTACGGATTTCAAAGTAGAGCCTCTGATCGAAATTATTTAATCTGTGGCTGAAGCCAGCCATTTTGTTCTGCATCCAATTAAAACTATCGGCCACTTGCAGCTATTGTCTGACAAACCAGATATTTTGTAACAAAATTAATCCTCCTTCATCTATCTCTACCATATCTGAAAGTTTTACTAGGTACTTACTAGCTTATGAAACAAACAAACGATTAAATTAGTTCTACATTGAGAGCACTAATAATTCTAGTAAAAAAAAACTGCTGCACTTTTTTCGCTCAGTCATCATCTGAGGCCCGTTTCTCGAAGCTACAAGTTACAATTACAAGCGGAAGTCTCTTTCTTACTCCTTTTGCTAGAAATAGAGCTCCGCTTGTAATTTGTAACTTGTAGCTTCGTGAAACGGGCCACAGGTATGAAGAATGAAGTTATAATTTTACTTTTCTCTGTCATTAAAACAAAAGTACTTACAGGTAGGTATTGATTTTATATGACAGACACTGTTATCTGGAGATAGAATCGGCCCAGTCGTTATGAATTTTTGAACACCGCTTGTGATTTGTAACTTGTAGCTTCGTGAAACGGGCCTCAGGTAATTTTATTTGACAATAAGAAAAACACGCGCTGCAAAACTTACAAACAACGTGAGGTAAAATCGTAAGTTTGTAAACGTAGGTTAATTTGAATTATAAGAAATGTATAATATTCAATCTTCCAACTTTTTACTCATATGTAAATTCAACATTAGATACGGGTGTCTCGTTTCCATTTCTACCTTTCAACTAAATTTCGGGTGTATTATAATACCTTTAATAGGATTACGTTACGTTTCCGAACAATCCGTGAAATGGAGCGCAAAAATCGTAAGTATTAGGACTAAGCTCATTCGTACTTTTTAAAAGAGCACAACTGTTACAAAATTTCTAATGGACGTGTAACCTTATTTTTAGGCGTATAGAGTTGATTCTGCTATGTCTTCTACATTGAGACACATAAAGGGTGTGTTTTGGTTTTGGCTTCGGACGAAACTAACCGATAGATCCTTTAATCTTTGAGTTCAATAATTTGATTGACTGGTCTTACTATTAACGCCATAATTTATGATGTTTAAGCGGGTTCTAACCGTTTATTCAATTCTAGAGGAGACTCGCGACTTTGTTAGTGTAAGTCGTTTTCTGGGGAGCCTGCCTTCTAGCCAAAATATTTTTGGTCAAATCTATCATTTCCCAAATTTTCATTTCCCAAAAAGCATTTTGTATTATTTTTGTTTAATATCCGGGATATTGAAACCGCTTGCTACGTCTATTAAATTAGGTTACATTTGTGACTAAATAAAAAATAAAACAAACGCGACGGGAAACAACTTTTGAAAAATGAAAATTTGGAAATGATACATTTGACCAAAAATATTTTGACCAAATGGAATAGACCCCGTTTTCTGTTGTTTCCCCTTTACTTCTTTTCTTTCCATTAAGGGCTGATTTCATAAAATATTTCTCAATGCACCCCTAGAGTAGGTACCCAAGGAATTCTTCCTCGAAATTTCAAGTTCCTATGTTTAGTAGTTAAGAACAGAATAAGATTTAAGAATGAGTCCCATTTCATAAACAGCAGTAAATTTTAACATCGCGAAAGTTTCAAACTATCTTGATTATCACTTTTACGAAATCGACCAATCGATGTTCGTTAAAGTATAAATTATAGCAAGGTAGCGGTAAGTTCTATTCCCAGCCCCAAATGGTATCAGATGTAACCTACTTTAACGCCGTAAATGAGTTTCACCGACAAATTAAATTGGAAGGAGATTGGATGAGATGTGGGCGATAAGGTTGGGGTGTGATTTCTAATAGCATTCGAGATGGCGCTAATTTGAAATATAGGATGCTTATTGGCAAATGTAAGTTCTACTAGAATATTTGTGCGTTATTTTTGATTTGGATGTGACTGCATACTTTTAATAAGAGGTTAAATATCAAAATGAGGTATAAAAAAAAAAAAACATTATTTAAAATTTGACCCATTAAAATTTTGTTAAAAAATCGACCAAATAAAATTCGATTTTAAGACTAAGGTACTCAAATGTTAATTCTCTTGAAGTTTTTGAATAAGTGAAGACAGAGACATTGCATTTAGTTATGTATATCATCATGTCGTCCAAGCCGTATCCGGCGACGGCGACTCCTAATATGTCCATCATGGATCGTTATTGTGGTGGGCTCTGTTGTGGGTAGCGAAACCGAACCGTTATGTAATAAGGATTTTGTTAATAACCATCTGATGAACGAAGAAAAAACGTAAGTCCTTTCGGACGTATTTATTAAATTTCATATTTTACAAGCACCCTTTGCAGCAATGTATTTGTAAACTGTGAACACGCTGTATAATTAATCTCATCAGATAATCTAGAATCTAGATAAGTCAAGACATGATCCAGACCTGAGCGAAACGTCCTGGCCGCTGATCAAACAAGCTCGCGACGCTATGCAGATGCAATCGATTGCTAATCGATACGGTAACCTAATTTCTGAATCTATATCTTCAAATCAATCCAGTAATAAGGGTGTTTTTTTTTCTCTGTATAGGACAGCATGATAGAAAATCATACTAATATTGTAAATTTGAAAGTAACTTTGTCTGTCTGTCTGTAACGCTTTGACGGTTGAACCGATTTCGATGAAAATTGGTATGAAGATAGCTTGTATCGTTTCCCTATTCAGTTCAATTTTTAATTCGATAAAAACTACCGGATTCAAAAAAATACACTTTCGCATTTATTATAGTTAGGATTCTTGTGTGTTAGAGTTATATTTTCTACTGGATCATCCCAGCTGTGGTTTAAACTCTTATCTTCATACAACTTAAATATTACAGTTTGATTATTTTATTCGATACATTCCAATTATCAATTGTGCCAATCATCAAATTTACATTTGCGATGTTTTATTGTTTTGTTCCATCTCCAATTTAATGTAGAAAGCCCAAAGTTGTTCGCAACTTTAGCAGCTGTTCACAAGTCATGCTTTAATTTAATTTAAATCTAAACTTTTGGATATCTAACACCAAAATAAATACCATATCATTTTTTATCACTCGTACGGTGTATTGCGGTAAAATGACGTGATCCCTAATAAATATTATATCATGAAATCCTGTATTACCTTTATAAAATCCTCAAAACTGAAAATGTGAAACGCGACCGTGACCTACAAGCCTATTCAGCCTGCCGGATTATCGGGGTTCCGTCCCAGCGGCGGCCTAATGATGCGAAAGATATTAATAGGGTAATGCTTTTCACGTGATTGGAGGGTTTTTGTCGATGGCCGCGTTGGCAGTTTGCTGAACCGCAATAAAGAGTAGGTACAGGTACATATAAAATACAATAGATTGGCATGAAGATTCGATATTTGCCCGCGTCTTCGTCCGCGTTGACCATCCCACTCTCGGTATTAACTAAAGAAGGCGGTTAACTGCAATGAAGTAGTTATAGCTTACCAATAGAGCGTAAAATACGCTCTCTAGATATTTATTAATTTATTGTAATTTTTACTCATAAAGCGATTCCTTAAAGAAATTACTATGTTTATTACATTATTACGATTTACATTATATTTCCCACCCTGTATCTTAGCACAAAGCGGTCTTTGAGGCCGGGTTAAGCTGGAAAGCTTCATTAAACGCCCGTAAAAGCTTGCGTACAAAAGCTTTTACAAAGTAAACGGAAAACGGCGTAATTTACATGAAAATAATAAAATAAACAGCATAAATTGTGAGAAACTGCTGATTATGTTTTGTTTTTACCTAACCGCGCGAAACTAAAAGAAGGGTTATGGGTTTAACAGTTTAAAGTATATACTTACGTACTGCTAGATCAAAAAAGTGTCAAGTAAAAAAACTCGCTAGTCCTGTTTCGAATTCATAGAAGTTGTGTTTAAGTTGATTTTTAAATACATTTGTACTTAGAGTTGCTACTGTTTGGATCTAGCGGTGCCAATTATGTTGTCGGCCTTATAAGTGCTGCATTCTTAGTGCTTTGTCACTTTAACGTCATGTTTGAACTGCTGCACTACTCTGTCAAAGGCGTTAAAACGAAATGCCAAATTGTGTTATTTTAAAATTTGCGAGTCTGTACTATTTAGTGCGACGTAGTTTGCCAGAAATCTAAGAGATGGCGCTTTTGTGGCTTGGCTAAACATTATGTAACATTTTTGTTCGCACGATCCTATCTAGCTGTTTAAACCATTAGTTACGAATAGTAACTAACTCGTAACTGGAAGAGGATCGACGCGTAGGCCCAGTTGCTAGTGACCCTGCCTACGAAGCTAGCGGTTCTGGGTTGAAATCCCGGTAAGGGCAGATATAGATATTTGTTTCTGAGTCGTGATGGACATTATCTATGTATTTAAGTATATATTTTTCTATTGTATGGTACCTACCCATAGTATGGTAAGAACTGTTTAAACTGGCCCTTTCTGTTAATCACATCGCTTTGCTAATCGGGTCACTTCATAAAATTTCTACTATACAAGAGAGCCTAGACCTTAGTTTGAGACTAGGTCAATTTGGTGTGACATTATCCCTGTTTTTTTAATCTCAAGAAGTGTACTCAGGTACTCACCATATCTTGCCTCCTCCCCCTCGGGCGCCTGGGCCGCGAGGTTCGCCAGCTCTGCCTCCAGGTCTACCTGGTGCTCGTTCGAGTCCCATGACAGCAGACCTGGAACAACAACACAAGTTAGAGGATCCATCATCAGCTCGAGCATCTATTGATAAGAACAGAATAACCATAAAAAAGAAAAGAAAAAACATATTATTATAAGCTGCGACCACACCGGTGCTTAAAATACGATGACGGTACGGAATCGCAGTGACGCGTCGTATCAGCACCGTTTTTGACGCAAGCTCCATACACCAATGCTTAAAAAACGGTGACGGTACGGAATCGCAGTGACGCGTCGTATCCGTACCGTTTTTGACGCATGCCCTCCACACCAATGCTTAACGGTGCGTATATTACGGTACGTCAAAAACGGCGCCATGTTGTTACTATGGCCCCGTCGTTTGTTTAAGCAACGACACCGTTTTTAAGCAGCGGTGTGGGGAGCGTGCGTCAAAAACGGTGCTGATACGACGCGTCACTGCGTTTCCGTACCGTCACAAGGGCCTGTTTCACAATCGACGAGTAAATTTATCTGCCATTTAAAGTCAGCTCTCTCCTTGTCTATTTTTAAGTGTAAGAAAGAGAAAGGGCTAAATTTATTTGTCAAATATGCTTTACTTGTCGATTGTGAAACAGGCGGTAATACATAATTCATAATATTTGTAATTAATTTTTCAGAAGGCCCATGGGAAGTACCTCTTCACCACCGCCCATAAACACCAGCAACTCAAGAGGTGTCCAGTCAAGGACTTTAATTGTTATGCCACTATGGAACCCTGTCATAACAACAGCGTCAAATCACATGAAAGATAAGTACCCCAAAATTAATGATTAACGTTATGCGACAGGGTTCCATGGTGACATAACAATTAAAGCCCTTGACTGTAGAGTCGGCTTAAGAAATGGACTACGCATCTTTTGGACCTAATTTATGCCTCCCCTAATTTCCTCCAGTTATTCCTAGAAGAACTTTCTCTTCTCTACTTTTCCGGCTGTTGCCACCATGTCGCCAGATCAATAAGAGGTCTCTTTAAATACATACCATCAATATTTAGGACTTATATGTCTACCTCTTTTAAAGGACGTTTCTGTAAAACTCTATCGACTATCGACCTTGTTATCACCACAGAACAGAAAAAACGGTACTTAGAAGTGTCAAGTGGGCGTAATGCGTATAAAGTGTGGCATAGTTATGCGGAGTTCCGCACAACCTACCATACTTTTGCCGCGATCGCTTATTTCGATATTTCAATATTTCTAAAATAGGAAATAAATCCAGAAGCATGCCTTATTGTACTATTTTGGAATGTAAAAACGATGGCCGCACCAAAAACATTTTCCATGGTGGCGTGTTGTCTTTATGATAGTTTGAGTATTGGCGACAACAGAGGGCCCAGACAAGATGCATTACGCTTACAAGCGTTTCTATTCGTTTCCTCTTTAAACCAATCGCGTCACTGGTAGATCTTGTGACTTTTCGTATCACGTCATCTACCAGTGACGCGATTGGTTTAAAAACGAAACGAATAGAAACGCTTGTAAGCGTAATGCATCTTGTCTGGGCCCTCAGGTCTGATACTAAGCGAAGCTCATGCCACTTCCACTGTTTTTTCTAATCCGTGGTTATCACAATCAGTTAGGTATACACATAAACGCGACAAAGTTACGCAAAAACATATTGTCATATTACAAAGTTTAAAGTACTTGTTGTATACAAGTTAATAGTTTCAAAGTGACATGTTCAACAATACCCTTATTGCTTCCGTCCGGCACGAGTCTAGTTTGAGTTTTAGTTTGTAGCTCGGTTTTACTGCAGCCAATAAAGGAAAGTTTAGCTTTTTTCTGTTCCCAGCACATTAATACAAAATTATGATCATGTTATTCGACTTCACTAAGGGCCTGTTTCACAATCGAATAAATTTACCTGTCATTAAGTTTGCTCTCTTCTTGTCTATTTTTATGTGTTAGAAAGAGAAAGCGCTAAATGTATCTGTCAAATATGCTTTACTTGTCGATTGTGAAACCGGCGGTAAGTGAGTCTATTTCTAGACGAGATATGAAAAACATAAATTTAGTACAGGCTAGCTCTAGAATAGAAAGTATTTTCAAGGAAAACTGTCAAGTAATTAATAACTGAGACATACATATTTTAGATTGCTATTACATTAAACGTATATTTCACCTTTATTAAATTGACATAACCTGTTTTGAAGAAAATGATCACAAAACTGAGTGTGATACGTTAACACACTGTACATAAAATTTCTGCGTAATTGTTCCAAAAGTCAACCTTCAAACCCATTTATTTGAAACTCTAAACCCAACACTCTGTGGTTATTTCATAGATTCACCCACAACATGGTTCACTTGAGCGTTATATTTGACCAGCTGTTTTACTATATACGTAGATGATTGCTTTAGTACTTTGGCACTTTAACTCGTTTTACTAATTCATAAGACAGTTTAAACTTCATGTTAAAGCAACAAGGTACTAACAAAATCTTTTACTTATGACGTAGATGTTCATGTAGATATTTTATTCAGTCGAAAGTCGAAGATGTTCGACTCGTGTCCCTTATAATGTGAAAAGTGTGTTTGTGTTATTTAAGAGCAAAACATGGAATTCACAAGAATGGAACGGTTTCAGTCGCCTTTGGTCAATCAGGTAATCAAAAGATATTGTATATTCCATTAGATCCGCCATGTTGTGTTTAACATTTTTTTTCTAAGTCGGTAAAGTAAATAAAAATTCTCTTCTTTACTATATTTTTATACCTAGCATTTTTTCTAATAAGAGTAGTTTCCTAGCTCAAGTACAGTTTTCGAAATAAAAGAAAGAGACAACAGTAATGTAAAAGACAAGACAATGTTGTTTTTTTTTCTGATTGTTTAGTCACTACTGCTTTGCCAATAAAGAAAATAAAGAAATAGACTATGTACCTACACACACTTTTACTGAATAATCTATGATATAAGTTTATCAGAGAGGCAATAATTAAAAAATAACACATACATAATTAGCATTGTACCGACGACACGAAAATTCTCAGTGTTTGAAACTATTCTTTGGGAAATGTTTAATTTTTTCAAGCGTATTCTCCATTTTAGCACGGAAATAAAACATGCAAAATGCTTACAGCAGTTTTCTAGAATGTGCATTAAGGAGAAAAAAAAACAAAATTTTGTAACTTATATTTACTGATTCCTGGACCGCATTAGACATTAAATTGTGTTGTATTTAAATTCAAGACAAAATAAATATAATTTTTATTTTTTCCATCAAGACGATATATTTTTTGTTATCACCTTGTCTAACGATTTGGTAGAAACTGTAAGTTCGTTAAATTGTTCTTTTATAAATAACTAGAGGATGCCCGCGACTTCGTACGCGTAGAATTAGTTTCCCGCTACTCCCCCCATTTATTCCCGTAGGGGGTAGATTTTCTTAGTGCTCACTTACATCATGAAAGGAACCCCTGTACCAAATTTCAAGTTTCTAGCTAGGTACAGTAGTTTCGGCTGTGCGTTGATATGTCAGTCAGTCAGTTTAGCCTTTTATATATATAGATAACTTGCACAGCGTTTCCATATATATTATTATGGCATCTGTGTTGCTAACTAGTAAATTCCAGGCAGACCAACTTTGTAGCAACCCAGTCAATTGAAAACCCGATAGCGGAGCATCGGATGCACTACAATTTTAACTTTTACTAACTGAAGCGTAGTTAGTTACGTTTAGTTTAATTTACGTACTCGTAACTACGAGGCTGCAATTTCATTATTAACTACGGTAAATAGTGTAATACAAAGTCTGTATTTATCCTTTCGTTTTTATTAGCATACTTTTGAGAAATAATTTGGGTACTTTTAGCAGTGCACATTATAATGATTTAAATAATATACCTACCAGTACGGGCAAAGCAAAATTCAAAATTCAAAATTCAAAATATTTATTCAGTAAATTGGCCATATGAGGGCTCTTTTACACGTCGGTAATATGGATAGAATCTACTAGCGCTTCGGACAAGACCATCCTTGCGGAGAAGAAGCGCCGCAAAAAACTCCAGCAGAAGGTCATCAAAGCGAGGGTGGATCACTAGAATGTATCTAAAGGACAGTGAAACTTGAGGAACGAACTCTTTTCGGCGGGATTTCCAACCAGTTATGACACGGGTGCCTTCAAGAAAAGAGCTTACATTTCCCTAATTGGCCAGCAACGCAACAACAACTCTTCTTGATTTGCTGAAGTTTATTGGCGGTGGTGATTGCTTTCCATCAGTAACCCACAAGATCGATTGTATACCACTCTTATTTAAAAAAAAAACGTTGAAAGGACGTGTTCAATTCTTTATTGTTTTCTGGATATGGGAGTACCTGCTTTTGAAGTCACATGTTATATTAACTTGGCTCTTATTCTAATAGCGAAATACGAATGTAAATCAACGTTAAAATGTGTTTCTGTTTTAATATCGAACTAAATGATGCGATCCCGCATTAATTACGTGAGCAATAAAAGGAATTGTTGAACCGTACACTTTTTCACTCGAATGTGAAATTAATGTTAGGCAAAGCAAATATTGGAAATTTCTCGCTAACCTAACAATGGGATCGTAATTAAAAGGTATTATTTGTTTTTATCTCTTTATCTCCTGGTAGCTAAAGCTACCGATGATAATATAAATCGTTTATTTACCAAAAATACAAGTCAACATTAACAATATCTGTCATGTCATAATGTTAAGGATGAAGTTCGAAACCTTCTCGTTAAGAATAAATACTAATGCTTTGTGCATTAGTGCATTCTTAACGAGAACAAACTAAAACCTTTCGAAAATACATTGAAGCAGTTGACACTTTCAATGGCCGTTGTTTTATTTACAGATATTCGTGGCGAGCGGTGTTCTCAGCACGATCCTGAGCTGTGGCCTGGGTCTTGGATTTCTGGCTGCTTTCCTGGACCACACTAACCTCGGAGATGGCATGGGGCATGAAGATGTGGCATCTTTGCGCTATATAGGTATATCTAATGAATGTAGTACATTTTATGTTCCCGATGTAGAATTGAAGCTGACACTGAGTTTCACTAACGTTTATTAGCACTAATGTCCCTTTAGGACACCTTCTGTTATATCCTAATTCATCAAGGTAGAAAAAGACAGTACACGATTGAAGGTGAAATAAAATTTACTGAACGTTTTTCCAATTAGGTGTCAGTATATAGCTAATTACTGTTAATATTAGTCTAGGCAATAATTAATGAAATTGAGCTATTAAATAACGACCTCAAAGATAAAGATCGTTTTACGAAAAAACCGCATTAAACTTGTTGGTCTGGGTTTAAAATACACAAACACGCACACAGAAAACCAGAAAGCTCTAATACCCTGGCATTTTTTTTCATGTCGAACAAGACAAGACAAACTGAATTATAACAAATCAGCGAGGCAAAGTAAAAAGTAACAAAGACAAGTCGCAACATGTGGTGTAGGTTGAAGATAGCGATTTATAGGACAGTGGGAAAGCTGACACAAATATTATTCAGAACAAGATCGATATACACGATGTGTAATCAATAAATGATCAAGGGGCACCAAATAACAAGATAACTTTTCCTTTTGCAGCAAAATCGGAACGAAAATGTCGGAAACTTTCAAAAATAATTCCAAAGTTTAGGCCAATTTGCATAGCAAATCATAGAACTTTATTCCAACTGAACAGTATCTTTAATTTGAATTAAGTCTCGAAAGAATATTCCCGCAATGTTTAATTAAATTCAATCCTATTGATAAAACGCTGTAGTTACATCTCCTTGAATAAGTTGAATAATTAAATACGAAGATAAGAGCCTTTTATCTACGGAGTCCCTAAGTAAAATTAATTTTCCTTTTCAGAAACCGCCGGGGAGGTCGCGTTCGTCCCATCTATTCTCATCATACCTTACACAATGCAGAAGAAAGGACGTCGAATAGCCAGCATTGCGACAATACTACCTCTTCTATTAAGCTGGTTAATCAGCTTTGACACCAAGCATTTTGCTGGTTTGTTATTAGTCAATGTTCTACACAACATCTCTCTCGGTGGAGCCGCCACCATCAGTAGCATAATCATCTCTGAATCCTGCAGCCCTCGATATCGAGGAACGTTTCTTATGTTAGAAACAGCTATGATATCTTTAGGCGTCTTACTAAGTCACATCTCTGCAATTTACTCTAGTTGGGAACTAATTTCAGTCTTGGGACTTGTATCAGCTATATATGGTTTGATAGTTTCTTATTTATCACCGGAGAGTCCATATTGGTTAATAAGTAAAGGTTACTTGGTGATGTGTGTTGAAAATTTCCACTGGCTCAGAGGACGTGATCAAGAAGCTAGTAAAGAACTGGAAGCTTTGTTGATGACGCATAAAATTCAAATTCAATTGGAAGCTCTTAAGCCTTTAAGATTAGGCGTACGAGAGCGAATCTTGGATTATCTTCGATCGTTAATAAAAGTGGATTTTCTAAAGCCCCTGTCTATAATGATTTTACTTTTCAGCTTTGTAGGCTTTGGTGGGGAAAATTTAATTTCCAACAGTTCTTTTAGAAACATTTTTAAACTTACTAATGGAAAATACATAGGGACGATTGTCTTAGATGTCTTGGCGCTAGTTTGTTCTTTGACTGCTTGTGTATTTTTGCAAATAGTGAAAAGGAAAACTTTGTTCTTATTCACAGGTTCATGCTCAATTATATTTTTGGGATTGACGACCTTTATTGTCATAATGCAATCGTTGCATTTGTTTTCTAAAGACTATTTATGGTTATTTTTAACAGTCGTAACAGGTTTTTCATTGTTTATGTCCTTAGGTACAACAGCACTTCCTTTTTCTCTTTTAGGGGAAATATTCCCAATGTGTTACAGAGGAGTAGGGAGTTCTTTGACTTGTGCATACCTATGGGCCTTTGGTAATACCCTTTTAAAGTTAATACCAACTTTGACAACTTTATTAGGGTTACACTGGATACTGGTTATCTCATTTTTGTTGATGATTGTGATTTTAATAGTCCTTAATAAAATCTTGCCAGATACGGGGATGAAGTCATTGGTGGAAATAGAACACTTGATGAAAGTAGATGGAAGTGCCTACGAAACAGTAGAAATTTGTGAACAAGAAGATGATTCACATTTCGACAGACTTCAGTTGTTTTTGGCGTGAAAAATTATAATTAATGCGTAAGCCTTGTAACGTCAAAATATTATCAAAACAAGAAGCTGTGCCACTGCAATGATCTTAAGTTTGCTGTAAAGTAAGCGATTTACGCAGAACAAGCGAATGTCTCCCTTTAATAACCATTCCGCTCAATATTTATTGTATCAGTTTGTATGTGTTTGTCATCAAAAATAAACAGAAGTAATCAACTTACTGAAATCCTTTATTCTCCACAAACCCGCCACCCACAGAATAGGTACATTCCTACAAGTACCTTACATTCATCATTCCCGTCATAATTCTCATGGTTAATTATTCTCATAGCCTGTAATAATGTAGCATTTCAAAACCCTTATCATATAATGCAATTAGCAACTCACCAACCATTGTCTCACCTTACAAATACCTGAAGCCTTAGTCTCCTTCAAGGGTCATATTTCCATACCATCTCCTGACCGGCAATTTAATAGGAACAGGATCCCTCGACCCATCTCAGGCTAATCTTGAAACGTCAAACCGTGTAATATATTATGAGAGAGGACAGCGAAAGCCTGTGTAGGGATATTAGGGCGTAACGCAGCCATCCGTTGTGGCCACCAAAGATTAATTCTGGACATTTTTGGTGATCCGTTTTGTGAAAGGGTTCGTTAGTTCTTGTCGGTCGCGATAGATGGCGTTGGACGCAATTTATCGTTTTAATGTTTGTAGGTGGGAAGAATGGATTAGGAATGAAATGGGTAAGTTTTTACACATGGATACATTAGTAATACAATACCTTTTATAAACGGGAGCCAGGCACTCAAAGATATAGAGACAGTTTATAAAGCTACTGGCATACAAAAATAAAAGGTAAAACGCCGTCTTATTTTATTTTAGTAACAACTTGATCAATTTGTTTACGTAACACCCGGCCATAATGTGAGTTTTATCGCACGCTGCGCGCACGGTAAAACTCGCATTTTGGCCAGGTGAAGACGTAAAATTGTGTACTCATCACGGGCAGTAAAAAAGAAAGCCCTCTATCGCATATTTACAACCCTCGCCTACGGCTAGGGTCTCAAATACCTGCGATTTCGGGCTTTCTTTCTTTTACAGCCCTTGTTAAGTAATGTACTATTAGATATCAGAATCCGTATTACGAAGTTTAAAAACCTGCCTTCTAGGCAGTGAAAAGGACAGAGATATACAACTCTTATAGCTTTATCCCAGACTGGAAATAATCTGATTTGACCACTTTATTACGATCTACAAATGAAAGAAGCATTTTTAAACACGGCAACAATTTATTTAATATAGCATTGTCAATGACACGGCAATTGTAAAGACCAAAGAGACTAAAGAGACTCTGATAAGCTGTAAAAGGCCTGTCATACGCAGACTAATTCAATTACCTAAGGTTAATTGAATAATAGCTATTAACTAAATTCAGGCTCTTGAAGTGCGATATCGTAATAATACACCGGTATTGAAAATCATTTATGTATTATTTTAAAATTTGAGTTTATTTTAACCGGATTACACATCACATAAAGAGATAAAAAGGGCATCAAACATCGGCGTCTTGAAATATCTAATGAATGGCAATGAGAATTGATAGATAGAAGGATAAAAAAATAAAGATAATAATAAAGATAAAGTTAAGATCAGAGCTTCTATTCTACTCGGTAAAACCGTATTGATTTTGACATGTTATCGTTATATCAACGTTACGATACGAGTTAATTTTATTTACGTGATAGTAATGGCGGACGAGTTATAAACAATACGAAAGCATTTAAAAGGCAATATGGATTTACCCAGTAGATACTATAATAATATTGTCATCGGATCAACATCTTTGTGTTCTAAACTAAGCCATTTCCAATAACGGGAGGTAGGACAAGTATGTAGATACGTGTGCTAGGTCGCTCACTAACCCGTTTTTTTGCTAACAATCCAGGCTATTATGAGTGGCAGAATAAACAAAGCAGCCATTAGAATATTTTGTTATCTGTGTCAAACACTCCTAAGGGTCAAACCTCCAGAGACAGCTGACCTACTGAGTAATGCTGAGGACAGGCGTGGTCCGGTCATCAACCCGAAGGTCAATGGACTGGATTTCAATCAGGTCTAGATCCTGCGAAACAGGGATTCAATTGTCAGGGAAGTAAAATGGATCGACGTTTATTAGCATTGAGATTTCCTTGGGAAGTGATTGATTTAGGGTAGGCTTTTGCCACTTTTGGAGCGTTTATTTGTTTTTAAGAGACCACATCAATGATCATTTGGTACGTTTAGGTGTAAAAGGGCGTAAACCGAAAGTGACAGTCTGTGTAAAATAATCAATATTTTGCGCTTTCATAACAGCTAGCCGTGATCATCGAGTATAAAATAAACGAGCATAAACTGAGACAAGAATATGAAACCCTGATTCAAGTCATTGTATATTCTTGAAATACAGAAGAAATTTTTACACGTCAAAAATCTACCAGCGTTTCCCAAGAGGAGACCACTGTTGAGAAGAAACGCCGCAAAAACCTCAGCCTACAATCTACTACAGCAGTGGTCTCCTCTTGGGAAGCGTTGGTAGATTTTTGACGTATAAAAATGCCCGTGCGGCCTACTTACTGAAAAAATATGTTTTTATCTTTTCCTTTTCCTTTGTTTCAATTTCGGTTTTCCAGGTACTTAATAAATGTTAGGCGTCGATGTGACGCTAATATTACGCTATTTAGCAAACAAACTATCACGCATCGTTCTAATTTCGCTAAAACTTAATTTAATACTGTCTTAATAAACACTTGACCTGCAAAAAGCCAACCTGAAAACTCGTTAACCCATTTAATGAGAATTTCTATCATGCAGAGGCAATTAGCTCAAAATTGCGGACTAACGAAGGCTTCGCAATTTAGGCGTGTCCACCGTGGGACTGGCATGTTAGCCAATTACATTAAGGAAGGATTCCAGAAACTTGAAGGTAGAGGAACGATGAATTTATGCGAATCACTGTTGGGTCTTGAAAATACGAGTAAGTTTCAGTCAAAAGTTTCATTTTTGACACAGATTTTGTTGCCAACCGTTTTTTTTTGTACCGTCTCGTCATCCGTTTATTGAGACCAAAGTAATGAATCCCAATTTGGTGGATCTACGGTAATTAAAGCAGAGATCCTGGTACCACCTTCCAACTCCGTCGTCAGAGCAGCTCGTATATACCATAATATTGTATTACCTTTGGGTTTACTTATGCATTCCAAATTTATGTCTAATACGCATCAGGAACTCGTTCAAAATTGACTTGAAATTGCAAGATCTGATTTTTAAAGGCTGATATACTTACGAACGGAGCAGGTTAAATAAAAACTTGTAATAATCATAATCGACCGAGTTTCTATCTGCCTAATTAGTTTACAGTCATTCGTTGACGTTGGGCTCCTCTCTCGCCATAGCATATCTTTTTTATTTTAGCCGCTATAAATCATGCTTTCTTCAAAGGTCTGCCTGAGTCTTGGATGTTTTCTATGTACAGGTATATCAATTTGTTTCTCTGCATTACTTTATATGTCTATGTTGGCTCCGATTTTCTGAATATTTTCAAAATCATTAAAACTTCTCCAGTCACTAGTTCTGACCGCGACTTCTCTCATTTATATCTTTACCGAACTCAGCGCTACAGGTTTTCCAATAAAGGGGATTATAGCTCTCCCGGGATTGCACAGGTCATTAGCTCTACCGTGATCCGATTAGCCCCTGGAAGGATTTGAGAACGTGATGTTACTGGTGACTCTACTCGAGTTGGTTTTAACACATCTTGCTACTGTGTAGCAAACATATTAATGACGCTATGATTGCTCTTGACGTCCCCACTGACCTTACCGTTTACTGTTCACTGGCAGATTTTCTTCTTACTATTTTTTTTTCGGCCAGGACGCAAGATGACGCCGTTCAGTTTCTTTTCGCATTCTTTTCTTTTGTTAACCTTCTTTACTTTTCTTTTTAAATGTGGAACATAACTACAGCACTCACCTGGATTTATTGTAAAGATTCTAAACCGTGAGCGTAACCTTTCGTGTTTGAGTAAAGTCGATTAAACTCGCATAAGTGCATATGAGCGCGAGTGAGAGAGATATACAAACCTGAAGGTCATTTCAAGATCTGTAACTTTGCTGCCCCAGGAATAAATATTTTTTCACGTAATTGCAATGTGGTAAGTACTGGATTCAAGAATTATAATAAGTGAAGAAATACCGTATTGATGCGTTGAACGTTGATTTTAGTGTTCGAACTAAGAAAGTCGATGATAAGCTGCAAACATTACCTGTAACAATTAAAAACACTTTACTAAATTATTCCTTAAAAAGGAAAAGGTTAACAAATTTTCACATAGCTTACAAACAGTTGGTAAGTTGGTAACGGTATATCATACGTTAACTAAGTAAAAGTTATTGCGCGTTTATGAATAATGGGGTTGGTTTTTCCACTTAGTCTTAATTTTTTAATGAAATCCTAACTAGATTTCCGAACCAAACTCAAAACAGTAAACAACACCACCAAACTTTAGTAATTTATTCGGTGGCGTAAGCCCAAATCATGATGTCGTCGTTCAAATTTATTCTTACTTTGAATTAAGTATACGTGAGTTTCGCAATTCGATTCAGCGTTGCCAGTCTTTAAAGGACCTGTGTTGCCGGAGCAAAAAACTGAATCGTTGCTTTTCTCCCGTGTAGAGCTGAAAATTTCATTGGAACTTTTTATGCGCCGCTCCCAACGGCTGACATACTTTTTTTACTCTTTCAATTAAATTAAAAACATTACTGGCAGGTAGGTTCTATTTGAGGATTGCCGTGAAAGAGCTTAAGTTCCTGTAGCACCTCTTCTTGCAGGCTTTTAGAAATGTACACTGCAGTTCCATTTTGAATAGAATGACGAATAAAATGTTTTACAATCTGAGATGGAAAGCAATTAAACTGGGCCGAGATTCTAGGCAGTAAAAACCATAATCGTCTTTGACCTGTTATCGTATTGTCAACGTTTTAATAGCTCTTATTTACTTGTCAGTAATTGCGGCCGAGTGAAAAAAAACAGGTCAAAAACGTGAGATATCGCTTTTACCGCCTAGAATAGAGCCCTGAGATGTTTTAAACATTTTCGATTTCAATTTTTGAATGGGAAGTCATCAATTACCTCAAATGCTCTCAAGAATGTTCTCAGAACTTCCTTGAGAATTTCTTCCTGGAATTTCTTATCTTGAGAGATAAGATTTTCTGACAGTCATAAGAACTTAACTAACCAAAGAAATTGAGAATTTTCTTGATAACACAAGACTTCAGGGATGTGATTCCGCCGACCGCGGAATGACCGCGTTTTTGAGAGAATCACACCCCTGCAGAAAATAGCTTTCGGTGAAATTAAATTTTGTTAAATAATACATTATATGAAACGTTCAATGGTACCTATAATTAAAGCAGCCCTTACATAACAGCCGAGCGGCATTAAGTCCTTTCAGAGACACTCAAACTAATTATAGCCCAAAGTTTCTGTTTGTTACACAAGTCAACAAATCCAAATCACCCCATTTAAAATTCCTCGGTTACCCTAGTCAATATTCCAATGTGCCAGAGACAATGTAGACGTAATGAGGTCGTCTGCCATTAGCGTAGCAACACCATAAATAATAGATGCCCTGGAATGAGGCTTTGTTGAGGCAGATTCTGGATGACCCGACTTTGAAACAATGTTTATATAAAAATATCTGTAGTTTACGACGAAATAATGATGCATGATTATTTTGGTGATTGGTTTAAAAGTTGAGAAAGTAACATTACCTACAGTTTTTTTAAATTTTAAACCCGTAGGTGTGAAAAAAACCTCACTTTACAACCAAAAAGGTGGTAGATATAAAATATTTAAATTTTACTGACAATCGAAGGTAATTGGGCATTCTTGAAAAAGACAAAGATTAAAAATGCAACTTAATTATAGGTTCGTGATTAGATTTTCAACAGACAATTTACTTTCTTTTGAAGCAATCTTACCTAATACATAAAAAGTTAAGCGAAGTATGCAAAATAAATATAAAAGCAAATACTAAAACGAAAAAACTATTTCCAACTGAATACGGCTCCGATTGTCATGTAGCTTTCATGACACATTAACTGCTTCATTACGAAGAAATCCCGTTTTATGTCAACAATAAAAACGGCAGTTTACTTACTTAGGTCATGCCACGGTAACAGTTACGGGGAGACATTTGGGCTACACTTAATGTTTTTGGAATGAGGGAACTCATTTCAAGGCTTTATTTTTTAAGCTTGGCTTAGCTATGCCAAAAGCTGAGACAATCATAGTTTATTAACAAATTGTAACAACATTAAATAAAAAGAAAGACCAGTGCACTGAACTGAGATACATATATAGAATACACATGAAATTTTGTATTTAGTAGGTAGAAGAAACGGGAGATAGCGTTTGGCGTTCCACAGGGAAGTGTCATTGGTCTATTGTTATTTTTATCGTATCTAGAAATGATAACGCTCATTAAATTAAGGTACCTAGTACATTTTCAAACTAAATAACAGCAAGCATTTAAATAAATAATATTAACAATTTATTAAAATGAAATGAGAACTTAAAAACAATTTGGTGATGTATAATAGAATAGAATAGAAAACAGAATACTTTTTA
This sequence comes from Acleris cristana, assembly GCA_948252455.1. Classification (NCBI taxonomy): domain Eukaryota; kingdom Metazoa; phylum Arthropoda; class Insecta; order Lepidoptera; family Tortricidae; genus Acleris; species Acleris cristana. The sequence goes on along the minus strand of OX411788.1, from coordinate 14,439,899 downwards.
ATTGTCATCATTAACACGAAAGTGATATAATTTAAAAGAAAATCCTTTTCTCCATTAACACTTAAAAATCTCTTTCAAAAACAAGCCATCCCATTTAAACGTTACAAAGAGCGCAAAAACACCTTCTCAAATTAACAAAACTTTTCCCTAATCACTTAACAGGGACCCAACAAGGCGTCCTCGTCGAGAATTTCAGGAATTTACAAAATAAGACGAATTCCCGGTACAAACAAAAACAATAAGGGACGAGAAAACTCTGTTAATAAAAAAGTTTACAGTTCAAAGGCTCCGGGGTGACGTGAAAAGTAATGTGGAAAACTGGCGCACACTAAAAAAATATATAAATATCGTAATAAATAACGCGTTGAAAACATTAAATTTGTTCACTTTGAAGATTTAACTATAGCCCGTTCAAATTAAGCCACATATGGGCAATCAGGGGAAATAATTCGTGTAGTTTTGTAAATTGGTACAGTTATACTTTGCAGTACCCTGTAGCTCCTAAAGTATTGATCTTAGTATAAAAATTCATTTAGCAGATTTTGTAGAAAATTTTATGTAGAAAATTTTGACAGAAATAATCATAATGATATTCGTACAGATATTCGAGATATGAGCAAAAATCGAAAAAAAGTACATTCAACCCCCCTTACACCCTCAGCACACCCCCCACCCTTGAGAACTTTAAGTATGTTCATCTGGATACCGCAAGGTATAAACTGTACCAATTTACAAAACTACACGAATTATTTCCCCTGATTTTATTAATTTTCTTGAGTTACTATAACTGTTCCTTTTCAATACTCAGTATGCAGTGTATACTGACTGTAACTATTTAAATTTATACAATTTCGAATCGCACTCCTGGACTCCTTTAAAAGCTGTATTATCAAGTTTTTTTTGTTGATTAATGGCTTCCACTGCATCTTATAACAATATTTTTTAGCCAATGTCAAGTTTTAGACAATCACTCAATAAATTCTTGTGGACTAAGAAGCATATGGGGTTAGCTCTACACACTTCTGTCAATTTTAAGTTATTATTTCGTTTTAAGTTCAGTTAATTGTGACAAAAATGAAACGGTCACTCTTAAATGCAGATTTAAAAATAAAACTAGATTTATCCGCTGCAAGTGGCACTTAGAGAGTGTTCAAACGTAAATCACAAACAACTTTCAACAAAAAAGACTGAGCTCAGTCTGATTTCCTCATCCGTCCGCTTAACTCCCAAAGGCTGCAAATTCAAGGACTGCGAAGACTTTTCAATAAAACTTTGTGCAAACTTGCAAACGCCATTTTCAGTTCTATGAGGCAATGAATAATGTTTAATATCGGAATAATGCAGTGAATTTTTAACCTCCGACGATAAAAGAGTGGGTTTATAAGTTGAACGTGTGTATTATGTGTGTTTGTCTGTGGCATCGTGGCTTCCAATGGACCGAATCGAAAGCGTTTTTCAAAAGTAAGCAACATTCAAAAAAATGTGAGCCAACCAAGAGAGGTTTCTTTCTCTTAGTTGTCATAAAATGAATACTTTACTGATATTAGTTATATCAAACAAAACTGATAGTAAAAACAACAAGATCCTTAGCGATTCAATAAACATCTATTGATGTGTCTCACGTCTTGTTAGGCTGGTATGGAATCAAGACGCCTAAGCTCAGCAATCACAATATTGTTAGAAGCGACCAATTTTTTCAGTGTATCTTTATTGGGATGGATCTTAGCTAGGTTTCTTAAAATTCCATTAAGTCGTTTAAAAGTTATCAGGCCTTAAAGTACCCCTACTTTGAAGCCATTATATCGGGGTTTTATCTTTTTTATAGTTGTTATGTCTAACGGTAAATGATGCTAATAAAATAAAAAGTATCTAAGATAAGTCGGCGTCATACTTTAAAAAAGAGGATTATAGCGTTCACGTTCGCATCTTTGCTATTTCTTTTATAACAAACGCAAATTATAATGTATTCTGTTTGCAACCTTTCACGTGTTACCAGCATAAACTCAACGTGTTAAAATCCGGCATAAACCGGTTTAGACCGGGTTGGAAACAGAGGGGAAGGATGCAAATGTAACGAGTTCTCTTTATGTGAAAATTTAAGTTAATAGGAAGGACAATGTTGTCAACGTCTGTATTTTATTATAATAGCAGAAAAGTTTGTTACACTGTAGGTTTTTGCGTCGGTAATATTAGGTTTTTTACTGAAAGCTAAATTTTATGTTTGCACAAAAACCTGTTTTGACGAGATCCTACAATTTTGGGCCATTTAGGTAAATATTTTATCATTGTTATGAGTATACAGAGTAGCAATAATATTTTAATACGAGTTTTCAGTCGCATTTCAAATAAGCGAAGGGGACGCAGATATTTCATCTTCATTAGGTACTTACTCTTTGGTTACAGTGGAAAATAATCATCCATCAATTTGGGAACCCGTCCAGCGGGCCGATTATGGTCGTGTTTATCGACGTAGATAAGCGTAGATAAAACATCTGTCACTTTCTGACCAGTAAGTAAGTGCGAGAGTGACGGAAGCTTTATCCACCGCGATAAAGGCGACCATAATACGGGCCCAGGCATTTACTGAATATTTTATATATTAATCAAACGAGTAACTACGGTAGAGAGAGCCTGTTGCCACAATCTGTCTCCATCATCAGATAACCAGAGGGGCTATTGTCTGACGCACTCGCAATCATAACCGGCTTCAAAGTGGAGCTATTGTTTTCATTTTGTATGCAGACAAGCCTTCGATTTTCAAAATGAAAACGATCGTGATTGCGAGTGCGTTAGACAATAAGCCCTCTGGCTTATTTGCCAAACGCACTCGCAATGACTTCAAAGCGGAACAATTGTTTTCATTTTGTATGTAGACTCGCCTTCGATTTTCAAAATGATAACGATTGCGATTGCGATTGTTCATCGTCTCCATGATATTGCGATGTAATCGAGAATGTTTAATGGAATATAAATTGTAGACCATTATATTTAATAGGTTTTTAAGATTTTAATTAAACAGAGACTAACAAATAAACGGGGAAGTTATATAAAAACTTGTAAAAAACTAATAAATATAAAAAGACTGGAAAACTCTCAGGGTAATTTTCCACTCAAATAAAGCTGAGCAAAGAAAAGCAATTAAAACTGGCAGGAAACTACCGAACTGGACCGAGATTCTAGGCGGTTAAAACCACTTTGTCCTGTTATGGTATTGTTTTTAACTCGTCGCCATTACTGTCAAGTAAATAAGAGCTATCAAAACGTTGACAATACGATAACAGCTGAAAGACGATACGGATTGATTGCTTTGGACTATTTGTTTTTAACTCGGCCGTAACAAATTCTAATTTTTGTTTTGTTTTTAAATATTTAAGAAATTTGTTACTTTGTTTCAATCGAGTTTACGTTCTTTTCAATTTTCTATTTTAGTTACTAAAATGTACGGTCGGCTTTATAAGAAGCGTCACTTTAACGTCATGTTTGAACTGCTGCACTTATCTGTCAAAGGCGTTAAAGCGACAAGGTACAAAAGTGTGCAGCTTCTTATAAGGCCGGGGTCTCCTGACACAGGTGTTATTATACTAAAAAGGAGATCTCATCCTTGTCTGTAACTATGTGTAAGGGAGAAAAATAATAAACGTTTTATCATTATCATTATCATTATCATCATCAAGTGCTATCGAGACGTTGGCAATACGATAAAATGTCAATAGCAATATGGTTTCACCGAGTAGAATAGAGCTATGTATTCCAACAAACAAGAGATAGACGTTGATTGTAGATCTTAAATCTAAATGGTCAATTTTTGATTCTCTTCGCACAAATGGAAACCCACCCTTAGACGGAAAACTTAATACTTGCATAACAAAGGATAAATTCCCAAAAGCCAGCTAGAAGCGTGCTATACGACCACTATAAGGCTATTAAAGCCAATATTGAAACAATGGATGGCATCCGACGATGAAAATATAATAACGCCCGCGTGCCAGCTGCTTTGTCGCGGTCCAAGTCATGGGAGAATGTGCTAATTGGAAAAATAAACTTATTGCTGCGTGTCTCTATGAAATAAGTCTGGAAAGATCTTTCTAAGTCTGTACTTCTAGATTTATAGTTTAAGAAAAAAATAAAGAAGAAAGGCAAAACTCACATCAAGCTTGATCAAACGATTAGATATGTTTTAAGACCATGTCTTGAATAAGGCGAACGAGGTCACTTAAATTGCTTCATGCTGGTCATTTCACTTTTAGTAATACTTTTATTCAATTCAAAGCAAAACGTAAGTTTTAGGGGTGAATTCACTGTTCGTTGGTTATTGCTTATTTTCTGGCTTCATTTCATCAGTTCTATTTATGTCAAATTCACAATATTAATTCAATAAATTATAGCCACATGAGGGCATTTTTACACGTCGGTAATAATATTGTGTGAATCTACTAGTAAAGTTCATCACTATAACAAAATCTAAAGTGACATGACAAATACCGTAACATTTAAATACCTTGTCGCTCCAACCCCTATGACAAGTTCCTTTAAAAGTCAGCATTAACATTTATGCAGAGCGAAATATGTTTCTTTGGGGAATTTTCGAGTAAAGTATGGTGCAAGATAAAACAGGGCCCTTAGGGGCCTTTTTTCTTAAATCCTGTCTACTATTATGACTTATGGCACTCCTTCATGATATATTTTTCTTTTATATGACAGAAAGGGAAACAAAACACCTCGAGCTTTATTCTACTAGGTAAAATCATATTGACTTCTGTCCGAAAGATGTCGTGTTCCGGCGGTTTTGGGGTGACCACGACGTCAACTTTACTGTAGCTATTAAGGACCACGCTGTATCCTCGGCGTTGGTTTTAAGTTTAATATTATTATTTAACTTTATTAAGGCTCTGTCATCCCGGCTCATAGACACCTCCGGAGATCCTAGAGCTGGTACTTACCTCTCCCAAAGGATTGGGCTAGCTATCCAGAGAGGTAACGCAGCCAGTGTCATAGGGACCATGCCGCGAGCGGACCTGCTAGAGGGGGTGTTCTTTTTATAGTGGTGATTATTATTTACGTCTTTAATAATATTTGAGTAGCTTAGTTTTTATTTTAATTCAAATAAGTTTAGTTTTAACTTTTAATTGTATTATATTGAATGTATTAATTTCAATAATATATCAATAAATCTTATTTATGTTAGTCTGTAAGGTATTTGCATTATATGCCTTGTTTCTTGAAATAAAATTGTCTCATTCTTATTCTTACAACAAATGCTTAAGTTAGTTTAAATAGTTTGAGATTACCGCTTCAGCCTATCACTCGGGCTGTAAAGGCGCGGCCACACGATCAATACCAGACGCACGTCACCAGCACGTGCACGACAGCCCTAATAGACCATATCGCGATTTGTTTACCAACCTTTATGCAAGCACTATTCATATTAAGTTCTGGATTATGTCCAGGTGTTGCAAAAAAACTCACATCAACGAAAGCGAAGCGAGGGCGGGTCGCTAGTACCATAATTATATTCGAGAAGTGGTAGGACCTTGTGTAAGGTTCCGTTTTGATTGCTACCACCATGTTATCTTTTAGTCTAACGGCGGTTTGTATTGTTGTGTTTATCTTGACTCGACTTGATATCATCGATAATAAATAATAATACTTATAATAATTTATTGACTTTCTATTACACTAATATTATTAGAAAATAATATTTTATCGCATTTATAAAAATAAGGTTGAAGTCTCTATTTATCGTTAAATTTAACCGTTTCCTTAACTCCATAGTACCTATCCAAAAAGCAACAATATAACAGCCCAATATATTCATACCCGCGTATGAAACGCTCAGTGAACGCCGGAAGCTCCCGCCGCGGGCGGTGTTGCAGAGCTGGGAAATTAAACGCCTCTATACCGCTATCACACAGGAGGAAAACAGTAAGTTAACCACCAAAAAAATAAAAAAGTATGAATTATTATTTTTAATATTGTTTGAAACGTTTTTATAAAATTCCCACATATAGGTACATACCTTTGAGCCTGTCTTAAAGGTAGGCAGAGTAGGTGAGTTAATTTATTTGAGCAACGAGAATTGAAATTAAGAGTTAAATATTATTTTCTAGTAGATTCAGGGCCGTATTAATAAACTCATCTTGGCTGTCACAAAATACGACAAAGTAAACGTGAAGCCATAGAAAACTGACATTTTTGACGCATCTTGAGACGAGCATTACAGTCGAGATCAGTTCCATGGCCTTAGTTTAGAATGGGAAGAATAAAAAATACCTATACAGCTGTAATATAGCGCCAAGCGGTAAATGTTGGCAATTCCACCAATGACAGTATAAAAAGGTGTGGTTTTGAGCCAGGCGTGCTAATAACTACTGTAGACTAGACTTTAATTACATGCCTTAGTATTTAGGTACAATTATTATAAAAAAGCGATCATAAAAGTAGAATTAAAACAAAAAACCAACATACGACGCATTTACCTTAGTTGGTAGTGAACATACCTGCGAAGCAAGCAGTCCCAGGATCATTTCGAAAGTGCAAATAGCTGAGTGCGAAGCACGAGTATTTGTTCCAGGCTCATGGATTTTTCTACGTATTTAAATATTTATATGTCTAGTACCCATAACTTAGAGTTTATTTTGTAATTTTTTTTGTTTATGTAAAACCGTCACAAATAAATTATATTTATTACTAGCTTTCGTCGTTTATCGCTCCTCGGGGACTGTCCAATTTTCCGGGATAAAAAGTAGCCTACGTGCTATTCCTGACTATACACTGTATAACTTATCTCTCAAATTCCTTTCGTTCTGGCGTAATTGAGTAACAAACATCTAAACTTTCGCATTTATTACATCAGTAAGATTCATACTGTCTAATACTGAAGACTGTGCTTGAAGCCTAAGCCAAAGCCTCTTAAACAGCTTCATATAGCGCATGTCACTGAATGGGCTGAATAGTCCCCGTTTCGGGTGCCGCGTCGATAGTGAGTTCAGGCTCCAGCTAGACTTGGATTAGTAGAACTGTTACAACTTGTATAGAACTGAGAACAAAGCTTCAGGAATGAGTGAGAGAAAACGGAAACTTGCGCTTAGTTTGGTGCTGTAGGCGTAGCCAAGATGCATACCGTCGGTGAAACTTCAATACCGCGTAAATAAAATTAAATAAGATGCAAATCAACAAGGTACTTTTTGCAACTTATAGAATTTGTTACTTACGCGGTAAGTGTAACGCTGCTTACGTTTCTGTTTTCTATTGCCTAGAAATGTATGGAGTTGACATAAGGTCGACGCGATCTCTCATTAGATTACGTCAGTTCTATACATTTTGTCGATTTTCTAAAATCTCTTACTTAGTGTATGCTTCTTGACTGGTTATTTGTCAATTTCCCTCATTCACAATTATGATTTTGTTCTTTTTCAATCTCTTATTCATGTATTTCTAATAGTAATTAATTTGATTTCCTACATTGAGTTGATTTATGTTAAAAGTATTTTGAATACAGTAAACATACCTTTCAGAATTGTAATTATTGTTTAGTTTCAAGGGCTCTAAGAAAAAATAATAATGTTTACATGCTTTAAATGCATTTTTTACACCTAAAAGGCCAGCGGCCTCCGCTACCCGGCTTCAAGCCGTATATAAGGGTTAACTATTACCATTAGTTGCATAAGAATATCGTGGTGGAACCCTAACAGTGGAAACTTGAAGAGTTACAGGGAATTGGAAAACTTTCCGCGCAGCTGTGTAGCGACGATAGGAGCTGTTATTGAATATCGGTTGAGATCCGAGCGTTCTGTCTTAAGCTGTTGCTTCGTATTCGTTTCAGGATTAAATTTACATATTATACGTGTGAGAACACGAGTACGTACACTCAACAAATTTAATTCATAGGCCACTATGGAACTATGTCAAAGTGACGTTATAATTCCATTCTTAAAAGCTCTTACAACTTGAATAATTACGTCATCTTGACATAGTTCCATATTGGCGTATGATTCAAAGTGATTGACTATACGTACTAGATAAAAACTGCTTTTCGAACGGTCGATCGATCGAGCAAAATCATAAAACTGCATTTTAAGCTACTTAATTAGGAATGCAGGCCCTAAAACTGCCGGGACGGCAAAAACTCGTCGATTAATAATTCGTTTGTCGAGCTGTAAAGCGAATTGTTTGAGAGAATCACCTATATGGATATTCTAATATTAATTTTGATGCCTCGTGTGCCACATGTCAAGTTTCTCGAATATTAAATCTCATAAGATGACTGCTAGGTCTCCGCCGAAGTAAAACCGAAAGTTCTTGTTTGTTCTCAAGTCAAAAGTTACTTTATAATCAGTTATTATAACCCACTTTGCCTGCGAATATTAACTTTTGTTTTTTTTGGGGAATCTTTATATTTTAATTCGCTGTGATTTTTCGTTTAGAACATCAGACATAATTTAAAAAAAAAGTGATGGATTTTCAATAGCCAACCTTTTCTTGGTAAAAGAATAAAAAAATAACCTTGTAATGGTAAATTTAACATTCCTCGTAGTAAGTAAGCTTTGGTAAGTTCATGAGTGTATTTGTTTACATTGCCATACTTACTTAAGATGTATTAATAAGTTGAATAAGTAAATATTGAACGACAATCACAAATTTCCTTGTCCTGTACTAAGATAACATTCGGAACACAATACATATCAACTGATTATTAAAACTCGATTAAACTCGGGTTAGGTACCCTCGGTAAGCAAAACTAATCGTAAAGAATAGTTAAGATATCTGAAACATAAGTACAACGATAATATGTATCAAAAAACTCAAAAACTGCATTTTAATTCTTATAATTAATTAATTTGCAGTAACTTACTGCATACAGTATTAGGGAAGGCAACTAGCACGAAGCACATTAATTGTGAAAAACCGACTAAGCATAATGTTGAGCTCAATTTTCCCGCTGAACCTGATTTCAAAGAGTTAATCCGGTTGAAAATTTATCGGCACTAATGCAGTATTTGCAGTTAAGGCATAATTTATGTGTGCTACGTGGTACAACCGAGCATTATACTGCAGTATAATGTTACTTACGAGTAAATAAACGACGACGCGTTAGCCTAGTTGGTAGTTTCAGAGTCTTGGGTGTTTTCTATGTATTTACGTATTAATTTCTCTATACAATGTAAGTATTTATATCGTATCTAGTACATTAAACGACTTTAAAAAAACGAGGAGTTTCTCAATTCGACCGTAAGTATATATTATTATTTTTATGTGTGTTCGCGGATAACTTCATCTGAACCGATTTTGATAATATTTTTTTGTTGGTTAGGAGATATCTCAAGTGTGGTACCACGATAAGAAAACCAGGATCTGATGAGTGGATCAGTGAGGAATTGAGAGAACTCTTCAAATATTGTAGGCAAACATAAAATATAGCGATTTTAGTATTTTTAGTGAAAAAATCATTTGCTGAAGCGAACCTGATGATGAAGATCACAGATGGCCACCGGAACTCCTCAACGGTACCGATTTCAAGGGTGGCGATAAGATATCTCGATTTAGATAGTGGAGCGACTACAACGAAAAACATTTAATTGTTTAAAAATGACTATGATTTTCCCGCGGCGTTGCTTGCGGCGAGCTTGAAATGTCTTACAGTTTCATACTATATCAACTAAGAAGTGGGACTACATAAGCTTATTATGATCACTAAAAAGTTATGGATGGTTAAAGATACACAAATATCAATGGGAAAATCTAGCATTAAACTGTTCTAGTCATAAACTAAGCAAGTTATTAAAGCGTATCAGATAATTTTACGGGCATTACTGGAGACTACATAGAAAAATAAATATTTTTCAAGACAAGATAATTTTATAAACAAGACTCGGGAACATTACAAATCTGCGACTTTCATCACTTATTTGTTCAACATGACCAACAGCATTCTCAATTATTATCGACGATACAAAATAAGTTTCAACAAATCGTTTTACAGTTATACAGTCTCTAGTCTCTAGATATAGTTTAATCTTCTCGATTTAGTTGCGGAGAGATTTAGACGAGTCCCGCGTGGGTTATTAAATCATAATCCGTGATATGAGGAAAGTTACAAACAGTTGGAATTGGGTCGGAGTATTAGAGTACGTATCCGTTTGTAAATTTAATTGGTGTAACTATTTATTTAATGGGCTAAAGGGTAGGTTGTGAAACAAATATAATTACAACTTTAATAATCAAGTTGTTCGCTCTGAACAGATTCGAGACCTCGTTAATTTCCCCCTTATAATCTTACCTTATTTTATCTTACAGATATTGGATACACTTTGACCCCTTGTTTTTTTGTGTTTTCACGATGTTTTTCCTTCAGCTTCGGTAAGTGAGACTACGTTTGGTCGACTATAGTTTGGACCGTGAAGACCTCACGATTAGGTGGAATCCTAACTCGGTCCTCCTTCTTACTTATCTTTATTCTTACTTTATTCTCCAACTTAGTTATCTCTCCCTCACCGTTGTAGTAGTATAACGAAGTATTAATATTTTTACAGGTATTCTAGCCTTATTGGTATCAGTATAGTACCGGTAAAACATGTTTTTCTTACAAAATAACGGCAAGTACTCTGAATATCGGTTTCTAGCCTGGTACTGATTACGTGAATACCTGTGTCCACGCAAGTATAGGTTTCACACCAAAGTCACAATACCGGTTTCTAAAAATACGGTATTTTAGACCAATATATTAACATACGAGTGCCCACCGAGTTGATCCCAAAACCTAACTTAATTCGGTCAAAAATGTTACAAAATTATCAACCACCTCCTTACAAACTGTTTTTTTAACCTTTTAATTAAACACCAACCCCCTAAAATTCGTTACAAAGTCTCCACAATCCAAGATCCTGAAATAGCTCTCAAACCTCGCTCTCATCATTTACTCGGGGAAGTGTTTACGTGACCTCGTCGCTCGGCCGAGGCTTTGAGACTCGCTTCTAAAGTGGAATTTTATTCCTCTATATTCCTGAAGAGCAGAGAAACTTCACTGAAGACCTAGGTTTACGTTGCACGTGTAATTCAAGGGGGAGATTATTAAAATTACGTCTAAATTAACGATTGTCTTTCTGAGACAGGGTTCATTACGTACTTAACAATTAAAGTTGTTGACCATACTAAGTTTTTCCTCTATATGAATAGACAACATAATAATAGTACGGTTGTTTTTTTGTTGTAAAAATGTTTGCTAGAGATACTTAAGTCCGGTTTTAAGGTCACAGCTCATTAGACCCAACCGGCACCCTACCCGCCCTCCTCGCCTCGAGGCGGTTCGTATTCTTTATATGGATTTGTATGGTCATGCGCTCACTACATCAACTACGCTACGTAACGTTTTTAATACTAACCGCGAGGCGAGGCGGTGCGGGTCGGGTGCTGGGTGGGTTTAATGTGATGTAATGGTCCGTTAGTAAATATGTCAGATCAAATTTTATTAACTTTTTTTTAAACCTATCTTTATTGTACTTTTACACATATTGATTTACGAGTACGAACTATGAAGGCGAGTTTAATGAGAAGGATTTTTAATGAAGATTAAAAAAGGCCATTCCTGTTATTATTTTCCTGCATAATGAAAAGGAATTTTCGAAGGAATGTTTTGCAATTCATACATATAAGTTTCGTACATATATTATGACAAATATTTTGTGTGATGAGACTGATGAGCACGAGAATTGGTTTTAGACAGGATGATTAAAATTTATATTTATTTCTCTATAAATTACAAGAATGTTTATTAGTTGTCTAGTACCTATAGCATTAAGCATGAGTGTCCCTCGGAATCACTAACAACGTTTATCCTAACGCTTTGTTTGTCCGAATTATTGATTGTCCTTAACTGGTTTTCAGCTGAGACCGACAAGTTTTAATTTTTCCAAAAATACCTGCGGTTAGGTTAGGGTTGTATTATAACAACACCAAAAAGTTTTAAATTCAGGTGGAAATGGCATTAGGGTAATCGAAAATTCAGACAAACGATGCATTAGGACAAAGGGATTCCAATATAGACCCCATAATCATAGCGCTTAGTTTCATATCTTCTTTCTTCTTCTATTTATTTTTTAACTTGTAAAGTAAAAACATATTATATAGATTAGAGAATTACGTGTAAATATTGTCGTTCCGCGTGATGGATGGTCGCCGCGTGATAAATCACCAGAAATGAGGGTAGTCGCGTTGTCGGCGTGATGTGCGAATCGTGTTGCGTATAAATTGAAACATTTTTGTAATGGATTTGTTGCGTACGGAAGATTACTTTGTTGTGGACAGAAATTGATTTGGGATTTGGATTATAACCTTCAAAAATAAAACTTTTTTGCGCGCTCAAATCGTATAAAACTAAGGAGTGTAATCTAAAATGACGCGCCCCTTTATCGGTAACTTCATAAACCTAATGTAAACTGCAGTAAAAGGGCGCGTCATTTTAACTTAGACGTACACTACCAATTGTAATGTTTTCTGGCCTTTCCTGCTTTAAATTGTGTATTAATAGGTTCTTGATTAGATTACAAATGATTTCGACTATGATTCATCTTAATCATTCAAAGTTGGTAGAAATTATTAAGTTTACATTCCTTAGTGATTCTTAATCAAACTTTTAAATTGCAGTAAAAGTCAATTAGCCATACCGAAGCTATTTCTAATTGGCACGTCAAAACTTCAAATTTTAAGTTATTCGTAAAATTCCAGCACGACAATAAAACGTTCCAAATTTAAATTATTCAACCGACGGGACATACCGCGGAGGTTTCACAACTTTTAATGACAAAGAGCTTTTGAAAATAGAAACTCTCCGGTGACGTTACAGGGTGATTATTATAGATCGTTTCATGAAGTGAAATAATTACACTTGATTGTAGGTCCAGTAATGCGTTTTTGTTTAGAAATGTATACTTATTTATCGTAACCATTTGTTTATGATTTATGTTGTAAGAAGTGCCATGTAAGACGTTTTATATTTTATCAAAAAAAAATGCAACTTATGTTATTAACATGGCAAATATTAGTGTACATACAAAATATCTCATAGGCTAATTTACTGTTCAGTGTGCCTAAATAAATTTACTGATAAGGGAAAAACGTGAATATGAGAACCTAATAATATTTTATTGTATTTTGTTTTGTAACTTTGAGATATTTTTATGTATGTAGTATGTAAATAAAAGGCAAAACTGACTGACTTATATATCAACGCACAGCCGAAACTACTGTACTTAGAAACTTGAAATTTGGTACAGGGGTTCCTTTCAGGATGTAAGTGAGCACTAAGAAAGTTTTATCCGAAAATCGACCCCCAACGGGAAGAAGTAGGGGGAGTAGCGGGAAACTAATTCTACGCGTACGAAGTCGCGGGCGTCCTCTAGTCTTACATAAACCGATTGACAAATTAATAATAATGTTTACCGACACAAAGTAAATGATTACAATGTACAAAGGCCACATCATAAATATTAGCTAAGATTTGACCCTGTAACCCATCACAGCGGGAATATTACGAGTACGGTCGCGTTTATATCTTTGAATAAATGTGGATAAAACATCCATCACTTTCTGGCAAGTGGTTATATGCGAGGCGCGAGAGAGACGGAGACGCGATTATCGTATATAACTGCCATTTCAAATCACTCGCGGTCGAAAGCAATCACAGTGCTTTATCATAAATAATGTAACATTTCAACGCGCCGCACAAAGTCAGAATAAGCCCCCGCATGAATGAAATATCACCTCGTGAGTGCGTTATTTAGGGCGACAACTAATTTAGCAATTCTATTTCAAAAAGCTCTAACTGTTGCTGGCGGATACATCGTTTTTAATATTGCTACCATACGAATATCATGTTTGAAAATAGTCGAAAGAGCGTAAACGACTACAAACATTTTGGTTGCTTTTGATTTGGAGGGCTTGATTTGGGGAATGACGCATGGTTTGAGAATTAACACTTTTTAGGGCTGTGGAATGCTAATGGATTGAATTTGCCGCAATTGTGGATATGGCAAATTTAAATTGTGAATGGTACAAACAAATATGAGTCACTAGGTGATGTAGAGTCAACGTTGACCACATTGGGACCTAGCCTCACAATTTTACTCAAAATGGACATGTTATTCTATCGAAATTAGGGTATTTTAAAATATAGGCGACACGAAACCAATCTGTAGTATATTTGGGGAGGCCTAGGCCAGCAGTGAAAATCTAAAAGATGATAATAATGAAGTACATAATAAGCAGAGAGATATGCATAATATGTACTTACATAGAATACAGAGGCTGATGGTGATGATACGAATTTATATTTATTAATTAGTACTTCTATTTCCAACTGGTTTTAATCATCATCACATTAATCAAACGCAGTAGGTAGGTATATATAATTTGTCAATAAATTATTGAAAAGCAAGCTTATGAAACACGTCATCCTGTAGCTGCATTATTAGTTTTAAATACGACATGTTGGCATTTTAAAATTAAAATACCCCGTCTCATTTGGGATGCTTAAACGACTCTAACATCATCCTGTTCATTTATATCCAACCCCGTCACATAATGTCATAAAAAGTGGATTATAGTCTTATATTATTATTATTTATATTTATTTATTAAGTCTATTTAAATATTTAGAATTTTAATGAAGTTTCTATACTTAGGTTGATGTTATATTATTAATTACCTATATAAAATTGGTTTGAATATTTTATGTGAGTCAATTCTAGGATTTTATTTCTCTATGTGAAAACACGAACCTTTACGATTACAACCGAGATGTCCCGAGTGTCAAAGTAGAAATAATCGAACTGTAAGTAGGTACATTAATTTCCGCAGTCTAAAAACATCACGTACCTAAGTAATCACAAACACTAACCCGATACCGTAGCCAGCTGATCAAAATTTCCCAAACTACGCCTACCACAACAAAGATGTCAGGGATCAGATGTCCTGTCAACAGCCCGCGCGGGTTATTTAAACCCTCCGTAATCTTATACCTCGGTTTGTACCCTCTTGGGGACTTACACTTAGGTATTCAGTTGGAAGAGGCTAGCCTACGTAATACCTTCTTAAGTGTTGTGTAAGAGATATAAGGAATATAAAGGGTGTTTTAAAACGGAGTTTCTTCGCAATGTCAGTAATTGTTTTGTGTAATTAAAGCGCAGTAGTGGTTATGTTAAATTTTGATGTATGATGCATTTTCTCTGCTTGCTAAGTGTAACATTTGGCTTGTGATTTACCATATAAAGTAAAAATGTACTTTTTTGTATAGGTATATATTGCTTAAAAACTAAATCGGTTGCCTTTACCGTTGTGGATAAAACATCTGTCACTTTCTGAAAAGTGAAAGTGACAGATGCTTGATGCAAAATTTTCACAATAATAAAGCAGTAAAGTACTTAAATTCATACTTTTCAAAGTAATATAACACAACTGGCTCATAATTTAACGTTCTCGGAAAAGCCCTGATTTATTTAGAAACCGCGAGATGACCATAAATCACAGCTGACAGGGGTCGTCTTAATGTCGGTTAAAGTAAAATGTCAGTGCCAAGGTCACTGGTTTCAACACGAATCTGACTCATTATGGAGTACTTGGTACTCAATCTAGTAATGGAGGCTGAAGAGTGGGTGTCTCTGGAGACAGTGTACGGGAAAACGATTACATTTTATTTTAATAATTATATCAGAGATACTTCATTACTGGATGGCTTTTAATATAGGGAAAAGGTGCTAAAAATATGTTTTTACATTTTAATGCAAAACTAATTTAAAAAATAATGGTATAACAGTAGAAATTATGAACAATTAAATACCATATCTATGTTTGAGCGCAAAATATTGATAGTAAAAACAGATGTAATAATCTAGCACTTTATAAAACAATCAAATGTAATGATTACCTGTATTTTACCCGCCACTTTATCAGCATAGAACTCTTATAAGTATCTAGGATGTATCTATTCCTAAACTTAACGAAATTGGTTTAAATGATTAGCTGGCGAAGCATAACAAACAAGTCGCATTTATAATATTTTACCTTCCTATTTCGAAAGCCATACTTTATAGTCCTGAACATTGCTAACAAATTTTGGTGTTTAAATCTGTTAATTTTATAGGTAATAAAAGATTTCTCTGTTGTGAAATATATATAATTTTACATACCGATAAAACACCTTAAAAGTCGATAAAAATATCAGCCAATATACTTTGCTAATATTCCGCTATCAATTACTTAGGCCCTCGGAGGCTGCGGAGGCGCCGACGGACAGACAGATTAACGACCCGAGTTACAAACGATGTGAGAACCTATCCCGATAATGGTACTAATACAACGGCCATTTTCTTTGTTTCTAGCCCTAAGAATGGACTTGTGAAGGCAGTTAAGCTAGGGATTTCTGCAACTGACAGATCGGAGCAGTAAATCAATTTTAATTAAATTTCAATAGGAATAAAGTCTTGTTTAAGAGAGAGGCTAGATGACATGATTTAAATATCGAACGAATATTAATCACTACCTTAGAATTATAAGTTAGACAAAAATATAGCAGCGGTATACAAAGGCGAACTTATCGCTTTAAGGGATCTCTTCCAGTTAACCTAATGTATTTATAAACTCTTTATTGCACATAAACAATAACAAGACATGTTTGCATCAATATAGATAATGTACATAGACGAGCTCATCCCATATGGGATCTCTTCCAATTAACCTTGGAATAGAATAAGCAAAGATAATGCAGAAGGACAGACAAATCAAAAAAAATACAGAAAATAACAAATAGTATAACCACAGAAAAACAGGAGGAAAACAAACCGCTTTAATAAAATATATAGATAATAGAATATACAAATATATACTACCACATACTCACGTAAACAGCAGTTAAAAACTAACAACAGAGGTAAGGATCAACACTCAGACTCATCTTATTGAATTAGCCACAACTTCTTTAACCTTTCCTTCAATGAACCGACAGATCCAGATTGCGTCGAGCACGGTGGAAGCCCATTCCACAACTGAGCACAGTTAACCTAATAATGCTTACTATGTTTTTTAATTAATATGCTTTAAAGAGCAGTATTATTGAAAAGGTTTAAGGTCTCTACCCATTACACCGTACCGTATCACATACGTATCACACCATGACCGTACTATGAACGTATCAGGGTAGTGATTCTCTCAAAAGCAAAGGTGAGCGAACGCAGGAGTGAATGTCCAAGAGGCGAGTTTAAGTAGTCCCGTCAAAGCGAACAAAACACATTTCAGCGCGTGTATTCAATTTGGCAGCATGGCTTCTCGAACGTATAAGGCTGCCTAATTGAGAATGCACGCGCTAAAATGTGTTTTGCTTGTTCTGACGGGACTACTTAAACTCGCCGCTTGGACATTGATTCACTCCTGCGTTCGCTCACCTTTGCTTTTGAAAGAATCACTACCCAGGCCCAGAAGGTAATTAGTATTAAAATGTTGGTCGGTGACGGAACGGTCTAGTGAGCATAGTCTCACAGTTTTCAATACAAATAATATTTTTTTGTCTGACACGTTCCCATTACAATCATGGTGTGATACGGTGTAGTGGGAGACCTTTGGTTTAGAAACAGGGTCTCGTTTCACCCTTTAAGCACAGAACCCTCAAAACGATACAGCCACGTCATGCCATTATAATAATATACGCCACCCACGGCAAAGAAACCTTATCCTACCTAAACACCTATTACCTACTTCTAACAGAAACTCTCTAATCTTTTGTCTCGGTAACCGATCCCTAACTTTGGCTTGACCTTTGAAAGGTATTAGGTTACTTATTAAAGTTACCCTATACCCCTTCAATAAAGGGGCTAGAGTGCAGTAGGTATTCAAAGTACCTTTGTGATATTTTAGTTCAGTTTAGTTTATTTATTCATCAATGTAATGTTTTGGGAGTTGTTGGTGAGTCTGTGGCTCTGCCTACCCCGCTCTGGGAATGAAGGCGTGAGTTTATGTTATGTTAATGTTACAATATAAATTGCATTAGTTATTAATATTATTGATAGAGGCTTTTTATAAACGACAATATCGAATGCTAATGCATTAAAGATGTGTTTTTCGATGACGAAAAAAGGCAAAAGAGATGACTTTGACTACTATAAATATGAAACTGTATTTGTTTGTGGGTTTTGTCGGACGGACGGAAGACGGACATAGAATACTTTTTTATTTTTTAATCTCCCAAAGGAATTATGTAAATACCAGTTCTACCTATACTTAACTCGCAAGTATGGGCAGATTTTAAATAAAAGTCACATTTCAGTCTAAACTTACTGCAAATTTAGTACAAAATCAATGTCACAGCGGCTTTCAAAATAGAAACCACTAACATAACAGGAAATTATGGAGGCACTTTGCCACTGTTCGTATTTTCGCCGTGTAATGTAAATCAGGTTCAGTCGGATATACTCATATATCCAGTATTACTCGGCTAAATAATGAAGGGTAGCAAGTGGCTTTAACATTCCCGTGTTGCGACTCTACGTACAATAAACTTCAAGACGAGTCTCAAGTTGGAGGCTTGACTCAGAACTCGGTTGGTGACAGCTGGCGGGAGACAGATAGGTACTGAGAGTGTCTTGAAGGTTGAAGGTTATAGTTCAAGTGGCGGAGCAGTAAATTGATTTTACTGGAGGATAAGGACTGAAGAAAAATAGGTTTTTTTTTTTGTATTAGCGACTATGTGTGCCAATTCAAGACAAAATATTGGTCAGTTTTCCAGTTTGTTTCCCATTCTTGACTAAGAAAGAACAAGACATAGTTATGTAGTAATGATGAAGCATAAGGCAGGTGTAATATCTAATATCGTTTGCTATTTATTTAATTTTGTAAACTATTGCGATAGTGGAAGAGTCTGACTTACTCTTGACTATGTTTTTGTGTAAACTTGTTATTATGTTAACGTAGACGTATGTGAACTAATCATCGATGTTATCCTATCGAAAGACGCCATCATCTACGTAAAAATGCCTTAGTTCTACTGAAAATTAGATACCTACAATTTTAAATGCGAGTCTTTCGTTCGCGAGTATACTTTACCTAAGTAGTTATTCTTCAAGTATAACTTCAGCTTGGTTCGAGTAGGTAAATAATTGGTATGAAATACTGTAAGTAATCCTCAAGATCTCTGGAAGCTCCAAGTTTGCAGCCCACTTGGAAATATGGAGTCTAAAATGTTTGTTGGGCACTCGACAGTTATTACGGACCTAAGTTACCAAAGTTAGCAAAGTTACCAACTAAATTACCTACGTTGTATCCCTTTCTAACATATAAACTTCGTCCTAGTGCAAATGAGACGAAAACACGCTTAGGCAAAATCTAGGAATAGGACAGTTTGTGTGAAATCGTCCCTTGATATTATTTATTTATTTATTTATTTGATTATTGGCTTTTACTGTTACGTGCTCAACTTTTAGGGATTTTATAAATTAATAGTTTGTGTACGTTAATAAATTTAATGGAAATTTTCCCGAGTGTTTTTTGCTTTTTAAACTTGAATTGAATTAACTTTTTTATTTAAAATGGTTTTTGAATGTGATTTTCAAAGCGATTCGATTTCGGAAGAAAGTATATCATCAACTTAATTTCTTTGCAAAATAACAGTCCCAAACTACTGATAGCCTTTTTCAGAGGTGTTATTCTTCGAAAAAACAGCTTTGTATCGAACGGTCGAAGTCATACGAGCTCGCTCACTAGACGGTTAAAGCGGGCAAACTGAATTTTTTTACGGGGCAATTTCAACTGGCCGGTTTATACTTGGTGCGTCGAGTTCAGGAACGAGATGTAAGGGAATCACTAGCAGAGCTGTAACGTTTCATGTTTCACATGACTTCAATCCGCAAGAACAGCTGATTATCCACGGAACGGGGGCGTGACCGGTGTAAGCCCCGCCCCTGTCAGTATTCAATGAAACTGACGCAGTAGGACGGCAATAGTTTACGTCATCTGGGGTGAACGTTTTCTAACCCCCTACGCAAAAAGACGGGTGTTAGAACTTTAACGTGTGTATCTTGTATCTATGTGTCTGTATGTCTGTCTATGGTCGTAGCTCCAAAACGAATTAACGAATTGGGACGTGTTTTTTAGGGTTCCGTACCTCAAAAGGAAAAAACGGAACCCTTATAGGATCACTTTGTTGTCCGTCTGTCTGTGTGTCATGACCCTTTATCTCGGAAACGCGTGGAGGTATCAAGTTGAAATTAAACAATATACTCCAGTCTACAGTCCCTTGTAGCTGTAGAAAAATCCGGTTTTTTTTTCAAAGAAAGCTAGCTTTATCAAGATTGTTCTTAGCTAAGTTTCTGCGTTCTAAAATCGGTTGAGCTCTTTAAGAAATATTAGCTCTGAAAGTTGGGGTCCCTAATACATCGGGGCTTAATATTGTATTTATCTTATTTCTTTTAGTTAATGATTTACTTAATTATGTATATTATACTCGTATACATTGAAGCTAGACACGGATCTCTCCGAGTAGTACTCTCAAGTCATCACCAAATATAAGTTTATTTGAGTTTTTATACAGGGTGACTTTAAATTGGTAAAACAAAACACTTGAACATTATCTCAGTTGTTCAAATAAGCCTTCATTATCTTATAATATTAATAATTGAAATCCTAAAATGTACTTACCCTACATAACTGTCATACCCGTCATTCGATGTTTTTAATCTGATTTAAATATAGCGGTAAAAAACATGGGAAAATTAATTTTTTTTTTGCAGAATTAGACTAAGTAGATCGGTTTAGTTTAAGGATGGTGAGTGTGAATCATTGATTTTGTACTCCCACGGTTGATACCCCTAAATTATTCAAGGTTTATGACGCACCTCGTAAACTCTGCAATTTTTCGATTCCCTCACGGCCAAGGTAAAGTTGTACTTAAATCCCACTTACCTCTCCCAGTTTACATCAATCTTCATCAGGGAAGGTTATCGGGCGCTTACCTGAAAAAAGGGTAAATGTTTTTTGTAGAAAAACTTTTTTTATAGCCGTAACAGGCAAACGAGCTGACGGATCACTTGTCTTGATAGAAAGCAGTTGCCCATAAACAGTAGCAATGCCAATAAAGTAGGTAACCAATCATGTAGAGTCAGCATCAAATGTATGTATGAACTTTTGTACCTTGTCGTTTTACAGTCCCGCAAGCAATGTCAAACAAGATTGTCAAATGTGTTAATGCGATGAGGTACAAAAGTGATCAGCTACTTTTGACACAACTGAGGCCATAACCAAGATACATTACTAGCGTTTCTATTCGTTTCGTTTTGAAACAGCGTCACGTTATCTACCAGTGACGCGATTGGTTTAAAAACGAAACGAATAGCTTGCTTTACCCGTGAGTTTACTTGCATGGATATTTTGAGAATGCCCCAAAAAGTAGCTTGATTCTATTCTAAGCCTCGAGCTTTTTTCTTCATAAATACCTACTAGAAACATCATAACATTAAGTACTATTATTTATTTATACCTTTACCTCAAGTGTATTGCGTGTGAACCTATTTTTACTTAAAACGCAAAAAGACATTGCGATCTTAAGTTCGCGATCTCAAGTGTTGCTTGTTATCTTGAGCGCGTACAATAATGAGGAGCTTGAGTGCGGGAACGTGTCAAAAATAAAGAATAACAGGTATAAAACACAGCTATTATGTAGAGAAATCTTTTTTTTGTTACATTTTGTTATAAAATAAATGTGTAACATACAAAATAAATAATGATTTTGCATTTAAATGTAAACCAATTAAGGCAAGGGCACTTTTTTTATCTAACTACGCAAAAAGGAGCATAATGTTTTTCGGGTGTATGTATCCATGTTCCTTTGTGATGTTCTGTAAGCTAAACGATTTGATGGATTTTAAAGGGCACGGTATATCTAGTTGTTGGATTGGATTCACTAAGAAGAGACAAAGGCTATATTTGACTGTTTTAGTTACTGAGTCTCTATTATAATAATAATAATAATAATAATAATAATAAATATATCTTTATCTTTATCTAATAATAATTTATTTATTCAGACAACTAGATCCACATTTTGTTAGTATTTTTCTTATGAATAAGTTAGTATATAAATTTAGCCAGCGACAATGTGTTCTTAATTAAGTGTTGCATCATTGAGCACTCATTCCTAACGGCTATCGTCCTCGGGAGACTGTTCGGGCTGCCACGTATTCTGGTCAATAGCGAAGCCATCTTTTTTCGTAACACAGCAGTAAAGCTCTGCTGTCCACTCGGGCTTCGGCAAACATGGCGGAGGCCCTGCAGAAACGCGGCAGCCCCAACAGTGCCCTGAAGGCGTTGTTGTATTGGACTCGCAGAGAGCCAAGCAAAATAGGTAAAACCACATTGCCTTAAACATGTTATCGCATTGTCAACGTTACGACAGCTCTTATTTACTTGACAGTAATGGCGGTCGAGTTTAAAATAATACGACATACCAAGACTTGACAGAAGCACGTGGAGCTTACTCTATGTGCTTCTGCTTAAGGTCTGATTTTTATTCCCACGGAAAAAATGTAAACAAAGTTACGTCACTGTCAAAGTGACATTTCAGGGGATCTCAAAGTACGGGCCAGCAAGAAAAATAATATTAGATATTATCATGTTGTTGGAACAGTGATTTTAAAAATAAATTTGAGAAATAATTAAAATTAAAATCGCACAAATCTGTGAAATGAAACAGCAATAAAAAAAATACATTTATTAACAGACCATCCACCTACCGCATGTCCATCCTACCACACAACAATAACAAAAACACAACGGAAAACTTAACAACGAACAACGTAATAACAATAAAAACATAACAACAATGAAAATTTAACAGAACAATTTAACAAGAGTAACTGGAAAGCTAATACGCCGGGAGCACTAACTGTGAAGCGAGTGAAGTGACGTGAATCAAGCCAAGCGGCCCTCGACTTTTTAAGACGGGTGTATCGAATCAGTGATACCAGTGCAATAAATAAATTATGCATACGAAAACAGTATTCTCGTTTTAAATTAATATAACAAAGAGTATATTTCAAAATAAAGTTTCCCATCAACAAATTAAATTCTTTCATCTTGATTACAATATATAGTTTTTTTATAGTAAGTCGATTTCTTATAAAAGTGGGAAGTATAAATATTTTGAATGCTGGAAATGTTTTTCGTTAGCGGCAACACCTTTGTTTACATTTTTTCCGTGGGATTAAAAATCAGACCTTAGTCTCTTGCTTACTTTTTCGTCGTATTCTTCCTTAGACAAATTCTTGTTTCGTCGCTTTCCGTTTTCGACAAATTCTTGTTTGGACACAGTAGAACTAGCAAGTTATAATGCCTATGACTTTCCTTGCGTAATAAAATACAAGATTTATTAGTGAAAAAAATATGATTTCGATGAAATGAAATAAAATAAAACAGAAAACAGCATGGAATTTATTTCTAGGAAACAAAAATCGATCATAAGTTGACACAGCCTGTTAGTTAAACCTTATTAGTGACAAACTGACTTTACTATATATATGCAATCAATTTTATCGAAAACGGAAAGCGACGAAACAAAAATGTGTCAAAACGAGAATAACGTAATGGCACCAGTGTTCGATACTTTAAGCTGACATGCACCAATGATCGACACTTAACTCTTAATTCAATGATCATACGGTCATAAATTGAGTGATACAAAACAAATGAATGAAATGAATAACCCTTATCTTCTGTAAAATAGGAATCAGTGTCGATCATTGGTCCTTGTCGATTACTGGTCCCATTACGTTACGACAAATCAGGAATACGACGAAAAAGGAAGCATCCCTTAACCGAACAGTTCTCCTCGCGTGAGATATCCATGCACTTATTAATTTAATAAATTCATAATGATTGTCTAAAACTCGTTATCGGCGTTATACACCTTGTTAAAACAAGGAGAGAAAGCCATTAATTAAGAAAAAAAACATGCCAAATGCCAAATGTTTTACCCAGTGGAATAGACGCCCTGGCTGCACTACATAACAATCACGTACGCGACTTTAAGAACAAAAGGACCCATAAACTAGCACGCTGTAAGTGACATGCAATTTGCAGCCGCTTGAGTCTAGTTTCAAACTTATACTCAAGTTCTCATCTAAAGGTGAGTGGTGACTCATGAATATTTAGTACTGTTTGAGTCTTGACTCCAATAGCTGTCTTTATATCTGTGTTGAACATAAAGTTAGGGGCGGTGTTAATGACTTTTCAAAGGTCATAGCGTAAGTAATATAACTTTATATATCTTTAGTCAAAATTACTGTTCAAAGAAAGACTTTTGTTTATAATGCTATAGTATCACCGAAATTACGTGTCAGAGTTAATTAAGTATAAGAAGGATAAGATATAATGAAATTTAAACGTAGAGGAAACCATCACAGAATTATTATTATACTGTAGTTTCTGCATTGTATTATTAGAATAATGTTAGCTATTTTTAGGAGGTCTTAAGTCGCAAAAATTAAAAATCGCTTTAATACTGCGCACGTAGGTAAATATTTTCCATGATAAAGAACTATATTATACTTAGTAATAATATTGATTTATAACTAGCAGAGAGGCATTTCACCATAAGCTTCAAGATCAGCAATTTATTTGCAGTCTTAATATCGCTGTTTTGAGATTGTAATCTTGAGATTGCAACTTTCTATGAGTCTCAGATACCCACTTACCGTCAGGTGGCCTGCGTGGTCATTGAATGGCCTTTAAAAAAGTTGGTAGGTGTAAGAAAATGAGGCTACCATTCCTTTCTTACCCTTAATATAACTATCTAGTCTCAAGAACTTCATCTCACTCACGCCAACAAGACTCCAAGATAGTTGGAGACAACTTTTATCTTCTATGTCCCCTTTATGTAACCCCCCCACTGTTACGTAGCGTACGTATGTAGCGTCCCCCTCTAGTACCAACCTAAATATATTGTAGTTGTAATGAACTCTTCAGTCTCAGCTGAAAGGAATTAGATGTCTTTTGTTCTTGTCAAAAGACATTTGTAAAGATGACAGAAGCAAACTTTGGAATTTGAAATATAAGTAAGAACTAGAGGACGCCGGCTACTCCCACTATATTTACCCCTTAGGGAATGAATTTCTAAAAAAATCCTTATAAGGGCCTTGTCACACTTGCGAAGGCGAGCGCGCACCGATTTCGCCGCTAGCGCGTCACGATTTCGGGAAAATCCTAACTCTAGACGCGGTGAACTCGCTGCGCGCTTGCGGCGAAATCGCTGCGCGCTGACCTCGCTTCCAACTCGCCCGCAAATCGCAAGTGTGATAAGGCCCTTAATGGACCCCTAGGATATCCACGTCGGTTTCGGTTGTGCGTTGATCGATGACCCAGTCAGTTTCTTGTTTTATACGAGTACTGACTAGCGACCCGCCCTCGCTTCGCGTTTATATGAGTTTTCTGTATCATCCGTACATAATCCAGAATTGTTTATACATAAAAATCTTCCTCTTGGATCACCCTATCTATTGATGAAAACCGCATTACAATCCGTTGCGTAATTTGAAAGATCTAAGCATACAAACAGAGGTACAAACGGCGGGAAGCTACTTTGTTTTATACAATGAAAAGATTAACTACCCCGCAATGATAATAATCAAGTACCAAAGTTCATTCTAAAAGTGTTTTTATCGACTTTTTAACTTACTACAGTCTACAACGTTTCAGAGTCATTTCTTTGATTAAAAGTAGAAAGAAGTCAATTTCGAGTAAAAAGAACTCTTAAAGCAACAAAGCCAACAAAGGACTGAATATTGCGTCAAGACGTCCACTTAGATCACTTCCCATTTTGGAGCCAATTTAAAATAGAAATCGGAAATCTTGGCATGGAACGACTTAAGACTGGATTTGAGAACGCCTCAAAGGAAAGTTAGCAAATCTAATGATATGGAAATTTGGAGCGTCCTCCGCGAAATTTTCGGTTTAATTTCGAGGCTTATAAGATAAAATATGATAAACGATTGCGGGCAAACAGGGTACGAAAACATTTTTATAAGGCAAGGTTATAAGATTTATGAGATTCGTCGGACTTAAAACTGGGGCATTGTAAGGTACTAATTTTATAAGTATTAGTAAATGTATTTTACTTTATTTGGAACTTAATAATCTTTACACAGTATAAAACAAAGGCGCTTCCCGCCGTCTCTGTCCCTCTGTATGTAGGTACGATTAAATCTTTTAAACTACGCAACGAATTTTAATGCGGTTTTGATAAATACCTAGATATAGGTAATGCTTCAAGACGAAGGTTTTTATGTATAATAAATTTTGGTTTATGTACGGTCGTTACAGAAAACGTACATAAACCGAAACGTAGCGAGGGCGGGTCGCTAAAAACATCTTTCACGAGAAACAGCTTGTTTTAAGTAGTCGATAAATAGACTGATAGACTGATAAAATAGTAAAGTACTTAGTTCAAGAAGTTTCTTTCGGCGTTTCTCAGGTGATCTGGGACCCAATTCTCGTGACTTCGAGATGATTTTTCATGCGAGATGAACTGTCAACTGCATACATTTTTTTGACATAACTCGCATGAAAAATCATCTCGAAGTCACGAGAATTAGGTCCCTGCTCTTGGGAAGTGCTGGTTGATTTTCGACACGTAAAAGTGCTAGCGGCCTAGTTACTGAATGAACATCAAAATATTTATCTTTTCTTAGTGAAATTTTCAAGAAGATTTTATTATTTCAATGATAATATCTGGTAGTAGACTTTGCGAAAGTAAGAGAGCTTATATTACGTATCTACCAAAGCAAATGAACGCATGCATGACAACCATTACAGAATAAAATATAGAAAAGATTAAAGAGATTAATAACCACGCGGCTGAAAACGTTAACGTCCGCAAACCGTTACGGTAAATAACGTTAACGTCACGCAAAGTTAATGAGTTTAACGCGATTAATCATTGTATCCCGGACTAATTAAATTAGCCGGTAACTAATTGGCATCGGTTTTATCTTGCACACCTTGTTAGCCTGAACCAGGAACACTGCATTATTACAAAGTCATAATTAATGGCTCATAATTAATAAAAGCGATTGACAATAATACTAACCCGGAACTAAAATACTAACTCAGCGCCGGCTGATCGCCTAGGGGACAGTTGTTGAGTTATTAATTTATTTTGGTTAGTTTTTGATGTTCGATACTCATACTCAATTTTAACTAGCCTAACCTAAGTACAGTAATAACAATCTTAATTGATATAAGATAGGATAGTTTCTGATATTTTAGGAAATACGAAATCTAAGACTAATCACTAGTATTATCAGGTAGAAACAGTCGGATTGGGTGTTTTACGATGTTTCCGCCAGATCTGGAACCAGAAGTCATGGTTGTTACTTAACTTTTCTTTATTTTCATGGCATTGAAGTAAAAAAAGAAAGAATTATTTAACACATACATAACCAACCCGCTATCTATTACGTTTCAAAAGATACAGCTCTTTAAAAACCTTTTAAAGTTAGGGCGGACGGACGGACAGCGCACTTCGTGTACGGAACTCTAAAAACTCATGCCCTGACCCAAAACGTTATTTTTCGCAACGTTTCTTTCCGTCTGTCAAGTTGAATTTAACGTTTTTACCGCCGACTCGACCCAGCCCTCATTACGGACGTGGAAATACCTCAAACGACTCGAGAGGAATGCTCGGCTCGTACGGCGTTAAAGTTTTCCCTGACGTTTTTAACGGTTTGAATTTCGAATTTTATGCTAATTGGCGGACAAAGGAAACCGCTCGGGTTTTAAACTTTGCGGTAAAAGATGTAGTTTATATGCTGGAATGATGCACGTAGGAATGAATAAATGTCGAGATAAAAAATTAAGTTATATTTAGAATGGGCCTGATAAGTAAATATAAATATTTACCTACTAAGTTAATTTTGGTTATAAGTAGAAACCACATTTTATAACCGCATTTGTGACACTGCCTACGAAGCTCGCGGTCCTGGGTTCAAATCCCGGAAAAGGCAGATATTTGTGTGATGAGCGCGAATATTTGTTCCTGAGTCTTGGATATTTTCTATGTATTTAAGTATATAATTCTCTATATAAGAATGTATATCGTTGTCTGGGTCCCATCCCACAAGCCTAGTAGAGCTTAGTTTGGGACTAGGTCAATTGGTGTGACATTGTCCCCTGATATTTATTTATTTATAACAGCGCTTTCGGAGACAATTGAGTCGAGTGCCTATAGTCGTTTTTTTTGTTTTAAACAAATTTTGATTCTGTTAAGTGGTGAGGTTCGTCTCAGTATTTAAGATTAAGAATTATGAAACATTCTAGTCAGCTTAAAATATTAATAGATTTTGACGGCAGTCATCATCCTTTCCGTGAGTAAATTTACATGTTTGCCAAAATTTGCCTAATGTAACCAGAGGCTCGTTTCACGAAGCTACAAGTTACAAATTACAAGCGGAAGTCCCTTTCTAACCCCTTTTGCTAGAAAGAGAGTTCCGCTTGTAATTTGTAACTTGTAGCTTCGTGAAACGGGCCACAGTAGTTATCCTTCTTCTGTCTTATTTGACCAAAGTAGGTAACTGTCTATCTACCTAACCTAACCCTAGGTTTTTCATTTTTTCCTTAAATGTGTCATCTAGGTACCGTAAAACAGAAGACCATATAAACAGAAGAGACATTTAACGCAAGTTAAATTATAAACAGAAGAGACATTTAACGCAAGGTAAATTATTACAAAACGATACAAATTACGTTTTACAACACTTGTAACCACTTTCATTCAATAAAAGTCACACCTTAAACACAGAGCAATACAAAATCGTGTTCCTTTATCAGTACCTAAATTGTGAACTCCATAAGGAGTCAGTTTTCGTTAAATAATCCTGACATTGGCACTGAATGTATCTAATAAGAACCGACGGCGCGATCAGAGAAAGTCACAACTCTGACTGAACCAGTATTTTATCTAGAACTTTGTAGCCACACGTTAAGGTTGTATTTCGAACGGTAGTTCTCAGACTTATTACTTTCTCGTTTTACGTGCGCAATGTTCCAATAAACGTAATGAGTATAATTAATATTAATTGGCTGTCTCGAAATTGCGAACGAAGGTTGGAGACAAAGGCGTTATAATTAAGGGTGTTGGGAATAATATTGTGGGAAGCTGGAGAACGAAGCCGTTCGTGTTTTCATAATCTGTAGACTTTTCGCCGTGAAAGACAGTTGCAGGATTTATTCACTAGATGGCGTGAAACGCTAAAATGTTTCAACTTTGGTTTTAGTTTTGGGATTTGGAAACAATTTCGCGTTTTTAAAGTACCATGTTTATGGTTATGTAAAAAAAACTGTAAGTACTTATAAATAGACCGTGGCGGCACGCCTAGATGACCCCTTCCAGGGCCCGTATTATGGTCGCCTTTATCGCGCTAGATAAAGCATCCGTCACTCTCGCACTTGCCTACTGGTCAGAAAGTGACAGATGTTTTATCGAAGCTTATCCACATCAATAAACACGACCATAATAGGCCTCCTGGTCCATTGGGACAACTTGCACTGGGCGTGTGACGTGTCATCTTGCTAAAGTTAACATCAAAAACCGTTTAAGGACCTATAAATTGAAAAAAAGCGGCCAAGTGCGAGTCGGACTCGCCCATGAAGGGTTCCGTGAAAGGTAAATTGCGGTTTACGATTTATGACGTATTAAAAAAAAACTACTTACTAGATCTCGTTCAAACCAATTTTCGGTGGAAGTTTGCATGGTAATGTACATCATATATTATTTTTACATTTATCATTCCCTTATTTTAGAAGTTACGGGGGGGGGACACACATTTTTCCACTTTGGAAGCGTCTCTCGCGCAAACTATTCAGTTAAGAAAAAAAATATATTAGAAAACTCAATATCATTTTTGAAGACCTATCCATAGATACCACACACGTATGGGTTTGATGAAAAAAAAAAATTGAGCTTCAGTTCTAAGTATGGGGAACCCCAAAAAATTTTTGTTTTTTTTTTGTATTTTTGTATGAAAATCTTAATGCGGTTCACCGAATACATCTACTGACAAAGTTTCCATAGTATAGCTCTTATAGTTACGGAAAAAAGTGGCTGTGACTTACGGACGGACAGACGGACGGACGGACGGACAGACATGACGAATCTAAAAGGGTTCCGTTTTTTGCCATTTGGCTACGGAACCCTAAAAATAGGTCAAGGCTGGTTCCTTTAGTTTATGACTAAAACTATTATTTTTTAGCATTATTTGAGCTACGATTTGGTAAGTTTCGTGGCACACGGGTAGCGTTAGCACGCTATTACGACGGCGGACTTTATTTACGCCGAACACGGCGGTACACACGCTATGTTTATAGTTTAATACCCAAGGCATAGGATGAAGCGTTTTAAATCTTTTTAAGCTCAAATATTTTTTTTCGTCTACAAGTTACGAGTGTATGAATATAACTAAAGGCAAGGGGTCTATTTTGTTTGATGTTATCGATGCTATCGTATTGTTTTACGGCCGCCATTACTGTCAAATAAATAAGAGCTATCGTGGCGTTGACAATTACGATAACGAGTTAAATGCAATATGGTTTTAACAAATGGAACAGAGGCCCGTTCTGTCGCAAAATTCTATGAGTGTTATAAATGGATTAAGTACACATTTCAGTGTGATGTTTTATTAATGACAAATATTCAATATTGTTGGTTTTTATAATTTATTTTCTCTTTATAATGTATTGCTGTTTACTTTTTCGGGTACTTTGTTAAAAAAGTGCCTTGTACATGAATATTCATATTATCTAACCTTGTAAACTTTGTGCGTGATTAAAATATATTCATCAAAACTTGCTATGTTGTTTCTCATTTTCTCAGTAAAATAAATAAAATATATTAAATTACTGACTGAAAATTATTTTAGCAGTGTGACTTTTTAACCCTACTTAGTAGTTTTACTTATTTCAGTTAAAAAGAAACACATTGTTATTGTTAAAACGGGACTTTATCGCGTTAAAAGAAACAATTTCCATTACAGAGTCTCGATACTGTGTTCATTACTTTGTCGTTAGGGAACTTCGGTGCAGCTGCATTTAAAATTAAGTTTTAATGGCTTGTGCATTAAAAGTTACATTCATTATGGTCTACATTAAGTTCGTGACTTAATTCTGCCCGTTTTTTCGTGTTTGCTTTGTGTTTAATTTTAGCAATATACGGATACCATTTTGCAGCAAAGGGTTTATTTAAGTATTCTTTGGTCATTTGTCTTTGAACAGATAATAATGTTTTTAGGGTTGATAATAGAAAGGCTATTTGACCGGTAAATTTCGTTGATTCGGTTAAGAACTGCTCATTTTTGCATGGATGTATGATAAATATTTATATATATTTTTTGTCCTGTTGCATTGATAGTTCCAACTGCTTATACTTATAGCTGACTATCCTAAAGCAAGTTTCATTTACGCTTTTTAGCATTTTCTTTTCTTATAAAAATGTACAACAAAACTTGGTGCAATGATTTGCCAAACTTTGTAACAGTTTGTTGGCAGAAAAAATAACCACCTGAAACTTAACAACTATTTAAACTTGGCCGTGACGTCAGTCACGCGTCCAGGTTAGCTTTATTTTTTAATAATATGTCATCGCACCAAATGTAGGTAGACATGCACTGTACACGCAACTCGTCGAGTTTCATGATTCTATCCTTAAATAAAAATATATAATCAATGATCTCCTTAACCTTTTATTGCAATTTCTTATGGAATAATTAATAGCAAAACACTGGCTCTATACGAGTAAGATTTTCTAGTGTTTCGTACTAATAAAAAATTGACATGCAGTATTTTTACAAAAAAATATGATTGTTACTTCTATTTTAATATCATATTAAAATGACCGACTAAAATACTAGGCATTATTTTAAAATATGGTAGATTTTATTCGCTAGTTAATGTTTAACCAACCATTCAGCTGAAAATTTTGCAGCACTGAGAGCAGCTTTGTGCAGCGAGTAAGCGAGCGAGGGCACATAAAAAATGCAGATATTTTAACTGCCCCGGTTGTTCATGCAATGCTTTTAGCCGAACGATAAATGGCTCTGCATTAAAGGCTGTT
The DNA here is from genome assembly GCA_948252455.1 of Acleris cristana. NCBI lineage: Eukaryota > Metazoa > Arthropoda > Insecta > Lepidoptera > Tortricidae > Acleris > Acleris cristana. Next base: position 14,407,771 of record OX411788.1, on the reverse strand, counting down.
GGGACTCCGCAAATCATTTAAAAGCCTATTTTTCAAATAAATATGGATTTACGTTTCAATTAAAAACTATGATTACATCTAATTAAATATACTATATTCGTACTTATTTAAGACTAGCTTTTGCGATTGCTTTTGTATTTTGTCATCCCACGGGAAACGTTCATTTTCCGGGATAAAAAGTAGCCTATGTTACTGAGGGATAATGTAGGTACCTATAGCATTGTAAAGGTAAAAGATTTTTAAAATCAGTCCAGTAGTTTCTGAGTTCATTCGTTACAAACATACAAAAAATCAAATCTTTCCTCACCACTCGATGTTCACACCGAATGCTCATTAGCTCGATACACGCGATGCTCTCAGTTCGTACGCTCCTTAACGTTAATTCAGTGAAATAAAATAAAACGTGTGTATTTAATTACCTAGAGTTTTTTAATACAGATGACCTGAGGAGGTTACGTAATTATTTAAAACCTGTTTTAATGCTTTCACTTTAACTTTAATTTGCTTTTTTAATAAAATATTGTTTGTAAAGTCGAGTATAAGGTACAGTGATGTAAGTATATATCTTTACTAGAGGACACCCGCGACTTTGTACATACGGTAGAATAAAATCTCCGCTACTCCCTCTATTTAACCCCTTAGGAGATGAATGTTGAAAAATCCTTTCTTAGTGCACCCCTAGACCTCATAAGGAACCTACGTGCCAAATTTGGAATCTCTAGACCCAGCGGTTTGGGCTGTGCGTTGATATGTCAATCAATTTATATATTTAGGGCCTGTTTCACAATCGACAAGTAAATTTATGTGCCAGTTAAAGTTAGCTCTCTCCTTGTCTATGGTCAAGTGTAAGAAAAGGAAAGGGCTAAATTTATGAGTCAGATATGCTTTACTTGACGATTGTGAAACAGGCGCTTAGATTTTTAATTGCACCAAAAATGTTACTAAAATCGCTCGCTCTTATGAGCTACTCGCTTGCACTTAAAACTTGCACCGCTTCCAATGTAGGTAACAAAACTTTACGACTTTCGTATCGACAGATTTTTACGATCACCACAAATTGAGTTTTATTGCCTCGGGATACGGTGCTATTTTGTAAAGTGGGTACAAGGCCTAGGTATTGAACATTTTGCCAGCATTCGCAGTAAGTACCTCAAAAAGATTTCTGTTTTATTTGTATTTTATTGAAACCTTTGTAATAACAAGAAATACCCTTTTTATTTCAGGGACGTGACATGTACCTTACCTACTTAAGCGTTTTGTGACCAAAAAAGTTAAAAATTGGCAGCTGTATGACGCACCCATATCTAATTGTGTAGATGGGCCCTTTCGGATACACTTCGACCCTTTAGGATCTTTTGTGCAATTCTTACACACTCAGCTGTTCGAATGTGCAGGTTTCCTCACTATGTTTTTTCTCCGTAAAAGCATTGGGTAATGTACAGTCAATCGGATAAATAAGTGATCATTTCTGTACCTTGTCGCTTTCAATCGTTTCACAATTTTGTATAACATTTCAAACACGACGTTAAAGTGACAAGGTACATAAATGATCACTTATTTATGCTGTTAACGTACTTAGGTAGTTAACCGCGCGGGTTCAAACTTGGTACCTTACGATGACGCGATGACACACTAAGCCACTAGGCCACTTGACTGACGCCCCTATACCGCACCGCTGCGACATAGTATACGACATAGTATACAGTCGGATTTCCAAGAAGCTGTACTTTAGTACCTTGTCATATTAACGCCTTTGAAATACTAGTACTGTTCATATTTTTTAAATCTGTTTCACAGCACAGCTTTATTAAAAAGCCTTTTTAAATTAATTCCTAAAAACAATCCTCATTCTTTTACAAATTAAACCTTTCTCTTGTTTAACCTTTCACATCGTTTATAAAACGGTTTAAATAAATCCCGAATTTTATAAAAGGCATTCCCTATTGTCCGTCCCGCCTACCCTATTGTGCCTGGCTTAACGGAGTCCCATTCAAAATGAAGTCTTATGAAACGGTTTATAAGTTCATTTTAGTTTGCTCGTATTTGCATAGCTGCCAGCCGTCGATTTGTGTTTGTTTGCCGTTTATAAAAGGATAGGCGCTTATTTTAAATTTAATCACTGTATCACTAAATTATGTTCATGTGTGTTTTGGACTTTATTTCAATGGAGTAAGGTGAAATAATTTAAACATACATTTGATGTCGACTGTATATATTATAAAACAAAGTCGCCCGCCGCCTCTGTCTGTATGTATGCTCGCGGTAATCTCAAAAACGGAAGCGGTTTTCACCATCAGAAAAAATATCACTGAAAGTTTTTAATGTATAATAAATTCTGGTTTATGTACAGGTATAACAGAAAAATCACATAATCGGAAGCGAAGCGGGGCATGTCGCTAGTTTTAACTAGAAGACGCCCGCAAATTCGTATGAGTAAATTAGTTTCCCACTACTTCCCCTATTTCTTGTCGCTTAAGGTGAATTTTGGAAAATCCTAGTACTTTCGGCCTTATACGACGAGCTGTATGCTTGTCGCTCTAACCCCTTTGACAGATTATTGCTATAGTTCAAACATAACGTTAAAATGACAAAGTACTAAAGTTTGCTAATTAGACTGACACTCTAACAGAGGTAGGTACCTAATAAATATCCTTCCAAATATTTCAAGACTTTAGGTGCGTTGTCTGTCAGTCAGTCACGGTTTTTTTTAATATGTAGGTTTTTAATAAGTTAAGTCAAACTTGGGAAATCGGTCTTGGAAAGATCTTGAAAGTTATAAGGCCAACACAACAATAATTGCAGTCCTTGTGAACTTAAACTTACATTTTTTTGTACAATCACACATAAAAAAATTAAATATGGGAGCATACAGGGTGTTCAAAGTTATCTGAACTCGATTTTCTTTGAAATGTATTAGAGGGTGTTTAAAAAAGATAAAAGATGTTTATTCAGTAGGTAAGTTAAAAATCTACCAGCGCTTCCCAAGAGCAGACCACTGCTCAAAAGAAGCTCGGCAAAAAACTCAACAGTTAAATATTACTAGTCTTTAAACATACTTGTATCTTATGGTATAATAAATGTCTTTCTTTCTTCTTTCTTTCTATTACAATGATTTGACAGCAACTATACCTACTTACACGCCCAGTTTAAAGCCAACCCGATCTAACGCTATTCACCAATAACATTAATTACTATTGAAATACAGTTTCTGGTCCACCGGCGTCAAACGTGACCAATAACCGGATTAATTAATTTGGTTATCCACATTTCGCGTCAATCATGGTTAAATTAATTGGTACATACTGCATCTATTCTGGTTCATGCTTTAACGCGTGTCGAGATAGAACTACCGATAAAAGGGTAATCCTTCAAGGCGGAAGCTTTAGCCTAGAAAAAGAGGTTGAAAAAAACTGGCCGTTCATTGAAGTAAAATTGGTATCACGATCCATGTTTCTCATAAAAGTGCTGCTAGATTTAATAGTTGCCACTTGAGATCCACTCTTCTTGATTTTGACGATATATATTTACTATCCCCCTAACTAATAAACGTTAAGTAACGGTGGTATAGCTATACAATGTTTTGTCCTTATCTGTCATTTGGATTTGACACAAAAGGACAAAACATTTTATAGCTATACCACCATTACTCAACGTTTATTAGTAAGGGGGTATAGATAGAAGGACTATGTAGATATTGTAGATAGGTACACTTGTGCAAAAAATGATCTATTTATGATTTAATATGTACTTCTTACCAGCCCATTTAGATTGTTCAGCTCACCCTATATCTATTATTTAGACATTATAATTCGCAATGATGTATTTCGTAAAAAGCCATTATAAAATATTATCATTTCGTACAGTTCTTTTTATAACCATAAAAGGAAAACAAGCAGATGAGCAGTGACCGTCGCAATAAACATCAGGTATGCCAGGGGCCCGTATTTATGTGGTCACCTTTATCGCGGTGGATAGAGCATCCGTCTTGCACTTACATACTGGTCAGAAAGTGACAGATGATTTTGTCCACGTTTATACACATCGATAAACACGACCATAATTTTATTGGCTCGCAGGGGCACAGCCAAGTTGCTGCCTTTTAGTGAATACTCTTTTACCCAGTTTTTGTCGCGTAATGTGTGTGCATGTGCTCAGCACAAGTTGCCCGCGACTTGTTTATCGCTCGGATCTCCCTTTCTATCTAGTCAGTAACGATAGAGACGCACTGAGCGACAAGCGAGAAAATACATCTTGTAATACCCGTGCAGTACATATTTACATGCCCGTATTTGCGAAAGGAGGGCTAACACAGTCGGATTTACGACCACTTCAAACTACTTCCGAGCTATATCCGAGTGTTCGCGGTTTTACATACACTTCCGTGCTTTGAGCTTACAGTCGGGCCTAAACACTATGGAGTTTAGTTTGGTGTACATGGGTGAGTCAACTATTTAGTTAGGTACTCCTTATTTGGCAAGGTTCCAAATTATACTCTTTTTAGTATACAATATAGTAGCTGGCTGAAAATCAGCGCTGCAGGTGTTTGTTTCCTTATTAATATCATAATTCTTATTTTTTAACATGTACCTCGTATGTATGTAGTCTCTAAATTTTTTTATTAGCTTAAGGCAGTTTTGTATTTTATAGTCTATTACTGTTTTTTATTTCTTCTATGTTCTTGAATGTTATAAGGTTGTAACAAGTGAATGAAATGTAATAAGTATTATGTAACCTTTTGCTATACCCTACCAGGGTTCATGTCTTACGAGTGTATCTTAGTAATAAGTACCTTTTATGTAACATGGAAGCAAATAAATATGAATAAAATATGAATGAATGAGACACCTCATGCTGCATGCATTATGCTGAGCCAGTGTCCGATTCACTGCCGCGAAGACACACTCACTACTCTTTTTATTGCTGTTTTCTGTTTTTTAATTTTTATTATTTCTCTGTGTTTTATGTTTGTAGTGAATAAATATATTTTTCTTTCCTTTTCTTCTTTCTATAATATTGATTTTTTGTTCTACGAGTATATAAATATAGTATGTAAGTTTCGTAACGCTGCTGGGGCCGCTGTTGTCCCCAGGTTTGTATTATGTTTGTATGTAAATACTTTATCGTACAAACGGGAAAATAACAATCGAATGAAAAATTGTATTCACTTGTATACATAAAATACTAAGTCAAAAGCTTTTGAAAAGCTTTTGGAGACCATTTGATAACAGCTTTGCCAAAGGGATTAGCGAGTTACCTACATCAACAAAGCTTAAATGGCAGTTGGCAGAATCTACAAATCATAAACCGCTTGTTAAATCACAAAACCTTTTTCACCGGGACGTCAACCAATCGTAATATCGTTCCCAATTCAAACATCGAACTCTAATTGGCTCGTTTATATTCACGAAAACTCAATACAAAACGTCAAATCGAATTGTGTCATTTCAATTTCGAATTGTAACGGTTTTGTGTCGCTTAATCACGCTATAGAGTGAGGTAGCCGGATTGCGAACGCGTACGTACGAAAAGGATGGATAGTGTTTGTCAGTTGCGTTAGCCAGATTTATTGCAAAGCTTGACAGCTATTAGTTTGCCTGGTGAAGCTGCAACATATGTCCGTGACTTTAATTCTTGCAAAAGTTTGTGACTGAAATTTAAACAAATCTTGTGGAAGTTGAGATTCTACTACAAAACTTCAGATCAATCTAAAGGTAAAATGATATAATGCTTGAAGAAAAAATATGTATTTTTGGACTTATTGTTGCATATACCGATAAGAAATTATGACATATTAATCTAAGTTTCTTTCAGATTCTAATTTATTTTTACTGTAACTAGGGTTCCATTTTTCCATTTTTTTTCCATTTAATTAAATGGAAAAGTACAAATCCAGTTTTTCATAATTACTACAACATATTCAAACTTCGTGGAAATCGGACTTGATGTAGGAATTGAGAAATGCTATCGCCCAGAGCTAAATATTATGTATGGAAAAAAGTAGAAAATATTGTTCTAAATGCGTGCAAAGCCAAATATGATCGTCCATCGTTTTGGCTTGAATACGTAGGAAGCCAAATATGGCATTTACAAAAAAGCGCTCTTAAACGTTATCAATACTCAATATTTATTATAATCAATACCTACTAAATATAATGTAAAGGAGGCTTCAGATAATGTGGTTTATATTTTGGAGTTATATTTAACTTCGCTGTGTGGATTTATTTTTGATGTAAAAGTCGAACTACTTAATCTGCACTTCATCGGTTAAAATTTCCGCACTTACCCTCAATTTTTTTTATTAAAATCGCATGCTATGACAATTAAAAAAATGGGTTTTGTTTAACGAAAATGTGTTTCTTACGAATAACTATATTTTATTCATAAATACCATTAGCATAAGCTACAAAAAATTAATAAACATGGCATAGGTCAAATATGACCTTGTATGTGGTTACACGTGCGGTAAGGGGTTAACGTCAGCTTAGGGTGGAGTCACATCTATCAGCACCGATTAGCATGCACGTGATTCGTTTGCACTCTAAACAGATGTTGTGGCAAGTTCGACCTTTCACAAGGTTCTACCAAAACTAACCCCTATAATTGTATGCAAAATAACATGCTAATCCATTGCTCGACATCAAACGACTACCACATTTATAAATATTAAATACACCAGTTCTGCTAACCACGCATGACTCCGAAAACTAACTGGTAAAGATCAATAAGTTAACCTAGACCTTTAGGAAGTTCCAAGGTCAGTACCGTACTAAAGCCATGAAGTGCCTACTTGTTCTAGCCCAGCCTTTAAGGGCTAGGGATGAGGACTCTTCGGACACAGCCTTAAATAAAGGGAATGAGATGAGGGTGTTATAGTGTTTGGACACGTTCTTTGATAGATCGTGCAAACTTTGATTAAAGAGTTATCTAATATATTCTTATATGTATAGAAGTGCCCTTGTGGTTGCCGGCTTAGAATTGGGTAAGTAAAGTTTTTTGAAGGGGTGTATATTATATTTTTTTCTGATAGTGTTTGGTCTATAAACCAATAATGTACAGTTATTTTATTTTTAATCATTATAGTTCTTCTAAAATATTTTTTTAAAAGTCGGTTATGACAGTTCTCTGAGCGTTACGGAACTATACGCGTTACCTTAGCCTAAATGATAATTTAAAAAAAAGACGTATTATGACAGTACTTTGTCCGTCTGTTGTCAAAATTGACAAACGAATAAAATAATGGTTTCGCTTTCGTTTGTTTACCTCCGTGTTATTTACCAATTGTTTCCTTGAATTTTACGACGTCTTCTGCTCAGACCCTTGGATTTGGATATTACCCCATTTCTCGACGACCACCGGAACGCTTTATTGGACTTGGATTGGACCTACTCTTGACGACGACTCCCGCGCGTATTTTGGCTGACGATTCTTACTATCCCTGACGACCTCTGCATTGTTTTTGGACTCCGATACAAGTTGTTTGCATCATCTTCATCCTTATATAATGGATACATCAAATATTAGTCCTGCAAACGCTGCTTGTGATAGAGCATGTTACAAGGATGAAGTAAGATGTTACACCGTCGTGTAAAAAATTTAGAAGAGACTATCCCAGTGCCACTTATTCTTGTCCATACCAAAAGCTCTAAAAGCTGCATGGTGCCTAACCATGGAAAGGAATTGCCCAAAACTACTCTTGTATGTCTATGAAGAGCATGTCAATGTGATTCAGCAAGTCAGTATGAACTTCAAAGAGTACATAAGGCAGCCAGGATAAAATCCATAGTAAGCAGCTCTAATATTAAAGCAGTATCTTTAACCAAATTTTCTTTCATCAAGTGGCTTTTCGACACCAACACTGTTTGAGCCCTCAAGCCCTTCAACCTCAACGTCATCAAGCAACAAAGAAAATGTGTTTGCAAAGCACAGAGATTTTTCTGGACGGCAGCACATAATGAGCCTTTTAAAAGAAAAACCCAATATTGAAGTGCCGAAACAGTATTATTGGGTTATACGGCCGCACTCAGAGATGTCAATTAAATTTAATGCTTGTTAAGTGACGTGTTGTCTTATTCTATTGCTGTAGCAAAGAAAGTGACAGCAGCAATTTTAATCAAGCATTAAATTAAATTGACGTCTCTGAGTACGGTAGATAGACTTTTAGGCAAAGCAATATAAACTAAACCTAATTCACATTTTAATAAATAACTGTGTTTAAAATAAAACAAGTTGATACTCTACAAAGAAGACCATTTTAACTTGAGCAAAGTCACCGTTCAAAAAATATTAAGAGTATGTATGCTGCATCTGGAAAAATACTTGAAAAATATTATTTTTAACTGCCAGATATGCAAATGTCCAATGTATTATTGATTGTTTCGAAATTCAAATAGAGAAGCCTTCAGACCCTGTAACTCAAGCCAGGACATGGTCACAATACAAGTCCTGTAACACGTTAAAATATCTTATAGCTTGCTGCCCAAACGGTTTTATCTGTTTTATTTCTATCCTATGGAGGAAGGATATCAGACAAAGCCATTACAAAATGTAGTGGCTTTGTTGATATTGTTCCTCCAGGGGCTGTGGTATTAGCCGATCGAGGCTCCAAAGGGATACAGATGGGGAGTTTCAAAAAAATATGGAATTGTCCATTTTGTTACCAAGAAACTTATTGGATTTTGATAACAAAACGGAACAATTCCATACATATTTTTGGGGACATATTGGGATACAATTTTTTCTAGTTCAGAATAATGATCCCAACCAACGTGCAATTTTTTTCCCAGATCTAAAGAAAAAGTCAACGGTGTGCTTTTTTTTTTAAACTCCCCATATTCTTCTTCAAGACAAACATGTTAAACTCCTTCGCCCTCTGAGTGTATCATCAACTGAAACACCAACAAAAAAAGAAGTCATTCAAAGCAAAATCATCACAAGTCTAAGGATACACGTGGAGCGCGTGATATGGAGGGTGAGGGAGTTCACTTTCCTGAAACCTCACTCAGTAATTAATCACAGTTATATAAGATAAATTGACGAGAGTTTGACCATTGACAGGGTAGTATAATAAAAATACAGAGAATATTTAAATACTTTGTTTTATTTTATTAAAGCACTTCATAATATTAACACTTCTGACTTGTTCTAGATTTCAATCTAATTTGACATAATTATAGTTCCATACTTAGTTTGACTGAAACTAGATATTTCCTGCTCGAACAAGTGGCCCTAAGTTAAGAAAGAAAGCAGTAGTATAGCTTTTTCAAACCACACACGACACGGCGCCCTCCGCCACTTAAAGGTTCGACCCCACCGCTGCTTAAAATACGACTACGGTACGGAATCGCAGTGACGCATCGTATCCGTACCGTTTTTATCGCATGCCCTCCACACCGCTGCTTTAAAATACGGTTTAAACCACCGTCATGTTCATATTACGTAAATTTCTTGAATCAGCTTGCACGAACTCGTTTGACGCACTCATTATATCGCCTGGTGTCAGGGCAAAAAAAGTGTAATTCAAAGGCAGAGCTGGGGTCGTCAGGGATAGTAAGAATCGTCAGCCAAAATACGCGCGGGATTCGTCGTCAAGAGTAGATCCAATCCAAGTCCAAAAAACGTTGCGGTGGTCGTCGAGAAATGCGATAATATCCAAATTTAAGGGTCTGAGCAGAAGTCGTCGTAAAATTCAAGGAATCAATTGGTAAATAAAACGGAGGTAAACAAACGAGGGCCAAACCATTATTAGATTGACAATTTTGACAACAGACAAAGTACTGTCATAATACGTCTTTTTTTTTAATTATCATTTAGCCTAAGGTAATGCGTATAGTTCCGTAACGCTCAGAGAACTGTCACAACGGACTTAAAAAAAAATATTTTTTGTAAAACTATAATGATTAAAAATAAAATAACTATAGATTATTGGTTTATAGACCAAAGACTATCAGAAAAAAATATAATATACACCCCTTCAAAAAACTTTACTTACCCAATTGTGCCACTCGCTGTCTTCTCGTGGAAGTCGTAAGAGGCGAATAACGGCCGAACCCTATATTCAAACCGCGGATAGATAAGGCTTACTTCGGGTTAAAATTTGACATTTACCCATACAAAATGTATAAAATTTTAATCCGAAGTAAGCCTATCTATCCGCGGTTTGAATATAGGGTTCGGCCATAAGGGAATAAAGATAAGATAAGAATTGTTTGTAAAATATTTTTTGTTAATTATATTTTTAAATAGTTAAATATAATGTTAATAAATAAATAACACAAAAATGTGGCAAAAAGCTTTATAAAAAATAATAATTTCAGCTCTCCAAAACTGTATTTCCAAACACCCTATACGAAATACTGCCGTGGGCGTGGGCAAAATTGTTACATCTCAGCCAATTCCACGGTTAGGTAACGCGCGACCCCCCGTAGGCAGGGGGGGAGGCAGCCGTCATAGTGCAGGAACTAGATATTGATCGAATGACTTCAGTCAAGATTCAAGATTCAAGATTCGAATCCATGTCACTTTGAAGGTTAATAGATTTTGTAAATGTTATCCCTACAAATGTAAAAAGGAAAGTATTTTATGTCGATTTTTTTCCTTTTTTGTCAAACGGTTTCCCTGGAGTATTTAAATTTCAATGCATAATAAAAACTGTCACTCTTAACAAAAATAACATCTTTGACCGAAAAATAATATTTTTGGTTCAAATAAATGTGATTTTTTAGTTGTCCTTTAATATTATTAACTTACCTTTAATTTTAAACTCGTGTACATTTTGTTGCTAAAGTTGACATATTTTACAAATAATAGAAATATTTCCTTATCATAACTAACAAGACAAGGACAATGTCGCAATTCCTATTTGGTTTTTATCTCACGTTCCGCACTATTTTCAGGCGAACGCCTATCTGTCCATTATGTTCGACATTCTCTAAACGATTTTGCAAACGATCGATTCCTACATGGATTGGTTTGACCCTTTTTTCGCTTCCTTTTCTTGATCAAATATAAAGATAAAAACGGACCATTTGCGATGTTACTAAAAGAATTTTAGTAGGCCTTCTTTAATTTGTCACAGCTGCTACAAAATTAATGTAAAATTATTTTTAATTTTACATTTTGTTCGTAACGAAAACAAAGTATTTTTACATTGGGTGCTTTGGTAATTTATTTTATTTAAATTACGACATAATATAACTTGAAAGAGTAAAGCGGCCAGGGGAGTCCAAGAGTGATCGACAGATGCCAAACCCATTTCATAAAGGGCCTTTGTGGCCGTCTTACAATACTCGACGATCCATATCGTGTAGGTATACAGTGTGTGTAGCGAAGACATCCGTAACCACAATCAAGAGCAATGAAAACTGGTCACTTTCTATTGAATTACCTTAGAAAGTTTACCCGTTTTATTGCTTCTGAGTGTATGTTAACATTAGAGGTAATATAGTTTCTTTAGTTATCTTTCTTTACATAATATAAAAACAAAGTAGCTCAAGCTGTCTGAACGCTTAGATCTGTTAAACTACGCAACGGATTGTATGCAGTTTTCAGCAGTAGATAAAGTTAGGAAGGTTTTTATGTATAATAAATTCTGAATTATGATCGGGTTTCACAGAAAACTCGTATAAACCAAAGCGAAGCGAGGGCGGGTCGCTAGTTATTTATAATGATCAATTTAAGAAATGATGCGTCCTTTTCCTGTCAGTGGTAAAGAGAATATAAATAAAAGGGTAAAAGGGTAAAACTCCCAAATCGACTCGGTATAGTTGGTTCCAGTTTAAATGACGAAAATGCACTTAACGCGGGATTTTACAACTTCTTTTGTTGCTAAATATGAAAGAAAAAGATAACAAAGGGACGACCGAAGTGTGGCACGTGCCTTTGAGTAGCTCAACCCTTCTTGATCATTGAAATAAAAGATTTTTTTAAGCCGTCTATATTGTAATGCAAAAATATACTTAATAAATATTTCTATATTATGTAACATTCTATATAATTTTAAATTGTCATTATTGATACATAATAAATCAACACAACACTAATACATATCGCTTATTCTTATGGCTAACATGCAATAAAAAACTATCAAAATTGTTTGTTCACAGTATACTTTGGCCGTACCGACACACCTTCGTAATTGTTTTACAACCCTACTTGAAGATAACAATTGAACAATAGATTTTGGTAATGGTTGGTTTTAAGTGCATTTTCGTCATTTAAACTGGAACCAACTATACCGGTACAGGGGTGTGATTCTCTCAAGAAGCAAAGGTGAGCAAATGAACGAGTGAAGTCCAAGCGGCGAGATTAAGTAGTCCCGTCAAAGTGAACAAAACACATTTTAGGGCGTGCATTTTTAATTTGGCAGCATGTCGTCTCGAACGTATAAGGCTGCCTAATTGAGAATGCACTCGCTAATATATGTTTTGTTCGCTCGGACGGGACTTCTTAAAGTCGCCGCTTGGAATTCACTCTTGCGTTCGCTCACCTTTGCTTTTCAGAGAATAACACCCCTGGAGCGTCTCCACTGAGAGCATCGGCGTCGAATATTCGAGTGGTGTGGACGTTGAGCTGAGCGTTACAAAGCTTACATAACACACCACTCGATGTTCGACGCCGAATGGCGAATGCTCATTACACGCGGATGCTCTCAGTGGGGGGACGCTCCTTTTTTTAATAGGAAATCCGGGTTAGCTCTTGTCTAACTCTTGCCCTTGGAGGGCGAAAATTTTCTCGTCGATAAAGCGAGCTCACGCTGAATATGCCTATTCACCCTATGTAGTTTTAAATTGGTACAATCCGAACCAATTTACACTCGGAAATACAGTCGCCGGAAGCGCATTCCACTCTTTTGCAGTACGCATTATAAATGATGATGCAAAGCGCTTCGTTCGAAGAGGCGTAATTCCAACCGTACGGATAGAATCCCGCAGTGCGTCTGGAAGTCCGATGGGAGAAAGGAGACGGTGGTACAAGAGCAAGAGCGTCGGTGGCCTAGTGGCTTAGGGGGTCGACTCGTGATCGTAAGGTACCGAGTAAGGTAGGCGGTCAACATGTACCAATGAGTTTTTCTAACTTAAGTGCTTTACCCGACGCTCTTACGGTGAAGGGAAAACATCGTGAGTAAACCTGCACATTCGAACAGCTGAGTGTGTAAGAGGGTAATTGCACAAAAGATCCTTAAGGGTCGAAGTGTATCCGAAAGGGCCCATCTGTAAAATAAGATAATCTATGAAGTCTATAAAGATGGTAATCTTATATTACTAATATTATAAATGCAAAAGTATGGATGTTTGTTACTCAATCACTTCAGAACGGATGAACCGAGCTGGATGAAATTTGACACAGAGATAGATTATAGTCTGGAATACATAGGCTTCTTTTTATATCTGAAAATTGGAGAGTTCCCGAGGGAGGAGCGATAAACGAATTATATAGCGATATACTTGAATATAGTCGCATACAAAAGCTAGTAATTTATAAATATTTTAAAACAACTATTCCGTGATTTTTTTACAGCCATCAATTTTCCTAACAATAAAGTAAACCCGTCAATAAAAAATACCTTCGATTTACTCGTATAATTCTAATATATTGAAGATTTTGCTTACAATGGTCCGCAGCCATTGTGTTCCTAGCCGCTTAACTGTTCTAGTGCTTGAAAACGCTGGCAATGAATGGCGATCGACGGTTTTAATCCGGCTTGGTTAGTGCTTGAAAAGTGCTATTAAAGAGATAATAGTAAAAGCTAGGTCTTTTAGAGCATGTTTTTCAACAAAGTGGGTAAAGAGATAAATTAAGGAGTATTTTAATGTTTAAAGTCGGTGTAAAACAATAAATAATATGTTTCGGGTGTATGTACGGTCCTTACTTTTGTACCTTGTCAATTTAACGTTATGTTTGAACTGCTGCACTAATCTGTCAAAGGTGTTAAAGCGACAAGGTACAAAAGTGTGCAGCTTCTTATAAGGCCGACTGTACTAATTGTTCTTTTCAGTTATTTTGTCTATCTCTTTGCATTGTCCTTACTAATTCCTTTTCAAGGATAACTGGAAGAGATTATGAAGGGTAAGTGTACATTTACTATGTCAATGCAAATCATGTCTTATAATGGTTTATATGAATAAATTATTATATAAAGTATGACCATTATCATCATCATCACTATCACTATCACTACATAGTATAAAACAAAGTCGCTTCCCGCTGTCTGTCTGTCTGTCTGTCTGTCTGTCTGTCCCTATGTATGCTTAGATCTTTAAAATTACGCAACGGATTTTGATGCGGTTTTTTTTAATAGATAGAGTGATTCAAGAGGAAGGTTTATAGCCACATTTTAATCTAATTAAGTGTTAATATATTTGAGAAAACTCAATGTTTTCTTACCAAGTCGTCAAAAAATCAATTTTCGGGCGCTTACATAGCTTACGCTGGCTAAACCTTAAGAGATATATCAAAATAATGTACTAAAGAATTGTAGGTCTTCAAAAAACCTAGAGAAAAGTCCGCGATAGCATATGTCTAACTCCTAAGATTAACTCACAGTAACCATTTTTATCTTTAAAAATTTATTAAAAAATCTTAGGTTATTTGCGAAGCTATTTTCTCCGATCCCGATTTATCCTTATCCAAATAAATACGTTAGTTATCTTGGGTATTTAATGCAGATAAAAATGGTCCTTTACACTATATTAATTAAATAAATACTTTAGAAGATATGGCAAATTCAAAATTACGCGCAACCCAAATCTAAATGATCGAAACGGTTGGCCGGGCGCCCGGGCCGCTGTAGAGCTGGCTGCCGCGCTTCGCCCTAAAGTAAGATTTTTTTTTGAAGTGGCACCGGAGGTCTCCTGTTACTTTATTCAGATTATTAAATACAGGAAATGGGTAGGTAGTTCGATTGAGTTTAGGTTTTGATTAAAAGTTATTTTTATGTTGTTTTTCCTTTTAAGGGTTCCGTACCCAAAGGGTAAAAACGGGACCCTAGGCTATTACTAAGAATCCACTGTCCGTCTGTCTGTCTATCCGTCTGCCTGTCTGTCACCCGAACGGAACCGTGAACTGTGGTAGTTAGACAGTTGAAATTTTCACAGACGATGTATTTCTGCTGCCGCTATAACAACAAATACTAAAAACAGAATAAAATAGATGTTTAAGGGGGGCTCTCATACAACAATCGTGATTTTTTTGGCATTTTTTGCTCGATATTAATAACGGTAACAGATAGACGCTTGAAATATTTTCAAAATATTCAGTTGTAAGTATATTTACTTTAAAAATAAATAATTAAATAAAAATAAAATAAATATTTAAGGGGGGCCGTACAACAAACATGATTTTTTATAGATAATGGTACCTACGGACTTCGTGCGCAAGTCCGAGTCGCACTTGGCCGGTTTTTTTTAAATACATAGTGTGTAGATAAATAAATTTATAGGTAAATGAATTAATATACGTATAGGCAAATAAATTGTTATTTGTAAATTTTACTCTTCAATAGGCTATTTGACTAATTTTAGAAAACCTTATTAAATGATTCTTTATTACATAAGAAGCACACTACATTGATATTTCCGTGAGATTCTACTATATTATCAATAAAAATCCATTTAAAAGTTTAAATTTCCGAAACCGCGCCAAAAACGCTGTTTCTATCGTGGCGCTGGCCATGTGACAAGTGTGACGTTATATGCAAGTAAACAATGAAAAATCATTTGAAGAGATATGCCCTTATGATCTGTGGTTACTTGCGTGTGACGTCACCTGCGAGTAACCACAGCTACAAAGCAATCGCATAGCGTTTCTGCCACAGATAAAATTTCAAAATATATTACTTTATTTTTCGTGTAATTTCAAAAAAAATATGCTTTATTTAGTTTAAAATAAAGTGAAATATGTTGTTTTACGCTATTATCTAATAGGATGACGACAATTTGATGCATATTTTCAATGTTGTCAAATAGCCTATTATGCTTTTGGCATAGCCTGGCTGGCGTAAGTTTTTTTTCCCAAAGTGTTTTTTTTTAATATTAGGTTATCAACGAGAGGTAGTGTGTTTTATTTGATTTTGTGGATTTAAAGGATACATCTCCATTTTTTTTATTTTAATATTGTGTTGTAAAGGTGCAAGTAACATCTTTAAAAAGTTGATAATAAAGTGCACAATACTGACTGGATGTGCGGCTGGAGAAGTCGTTTTATTTCCCCGGATTCCATTAATAGGTACCAACGGATCTACCTTTCCAGTTTAAACGCCTGCAATTTCCCGTAAAATTATCGTTTTCAACGACAATTAACAAGTCTCAAGGTCAAACCTGGACCTAGACCTGGGTAGTGATTCTCTCAAAAGCAAAGGTGAGCGAATGCAGGAGTGAATGTCCAAGCGGCGAGTTTAAGTAGTCCCGTCAAAGAGAACAAAACACAATTTCTACGCCTCTATTCAATTTGGCAGCATGGCTTCTCGAACGTATAAGGCTGCCTAATTGAGAATGCACGCGCTAAAATGTGTTTTTCTCGCTCTGACGGGACTACTTAAACTCGCCGCTTGGACATTCACTCCTGCGTTCGCTCACCTTTGCTTTTGAAAGAATCACTACCCGAGCGTCAAGGGTTTTTGCCATGGACAGCTGGCAGCTGCTGTATGAAGCCCTTTCGCGCGTCAATTCTAGGCAAAAAAAATGTCAACTGTAAACATTGTAAGTATATAAAGAGATATTCCGGGATAACTGACTGGCAGTAATGATTTGCATACAATATTAAATCTAACGGCATGAAAAACTCAATTTCGCTAAAAGTGTCAGATGAGAGAGGAACATCTATGCAAATGCACCTCTCTAAAAATTCTTTCACCATTTAAATATATATTCCAGATGAACTTGGGTTATTTTAACTCATATTAACCGAAGCGAAGCGAGGGCGGGTCGCTAGTTTCATATAAATACATCTACATAAGTGACCACAAACCCTATCGAAGCTTTAATAAATTGCATTCATAAAACAAAGGTACCTATTTTTTATTTCTTAAACATTAGGTACACATTTCAAATGTCAAATTAATACTTTTAGCAACTACTTATAAGAAAATCGGTCAGAAAATACAGTCACCAATTTAATCAACACAATGTTTCTTCTAGACAACCATACTTCACGCGATTAAGTTTTTCTCTCAGCGGTAAAATACCGTGAGAGCCGGCAACACCTGACGTTTAATCTCGAAGTTGTCGTTAGTTCTCCGCTAGCAACACTGGGGCGTAATTAATTTGTGGGACAGCGCCATCTGTCAACGTAAGACGGAACTGCCGCAGGAAATAAAAAAGAAATACAAGTGAAATACTCTTAGGCCGACATTACTTTACACCTGTAAGTTATTGCTGTAAGTTTTGAGACGCAACTATGGGTAAGAGTGAGTGGCAAATATCTGCATCTCTCTCTTGCATATAGCTTTGTTTCAAAACTTACCGTAATAACTTACAGGTGTAATGCCAGCCTTAGGTAGGTCTTAGAACAACCTTCGGGTTTGTACTCTGCGCTTAAGGGGCCACCTATGGTGCCACGCCCCTACAAGAATGAAAAGGGATGGCCTTATGTGCTTCTTCGCGAAGAATGTGAGATGGATATAGTTCGCGCGCGCCTTGATGGCAGCGTCAAAATCAATTATTTGCTGTTTACTTTAAAACCCTTATTTATTGAAAAAATGGTTTGCCAGGATTAAGAAGTTACATACACTCAACTATTGAATCGAAAATCATCGTTAAAGATTATAGGGTTTCGAAGATTCAACCAAAAACATATTGGTATAATAAAAAGGTGTCATGTTTGAAAAATAAAACTATCGAGGATTTTATTTCTAATCGTGTTTTCACGTTTGCCAGTCTCAAGCAAATATGATCAAGTTTAATATATCCAAAAAAACAGATACAAAAGCGTTATGGTTATTGAGATCCAGATCGCGGAACACTCCAGACTTTAGCATAGGTGGCCTCTTAACCCACATTAACCTTAGGTACCTTGTAAGTCCTCTTGACTATATGTGACGTCTCTTTATTACAAAAGTTTCTACATATATTTTTGTTGTTATGTAATACGAAATCTCTTTTAAATAAGTTTTGCTGAATTTTCTTTTCACCGAAAGCAATTTTCCCTGAAGCCATTTTGTTGGGCTAGATTTTTGACGAGTCGAGTTGAAAATAGACGTCATAAACATGACATACGAGTATGCAACCGTCATAAACTTGAAGAAAGGCTGACGTGAACATCAACTGCTATATAGCAACGTATTCAAAGTGATAAACTCTATCTGTATTCCCAGCTTCTTTATAGCTTTCGGCTGGCTATTGCTATCACGCTTACACTCGCAACTGACAGTATATTTGTGACTCGGGTGTCATAGAAAAACGAAGATTGTCGATCGCTATTAAAAAAATGGTAACTCTGTATATTTTCATGACTTATATTTTCGACAACGAGTCGACCTTAACTTGTAAAATCCGTAATTGGGCAGACCAGCTGACTGAGTAAACATCTTTATATTTTTTTTCTTTAATTGAAAATACACGCCCTGACTATTACAGTTGCAAATTTGGCAACTTTTTATTATGTCAAACAAGTACCCTAAGTTATAGATAACCGCAATTGAATAATGTTCATAGCTTATTCCTTCTTTTATTTAGGTAGGTACAGTCAACCAATTTGATTTCTAGGCCACTTTGGACTATGTTAAAGTGACGTTGTCAACCAAAACGTAAGAGACTTCCTATGATTTGGTTTACAACGTCACGTTGACAAAGTCCATAGTGGCTTAGGAATCAAATTGGTTGACTGTACGTAATATAAAATATAAGTATTTTCTCAGTCCCAACACGCCAATAAAGTTCATTTTTCGCCACGCTCTCTCAATTCCATAATAATTCGTCTATTTTCATTATAAAGGTCTCAAGGTAGCGGTTATTTACTATTTTATTACCGTCTTTTACCGCGTCGCCCTTTCCGTGCACGTGAAATGGCTTGAGGCCAGCAATTTTTATTGTACCTCCCATTTCATACGCAAATCACATTTCCGCCCGGCGAGGCCTGAAGGCCTGGAATTTCATCGGCTTTCAATTTTCTACAGCCCGGATTTAATATACTGTGAATGCACCAGGATTTTCGAACGGAGGACTTGTGAATGGTGCATAGATTGAGTTTGCAGGTGAAATGAGCTTCTTTTGAGAATCTAAGTTATTTTTTCTTTTTTGCGAGGAGCGGGAAGAAAGTAGAGGCTTTAGACTTGTGTGAAAAGAGAGATAAGAGTTTTTTATAGAAGACCAAACGTTGCGCTGGAAGTTCTAGAAAACGCCTCGACATTTAAACAATTCAGTATAATTAGAGGTGAACTAAAAATAGAAAAATTGTACTGTAAGTATATTAGATTTTTTTGGAGTCACCCACTCTCTTTAATACAGTTTCTAACTCGTCAGAATTCAAAATTAAACACAAAAATGTCAGCGGATACAGCACTGACAAATAACAGTACAGCTTTACTAACATCATTTAAATGATTTTTTGTACGGTCGGCCTTATAAGAAGCTGCACACTTTAGTGTTTTATCACTTTAACGTCATGTTTGAACTGCTGCACTAATCTGTCAAAGGCGTTATAGCGACAAGGTACAAAAGTGTTCAGCTTCTTATAAGGCCGACTGTACTCGTCGATTAAAATCTGTGTATTAAGATTTCATAGAGAATAGTGCAACGTCACTCTTTTCATCGTTGAATAGTCTAAGTTAACGCGGGAAACTAATTCTAAGCGGGAGTGTTCTCTAGTAAGGAATCATGTAATAAGTCAGTAAATAATTAAGTAAAAGTTAATCCCGAAGCGAATAAGAAACGAGCTTTTCCCGCAGCGTACCTTTCCAAGGATAAATATCTAAGTTCGTATTTTATGTAAATTTAATTTTACCGCACATTGTGTGCAGCCGCAATGCAACTCAGGTGCAGCGGGCTAAATTATGGATGTTCTAATTCAATTAACTACTTACAGACTTGTACATGTTTAAAATTAACTTTACAGTTGTAGATTTTTACTCAAAGTGAAGTAAGAACAACATTTTGAAATATGATTTTGGCCAAGAATGCTTTTTTATTCAGGAGTTAAGAAAACGGCTGGGTGAAATGTTTGCAAAGAGAGTCCGCTTTTTGATGAAATTAGACTTTTAGCATATGAAGTTAGCTTACCTAATCATTTATTCTTACGAGTATAACGTTAAAAACCCAGTTTCTATAAATGCAACATGAACATATTTTCTAGTAACTATTAATTTAAAGGTGCAATAAAACATTATTACATTTTCCAAATTCAGTATTAAGATGATTAAAAAAGACGTGGTTATTAAAATAAATTCCAGGTGTTCATAGTTCCTACAAATGTTGTCCAGGTCTATATCAAACAGCTCCACTGTGCGTGGTCGTTGACATTGATATTAGCGATGCGCGTGCGTTGCACCCGACGGCCCAAAATAGGTCCGCCGCCGAGCGGAATTAGAATGTCTAGATTTGCGCCTATAGCCTATATCTGTATCTAGATTGTTGTTAAGTTTAAACATAGAACGCTGAAAGGGATTGGTTAGCTTGGCTTGTATTTTACAATATGTTCCTAAACTACAAGAGCTCGATTCTACATAGTAAAACAATATTGCTTTTGACAAGTTATCGTACTGTCAATCGATAACTCTTTGTTTAGACAGGAACTTACGTAGCTTAAACGAAACGTAATATTTTTGACGGCTGTCAGCTGTTGAATCTATGGCTCTCCAAATATTTGGCCTCTGCACTGTTAGCTGTGTCTGTCTTGTAATAAAAACTTTAATCTCGAATCGTCGCCTTCATTTATTTATAAAAACGTTCACTCTTATTTACTTGAAAGTAATGGCGGTCGAGGAAAAAAAAACCATCACATGTCAAAAGCGACATGGTTTTACAGAGTAGAATAGAGCACCAGTGCGATAACTCTTACAAAGTATTTCATGTTCGTGTCAAGGCGGTTGGACCCGTATAAGAACGTATAAGAACAAGTGAGAGAGAAATACAATGCCGAAACTCCCTTACCATGAGTAATTTTACCGTACTAGCTAGCGAGTCGAATGCTCTGTCCCTCGCACTCTATAAGAATACTGCGCAGTCTGCGAGAGATAGAACATTCGACTCGCTAGCGAGTGCGTTGATTATTGTAACTCATTGTAAGGGTAGGTTTAAGGCATAGAGACGACAAACGAGCACACAGATCACCTGATAGTGAATGGAATCTGAAACATTGGCATTCTTAAGACTACAATCTAAAGACTGCAATCCTGAGACCGCGAATGCCTTGCCAACACGACTTAAGACGGAATACCTCTATGCTAGTAATTTAACCGTTTGTCTTATCCCACCGGAATGCAACAATGCCAACAGTGCAATCCGAACAGAGCCTGCACAAAGTCCTAAAACCACTAAAATTGTTTCAAAGCACAATGTTCGTTGTTTGCAGTGTTCGCATTGTTGTGTTCCGGTTTGGGGATAAGACAGCCGGTGTAATGACTAGCATAGAGGCATTCCATCTTTACTTAGTCCTCAGGGTTGGCAACGCATTTGCAGTCTTAGGATTGCAGTCTTGTGAATGCGAATGTCTGTTTGACGCTCACAGTTTCCACTTACAATCAGGTGGCCTGTGTGTTCGTTTGCCTTCTCTATGCCATAAAAAAAGCTATTGCATTACCTTATTGTACTTAATGCTATATTTTAATCGTTTAGCGTTTAGTGGAATCGCGGAGTAGTAAAATTAATTTGACCTTTTTTTAACGTTTGAACAAAATAAATGAAATCACACAAAATCATCGTAATCCACACTATTCTTATCATAGAAGTGTGTTTATTTATTTGTATCGCCTTTATGGTTTAAAGCCTCAACCAAATTGACGTGAAATTTGGTATATTTAACCCAGAAACGAATATAAATTGGGTTTTATTCCGGTAGATCAGGAAATACCGAAGGAATAGCATAAGCGACTGACGCCGACGATGTCGCGGGGTAAATCTAGTATTACCACTAAAACTTGCTAATGCTTACTAATTTGAAGTTTATGCTGATATAAAGTCAATTAAATGTCAATTATAACCTAATTAACAAATACAAAAAATGACACTGCGCATTTTGCGCCTCATTGCCTAGCAAAAACTTAGCGTGCACTTTTTAATTGGGCTAGGAAAGCCACTGTGCATGCAAATATTCACCGGCTTTTTGTGCTAATCTTGATGGACGCACAGTGGGTTAAACTGTTTTTTGTTCAGCAAAATTTAACATTTTTCCTAGTTTCCTCAGTATTAAGAAAGCCACTATGCATGCAAATATTCACCGGGTACTAATCTTGAAAGACGCACAGTGGGCTAAAACTACTTTTTATGGACAAAACTTTTTTAGAATAAAACAGAATAGAATTTAATGTTTTCTTAATTTCCTTCCAGCAGAAGCACCAACTTACCGAACCATTTATTTTTGAAGGCGATGTGTGAACATGATGTTGACATACCTGAAAAAAAGTTTATTATTATAAATATGATTAATTTACAGCGTATTAAACCAAAAACTTAATGGTTTAAAATATAAATACAGTTTAAAAACAAATTCAATATAAATAAAGATTTTGTAGGAAAAAAATTGAATAAAAAAATTTGAGAAAAAAAATCAAATTTTATTTAGATCGGTTCAATGATTTATCCGTGAAATCGTATCCAACAGAAATACAAAGTTACTTTTACATTAATGATAATTAGTATTATGGATTTATATTTGTAATAGAAGGCGTCTATTTACCTTACCTAAAAATTCAAAAAAAAACAAAAATTCCAAATATTTATTCAGTAAATAGGACACATGAGGGCTCTTTTACACGTCGGTAATATGGAGTGAATATACCAGCGCTTCGGACAAGACCATCATTGCGGAGAAGAAGCGCCGCAAGAAACTCTAGCAGAAGGTCATTTTTTCAATCATAATAACAAAATAATACTTAAAAGTAAGTTAAAGTAACTAGTACTACTTATCTATCATGCACTGCCTAGCCCATTTTTATTTCTTTTATTTTTTCATTAAAAAAAACACTTCCGATATAACAACTACATAACAAAGGACAAAAGCTACGTAACGAGAAATCGAAAAAAGGCTCGGAAGCGAATCGGGTCGTTTGTAGGCGACCTGAAAAATGAAAAAACCCTTTTGTCGCCGGCCTTAGTTTCTAGTACACGGACGTAGAAATAACCAATGAATTTCATTACATTTGGAATAAAGCAATTTCTCTGGTTCTTTTGCGTCATGAAGTCCGCAAAAAGGCGAAGCCCTCGCAATAAAAAAATAAAGATAAAAGATGTGTAGTCAGTAAATAGGCCGCACGGGCACTTTTACAAGTCAAAATCTACCAGCGCTGTGAGTTTTTCCCAAGAGACCACTGTTGGCAAAAAATGCCGCAAGAAAATCAACAGACAGTATTTTTTTAAATATTACTTATTGCAATGATAATACCTAACCTAGGTAGCGTTATATAAAACAATGAATATACAATAAAAATATCATAAGTAGTTGAGCATTAAAACGTGTTAAAACTATAAAATAAAGTTTCGATACGTGATGATAAGATGATTTTTATGACTAAGTTATTATTAAGTTATAATAGTTATAGTATCATAGATCGAAATAACCTTTTTTCGATATACATTTATAATTTAAGTACAAAAATAGTCTCCATAGTCTCTGCCGACCCCATTGGGAGACAGGCGTGAAGGTATGTACGTATGTATGTAATTTAAGTACAAGGATTAAAACAAAAATTATATTACCTAACGCCATACAAATTAATTATAGTTAATGTCTACCGAAACCCCTTCAACGGCACATCTCTCAAGTGAAAGAAAAGTGCCCTGTCATTGCGGGAGGGCTTTAGGCACTGGTCCCACCGCCGGCGAGTAAGCTATGAACTATCGGCTATTTTCTTGCCCAAGAAACGAACAAAAGATAATCGCTCCTGTGTAAATAAAAGAGATATATAGTTCATAGTTGAGCGAGTATAGGCCCACTCGCTCGGCGATGAACTATAAATTTATATATCTCTCTTTTATTTACACGGCAGCGATTATCTTTTGTTCGTTTCTGGACAAGAAAATAGCCGATAGTTCATAGCTTACTCGCCGGCGGTGGGACCAGTGCCTTACGGTGGTATGCGAATTTATATCGTTAACAGCGCCTCTATTCTAGACGGTACAATCTAAAACGTATTTGACCAGCGGGCCTAGTATGGCTGGGTCTATATCACGCGTCAAATGTGGCTAAAGCTTCCGTCACTCTCGTAGTTATATTACGTGTCAGAAGGTGACGGATGCCTTATCCAAACTTTGTCACGCGATAAACGCAGCCATATTAGGGCCCCTGTTATGGTTTTGTTTTTAACTCGGCCGCCTAAGAGCTATAAGAGCCACAGAACAGAAAAAACAGTAGAAGTGTCAAGTGGGCGCGTAACGTGTGACACGGTTATGCGGAGTTCCGCATAACCTACCATACATTTGCCGCGATCGCTTATTTCGATATTTCGATATTTCGATATTTCTAAAATAGGAAATAAATCCAGAAGCATGCCTTATTGTGCTATTTTGGAGCGTAAAAACGATAGCCGCACCAAAAACATTTTCCATGGTGGCGTGTTGGTTTTATGATAGTTTGAGTATTGGCGACAACAGGTCTGATACTGAGCGAAGCTCATGCCACTTCCACTGTTTTTTCTATTCCGTGATAAGAGCTATACAATACGTTAACCGGTCAAAACCGATATGATTTTTATTTTTTACCGTGTTCATTAGAGACCATGTTCACTTGTAAATTCTTATTTTTGAATTACCAAGTTAACACTAGGTGACGCAAACGACTCACACGCGGTCTGTCGTGAGTTAGCCGATCTGTGACGTCCACGCATCAATCAATACAAGCAATCAACACCCTAAACACTAACTCAATAGAGCACAAACTTCATAACTGCAGCGTTCTTTTCATGCTAACGCAATACGCATCTGTATGCCTTTTACACTTTCTTATGAATCTAATAATAGAGTTGCTAATTGAGTGTTTTATCAGTTGTAATTCCGAATTGATCAGATAACCGTGTTAATGGCTCGTGACGGAAAATGCGCGAATATTTTGACGTTTACATGTCATTCTGACCAATCAAGCGATTCGGTAAAAACTTCGTAATTGGCGGCATGATTAGTTTTTGTCACGTGTTTTTTTGTTGTTGGGTAATAGGCGATTAGCTAAATAATTATCTAGGTTTTAATACATGGATTGAAGCATGACAATGTGTGAACATTAAAAGTCATAGATTACATACATACATACATAAACTCACGCCTTCATTCCCAGAGTACGGTAGGCAGAGCTACAGAATTACAAACTGCTTTAAGAACTTCTTGATAACTCTGTAACCACGTTTTGCACAATCAGGCTAAGATGTTTACCAGCGTATTAGTGACAGGGTGCAAGCCCATCGCCTAACAATACTACAAACCTTTATTCCCTTAGTCGCCTCTTAAGACATCCATGGGAAGACATGGTGTGGCACCATTCTAACCCGGCAACCACATAGATTTTGTCTTAATAATGTTATTAGTGGTGCTACAACATGGCAAGTATGGAAGTAAGTGGGTACAGTTGGTCAGATAGGCACAATGGTCATCCATCCATGACCCATCATAAAATTTTATTTCATCGGACACTATTTTCTTCTTAAACCATGATGTTTTCAGGATATCTTAAACATTTGACGACGCGCTACCCTAGTTGGTAGTGAAGCTAGCGGTCCTGGGTTCAAATCCCGGTAAGGGCAGATATTTGTGTGATGAGCACGAGTATTTGTTTCTGAGTTTTGGATGTTTTCTATGTATTTAAGTATTTATTTCTCTATATAAGTATTTATATCGTTGTCTAGTACCCATAGTACAAGCCTAGAGCTGAGTTTGGGACCAGAGGGCTTATTGTCTAACACACTCGCAATCGCAACCGGCTTCAAAGTGGAGCAATTGTTTTCATTTTGTATGCAGACAAGCCTTCGATTTTCAAAATGAAAACGATCGTGATTGCGAGTGCGTTAGACAATAAGCCCTTAGGTCAATTTGTGTGAGATCGTCCCTTGATATTCGTCCCCTTGATATTTATTAATTGCATAGGTTAGATTAAGTAGGTTAGGCTTGTGGGTACAAAAACTAGGTACTAACTCATACCTATGGCGAGAAAAGTCTTTCGATGAAAAGAAAATTCTTCGTACTAATACGTTCGTTGAAAGGTGTAAAAATGTTAAGCATACTCAGAACTTTGTCATTGTGTATGTCATGTGTGGCATTTGATGTTCTGTTTGAAGTTTACTATGACAACGCACTAAAGTGCTTAACATTTTTTTTGGGGCACTGTACATGTTTCGATATAATAATAGGTTCCCAGGCACAGTACAGTCAACCAATTTGATTTCTAGGCCACTTTGGACTATGTTAAAGTGACGTTGACAACCAAACGTTACAGACTTCTTATGATTTGGTTTACAACGTCACATTGACAAAGTCCATAGTGGCCTAGGAATCAAATTGGTTGACTGTACATACAATGAAATGCATAATGATGAGAAGAGTTTTAAATATGAATGTGGAGAGCTATATTGGAAGGGGTAGAGCTAAGATGAGGTGGATGGAATGTGTGAAAAGTGATATGAAAAACAGGGGATTGAATAACAAAAAGGCGGCTGATTTTTTGAAGGAAAAAGACTTGCTGCGCCTACCACGACTGGATGGGATAAGGACATGATCATTGTGGACGACATGCAAAAACAAATAATTTGGTCGAAGGGTTAATATTTTGTACAACAAGGCTAAACTTAAAGCATATTTCTTCTATGTTCAGATAGGTATTAAAGTTGAAAAGTTTCGTCCGTGTTTCCAATGTTTCCATCAACTGAGCAAAGTTCTAGGTAGCTTAATTATTAAAGTCTAGACCAATTAGAAAACAACCACAAACAACGCCCTTTACCCATAGATAATTGACATTTTAATTGCTAGTAAATTTATGAGATTCTATCCAAAGGCTATGAAATATTTATTGTTTATGCCTAAGGGCAAAAAGCTCACCAGAGAAACCAGAAGAGTTAACCAACTTACTTCTTTAATTAGGGTTTTTTTTTAAAAAGTTGTCTGATAAAAATCATGCATATTCATAATTCATAAATCATAAATATGTATGCATGCATGCAAAAAAAATGAGTATTACCAGTGTTTGTTACGCCTGGTTTGGACTAGTGGTCGAAATGACGTCATTTTGTTTGTAACCGCGTTTCATTTTTTAGGGTTCCGTACCCAAAGGGTTAAAACGGGACCCTATTACTAAGACTCCGCTGTCCGTCTGTCTGTCTATCACCAGGCTGTATCTCAGGAACCGTGATAGCTAGACAGTTGAAATTTTCACAGATGATGTATTTCTGTTGCCGCTATAACAACAACTAACTAATGTGCGTAAGTCATTAAAAATGCATTTGTTGCCACAAATTTAAGCAAAAATATATAAATAAAGGCAAACGAGCACACAGCTGACCTGATGGTAAGTGGGATCTGTGACCCATAGACATTTGCAGTCTCAAGACTACAATCTTCAGACTGCAATCCTAAGACCATAAATGCGTTGCATATCCTGAGGACTAAGATGGAATGCCTCTATGCTAGTAATTTCACCGGCTGTCTTAGTTCTTTATTCCGCAACCAATCATAGAGACACTTTTATCCTTACCTCTAAATTATTAATTACTAGCTTCTGCCTGCGACTTCGTCCGCGTAGATTTCGATTATCGTTATTCCCTTCAAGCACTTTTCCGGGATGAAAAAGAGCCTATGTTAAACCAGGGTATAAGCTATCTCCATTCCTAATTTCATCCAAATCCTTTTAACCGT
This sequence comes from Acleris cristana, assembly GCA_948252455.1. Classification (NCBI taxonomy): domain Eukaryota; kingdom Metazoa; phylum Arthropoda; class Insecta; order Lepidoptera; family Tortricidae; genus Acleris; species Acleris cristana. The sequence continues at coordinate 14,379,794 of OX411788.1, read as the reverse complement.
TGTATCGTCAAGGAGTAACAAACTAACACACAAACTTTCGCATTCATAATATTAGTAGTGCTAGCTGTTTCCCGCGACGCCGTCCCCGCAGAAAAATAAAACATAGCCTATGTTTATCAGGGATAATGTAGGATTCTAATGGTGAAAGAATTTTTCAAATCAGTCCAGTAGTTTTGGAGCCTATTCAATACAAACAAACCAACTAACAATCAAATGTTTCCTCTTTATAATATTAGTGTAGAAGTCTAGACAATAGTTGAGCGCCTGATATATAACAAGGACCATTATGTTAAGAGTGAAAATGAAAACGACGAAGAAGGATAGGATAATATTAGTAGGATTTGTACAGTTTCAGACTTCCTACCCCACCCTAACATGCTTTAAACAAATAAACAAGCATTGTGCTAAAAATAGCCCAGTCTAGATCCAGCGTCCACAAATCAGGCAACTGTCAGTGGACGACGCTATCGAGGCGGAATGATCGAGAAAGTTGGTACAATAACGAGCGCGCGGTGCAAGTTGGACGCTTTAGCGGTCGAGCGGTATTGGGTCAAACTAAGTGGTCGAGTGGTGAACCCTACCATGAGTTACAATTACCGTACTCACTAGCGAGTCGAATGCTTTGTCCCTCGCACTCTATAAGAATACTGCGAGGTTTGCGAGGGACAGAGCATTCGACTCGCTAGTGAGAACTTTATTTGTAACTCATGGTAAGGGTACTGGAAATAGTTACTGCAATCCTATATACTGGAGTAAATGGTGGCAGCTTGTACATGAAGACACGAAGAACTTTTATGTATGTGACCTTTAGCAAAGAAAATTACGACAAAGAAGGCGATACAGGGTGGTCGATACAAGTAGGTCAGTATAGGGAAGTCAGTTAGTATAGCTATAGATGTCCGTAGTTTTGGAATAAAAAAACTAGATGAAGTTAAAAACTTCTAACGTATAAACCGTAAAATCCTAGCTTTAACCATTTTGACGCTGCATATTTCGAACCGTAATTTAAGATTTTTTACGTAAATACTTTGGCAATTTTTTTTTTTAAATTCATAACACCATAACATAAACCCACGCCATCATTCCCAGAGTGGTGGTAGGCAGAGCCACCAGACTCACCAACAACTCCAAAAAGAAGAAAAGTATTTTTTAAGCAAGAAGGAAACAAATGTTTTAAGTGGTCACCCGTCCTATTTTGGTCTGCTTTTAAAGTTGTTTAGCTTTGATGGTTGGATTTTTTAACGAGTCATTTAATTGACCATTAATTTACTTTACCATTTGTATTGGCATACGAAGCCCTTGGTACGCTATTTTGGAACACACTTAATCTTATCTCCACAATGGGACACAATAATGCAACTGCTACAATAAAGAAACTAACTTTTCAACTCGACGGATGAGCGATTTAAAGTTGTCCTGTCAGAGCGTACAAACAACACGAGCGTGCATTCTCAATTAGGTAGCCTAACCGTCAAGTAAGCTCGCTCGATCCACCAATCCATTTTAAGAAAATAACGCCCTTGCACAAGGTCGTGTAACTATAAAACAATATTTTTTACATAACGCTCGTCGCCGGTCCCTTGAGCCGTCCCGATACGATCTCTGCGTTTATTTCCGCCGCGCGACGAGAAACAAGAGCAGACAATGGCGATCTCTCTGACTCACGCGGGCCTTCACCACCATTTTAGTGGTATTTAGTGGTACTACCGTTGCCAACTTTACCCTAAAATATGCAGTTAGTACTTATGTTTTTGAAACCCTTGGAGAAAAATATTGATATTAAAAAAAGTTTCTTTAGTAATAGTAGTAGGAGCACTTTAACGGGACTGAAATGTACTAGCGCTTACTAAGAGGAGATCACTTCTGAGAAGAAGCGCCGCAAGAAACTCACTTAGTCATCAATCAATCAATCATAAACTCACGCCTTCATTCCCAGAGTGGGGTAGGCAGAGCCACAGACTCACCAACAACTCCAAAAACTTGTTGATAATTCTGTGATCACATTTTCCACAACTAGGCTTAGATGTTATCACTTAAGTAGTCATTCTTTCTTAAAAATCGACTATCATTATTGTAGTGTGATTTTTGCCTGTTTTCGAGACCACAACAATATTTATACAAAGAGGGAGGTCAGATTGAATGACCAATTTAACTTTGCTGTTTGATAATAGTTTTATCCATCGATTTAAATCATGGTCGATTCTTCAACTAGGAATGTTATGTAAGTTGGTAATTTTTTTTTTATGTGACATAACTACCAATGTACAATTATTTATAGATAGTTCAACTGCACTGCTGCTGACCTTGCTTTTTTCCAACACGAAGTAGGTACCCTAGATAGGTAGGTAAGTTTCACAGAGTAAGTTTGAGAGTTTCAATGTGACATTGGCAAGATCATTTTTAATTCCATATTCATTTTTTCACTGTCTTCACATTCCACAAGAGTTATAAAGATTGATATTATTTCACTTGTCCCTAAAAAAACACCGTTAAACAGACTAACGACAAAGATCCAATTATGATACGGATTTTCTTTTTCAGGCACGAAGCCTTAAAATCACATAAATGATCTAAAGACTCCATTTCCTGTCGAGTTACGTATCCCAAAGACAAGAGACGTCAAAGAGAGGACCGCGATATCGAGTGAGGAGGGTCCGTTTCACAAAGTTCGACAGTGACATGGTAACAATATTGGTTGTTACTTTCTTCTATTTACTTACAGTAACTTGGTAACAGTCCAAATAATACGAGAACTTTATGTTAGATACTTTTAGTACTTTTAGTACCTTTTTATCCCTTGTAGTTTTAGTTATCGCTATTATAACTCTCTTATAGCTTTATTATATCTCTTAATTCATTCCGTAACTCTGCTTTACCGCTATTAAACAACCTAAGGTGATAAAAATGTGTGCCCAATTCGGGGGTATAGTAGAGTTATAGCGCGCTCTAACTCCAAATCGTAACACTTATTTATAACTTTAGGATCTGGTTAGCGCTCTAATAGATTTCCTATAACTCTTGTCTTAGCGCCTAGTGTTACTTGGAGTATTATTGAAAGGTATTTAAAAATCATCTTATACATATAATGAATAATTTAAAAAATCATTACTTACAAAGAAATGGCTTATGTTATGTCTAAAGGATCACCAGATATAGTAAAATATAACGCCAAAAAAAACACTTTTTACTGCCAAAATACCTAATTTTGTGATCGTTTACTATTTTTGGGCCTCGAAGTTAATTTTGGTGCTCATTATATTTGTTGCCCAAAGAAATTAGTCTAACAAATCATCAATTTAATTTTTTTAATAAGTACAATTTTCACTAATACTTTAGTTATGTAACATGTGTTGATGAAACGTTTGTAAAATATTGAAATGAAAAGTGGACTAAATTCTGCGATGAAATAAAAAAACTAGGTGATCTCTTAGATGTATTCATTTATTCCAATTAGCACATGAAATAATTGAAGACGTGCCGATACTGAGTTAATCGAGATTTCAAGTAATTAGCTCCAGTGTTCGTGTAATGTGTAACGGAATTCGTCGGATTTTAGCGAAATAACTTCAAATATCAAGTAAGAGCGATGCCGATGCGTTGCGTCGTCACAAACGCAGTGATTTCAACAAAGAGGCATGTCGTTCTAATTTATATGTAGGGCTCTCTGCCTTTTGGCAAAATTTATCGTTTCCCCACCCACTTTTTTCTGTAACTGTAAATATTTCGGGATTTTTATAAAATCTTACCTAACCTACCTAACATAATTATAGGGTTTTACACGATGGTAAGGTCAGCGTCAGAAACCTTGTTTCAAACATATATATGCACCCTTACTCCCTCGCAGAAGAGTCGTGTTAACATATTTTTGAAAGTTTTACTGTGTCTGTGTAAATGAAATAGTTGGAAACGATACATTTTACCAAATAATTTTCGGCCGGAAGGCAGGATACCATTTTTAGAACAACGCAGCGGCGACGATACATCGCGCAGGCAACTCGCCTTAATATCAGGGACAATGTCACGACCAACTGACCTAGTCCTAAACTAAGCTCTAGGCTTGTACTACCTATGGGCAATACTTAATTGAAAGTAACATCACAGTGTAAACAAGAAAAAAAAGATTTTATTATAAAAACACACAAAATAACTTACATTACATACGATGTATTTGATTATTTTTATGATTTAAAAAATATTTTATGACTTTATTCTTCAGATTCTGTGTATTATAATGTCAATTTAATTTAAATAACAAGTTTAAAATCCTGTACGCAAACTATACAAACGGAAAACACCTCATATACCTTCAAACAAACTTTTTCTCATACATATGCAATGAATGTCAGTCGCGAAAATGAAACTGAAAATTTCACTCTCTTCATAAAATACCACTCACATTACTAATGAAAGGCGCTCGCCTGAAGAGAACGCTTTCAAAAGATATTGTTAGAGATACCTCAAAGGTCCGCAACTGAGAGATTTAACACTCGCTCGGTTTACTAAAGAGAGCGGGAAATAGGGGGTTTTATATTTCTAAATGCGAATACGTAACAAATGCAAAATATTTAAACCTTGAGCAATATTAGTAAACACATAAGCTACGTGATCTTTTAATATAACAATGATATATTGAGGTTATAGATAGCATACTTAATTACATAATTGTGTAGTTTTAATTAATAATTAATCTTTAAAAACTTTAGGGTCAAATGTCAAAGACAAAAACTGGTCAAAAAGTACATGTTTAAAAAACTAGACAATTCAACGTAAACAATTACGTTTCTAAGAAGTTTGTCGTAGCTATTTTAGATTTTTACATTTAATTGGTTTTGTGGTTATTTTATACACGGACACACGTTCGAACATTGCAAAATTATTACTAGGAATAAAAAGGTCTCTTTTAAAATTAACGAAATGACTTCCTTAAAATGTTCTATTTTCAAATATTTTGTACCTATTTGAAAATAGAATTTTTTTAAGGAAGTCATTTAAAAAGAGTTATTTATAAGTTATGTGTAACGGCCGTACTGAGAGTCAGTTAATGGCGCTTAGGTCGTGCCTTAGTGACGATATTCCATCCAAAAGTTTTAAAAAGGAACGAGTTAAAATTGTGTCTAAAATGTCTCTTACGGCGGCGGTAAGCATAACAAGGCTCTATGGGATCCTAGTGAAAAAGGGTACAAGTCGACTTAACTCGTAATAAAAAAGGGTATATATACATGAACGGAGTATACTAGACTTAAACCCTTTTTCGCTTGATCTTCAGACGACTTATACCCTTTTTCACCTAGCAGTGACTAAGCGTACGAGCCTCGGTCTCGAATAGCCTTGCTTTAATCCTCGGCCAGTTTAAACGGCTCTTTAACAAGATTAAGAGCTTATTTTGTTTCGTTTATGTTTCATGAACATTTTTTTTATTTGCAGCTGTGGTAATGTTTGGTTCTCCTTTGGGTCTTGAAATTAAGTTTTTTAACGTTGATTACCTTAATTTGTAGAAAGATTTATAGAGGTATAATTATAAGTAAGGGCTGTGAGTATATAAACATTTTTTTGTGTTTGTGTTGTACGATTGTATGTTTGTGTGTGTGTGTGTGTATGAATGCCTATAATATTTGAGGAGTTCCCTCAATTCCTAAAGCATCCTCTGATCAAATTTAAATATGACCATGATAATGAGTGATGTGTGATGATATAATATGAGTATACTCTTCCGAGGTGGCCCCATTGTCACCATAAACCTAAAATTATTTTTTGAAATCGGTCCACAATTGACGGAGAAATCAGTGAACATATATCCAAATATGTTTAATGCATGCCGTAGTCCAATTTGTATATTAACTGGCGTAAGATGTGGTTTCCTATAATTGGATAAGCATCGATTTAGATGTGAAACTAGATATAAGCATAAGTCGGATGTATTATCTGTTGGAAATCCTCAATAAATAAATAAATAAATAAATATATAAAAAAAAATACATACAGTGGAACATATCTAGAACCTCTTCCTTTTTTGCAGTCCATAATAATAAGTTTTGCCGGAGTTTCATAGAGTCGCACGCTACATACGCAACGTACGCAGTGTGGTTGCGTAGCGTGCGATGCTGTGAAATTCCGGCAAAACTTATTATTATGGACTGCAAAAAAGGATTTCTTAGTCGTAGCACTATTGACAGTGTTCGTGATCGTCAATTGTTGTCATGATGAGTGACTAGCCTGGTAATACGGCGTCATTCCTCTCGGGCTGTTGCCGCTCTAGTGCATTCATGCACGGGGCGATTTGTTGCAGCTCTGATTTGGTCTGTCCTGTGCATCTCATGGGCGATCTTCCACCTGCTCTGGTTTCCACAACTTGTCACCGTACAACCAGGCGCTCAATGGAATCATTATTGCGTTGGGAATTGTAACCAGAAAAGGTGAGGATGCGTGCTTGGATTATTGACGAGAGGTGCTGTTTTATGCCGAGTTCTTCTCGTATCAAGAAAGAAAGAAAGAAAAATCATTTATTCACAATAATAACACACATAAATATAACATGAAAAATAAGGAAACGATAAAGACGATTATAATGAGGGGGCGACTAATATAGATAGCGCACCATGTACAATGATGTCTCCATTAAATAAGCCACGTAAAATTACAATTCACTCTCTATAATTTATAAAAAAAAACCTCTAGTAGGTTAACGTAAAAAAAACATGTAATGATGATCCCATAATAATTACACTTAATTGCCTATTTCTCGCAGGGTTCACCGATATATGTTATGGATAGTCATTTTTAAAAGCAGTTCAAAGAACACTAGAAAATGGTCAAGTGTGAGTTGGACGCGCTGATTCGATTCGAAATCGAATTCAAATCGTAATGTAGTAATACCGGCGTGCGGTGGTACGGAACCCTCGGTGCGCGAGTTCGATTCGCACTTGACCGGTAAAAAAAAAACCGTTAGCATGATTTATCAATACATCAATGATATTGGATACGGATTGGAACGATGTATCATTGGTCGTGAAACGCCGCCCATACTGTCATTTAGCAAATTAATTTTTATTTACGTGCCATGAAAGGATTATGAGCTCAATTTTTTTTAACGTTTCATGTATCAAATTAATTGAATAGGTACTATTGTTGATTAATTTAAGACTTAAAATTTAATATCATGGCATTTTCTAGAACTTCAATTTTTAAAGTATCTATGAACCTTTTTCAGTGCCCTTGCATACCATAAAATATACAAGTGATAAAAAATATCTTTATGATTGCAAATTAAGAATGTCGATATTGAGAAACAGATATTTATTAAGATCCACGTCTCAAGACATGTAATATATATCAAACTGACCTAGTCCCAAACTAACCTCCAGGCTTGTACTATGGCTACTAGACAATAATAAACATACGTATATAGAGAAATATATACTTAATACATAGAAAACATCCAAGACTTAAGAACAAATACCCGCGTTCATCACATAAATATTTGCCCAATACTTAGAATCTAACCAACAAAACTAAACGCGTCGTCAATTTACTATGACATCTTGAGACAGGCTCGTAACTCAAGATCATATAACAATACGTCTCTAAGTTTTGTATTTGAGTATTTCAGTACCTACTTTGATTATTTAGGCGTCACAGTAGGTATTTTTTAAACCCCTATAAAAAAGGGTGGGGTGGTAGTTTAACGTGTGTATCTGTGTTTCTGTGTGTATGTCTGCGGCTTCGTAGCTACCAAACGGATGGACCGATTTGGACGCGGTTTTTGTTAAAGAAAGCTAATTTAATGGGGATGGTTCTTAGATAGAGATCATGAAAATCGGTTTAGCCGTTTAAACCGGCTGAGATATCAGCTCTGAAAGAAGATATCACCATTATTATTGCGGGTTTTTATCTATGTAATAGTAATACCCTGTCTGTTTGTCCATCTTGTAAATGCGAAGGAGAGGCCTTTGCCCAGCAATGGGACACTAACTCAGACTGTTCAAAAAATCTCCATGACCTTACGTACGTTACGTACAGTCAAGGACTTTAATTGTTATGCCACTATGGAACCGTGTTATAATGACAGCGTCAAACCATATCAAAGAAATTACGCCAAAATTAATGATTAACGTTATGCGACAGGTTTCCATAGTGGCACAACAATTAAAGTCCTTGACTGTACGCTAATCAATTCAATGTATGTGTAAACCGGACATTCAATCTCACACAACCATACGATGCGTCAATATTAGCAAATTTGCAATGCCGCAACACCACAAACTAGAGACGGTAATTGCAAATTCAGTTTGCAATCAATAGACAAGCGCTGGGTCTACCTGTATATTTGACATGCCTCTACCATGAATGTGGGTATGTTGATGTTGTTAACAAGTATAAGGTCACGGACTGTACAAGTGTACAGTATTCCCAGGTTCTTAATATCTTTCTGCTGGCTGTCGCTATCACGTTTGCACACGCAACTGACAGTATATTTGTCACTCGTGTGTCATGGAAAAACGAAGATTGCCGATAGCTATTAGGAAAATAGTAGCACTGTACATTTATGAACCATGATATAACGCTGCTGCAAAAAGTCAATGATGAGATTCTACTTTTCTGTAGCTTGGAGAAATTAGAGAAGGCAAAGGAACTTAAAGGACTCTTCCTCCCCCATTTTAAATCTAAAGACTGCAAATGGCCTGCCAATCCTATGGACTAAGGTGGAATGTTTCTTTTTCAGTCATTTCACCGGCTGTCGTACCGAAACAATGCGAACACTTCTGCCTAGCGGCAGATTAAAAGGCGTTAACCTATGTTTTTTAAACAAAACATCTGTAGTGAACTTTACTAATTACAATTTACAGGTTACACAAAAACCGTCCTCAAATAATATTCTAAATATTCGTAAAATCGGTAATAAGATCCAACCTTCACTTGACGAATTTGGCGCGAGCATGCATACAAACAGACGCGGTGACTTTAATTTTTGTCATGTAGTGACGAATCAAACCTAAACGCCTAAAATTCAGTTTGAAGATGAAGTAATCAGTCCAGCAGCAACCCACTCGCAATCACGGAACAAGCTAACATCATTACAGCCACGTGACGCTAGCGGCGCCACGCTTGATTGGAACTGAGGACAATTACAGCCCTAGGCCAGTTCTGGTAGGTGACTATCACCACTCGGTCTTAAACTCGATAAACCCATTATTAACCTAGATTCTTAGCTAGGTTTCATGGAAATTGGTTGGGTGATTTAAGAGATATCGGAAAATTAGGGGTCGCCATTACAAAGGGGGCTTTTATCAATTTACGTAATTTATTGCTCTGCGACATTGCGATTAGGTACACCCCCCTAAAACCACCACTCTCAAATATTTTACCTGCATACATACATATATATAAACTCATGTTCCTTTCTACAGTGGGGTAGGCAGAGCTACAGACTTAAATAACCAACAACTCCAAAACACTTGTTGATAATTCTGTAACCACATTTTGGGCAATCAAGCTAAGATGTTCACCAGTGTATTAAGTAGTGACAGGTTGCAAGCCTATCGCCTAACAGTACTACACAGCTTTTATTCCCCTAGTCGTCTCTTACGACATCCATGGGAAGACATGGAGTGGCACCATTCTAACCCGGCAACCACACGGGTAACCCTACGCCATCAAAATTCTGAATAAACGCAAAAATATTCATTTAACTTCAGATTTTCGTTCCAAACCTTAAACGCAAACATTTTCCGACATATTCAATATAAATCGGCTCCTTACAGTTCCGAGGAAGGCTATGAAATAAAATATTACAGCGATTTAATATTCATTCCTACACCCGAGATTTATGAGCGTTATTCATAGGTTGGGCCAAACACTGCGCTACAATAACTCAAATACTGTCATTTTGCGAGAATTGAATTTAAATTACTTACTCCTTCAATATTTATTGAAGAAGTATTAAATTTGGCTGTTATGTAGTATGTATTTGTTCCAATATTTGAATATCTAGATTTAGAGAGCTTTATTTCTCAAAAAACTTACATTAATTCACTTGGTAGGTAGAATTCGAAGTTTAAGTTACTTCTAAGTATTAATGATACAAATAGAACTATGTGATGCGTCCTAAGTAAATAATTAAGTGTCTTAAGATTGTAATTTCACATTCAAGAACATGTTAAATAAATTATTAATCATAAAAAACACGTTACAGCAACAATAAAAACTAGGTCTTTTCTGTTATATTTCATGCTATTCGTGTTGTAATAGGATCTAAAATCTTGGATCGTATCTTTTACTTCGAGACCCTCTTTGTTTCCTCGCGCAGTAACATCATGATGAGGTAAGCTTTTTGCAGAAGAACAATCAAACTCCGGGAATACAGGAGAAAAAAGCGCATTCCAGTTATGCGGATGCGGACCTAGAGAGATTTGCAGTTTGAGAATTAAACGATGTTGATGACAATCTTTTCATAGCATTTATCATTCCACTGAATTGGTTTCTTATTATCTGCTGAGGTCTTTTCAGGAAATCCTGAGCATGAATTACCAACTTAGCTAAGGTAAGGTAAGACTTGTGACTAGATACTTATACGTGGAAAAAGACTGTCATCATTATCATCATTATTGTCATCATTATCATCATTGTTGTCATCATTATCATCATCATGCCCTTATCTCAATGATCTTGGGTCGCTGCAGCATGTTTCTTTCCTTTCACACATCCCTGTTTGCCGTCATCTTAGCGTTCACTCCCTTCTTTCTCATATTACTCTCCATATAACCCATCCATCTCTTTTTAGGCCTTCCTCATGCTTTATAACCCTCCACATTCATACTCAAAACTCTTCTTGTCACATGACTTTCATCCCTCCTAAGCATGTCAACATATTAATTACCTTATTTTTTTTCTACTCCTTTTACACTTCCTCTTAAGGATCGATCCTTATCCTTATCCATTCTTCAAAAAGACTGTCAAAAAATAAAAAATCCAAAAATTGTAGATTCTATCAAATAAAGTAAGTATCTAACCAAAGACCTGAAACATAGTCATCATCCTACCACTTTTTCACGAAGTTCGCCTGAACATGCATAGTTTACACTTACTTATTAAAATTTACTGTACCTACTTTAAATTATCGCGGTAATATTTCATGATACTAAAGTTTTATGTAAAGTTTTAAATGTGCTTATTTTGTCCAGATTGTCCCGTTGTATCTATCCACTTGGCCACCAAGTTTCGCTTGTAGCAATTTGCCGAGCGTGTCAGCTTAAAATTAGATTTGTGACCATCGTGCGTCACTTTAGTGTCACATGCAATTTTAACCTTATCTTTATACGGTCAAAGTTTAGATTATTTGCTTCATTCTGGAGGATTTTTGTCTTGCGCCCGAGGTTCGCTCAGTCAGAGTAGTAAAATTGTCTCACTCAGATTATTCGCACGTCATCATTTATTCATATTTTTATGTTATTACCATGAATATAACATGCTAGAAGTAAAACACATAAGAAGGAAGCCAGTTAATGGTTATCACCGATAGATATTTAGTTAATTCTTTAAATCATTTGTAGACAAGTGTTGTGCAACTCTGTAACTGTAAAAAAAGTACCTAGTGAACTGACTGTACAATCGTTCCTGCCCTTGGCCAAAAAAATATTGCCGAATGTATCATTCCTAAATTAACCTGTTAATATTATTTTGCCGTACTTCCGGAATACCACATTCACGTATTACATTGATTGAGTTAAGTTAGACTTATATCTAAAAAAATACAACAGCTGCGACAGGACATAGCTTATTTGCAAATAAAAATTCGGTAAAAGATTCATTTGCCAAAAATATTTCACCCAAACAGCATAGACCCACTGTACAACGATATTCACTTAATGTTACATTTCCACTCAGAAGGTGTCGTATGCAACTAAATACATCAATAACTATGACTATAAAGTAGAAACATACCATTATCATAGTTTAGTGAGGGCACTGCCCTTTAATGGATCAAGTCAAGGTTTCCCGGCTTCTTACAATCTGGACAAAAAAGGTTCAATAGGAGCTATTTGTAACAAAGTACGCGATTCGGTGACCTGGCAGTTTTTACGATATAAAAGCGATCAATATTGAAAAGCTAGTTTATTGTTGTTATAGCAGTTTCAATGCCAGGTTCCATAACTTTCTTACAAAATTGAGAGAATTAAATCAAGTAATTATTGTTCAAGTTGCAGAAGTATTCTGAGGAAATTAGAACAAAAAGAAAATGAAGAAGATTATTATCGATTTTAAGAAAGAAAAATTTAGGTTGAAGTTTGCCTGATTATTATATTTGGTATTTAAAATTGTTAAAGAGTCTGGTACCTACTCAATGTTGTTTGAAGAATCAACTATCACGGTCAAGATACAAACGAACGTTATTTTGTTGCAGACTTATTGAACGTTAATGATGAATGAAAGCAGTTTGAAGACGCATGCACCCTGGAGTTCAACAACACATCGAGAGCTACGGAAGAAACAACGGGAAATAAAGGACCTGTCAAAGCATATCCTGCTCAAGGCCATAAACTGGTTAGGAAGTGATAACATTTTGACGATTTGTAATAAAAAAAGGCTTGGTCATTCCAATAAGGAGAAATAATGGCCGTGGGACCTCGTTAAAGGACATTTTATGGGCCATCAGCGATTCCAAATAGTGATGTTATTCTATTACTAACAGATCAAGCTTTCTCCATTAAACTGGTCTAACTTGAGCCCTTGACGCGCTAAGTTTGCTTAATGATACGTACCAGCGATGGCTGGTTCCACGTTGGAAGCAGAGACCCCTATTGTAATAACGCCTGGTCCTGATTAAGCAATTTATTGGCAAAGGTCAATTTTGATGACCGTGATTTTATAAAGGTGAATTATGAAGGGAATTAAGTTTCGCGTGAAAATTATGGTCGTTAAATCAACGTGACATCATTTAACTAATGATAAATGGGACAGCACTTTTCTTTTTCGACCTTTTTCCGTTTCAATAACATTTCCAGTTTAATATCTGATTGGGAATGCTGGAGTAACGTTAGGTGCCTTTATTTGAATGATTTGTTTCAAATGGTACATTGAAATCCCGTAAAAATAAACTCTGTTTTTGTGATGCAAAACCAAAACGCCAACAAAATGCTATGCTTAGTTTACTAATTGAGCTCGTAATCCAGAATGCTAATAAGGATGCAATCATTTCAGCGCTTATTAATTAGACAATCCAAACCCTAATACACTGACGCAAGCAACGTAGAAATGGGTGCAAGTTTGCAGCAAAAATAAAGTTTGTATGGTTGTAAAGCCTATTGTTTACTATGTAAAGAGGAACAATGCAAGGTCCAGGTAACACTAAAGCTTAGTAAGGCAACAATTTGACGGCCTCGGTAATTGGCCGCTCAATGAGATGATTTGACTTAATAAGATCATAGCCGTTTGAGGAGTGTGTAGGAAGACTGCAATTTATTGAGTTCGCAAATTTAAATACTGGCCACAGCTCGGGAAACGCATAAATTTTACGCTTAAAGGACAAAATTTGAATCTACAAATCAAGCAAGCAAGCAAGTTTTTATTGCATGGCATGCCAAATTGATTGTTAATTTTACTACATTTAAGACATTTAAATTAAGACTAGTAATATGCAAGTTAAAGGGCATTAACAGTTTGGATAATTTCTCAAAGAATTACTAAGAGTATTATCGGAACTATTTAAGGGTTTTGAGAGCATGTTGAATTGGAAGTTGCCGAGAAATTCTCATGAGAATTTCAATTTCCAAATTTGAGAAGTTTCTAGTTGGTACAACTAGCATACGTTAGGTACATAAAGTCGGGTAAATACATTACTTCTACTAGTTGGCACTAGTAGAAGTAATGTATTTAACTGACTTTAAGCTCAGCATAACACAACGTACAAAACATGCAATGCAATAGAGAATGTCAACCAGTTTAGATTTTTGGCTTATCGTATTCTTCATTAAAAACAAAAAAATGCTTTAAAAAAATCATTTCGATACGTCTAATAGTTTCCGAGATATTGAATTTTAAACTTCGTATGCGGCGCTCGAAACCCGGCGGCTAGCGCTCACGGATGATGACGTCATCGTTTGGCTGCGGTACGCGCCATTATATGAATGAGTGAGTTTACAGGGCTTCTATCTTTTTAACCGTAATAAATAGACAGTTGAAATTTTCACAGAATACGTGTTATAATAGATTCTATCGATTAAATTTTTAAAATGAACAATAAATCAAATCCCAAAAGGGGTCCCCGTACAAAAACCATGAAAAAAACCATTTTTTTTTGCTTTTTTATATGGATTGTATTTCAATAATGGCTTCTTATTTTGATGCGATTTTAAGCTTAAGTTCTAGTCTAATTTTCATACTTTACGACTAAATAGAAATCTCAAGTAAAACTGCTACAAATAGGTGACAAAGCTGATTTTATCAACACGATGTTTTAAGCGGTAACCCATCCTGTTTTAGACTACGCTCGTAGTTGCTTAACTTTGGAAGTCGTAATTTTTTACGAATTCGTTTTGATGTGACTATGATAGTTATGGTTATCTATTGTTTTGTTTTACATACAGTTTAACCTGTTTAACTAAACTAACTGTCCGTTGCTGACCGGCTTTTCTGTTTGTAATGTTTGTCGAATAAGTTGGTTAAATAAAAATAGAATAATAATCAAGCACTTTTAATTTAGGGTTCACCTACATAAAAATACCAAAACATTAATGCAAAAAACCGGGCAACAGCCTGTCGAACCATGCTCAGTGTAGGGTCCCGAAGCCGTTACTACAGACAAATTAGACCTCGCGACAAACTTAACTTTGCCGTTGGAAAACTGTTATCCCCATACATCGATATAGGTCGCGGCTCGCGGTCAGTTTACCAACACCGCAAATAAGTTTTCGGCAGGTATAAACATTCAAACCGTTTAACTCAAGAGCCAATGAAGTCTACTTAGTCGTGATAGTTTTCCTTTGAAGATATTTTTCAAATTTTTTATTTGTAGTTTTGGCTGTAGTGGGGAGGGGACGACGACAATTTGCGCTTTAAAGCTTTTCATAAACGGATACCTTAATTGAAATATTGTTTTCACAAACCCGCAATATTTTGGAAAGACCTATACAACGACACCCCACACTATGGGGTAGACGAGAAAAAAAAACTTACCCACGTTACGTAAAAAAAATTTTTTTTTTCATGATTTTAATTTTATTTAACTATGTCGGCGTGACTAATATGTATATTCATGCCAAATTACACGTTTCTAGTACTAAGAGTCTCTGAGCTAGGCTGCGGATAGACGGACACACGTCACACACACACACACACACACACGCACGCACGCACGCACGCACGCACGCACGCACCCACGCACGCACGCACGCACGCACGCACGCACGCACACACGCACGCACGCACGCACGCACGCACGCACGCACGCACGCACGCACGCACGCACGCACGCACACACACACACACACACACACACACACACACACACACACACACATACATACACACACACACACACACACACACACGCACGCTATCTAAGCTATCTTGCATACACGAAATAACAGTAATAAATAATGCTCAAAAACAGTTCAAAAACTACCTACTTGCTACAGCGGCCGCTAATAGAATACCAACAATAACGTATGGCGAGTGAGCCACTTGGCAGCGCCCGCCCGCGAAATTTGAAATCGATGAAATGAATAAGTACACAAAATATCAGAACTACTACCTAGGTCAATCATAAACTCATGTTTTATAGTTCATTATTTTATACGGTACCTAGCGATATGAATTCTACATTAGACACGACATTTGTAAAGAAAGGGCTATCACCAAAGTTAAGTAAACACCGCTTAAACTTCGTGTAAGATTTTGTTGTTTGTTGTTTCACTACAGATTACTGTTTGGTCGTAAGTATGGAGTTTAGATTATTGTGTGACACCGAAATAAAAAGCTAATACAAATACAACCCGTACTTCGGCTTCCAAAGTTAAGCAACTACCTACTTACAAGCGTATTCTAAAACAGGATGAGTGACCGCTTAAAACATCGTGTTGATAAAATCAGTTTGGTCAAATATTTTTAGCAGTTTTACTTGAGATTGTTATTTAGTCGTAAACTATGAAAGTTCGACTGCAATTTAAGCTTAAAATAGCATCAAAATAATAAGCCATTATAAAAATATAATCCGTATAAAAATGCTAAAAAAACTGGTTATTTGTCATGTTTCTTGTATGGGGACCCCTCTTGGGATTTGATTTATTGTTCATTTTGTAATTTTAAACAATAGAGTTTATAATAACACGTAATCTGTGAAAATTTCAACTGGTTACTTATAACGGTTAAAAAAATATAGCCCTGTAAACTTACTCAATCATATAAGGGGCCGTACCGCAACGAAACCATGACGTCACTCCAGTAAGATGGCGCCCGCACCCTTTAATATTTTTGACCGTAATTTCATACGTTCGTAGAATCAAAACTACTGGGTCTATTTGAATGAAACAAAAAGTAGTATGTTTGTTTATTTATAAGCTTTACTCTTACAAAGTTTCAAGCGATTTGGGGTACCTACTGACATTCTTCATTATTTGAACTAACTCCACGTCGCAATATCCCTGTTGCAGGCAAGCTGAAACATAAACTAAAACCCGAGTTCATTTGCATTTTATCTACCACGAAACAGTTCATTTCGGTGACACGGAACATGCTAATAACGAACTTCGTTCACACAATCACGCGACATATCCGGGAGACCCGGGACAAACCACGGAAGTTCCCAAGGATATCCGGGATAAAATTAGCCGGGAAAAGGAAAAGTTGCCGCAATATTCGATCCGCATGCACTTGTCGACAAATTTCCAATTGGAAAAGTTGGAAGACATAGTTTACAGTATTGGAAATGAAATGTTGTACTTTTATAGCTACACAGGAAATGAGAACTTCTAGCTGGCAGGTCTAAGTTAACTTGTAGAAACTATCTGTGGCTTCTTTTTCACAAACTTTTTATTAACTTGCAATGTATGTATGTATAAGTGTATGTTCGCGATATATCTTGCAAGGAAGATTTGAACCACTTTCCGGGAACGAATTAAGCTGAAATTTGGTATAACTACGTAATTATATGGCACCATCGAGCTGGTTTGATGATGGAGACGTAGGGTTGCTATCTGGAACTACTAAATTACACATGATAAACGTGTTATGTTGGGGCTCGTTAGAATCGTCTTGAAGAGTAGCTGATGATTAAGCAAAATACAGTCTGGAACAAAAGCTTGTCTCAAAATGATTTTTTTTTACTAAAAACGGATGCTGGCAAGCAAGTTGTTCAACTATGCCAAATTTCAAGTTGATAGCATTTGTAGTTACTGAGAAAACATACAAACAAACAGACAACGAAGTCTCACCGTAAGGGTTCCTTTTTACCATTTTGGTTCGGAACCCTAAAAACTAAGAGCATATAAACAGTTTAGCTTTCAATTTATTCGAAAAAACATTTCCCCGTTTCATGTGAAATATGTGTCAACTATATTTTTAAAGAAAACTATATCTTTTCGTCTTTTGTTGCGGTGTGCTGTGTGAATACTGTGTTCGGAAGTGATGCGCTTCTGAAGAATGCTTTAGCACAAATATTAAGGTTATTATGTTTAGAAAAATATTATGAATCTCCGTAAAACCATGAGATAAAATAGTAATTGGAAACTTTACCGTAAACTTAAGACGACGATAATGTTCAACGAACAAGAATAAGAAGAGGCTATAAACCATGTTAATACCAGAGGATAGCTTGTCAATTTACTTTGTAAATGTAGTTGTTAGTATTATTACATCTACTTTGTCGTTTTTACGATTTGAAATCGTCTAAACAATACAGACAAGGTAGTAAAATAATGGCTGTTCACAGGCTGTTCATGACCTCTGCAAACGTGTCAGCATGATGCATCATGGGCTGTTTAGACTTTCCAAGATCCAATCAGTAAAGGGATAGAGCTACTGGGCTCATATATGTCTTTCCTATTCACTGCATGGAACTTGTTAGGCTTTGACAACCTAAATAAATATCTAAAAGGCAAATATTTGTGAAATCAGCACGAATATTTTGTCCCTAACCTGTATTGGAGTATTTATATCGTACATAGTTTCTTGCTATTGTACGCGTGAAGTCTACACCACCTACTGTATAAAATATTTTAATTCTACACCATATCCCTGCTAAGGTTGTCTGGAAGAAATCGCTAATCAGTGATGAGACCGCATGTTGTATATCTGCGTTTTTTTTTTCATTTCACTGTTTCTCTGTAGGTAATGATATTGTTTGAAGTACAATAAAGGGTTCTGTATTGTATTGTATCGTTGACCTGTTAGATCTATTAGTTTAAGCCTAGAGCTTTGTATGGAACTAGGTTATTCAAATGAGACTGTCCCCTGATATTCGGCTTCTACGTAACAAAAAAAAGCCTTGTATAAAGTTCAATAGGACAAACACGATGTTCATAACTCCTAAACCATGTTACACTTTTGCGTTAGCCCGATTGTAACAAAAAAGACACTTATAACTCAGTCTACAGTAACAAAATGTATATTTCATGGTAACAACGCAACCAAATTAATCTACAACAGGTGTAACACGCTTTCAAGAGCAAAAAAACTCGCAAAACCTCAAAACCGCCATTACATAACAAGAATAATTGGCGGCCATTATTAGTGTACGAGCCACTGACACCATAAGGTCACCGACGAGACGTGCGTTAGACAATACCAGTATAACCTGACCTCTCAATTTCAATGCACTTTCCCCTTCATCACCCGCACTGTTTACAAATGAAGGGACGGAGCGTGTCAAGAAATAATGGACGTTTTATGAGAGTGAGTCATAATGAGTCAGAGCTAAATTGTCTGTAGGGTGAGTATAGGTTTGATAAAAAGAAGGAAAAGGGGGAATTTGTGAGTCACTTTTCATTAGGGTTTTCTGACTCCCCTAAGTCTAGATCAAACGATATGAGTTACATTTGGGAACTTTCTCGTTCATCAGTTCATTAAAATCTTGTTTCATAAGACTTAATTTATTTTTAAGTTCGTTTGTCAAATGTTTCCTTTGGCCTCTTTGCTTATCTGAAATATAACCTTGAGGAAATACTACAAGCACTTAAAAGCCCAAACTTACGCTGCAAATGTTGGAGGAAAAGTAATTTAATTTTGAAAAGTTTCGTTTACAAATATAAAAGATAAGATACTATTTTACCGGTACTTTTCTAGTACCGCAAAGCGATTTTGAACGATTTTCGCATCGCATTTAGACATAACAAAATAAATAATACTTGTATTCCAACATTTTGCACAAATTATTAAGTAGTTTGAAGATTATCAAGATTATCAAGTTTATATTTTTTAAATTCTTAGTACGTTATTCTGCTGTGTTTTGCAAATGACATCAATCAAACTCAGTTTATTTAGGACTTGTCCTACTAAAACGTACAATATAGTTAACATAGCTATAGGCTTTCCTGTTAGCGCCGCGAATCAATAAGAACCGAACTGTTTGCGATTTAGACTGACCAACCTCTTTGATGAACGCGAGAACCATTTTTAGACTTCCTTAGTTGCATTGTATTTAGTTTTCTGTGTATGCTGGATGACAAAATAATTATCACATTTATATCTCTATACATAGACACAATTTTTGACACTTTGTCGCATTAAAATATCACGAGAATTAGTTAATCTGTCGCTACTAGAATGAAACGTTAGGTACTACTCACAATCAACAGATAAGGGGAGTTATTCTCTTAAAAACTGCAGTCGGTCGAACGAACGAGCGAAAGCGCAGCGGTTTAAGTAGTCCCGTCCGAGCGAACAAAACACATTTTAGCGCGTGCATTCTCAATTAGGCAGCCTTATACGTTCGAGAAGACATGCTGCCAAATTGAAAACACGCGTTAAAATGTGTTTTGTTCGCTCTGACGGGACTACTTAAACTCGCCGCTTGGACATTCACTCGTTCGTCCGTCCGTTCGTCGTTGTTGAAAGAATCACACCCAAGTACCAAATTTTCAACAAACTTCTAACCGCGCTATTCTACTTCGAGTTGCCCAAGACCTAAAACTCAGCTCACGAACTAACCATTTGTTTTCATTACAATCACTCTCGTCAACCATTTACTAAATTGCTTTACCACGTGTTAAGTAAACACTAAGTCAATTTTTCAAATGTCGCCGCGCACTTAAGAAAACAATTTGTACTGACCTTGGCCAACAAACGACGTCGAGTTTGCTATGAATGATTGAATTCAATGTGCTTGCAAACTGCATTTGCGACACTGTCATTCACCATTTAAATTTGCATGAATCAGGGTTCATTAAGGCTTGCATTCATAAATTTGTCGGAGTTGTCAATGCAACGTTGTTAACAGAATTTGTATATATTCTGACTCTACAATAACAGGGGTGTAATTCTCTCAAAAAAGTGGTCGGACGAACGAACGAGTGAAAGTCGCAGCGGCGAGTTTAAGTAGTCCCGTAAGAGCGTACAAAACACATTAATTTAGCGCGGGTATTTTCAATTTGGCAGCATGGCTTCTGTCGATAAGATTGAACGTATAAGGCTGCCTAATTGAAAATATGTTTTTATTGCTCCGACGGGACTACTTAAACTCGCCGCTGCGACATTTACTCGTTCGTTCGTCCGACCACGTTTTTGAAAGAATCAACACCCAGCTACAGTGTAAAGCCTGAATTCTACTGCGGCGCAGGCTACGCACGCTACACATGTGAGTCATTTATAAAAATAAACACTTAAATAAAATTGTTTTAGGCGTGTATCACTGATGTTATTTCGTGCGTATGCCGCTGGTGCCGTGGTGCCGTGGTTTCACCTGATGGTTCCAACACTTCCAACGGTAGACCAGCGCTGACTGAAATGCCAGCATCACGTTGATTTGGGACCATTTCGTGACTACATTCTTCTTGTGCGTACTTCTCTGTTCTTTATTTTGTTTGTCACGATTAAATATTGTTATTTATTTCTTTTCTTTCTCTATATAAGTATTTATATCGTTGTCAAGTATCCATAGTACAAGCCTAGAGCTATGTTTGAGACTAGGTCAAATTATAATCCCTTGATAATATTTATTTTATTTTATAAAGTACCTAATTATTCATCTACATATGTATACATCTGTACAAGTAGGTATGAATAGCTTGTATCATTCCACATTTTATCAGTTTTGCAAAATAGCTAACGTTATTGTTATGTCTGATCCAGATCACCTTTTCTAATAATATCTGCAGTAGGTACTCCTTTACCATTGAATAAACGCAATACCTAAGCTTTGTTACTCTTATCTAGACTAGGTATATGTATATATAAATATAAATGAATCGCCTAATATATATTTTTTGCTGTGTTCGTTATTATAAGGACAAGGTTTGTATGAAAGAAAAAAAAAACACCGAGGAATTTGCAGCGGAGCGAAGCCACAGGCGCTAGCAGGCCGCTAGTTAATTTATTTCATTTTATTTTATTGAAACAATAGTTATAGTTTTATTATAAAATGAGAAACAACTAAAACCGCTGGACCTAAGTTCTTGAAATTTAAAGAGAGTATTCCTTGGATTTTCTAGGGTGCAAGAAGGGACTTTTGGAAATTCTAAAACTAATAAACTAAAATGGGTTAGAAGCGACCAACTAATCTTACGCAGACAAACTCACGGGTGTCTTCTAGTACAATATAAAACAAAACTCTGTCTGTAAATATACAAGCCCCAAGTTTATTGCCTGCGGTGGCTGGCGCCGGCAGCGATCGATCTGAAAATCGCCATTTTCTCTCTCTTTAAACATCGGACTCGGATAGATTGCTTGGATACCGAGCGGGTTTATGAATCGTGCTATTGGTTTGGTGCATTTGTATTACGAATGGCGGAGTTTAATCTTACAGATCGTT
The DNA here is from genome assembly GCA_948252455.1 of Acleris cristana. Classification (NCBI taxonomy): domain Eukaryota; kingdom Metazoa; phylum Arthropoda; class Insecta; order Lepidoptera; family Tortricidae; genus Acleris; species Acleris cristana. Next base: position 14,357,839 of record OX411788.1, on the reverse strand, counting down.
TCTTTTTTGTTTTGATATTTTAACGGCAAAACACAACGAATAAGAATTGAAATTATTTGACCCAAGGACACATTTACAATTTATCAACGGTTAAGTAATATAATAGCGGACTGAAGAACGCCCGCGACTACGTTTGCGTAAAATTAGTTTCCCGCTACTCCCACTATTCCTTTTGGTTGGAGGTCGATTTTCAAAAAATCTTTACTTATTATACCTACGTGGTTATCTAATCGAGAAATATTCCCTACAAATTTCAAGCCCCTAGATTCAGCAGTTTAGGCTGTGCGTTGCCTATCAATCAATCAGTTAGTCATGGAAGAGTTTTATATGTATAGCTAGGGGCTTTACAGTCAGCTTTATAAGTAGCTGCACACTTTTGTACCTTGTCGCTTCAACACCTTTGGCAGATTAGTGCAGCAGTTCAAACATGACGTTAAAGTGACAAAGAACTGAAGTGTGCAGCTACTTATAAGGCCGACCGTACATAAAATTTTGTTGAAACGTGAAGAACAAGAATAGAATGAATATAAAGTTCCACCTCAAAGTAACATAATCGGTAATCCCACTAATGCACCTTTATTGGCCCAGGAGAAACAAGTTGTTTGTCCACTTAAAACCTATACACTTAAGACTGTCTGGCGCAACCTCGTATGACCCTAACGCGTGTGAAAACTTTCCAATGAAAGTAGGGCTGGAAATTTTTCGAATCAAGGTTGAATCCGAGCAACATGACGTCAATATACTCCCTAGACGGTTCGAATAATCTCAAGAAGCGAAAACAACAAAACTTTCCACTTAAAAATTAGAGTAAATAAAGTTTAAACCTGAAAATACTCATGCCATTTTGGGTTACCGTACTTGAAATAAACTGAGTTAATTGAACAAACCGAACCCTTATAACCGTACCTGAGAAGCATAAGACTGCAAGTGCCATTTTCTTAATTTTACAGGAGAAGCGATTTTGTGTCAAAATGCAGCACACACAACAAAAAGGATGATCCAAAATGAAACTGGGAAAATTTAAATCAAAAATTCTTTTATTAATCATAAGTTTGGTAATTTGAGATCAACATTTTTAGTATTCTGAGATCAATATCTTAACCTAAGTCATATTTATTTAACAAAAACAAAAAAACTAGCCCACATACAGTGTTCTGCTTCTAAACAAAAAATCCAACCGTTAGAGTTACCTCAATAAAATACCTTTATAAAATGAAAAACAACATTCAATTTTTGTATTATTTTCATACAAAAATGTATAAATTGACAAAAAAAACTCGCTTATAAAATATAGAATGAAAATCAGTCATTTCAGTCTTCATTTTCTGATTCCACAATATCAGCAACATTGCCATGAGGCAAATCAGTGTAGTATTTTTTTATTAAAGTATCAGCCATCCACTGGGTAAGTGTGATTAAATCCTTATATTTTGGATTGCTGATAGGTCGCTCTTGTTTGTTGACTTGCGGAAGTGAATCGGGCAATTGGAACGGTTGTCTAGTGTTCCTTCTTAAATCGTTTTTTAAGAAGTCAGTTTCTTCGAAGGATGTCTTGTAAAACAACACCCCTGGTTCACTCTTTCTTACTTGAAACCATACACATTTCGAAATAAAAAATGCCTCGTTGTTTGAGTTTTTGCGTCTTTGGCTAAAAAGACCAGACATTGACTTGATATTTTTTATGTTATTGAGAGTCATACTGTGAACTATCAAGGGATTACTAGGTTTGCAAATCTTGACGAACTGCTCCCAATCACGAGGCATCATGATTTCGAACTGTGCTAGTTCCTTCTTTTTTCTCTCAATAACAGAATGAATCATGTCTACTTCAGAGTGCGTGTGACCTCGAAGTAAGAATTTGTGGTTTATAGTAGTTAAATTAGTATGAAATAGCATCCAGAAGTAACAGTATATCATTATAATATTCCTATTTTGACCTGAACAATTATCAGACCGGATAGTTATTTCGGTCACTGCTGGTTCTAAGTAATTGAGAGCCCATTCAAGCAGACAAGATCCAACTTCATTAGCCCCTCTACCACCTAGGACTTCATTCCACATCATGCAGTATGATTTGTTAGTAGTATCATTATGTAGTGTTTCGTTTAAAACCCAAAGTTTTCTCAAATAAAATGATTGGGTATTAGTCAATAAGGGAGTTGGTAAACATTTTTGCATGTCCAACATGAGCGTTAAACTTTTCCCGTTAGAAAGTTTGCTGTTCTCTTTATCTTTTTTCTTTAAGCTGTATCTATTGTTAGCGTCATAAAGGTGTGCTTTGTGCGATTCCTCAATTTTCAATCGTTCATCAGAATTGGTCTCTTGTTTCAATTGCAGTATGTATTTATCACAAGTATCGCACGTATCTTTACTTGGGGAATAAAAAGATAAATTGAACTCTTCATTGAAAATTTTCCGATACAACCACTCCTTTCCAATTAATTTTTCAGTCATGTTTTCGTCTTTACACTTTACTACATACAAGTTATACATTTTATTAATATTCAATTCAGGTCCTAAATAGCAGCGTGAAGTCTTGTCTCTTGAATAATGAGATGTATATTGTGGAAACGATGCAATATGGTCTTTGATACTTTTTATTACAGAATCAGGTGTTTTATTGACAGGTTTGTGTTTACCTCTTCGATCCGGTTGCACAACATTTGTCAATTCCGAAGACTTTGAAAGTGTGGTAGATACAAATTGTTCAGTTACACACAGGGTATTTAGAAACATCTTTTGACAAACATGAAGTCTCTCGTTATTTATAAGCAAATGGTAGATACGAGTATTCTTTCGACGACTAATATCGTTGCTTTGGCGATGTCGAGGACGAGCAACCGGTGTAACATCAATCAATGACGTTATGAACTGTCTTCTCTGATCCCAATTTTGCATAACTTTCCAAAAGTTATGAAATACTAGAGGACGCCCGCGACTTCGTACGCGTAGAATTAGTTTCCCGCTACTCCCCCCCATTTCTTTCCGTTGGGGGTCGATTTTCGGAAAATCCTTTCTTAGTGCTCACTTACATCATGAAAGGAACCCATGTACCAAATTTTAAGTTTCTAGGTACAGTAGTTTCGGCTGTGCGTTGATATGTCAGTCAGTCAGTTTTGCCTTTTATATATATAGATTGCTGATCTTATCTCATTGGAAATTTTGCTACAACATTTTAGTTTACATGTTTGGGAGCAAGGTACCTTCATTTCCTTCTTTTTTATAACTTTATTATCTTTAGACACCGCACTTACATAAGTTTTTCCTTGTAACCTCCTATTTTTAGCGATTTCCCTTTTCCACTTTGCTATTTTTCGTACCCGCTTTTTTGATTTTTTTATTGGACTATTTCCTCCTTCTTCTAATGACGATGAATTTTCAGCTGTTACAGATAACGAAGAGCTCTCAATGACTACATTATGTATTGTTTTAGTTGTATGTTTTTTAGAACCAACACTCTCGTCCGATGTAGGTTCTATAACGCTTGTCGAGCTGTTAGAGACATCTTCGATCATGTTTAAGAGCTGTTCATTATTTATTTCTAATGATGCCCAACTAGTTTTGCGACGTTTTGATTCAGGAACCCAGTCTGAATCGGAATCGTGATTGTCCGAAGCGTATGGATCAGCGGGTGTATCAATCAAATAATGGGCATCGCTAAATAATTCAGGGCTATTTTGACTGGATCCTAGAGAATCCCTAATTATTTCATTGATTTGTGCAGACATATTAATATTATTTGAATCGGAATCTGAGGTTGATCCTTGACTTGAAGGTATTTGCTGTATCAATTCGTGTTCGATAAGTACCTGCTTGTTAGACATATTATTATCAGCAGGGCCCACTGGTAGGACTGGACTGAGCGTAGGAACATTATCAAATTGAAGTAGAAGCTTTTCTTGATTTTGTGTAAGGGACGCAAGACTATCTAACCTTAATTCGGGGATTTCGGGCCGTATATTTTCTTGATCAGGAGTCGGCGATTTTTGCTCTAAATCTTTATAACACTGCCAAAAATCATTGTTGTTTTCATTTTCAAGCAAAAAGTTCTTTTGTTCCTCGGTAAGCGGAGAAGTCGTTCGTCTTTCTTCACCTGTAAAAAATATTAAATGTGTTTTTTAAGGTCCGTGATGTGTATTAAATCATACAAAAAGTTCTTTTGTAACTATGATAAAATATTTATATGCAACTCAATTTTCAATTTATGACCTCTGTAAGTAAGTAGGTAACTAAATAACTTGCAAGATTTACCTACACGAAAAAATATACACAGCTCGATAAAATACAACAAAACAAACGAAAATATGTACTTACTGGCATTTCCTGTTACAAGGTTTACTAAATACTTTCCACGGCGAAACTTTGACATTGTGCAGGCATCTACGTAACACTTTAGCGATAAATCTCGACAGAAGTCCGTTCGCACGCATGTCTCAACTCGTACTGCAGGTTAAGGTAACGCCCACGCAGTGCCCAATTACCCCGCCACGCGTACCCCCTCCACCTACCTAAAGTTCAGAGCACAATACTGTAAGTCCGGACTTACATTAAAATCCTTGATAGTATTATACTGTAACACCACTTAGATCAATCATAACACTGTAACTCCGGACATAGGATAAAATGCAGTTTTTTAGCATCAACTTACATTAAAATGCCTGATAGTAACGATACTGTAACAGAACTTTGATCAATCATAACACTGTAACTCCGGACATAGGATAAAATGCAGTTTAATTGGCATACAATTTTATAATACGGTATTTCACTTAGATTGAAATGCTTCGCAGTGATTAATGTTCTTACATCAAGATACATTTGAGAAACTCCAAAACTACAAAGATTTCTAAAGATACAGTGTTATGGGTCGATAGAGCTAAAAAAGTTATGTACGATACTGTAAAAAACCGAAAATCGTAAAAAATGGACTTGCAGTGTTATGCTTCTCAGGTACGGATAATTACCCGCTAATGAAGAAGTATGGAACGGAAAGATTAAAAAGGGAACGCGCAAAAATTCCGAGATTTACTGAATAAAATGTAATTAAAAAGAAGTAAGTGCAAACTGGCAAGTTAGGGAAAAGGAAAAAGTGAATTATGGACCGGTTTTTTTCTTCTTCAGCGCTTTTAACTAGGGTTCTGTAGCCAATCTAGAATCCTTTGAAGTTCAAGTGAGTCCAGAAACGAGGAACAAAAATTCTCGAGAAAAAGTCAAGTGATATTGAAAATTGTATAATGTTTAACAAAGAAGTGCTTAAAAGCATTACAAAGGTTTAGGTTATTGCTTAGAAAAGCTTTTTAAATCGTTATGATACCAGACTTTATAAATGCTATATTTAAACAACTTAAATCGTGCAGGTACCTATTTACGAAGAGAGTAAATATTTCCATTGTCTAACGAAAATAATAATTATTTATTTATACAATTCTTAATTCCTTATTTTACTTTTTCTTAATCACGTCAAATTATTACATTTTTGGAATACACCAAAATTAAATATTAAGATGATTATGTTTACGTATGTCTGTTGTTTTCTCTTTACTTAAGGTATAAATATCAACGTTAAATATCAACGTTATTTATCAGTTTATTCAACTAGAATAAGGTACATGTTTTCTTATTCTTTGTTGGAGATCACAAACGTCGTATTTTCTTTGCACGTTTTCGTTTTACATTTTTATTTTCCCTTCTAGTTATATTTAAATAGGATTATTAAACATTCGTGACTTGTTTATTTTATACGTTGTTACTTGTGCCCTCTCGGAACATGTTTGCCATTTTTCACTAGCTTTGCTGTGACGAAAAATACGACTAACTTTATATTCTCGCAGCAATTCAAAGATGTCACTTAAACATGTTGCGTCCGTAGACAGGTCTTTTTACCTAAAATGAGTTTTTTTTTTCAATAAAACCCATAATTATGGACGTAAAAGTCCTGTAAAGTTCCAGAGAGGGAAAGGGACGAGTTATTAGCAGCCATAATATAGGATAGAAGAACCGGTTTTGGCAATCTTTGCACCGTTTTTGGCCATTCTAAATTTAATTTAATTTTTTTTCATACTTCATCTTTATATTAATCTTCAGTCTTAACTATTTATGAATATTAATTTTAATATTACAATATTTTTGATACTCATTTCAACCTTCAACCAAGTGGCCAAAAAAGGCACAGTGGTCACAAACGGTACTTCTACCCTAGCTGTATCACTTTTGCTGTCTGGAACCTGTCAAGATTTTATCACACTAATGAATCTTTATTGCCTTTTTATGACCCGGAGAGGCAAACGAGCACACAGGTCACCTGATGGTAGGGATCTGTGACCCATAGACATTTGCATTCTCAAGGTAACAATCTTGAGACTGCAATCCTAAGACCGCAAATGCGTTGCTAACCCTGAGGACTAAGATAGGTTGTCTTATCCCCGTACCGGAACACAACAATGCGAACACTGCTTGCCGGTAGGTTGAAGGTTTATTCATCCAAACACGTCCAGCTGTCTCAGCGTGAAGAAGTAACAATATGTACCAACTCACACATACACATAAAACACCTTTTTTTAAATTATATTAAATAACACTATTGTTTTTTAATAAATTATGTCAATAGCATTGTAAGAATTTTTGTATTTATAATAGTGGTGGAAGGGCCTTATGCAAGGTCCGGCCGGATCGCTACCATCATCCACATAAGCTACCTTTTATCCGGACGAAAAATCACTGTTCCTGTGGGATATTCAACGAAATAGGAGGTAAATGTAGCGAACCAACGATTTGCGAACGCAGTCGCTGGCAAAAGGTAGTAGTTCCGAAAAACCTTTGTTACTAAATGGTGATGTTTAATGGGCGGACGACGGATGCAAATCACGTGAAAATAATGTCAAACGATATCCGTAATATGGATATGACTACAATTGATTTAAAAAAAAGAGAACATCACTGCGAAAAAAGTTGTAAAAATTTATTGTTGTAGTTAATCACATTTTTTCTTTATTAGTTATTTTCAGGACATTCCTTTTATAGTTCGCTGTCTACTTAAAGGAAAATTACCTCTCTACATCTACAGACGTAAGAGGGGCGTATTCGTAAAGTGATATTTCTGTACTTTCGTAATATACAAAATATGTACTGATTTATAACATAAACTTATTTTCACATAAATAGTACCCGAAATTTAATAAAAGTCTTATCCATCTTGTGCTTTCGTCACCATTGGGATCCGTCATCCGCCCATTATGACGTTATACTTGCCGAAAACGGGTTTTTTGTACAGAATAATAATTATTGAAGCACTAGGCACTCCTTCCATGGACTAGCGCCAAATAGTTCAGCACTTACCGCGTCATAATCGACCTTGATACGGCCTTGGCCATGGTAATAAATGGGCATGGCTGTAAAATGGCCAGTGGCTTATTCGGCCGGTTATATAACCGTTACTTTTATATGCCTATGGCTCTGCTGTTGTTGTATGTATATAAAATACTAGAGGACGCCCGCGACTTTGTACGCATAGAATTAAATTCCCGCTACTCTCCCCATTTCTTACCGTTGGGGGTTGATTTTCGAAATATCCTTTCTTAGTGCTCACATCATGAAAGGAACTCCTGTACCAAATTTCGGCTGTGCGTTGATATATAAGTCAGTAAGTCAGGTTTGCCTTTTAAATATAAAATATAGGCGTCAATAGCCAAAAATTAAAGCTTAAACAAATTTCTGATACAAAAACTTGTATTTCTTGTCAAAAACTAATTAAAATCGAACAATTGCTTTTTTTCAGAAGGCAAAGGAGCATACGGACCTCCTGACCTCTGAAACCCATGGACATAAGCAATCTCAAGATTGCAATCTGATGATTACCATCTTTTAAGAGAACGAATACGTTGCTAACCCTGAAGACTTAGATGGAATGCTTGGAATGCTTACATGTAATAATAAATCGATTTAAGTAAATGCTATATGTATATTAGGTAACTTTGTTAGGATCGCATTTTAGCCGTATTAAAATAAATACAGCGATTTTGGGTCCGTTTTGTATAGAAAATGGGATTCGGGGCACACAACGTATGAAATACTAATAATAATAGTGCCTACTCTTGTTCTAGATAGTGATTTCATGACTAAAACGGGAGTTCACGCATGCGCTAAAATTTCCGACTCGTAAAATGTGCAAAAATCTGCGTTTGCGTCACCGTCTGGAGTCTGTCATTGGACGCGAGTCATAGAATAATAGCGTTTAGAAGTTCCTGTAAAAAAAATGAGGCAAGAGCTTCATGTCATGTGGCAGTCTTTATCTTTGCAATCATCATCTGCCTATCGAGATGTGACTAATGAGTCTAAATTAAGTCTACGGAAAGTTCTACAGATCCTGTTGCCACCTTCCAATTTTATCATCAGATGAGCCTTTAGACTCCATAATACAGCATTTTAGTAGGGTTGAAATATCGTCGAGAATGAAACCAGTAGGTTAGTTCAGTCTTAGGAACATAATTATAGCCTCATCATACCTTTATCAAAGGTAAATAGTGAGTAAACAGAGACGTTATATTCATTCAAATTCATTGTCATTATTCATGTTTCTGAAGAACGGGCTCGGGTAAAGTCGTTTATGCAGCATTTAGCATAAGAGCGTAAAAGAGCGAACAAAAGAAAAGAACAAGCCCAAAGTCTTTTTAAAAGCTATTCACTGTATCTCCTTTCTATCGCTGTCGCTTGTTAACTGTTCCACAGATATCTCATAATGAATCACGGTGGATTCAGACACTTAGCTCGCTTGTCGTCAAGGCCGCGGCGCAAACAGGAAGAAAGAATATTTATCGGTGATTGGATTGGATGCATCAAATTTTTATTTAGTTTCAATACCTTCATTATATTTTGATAATTGGCCCTGAGAAGTTATATATAGCTATATAACTTTACTTTACTGATTTTTGAACCAGTTTCATAGTTATTTGCTCAAGAATTTTCTGACAAGTGAAAATTATCTTACGTTCTACTTCTAACCCAAAACAAACACAAACCTGTATTTATAATATTCGTAGGAAATTGTGTAACTGGTTGAAAGCCATTCGAATAACTTCTTAGAATAGCTAATGCTAAAATCAGAAATGCACTGATTTATGCGTTAATTCGACGATCAGAATCTGGTGTGCCACAAGGCAGAATACTGGGTCCGTTTATTACTAATGTATATGTATATTGTACATTAATTACTTGCCTTAAAACTCTACTTTTTACAGGGTTTTTCCAAGTCACTATTTTTAAAGAAAAGTACTAACAACCCCATATATGCTTTCAAATGAATGCCTCCTCGAACACTTAAAAGGAAAGCCAACCTTTTCAAGAAACACGCACTTCAAAGGAAGTTTCTTTCTTATTTACTCTAGGGACAAACTCCGCAATTAGATTAGCCCCTTCCTTGCTAGTACGAAAGGCTTTCCAACTACATATTATCAGGGCCAGAACCCCGGATAAGTGAATAGATACATGTTTAGTGCCAATAATGTGGTTTTTCCACAAGAACGGCCTACTTTTTCTGATTTTTTTATTCTTATTCGCTTGATAATGTCTTTCAGTTTCGGGTGTAGTTCGGTAAGCAAGTGAAAGAGAATAACAATCCCGAAGGGTTGATTTAGAAAGTATTGCTCTGCACATAATCTGTCAAAACTTTACAAGTCACAAAAGTATTTCCGTGTGAAAATTTAATGTAATTAGTTTGACCTGACCTGATTCTGCGGATAAGTGAAATATTTAAATTGTTCTTAGTTTCACATGTGTCGAGACTGAGACACATTTGGACTTGTTTTCATAATGCACTGGCAAAACCAGTAGCATTCAGCGAACCAGCTTACGATAAGAACTCCAAGTTATCCTACATCTTGACGAGGCAGTTAGCCTGGTTGGTAGTGACTCTGACTTCTTCAGTTCTCGGTATGGGCAATTAGTTGTGTGATGACCTCGAGCAGGCGTTTTTGTGTCTTGGATCTACTCTTATACATTATACAATACGGATATTTATCGTTGCCTAGTACCCATAGTAGCATATGTTGGGACTAGGTCAATTTGTCTGAGGTTGTCTCCAGATATTTATTTATCTTTCTCTGATGCTGCTCCTTCCTATCTTACTACTTCCTACTATCCTATTCTACTCAGCCTACTCCTACTAGGATTTGTAAGGATGATGAGATGTTTGTTTTATATAATCACGGATAAACGGCTTAAGTATAGTCCATGTTTTGGATTACAACAAAGCACGCTTTTCATTCCGAAAACTTTGATAATTTCCATGAAAGTAAATGTTAAAAGAGTACTAGGCTAAGCAGCTGAAGTCGCGGGTAATAACTAGTACCCTAAAAATACCAGTTGACCTCAGAGTGTTCTGTTGCACTTGACAAATATTGACTGCCGCATGATGAGCTCACCCGCTCCAAGGCCAACGACAATAAATCGTGGAGATACGCGAAACAGAGGAAAGATTTTTACATTTCATAGAGAATAGACACGACAAAACGAAGTTCACTCTTTTAAATGTTCCTGAAGATGACCTTGTTTTTCGTCTGTCGGTCTAGTCCCTAGTTAGGCTGAAGCAAGCGATTTAAGATTGATTTACGACTAGTTGTAGTCGAAAACATTATCCATGCTGTGACCCTATCAATCAAGTTAGTCTCGCATAATTTATTTTACGCTTAAAATAATTATCCCCTTTTAAACCGGGAACTTTATAAACTGCCGTAATAAATAGTAATTACGTAGAGATAAAACCAACCTAATATATTTTAAGATCCCTAAAACAAACATTAATTTTAAGCAGAACATTCATCATCTTGGTAATCCCGTTCTCAACTTGAGACCTGTTTTAGTATTTACGTTTCGCCGTAATTTATGGCTAGGCTAGCAACCTATTCCGAAAATACTGGAATTATTAAGGAAAACAAGCAAGAATTTATGATGGTTAGGAAACATTATAATTGTTTACTTATGGCCGTATTATTGTTAAGAATATTCGGCAGGAATTAGATTATCACCATCGATGGGGAAGTGTTGGCAGGCCTACTACATGATCGCGGGAAGCCAGCGCTATTTTTATGATATAGAGGAGACAAAAGAGCACACAGGCGACTTGATAGTTAAAAAAGTAGAACCGGAGACCCATAGGCATTTGCATCCTCAAGACTACAATCTTAAGACTGCAATTCTAAGACTGCTAATGCGTTGCCAATCCTGAGGATTAATCCCCACACTCCAACACATCAATGCAAACATTGCTGTTTGGAAGGTCAAAGGATAAGATGGTGGTAGCGATCCGGACGGATTCAGCTCAAGACCCTACCACCACTAAGATGAGGTTAGTACAAAACTGAACGTCACGGAGGTTTTTGATGAAGGCTTGTGTCTAGCAATGGATGACTTTTGGCTAATGTGATGATGATGTTAAAGATTTTTAAATATAACAGAAACGTCTGTTTGCGAAATTATAAACTATATTAAAGCGAAAACATTTCGTCGGTCTTAGGCAGGATTCGAACCTACATCTTCCCTGGCTCTCCGGGCCGATGCAGGCGCATTACCAATTATGCCACCAAGACCCTACTTAAGATCCACAAAATTAGTAATCGCTTGTTTATAAAAACAACGATAGATGACGTCACCATACCCTCCGAGTATGAAAAGCAAGCGATTTCGAATCCTGCCTAAGACCGACGAATTTTTTTCGCTTTAATATAGTTTGTGATGATGTGTTAATAAATTGGTCTCGAGTGAAATGCATACACATACGTATATTCATACCTTCACACCTGTCTCCCAATGGGGAAGCCAGAGACTATTGGAAGGCCAGATGCACCGGTCTGAACATACAACTTTCGCTTCCTCTACATACTACTTACTACATAATATTTACTCTGTGACAAGACGTGTCAGAGACAGTCCATTACTTGTCGTATCTTGAGACGGTTCAATCACTCAAGTTCACTTTTTTTAAACGAATCACGCATATAAACTGTCACAAAATAGAAATAAATTTTATATTTCAATTGAAGATTTTATTCAAGAAAACCATTTGTAAATCAGCTTTTCCCGAACGGCAGATGTCTGTGGCATTCATAATTCACGAATCATAAGCCTCTTGCCACAAAGGCCCCATTTACTTCCCGATACAATAGTCTCAAGCACAATTAGGGCAATAAGGCTTTGTCTTGTTAAAAGATACCTCGACTTAATAACTTTTGCGGCTCTGAAATTGGTTCAGGAAAAGTAATTATAACGTCCGTCAAAATTGAAATATAAATCAGAGGGCTTATTGTCTAACGCACTTGCAATCACGATCGTTTTCATTTTAAAAATCGAAGGCTTGTCTGCATACAAAATGAAAACAATTGCTCCACTTTGAAGCCGGTTGCGATTGCGAGTGCGTTAGACAATACGCCCACAGGTCATTATAAATGTACATATATTCATTTGTTTGTAATTTGTTCCTGTATCTCTTTATGAAGCTGTATTGTTGTGTAACTCGGCCACAATTACTGTCAAGTAAAAAAAAGAGTTATCTTAACGTTGACAATACGATAACATGTCGAAAGCATTATTGCTTTATCGAGTAGAATTGAGCCCGAGTACACCGTGCTCTACACTCTGCTGCAGAAAAAAAGAGATGACGGCGCATTATCCAAGAGAAACTGTTTCGAGGAAATGACTGCGACCCTCAGTAATGAGGAAACCAATGTAAGGAGGAGGAGAAAGGGTTAATGGTAACGTACCTTACCATAGTTCTATTTTGCATACGGTCTCATCTCTACGTAGTATGAAACAAAGTCGCTTCCCGCCATCCGTCGCTCTGTATGCACGCTTAGATCTTTGAAACTACACGTCGGATTTTAATGGGGTTTGCATCAATAGATAGAGGGATTTAAGAGGAAGGTTTTTATGTAGAATAAATTCTGGCTTATGCACGGGTGTTACAGAAAACTCACATACGCTGGTCGCTAGTACAATAACAAAATAACATTCTAGTTCATCCAATAACTCAACACGTCACACTTTTTACTCCCAAGCCGGTCATGTTAGTATCATTAATCCATTCAATACCACCATCTACCTTTTACATACAATTTAAAAAGGCCATCGGTGTCACTGGCATGGAATGTATAAAATATGACGCATCCATGTCACTCAATATAGAACTTTATCTGGTTGAAATAGAGTGATGGTTATCAGTGACCTTATTCCGAGTTGTAAATGATTTCACGGTCGATTTGGCGTGCGCGTGCGATGTTACTGATGTAGATCTAGTAAACATTCACACGTTTGTTATTATGGTGCAAGTCAAAAGGTATGGAATTTTATTTTGAACTTTAGCTATGCATGTGAAGATGCAAATTGCAATGGGTTTTTGTGTAAAGATATTTTGTTTTGTTGTTGATGTCTTTTTTATGCTGGTTGTGCTGAAATATCTGAAGATATAATCGAAAAGGTGGTATTTTAAAATTGTCTAAGCAATACAAAACTGATAATTTTGACGTGTCTTGACACGGGCATCTCAAACATAATCAGATTCTCAATACGACCCTAATGCCCTTACTTATAAACCTTGGAGTAGCGATGCCATGTTTCGTCCTTACCTGTCGTTGTGACATTTGAATTCGACGGATAAAGACAAAACATGGAATAGTTACTCCAAGGTTATTCCATGTTTATAAGGGGGTAAGACTGCAAATGCGTTGCCAATCTTACGAATAAACATGGAATGCATTATGCCATTTTAACGGGAGTATGTGATGAACTTGGCTGATAAATAGTACCTTAAACCTCTTACCTCGTTTCAAATCAAAAAAAGTAGTTGATAACTCACAGGTCATATTTGTGATCTCTAAAATTTGACAAGTTCTATGTAGTTATTCGCATGGAGCTATATAGTCGTATATGTCTTTCTCCCTTTCACTAACTGTAACTCCGAATAGTTTAAACTACTTTAAAGTTAAGCAGGCTCTCGAGTTACATATTCGGCGCGCCACGAATTTCAGGGAAGCCACACTCGCCTGTAATTGGATTGGGCTATCCGCGTTAAGGCTTGCCGCACGCCGCGCCGGTGGATTTACATAAGGCCGCCCGCATACATTAACGCAGGGATTAAGGATTGAAAAACGTTTTAATGGTGTGTTTTACCGACAGTTTTTTCATCGAATGTATCATTTCACAGAATTTCAGTTCATCGAAAGCTATTTTCTGCTGATGCAGTTTACCCTTGAATCAGCGACACTCATTTCACCTAATTTTCATTTCATTTAATTTTTATTTCATCGAACAGGCATTTCCACGTGCAGGAGTTATAATTTTTTGGCGGTCACAGGTCTAACCTAGCCAACGTAACCCATGCTTAAGATAACCTAAAAACAATAAGGTTTCAATAGAAATTAGCTTTCGAAGAAATGAAAATTCGATGAAACAACGTATTCGATGCAATGAGTGTCGGTGATTCAAGGGGCACCCTTCCGTACCACTTTACTACAGTGAAGATTCAGCAAAAAAATCGGTTTTTTTGTATAGGGAATTTCTTCCGTTATTTTTTAAATTTTATTTTTGTATTATTTGTTGTTATAGTGGCCTTATAAATATAACACACTGTCTGCACGGCTAGCACAAGTTGCCCGCGACTTGTTTGTCGCTCGGATCTCCCTTTCTATCTAGTCAGTAACGATATAGATACAATGAGCGACACGCGAGAAAATACAACTTGGGCTACCCGTGCTGGTTCAAGAGATACAGCGACTGTTATGGTCGAGCAAAACGATGAAAAATACATGTTTTTTGTATGGGGGTTTTTTATACGACTATTACCATACACATTCTTTGAGAATGTGTCTAGCTGCTACGGTTCATGAGATACAACCCGCTGACGAACAGACAAACAGACGTACTGATAGACGGACAGCGGAACCTTAGAAATAGGGTCCCGTTGGCACCCATAGGGTACGGAATCCTAAAACTAGACGATTAATCAAAACTTGAATATTTGAATAAGGAACTGTAAGTTTAAATAGCTATATCCAGACATATTGTTTTGAATTATTCTGTTTTAAAATATTTTATTCATAGATAGATCCGTGAATTTATCTTGTAAATGCCAGTAGACGACAGCATTACATCACTTTTGTTTATAAAATTCTAGGAGCATATTATATAATTATGCTAAGTTGATAAAAATGAGGACTGTCATGTACATTTTGTCTTCTTTCAAAAATACTTATTCATGTTTATCTTCTTTATCTTTCCATGGTATAAAAAAGTCGCTTTCTGCGTCTGTTTGTCTGTTGGTCGCAGTTGAAGGTCGAAAATCAATGATTTTACAATAAGAACAAAACGGCGTTAAGAAAATCGAAGTATTAAGGATTTTCCAAAATAATATCCTTATTTTAACAATTCAACATACCTTTTCAAGACGACTTTAATCTTCATTAGAGATCTGAAGTTGTGTCTTACCTGTAAGAAATTAAAGAATTAATGAACAAACGAACAAATTTAGAGATTTCAACGAGTGTGAATTACTTAGACGACTTGTTACATCTGTGGTGCATTAAGAGTTATCAAAACCTGCCGAGATCCAGGCAATAGAGAGATAGCGCTATAGCATTTACATATCTATCTAGGTGTCCCTCGGAATCCCTAGTAACTTTTGTCCTAACGCATCGTTGTCCGAATTATCATTTGTCCTAAATTGGTTTTCAGCTGAGTGAGACAACTTTTTAAGTTATTTAAAATACCTGCGGTTAGGTTAGGTTAGGGTTGTATTATAATCAACACGAAAATGTTTTAAAATTCAGCCCAAAATGGCTTTAGGATAAATGAAAATGCGGACAAATGAGGCATTAGAACAAATGACGTTAAGGGATTCCATAGGGGAACGCTCTATATTGTTCTCTACATTTAGGTCGCTAAAGACAGTGCTGTTAAAAAAAATCGGAGACATAATAAAATGTAAATTAAATTAGTCTCAACCTAAGCTCTAGGCTTGTACTATGGGCACTAGACCGTAAATAAAAATACTCATAAACTAAGGGAAATACAAGGGTACTTAAATACATAGAAAACATCCAAGACACTGAATGTTTCGTAGGCATAGTTAACCAACTAAGGCTGACCGCGTCGCCAAGAATTGCTTAATAAAGAAAACGAGATTTTGGGATTTTGGTGTGGTAATAACCGAGAAAACATTACCCACCTTCGTCAAAAGTCTGGTGAAAAGAGTTCATTTGTGTAAACGAAGTTTTTCCTAACGGAAATAGTTTGAGGTTATCGCTGTATGCGGGTGGATATTTAATGTAACCGTACACATTGTCCCCTTATTCATAAATGCAAAATAAACCTATTTTAGTTTTTGTCTTTTGTTTCTCTGGTATTACACACTGAATCCCTCATTTTTAGATTGTTTCTGTCGGTTCGTGTCTTTCCAAACGTTAGTGCGTAAGGGAGTGTTTGTACTAAATAAATATCTAAACTAAGTAATGAACTAAACGTCGTCTATGTCTTGTTCTTTAATTAACACAGCCTATAAGTCTGTCGCACGATTTTGGTCTATCAGTTCACCAGTAACACATCATTTAAATGAATTTCACTTCATAGATTGTATAATTTAATAGAATTTCATTTCACCATAATGTTTTCAGGATATCTTAAACATTAACTACGTAGGTTAGGTTGGATTAGACTTGTGACTATAAAAAAAAAACTCATGAGAAATGCCTTTTGATGAAATTAAATTCTTCGTAATGATTTGTTCCTTGGAAAGGTATTTCGATAAAAAAAATAGGAAGCCCAGTGGGCCTAGAATGGCTGCGTCTATATCGCGCGTCAAATGTGGATAAAGCATCCGTCACTCTCGTACTTATATTACGTGTCAGAAGGTGACGGATGCCTTATCCAAACTTAGTCACTCGATAAACGCAGCCATAAGTACTAGATATACATATTAGATAGAAAGAATTACAGAGACGTAAATAACTTTTTCATTATTTAGAACATATTTTTGTATTTTTCGAAGATTAACAGTACGTGAAGTAAAAGATCTCGGTCGAAAGTAAGTAATAAGCAAATATGTAAAAGACTTAAAAAAATATTGTCAAATGATATACTATAGACACAGCGGTGACCTAGTAGGTCAACAGTGATTGACCCGCCCCCCACAAGGAAGCGCTTCCGCCGTGAATCACGCGCAGGCGGCGCGCTGTGCACCGCCAGTTTCTTGATCTTTGATTTTGCAACTGATTTTACTTATAAATTTGTAAAAAGATATTTATGTATAGAGTCATACTGCAGCACTCAGAGACATCAATTAAATTAAATGCTTGTTTAGTGACGTGTGGTTTTATTCTATTGCTGTAGCAAAGAAAGTGACAGCAGCAACTTTAATCAAGCATTAAATTTAGTTGACGTCTCTGAGTGCGGCAGATAGTTTATTTATTTTATTTATCGATTTATTGGTAATCAAAACTGCTGTAAATATACGTATACATTAAATAGTATTAGCAGAGCTTGGGAACGGTACGAAAAATACCGGTTAATTTCGTAATCGGTCACTCGGAGCGGAATCGATTCGCGAGGGTTATGATCGGGGATTAGCTGGTATTTTTGGTTTTTTGATTCTACCTGCAGTTGGATGGTGTAGCGACCAAAATGATAAGGCCGGCTTGACTTCAAGCTGAGCAAATGAAAACGTAACTAAAGAGCTAGCTAATAGGGTAGGAAAGACGAGAAAACTATGGCGGTGCGAACAAAATTAGCGAGCGAAATGAACCGGTATTTTGAGCAGGAACTGTTTTATTTTGATCTTTGATCACAACCGAAATAATCGATTTGGTTGGAGCGGAATCGAAACGAAAATGCTCTATATAAAATGTATGGCGTTTCAGACGAGCTGGCTAAAAAAATTAACCATTTAGAAAAACGTATAAGAAGGCGAATAGTTTCATATTCCGCTTTTTACTTCATTATAAAGAGAACCATTATAAGAAACAGCAATAGACAAACACCGCAAAATTTGGCTTCTTTTGAAAGTAAAGGTTATGGTTAAAGAAAATACTACTTACTCATGGATGATTTCAAAGATAACATCGAACTATAATACATCATAATCGCATAGCAACATTGTCACAGCCTGTATACGGAGTATGTAGACCTCGACCGCCGGCAAAAACCTAAGTAAGATATGTCCACTCGTCCGAAACGGCGGGGGATCGCTGGAGACTGTACTTATACAGGATGAGCAATGCAAATGGGTCAGTATGGGGAGTTCGAATACTCTAAGTAGTATAAATCTGTTCTTAGAAACCAAGTCTTTAATTTTGGAAAAAAATACTATAATTAGGTACATAAAAATAGTATAGTAATTTATTGAAATATTTCAACAGTTCATAACGAACCGAGAGTAGGACTCACAAATCACGACTTAAAAAATATTACCTACCTTAGTAAATATGTAAACTTGCTAACGTTTCCGTTTTATATCAACTCTTCCGTTTTATACAGTTGACAGAAGTGGTTAACGCCATCTGTCATCACCTTACGTCAAACCTATACAATTTGTCGGTTTTTGAAAATCGCTAAATTAGCGTTATGCATCTAGTGTCCAGTGGGCCTAGTGTGCTTGCGTTTATCGAATGACAAAATATACTTACATACGTGTCAAAAGTGACGGATGTTTTATCCACATTTTGTCACGCGAAAAACGCAGCCATATTATTTAGGCCATAGTTTAGTTTAGTTAGTTAATTTATTCATCAATGTAATATTACAATATAAATTGCATCGCATGTCAAAAAATACAAAATTACATTGAGATCGTCAAACATAAATACTAATAATCAAAGAAAACAAACAAAATAGTCCCGTGTGGTTGCCGGGTTAGAATAGTGCCACTCCATGTCTTCCCGTGGATGTCGTAAGAGGCGACTAAGGGAATAAAGGCTTGTAGTACTGTTAGGCGATGGGCTTGCAACCCGTCACCAATACGCTGGTTTACCAAGCAAGTAAGCAAGATGTTTACAAACATCTTTGCCTAATTGTGCAAAATGTGTGTTAGAGCCTACTTACCATAGGGACTCTATTCTACTCGGTAAAGCCATATTGCTTTTGATTTACCGTCAAATAAGAGTTGTAACGTTGACAATACAATAATTGTTATAATTAAAATCTTTGGAGTCATGTCCATATTATTGCGAGTAATGATGACAAATTGTCCGATCTCTGCTTAAAACTCTTTTTACCGTATTTTTATAGACACATGATTAATTATTATTAATCCAGATTACTACGTATCCATTATTATCCGTCACGTCAACGTTGGCCTTTTCTCCTCCCCAAACAATAACAACAGATTAACAAGATTAATTAACGAAAGATACAAGTCAGCATCGTTATTAAATGTTTTTATTGGTTGATACTCATTATTGGCTACTTCCCAAGGGAATTGCGATACATAAAAGTCGCGTGTAAAATTATTGTGAAAATAAAATGGTTTTCTCCCTCTTCCATACAACTCAATTATGTTACATAGCAATTAATCATTTTTAACTAAGACACGCCTTCATACAAAAACAGTTAACTCAACTCATGCAGCAAAAAATGTGATGAAGCAGTTATGTTTTGCCGTATTTTATTTTTAAATTAATCTTGATGCATATTCATTGCACTAATTTTGCTAAGTGCATTATGCAGTTATTTGTATGGTGCGAGGTAATTGGATCAGTTTATCTTTATGGTTTTAGGCTCGCAAGGTGTTATTCATACTTAATATTATAAATATGAAAGAAACTGTCTGTCCGTTTATTACTATTTCACGGCCAAACGGCTGGAAAGATTTTGATAAAATTTGATATGGAGATAGTTTGCGACCTGGAAATGGACATAGGACAATTTTTATTCTGAAAATTTTAAAAGATCTTGAAGTTGTCTGTCGTTATTCCTCCGAGAACTGTTCAGTTTTCCGGAATAAAATTCAAAGTATTCTTTATATATACTGTACCAGTGTGCAAGCTTTCTCCATGCCAAATTTCATCAAAATCTGACTAGCGGATTAGCCGTGAAACCGTAACATACAAACAAACACTGAAAAAAAGTCAATTTTAACAAGATTTTGATTGTTATGCATAAGCGTCTTTCTAATTTATAAAATTCTCATGTCACAGTGTTTGTAACAAAACTCCTCCGAAACGGATTGACAGATTCTTGTGAAATTTTGTGTGTATATTCAGTAGGTCTGAGAATAGGTCGTAAAGTATATTTCATAAGATATGTATGAAAAAAAAATACACCCAGGCAGCGCCGGGCGCGGACAGCTATCACTCTATACGATCCTAATATGACGTTAGATACAAACCAAGATGTCTTGATTACCTCTTCGACCATTGCAGATCTTTTGCGGCAGCCCTATGTTTAGAGCTCACCGCGAAGGCCCGTTGCGTCCAGAAATTTCCAGATGCTTTGGGCAGTGAGGAGTTGTATCTCTTGTGGGTCCATGATATATCGCCCTAGGTAGATTACGCATTAGTGGTCCGCATGAGGACAGGATGTGCATTGCTGTCTCCTCTGTAGGGAATGCAAATAACCGGTTATAACCGGATTTAACCGGTTATTTTCACACAAAAACGGTTAATAACCGGTTAAATTGCATTCCATACTCCTCTGTCTCCTGACAGAACCATTTCATGTGACCAAGATCTAAGTTGAATGACTAAAAAACTTGCTGTTGTTACTATCAGACACCCTACTTTGAAAATCGAAGTTCTAAGTTACGTTAGCTCCACCCCTTTCTCTCGATTTAGTCTCGAATGATGAGTGACAGGGATGGATTTAACGTAACTTCGAACTTTGATTTCAAAGTAGGGCTTCAGGGGTGTGATTCTCTCAAGAAGCAAAGGTGAGCGAATGAACGAGTGAAGTCCAAGCGGTGAGATTAAGTAGTCCCGTCAAAGTGAACAAAACACATTTTAGGGCGTGCATTTTCAATTTGGCAGTATGTCGTCTCGAACGTATAAGGCTGCCTAATTGAGGATGCACTCGCTAATATGTGTTTTGTTCGCTCGGACGGGACTTCTTAAACTCGCCGCTTGGAATTCACTCCTGCGTTCGCTCACCTTTGCTTTTCAGAGAATAACACCCCTGCTTGAGTTCATGTGCCTCATTATAACTATTATATGATTTTTTTGTCAACTATTTAACACAAAATCTCTCTTGGTTGGCTCTCATTTTTCGCAGCAGTAGTTACTTATGCATTTATAAATTAGTATGAATGAATTTTAGTGAGACTGGGTCTCTATTGTACTAGGTAAAACCATATTGCCTTTTACATGTCACCGTATTGTCAAAGTTACAGCTCTTATTAACCGACTTCAAAAAAGAAGCAGGTTCTATGTTCCACTGTATGCGTATTTGTTTTATTTTATGTATGTTCACCGAATTCACCGTCAATTATAGACCGATAAAATAAATCTTTTTTGGTTTGATAGATACTTCCGAGGTAGTCCCATCGTCAAATCAGAATCTCATCCGTGAGCGATTAGGTAGATAGCGATTTCAGTATTTTTAGTAACAAGTCCAGCATTTGCATTAAGAAAGTATCATTTGGTGAAGTGGAACGTTTTATATTTAACAGTATCATTATAAAACGTTTAATACGTATAAGTATAACAACGTCGTTGTTACCGTGTAGAGAGCCGGACAGTTAGCAAATTGTTAGCAAAACTGTGCCAATTTTCAATTGCATTTGTACTTTCTCTTGTGAAGCGTTTCGTGTTCCGATACGACACGAGTGGCGAGATGTAGCTTATGAGGCTAATTGGTGTATACCTAAAGTAATAAACACCATGTTTTTTTTTTGTTTTTTTTTTTAATAAATTGAATTATATTCATACCTACTAATTTATCTGGTAACCCAATTTATCTTATGTCAGTTCATCGATTTATTCATTGAAATTTCATTGCATAATACAAATAGTAAGTACAAATGGCGGACTTAATGCCTTAAGGCTTTTTCTGCCAGTCAACCACTAGGCCAAACAGAGAACAGTTGAGGTGAGTATCGATTGTATCATTTTCATCGCATTTCATTACATTGAACGCAAAGTTCTGCTAAAATCATGATGTTATTAGGTTAATTAGACTTGTGCCCACAAAAAAAATACTTAAGCGGTGAAAAATGCCTTTCGATGTAATGAAAATTCTGCGTGATGATACGTTCATCGAAAGGTGTTTCGATATAATAATATGTAAGCACCCAATTTACCTGATAACTGCGAAAGTAATTTTGTTTTTTCTTTGTTACGCTTGAACTGTCAACCGATTTGAAGGAAATTTGGTGCCTATGGAGATAGTTTTACGTTTGAAAAGACTAAGGGTACTAGTACTATAGTCTGTACTTTTAGGTACTTATTTAAAAAAATGTAAACAAAAAACCCACGTGATATAGTTCGTCAGCCAATAGAAGTAGAGCACTGATACGTCAAAGTTCGATTAAACGGTTTTGATTGGCTGTTCAACAATGCCACGTGGTTTGGATTGTTTACATTTTTTTAAATACCTAAAAGTACATATAGGGAATAGCGATAAACTTCTTCAACGCGGACGGAGTCGCGGGCAAAAACCAGCAACATAATGTACAAAGGTAAGTCTCAATGAAAGTAATAACAAATCCATTATAAATAAATTGCTTGTTTAAAATATTGGAACAATATTAAGTAATCCTTTTGGTGTACACATTAAATTGTATGTGTTATTTATATTTCTTTTTTTTATAAACTCTTTTTAAATTACAGAATGCACAGTTAAAAAATTATCCACAATATTCCCGTATTGACCCAGTGATCTGTATCAAAAAACGATCAAAATTATACCATAATAGCAATGAACTAAGTGATAAAATTAAGTATTCAATTAAATAGAAGGCCGGTTTTATCCTCAATATTAAAAGCAAACCGTACAATAATTACAAATAAGGTATTTATAAATTGCAGTAAGCTGTTTACTGCAATTATAAATACCTTTTTGCATTTAATTCTCTTATGTTTACTTTAAACATAAGAGAAACAAAATGTAGAGACATCGATTTCAAGTAAATTATGGCACATTCAAAAGTAGATTTTACAATACAATCTTTAAGGTCTTAAATGTATTATGCGACTCCTACCGATATGGACAGTAGTCGATATAATTACTCCTCTCGCGTATCGACGGCGCGCAATCCATTTTCTTTTTTATCCCAATTTAAATTTGGAACACGTCGAATGCTCCGATTTGAATTTTATAATTCATTTGAGCGAACGAAATTTGAATGTGCGAGGAGCGCGAAGGAGCGACGATAGTTTGCCGGAAGCCCACCTTAGTGGCAGAACATAACGCAGAAAATTTGGTACTAAATAAAAAAAAAACCAGTCAAGTGCCAGTTGGACTCTGGCACCGAGGGTTTCGTATCGCCGCACAGTTGGTATATTGCAATTTGAATTCGATTTCGAATCGAATCAGCGCGAACCCAGCTGGAACACAACTACTTTGTAGTATTTGTTGTTTGTCTTTAAGGTTTGTTCTATAATGTTTTACCGTTTTTATATTAGTTTTAAAATTAAATAGAAAGTACGTTGATAAAAACGTTTCTTGTATTGGGAACCCATTTATTAATTCACATTCTTTAAAAAAAATCAACTCGCTATCTATTACGGTTCAAAAGACACAGCTCATTAAAGTTAAGACGGACGGACGGACAGCGTCGGCATATTAATAGGGCCCCGTTGGGCTCCCTTCGGCACGGTACCTTAAAATTTTGTCAAAAGTTTGTGTTTTCATTTGTACAACTAAAAACCAAGTTACTGTTCGTTTTCGAAACAGTATTTTACTTTATTACAAGTTCCCGTGTGGTTGCCGGGTTAGAATAGTGCCACTCCATGTCTTCCCGTGGATGTTGTAAGAGGCGACTAAGGGAATAAAGGCTTGTAGTACTGTTAGGCGATGGGCTTGCACCCTCTCACTAATACACTGGTAAACATCTTATCCTAATTGTGCAAGATGTGGTTACAGAATTATCAACATTAAAGTTGTTGGTAATTCTGTAGCTCTGCATACCCCACTCTTGGAATGAAGGCATGAGTTTATAATTTAAGTTTGATCATAAATAAGGCATTAAAATATTGAATATGGGTATTTTCGTTATAAAGCAGATATAAAGAGTAAATGTAGCGATGCTGTGGCTGAAAACAGCATGATGGAATCACCATCATCAACATTTTATTTACCGACGATCAAATTTAAAATTTAAATCATAAGTTTAAAATTAATTACAATAATAGTAAAGAGAGCGCCACTGGACGCTCGATACAATCTTAAATCATGACAATGTATGCAGGAATACCTGAATCGTAATTGTATAAGTTTCCATCTCATTCCTGTCTTGCTATTTCCGTTACCTACCTCTGCAGTTATGTTATTAAATAATCAATTGAACGTTATTTTATAATCATAACATTCATAGATAACAAAATATACTGTAATTTCATTATTCACGTTCGTGGAAATGTAACACGCTATTCTGTCATTTGCGTTATTTTGATATAAACTACATAAAAGGGTAAAGCAGTGTTTAAACAGGTTACATACTTAATGTGCAAGGAGTTGCAACAGCTGTTCTGCTATTTCGGTAACAAATATTAACTACTAGCCTCTGCCAATGACTTCGTCCGCGGGGGATTCGTGATTTTGATCTCATGGAGACCGAAAGGTTTCCCGGGATAAAATGTAGCTTATGTGCTATTCCAGACTATAATCTATCTCTGTGCCGAATTTCATCCGTTCCGAATCTGTTTAGCCGTTCTGCGGGCCTATTATGGTTATGTTTATCGATGTAGATAAACCATCTGTCCCTTTCTGACCTGAGGGCTTATTGTCTAACGTACTCGCAATTGCAATTGGCTTCAAAGTGGAGCAATTGTTTTCATTTTGTACGCAGACAAGCCTTCGATTTTCAAAATGAAAACGATCGTGATTGCGAGAGCCCTCAGTGCCTTAGTGCGAGAGTGACGAATGCTTTATCCACCACGATAAAAGCGACCATAATACGGGTCCTGGCGTGCTTGAGTAACAAAACTTTAGCATTTATAATATGTATTATTAAAAGTAAATGTATGTATGTGGATACGTAAGGTTATGTATGGTTGTGTATGTGTAGAGGCTCAACGGACGGCCACTTGCTTAATGCGAGTGTCACTGGGTACTTAACTATAAATAAAATTTTAAACAGCATTAAAATATTGAATATGGATATTTTCGTTATTAAGCAGATATGTATGTGTAAATAAAGCGTTGCTGTGACTGAAAACGCCACGATGGAACATACTATTTAAAGATGATCAAATCAAAACATGTATTTGGGTTTTATAAGTTTCCTTTTTTACAAAAATTTTTTTACACCTGTAAAAAAAAATGTAAATGGTCATGGTGTATCTTCCCCTAATCTTAATGACATTTTATGTTAATATTCTTATTTAATTTTACGTTTATTTTCGCATTTTCTTTCTACCTCAGTCCCAATCGAATAATTATTTTCAGTTCAAATAGGTACCGTTGCGGAGTTCCGTTGGCCATTTGTAGTCTTCATCATCAGTTCCAATTCCTCAATAGATACTTTCTGAATGCAAATGCTAGACTTGTTACTAAAAATACTAAAATTGCTGTATGTATGCCTGTATAATATTTGAGGAGTTCCCTCAATGCCTCATGGATCTCCATTATATCGGGATTTTTTATCTAGGCAAGAGTAAATGGGAATTTCGAATAGGGAAGGCCAAGGCAAACGTTTCACGATCAGATCGGGGACGAGTTAAGAAAGAGCCAGAGGGCTTATTGTCTATCGCACTCGCAATCACGATCGTTTTCATTTTGAAAATCGAAGGTTTGTATGCATACAAAACGAAAACAATTGCTCCACCTAAAGCCGGTAGCGATTGCGAGTGCGTTAGACTATAAGCCCTCAGGTTAGGGTACCCTAAACCGAAGCACGTGTATGAAGAGACTTATGAGTGTGGATGCGAGGGAAGTTTGTCCAGATCGTAGCAAGTGGAAGGAAGTTGTCTCTGCCTACCCCTACAGGAAAGAGGCGTGATTGTATGTATGTATCTAATATTTATATTATAACTATTATTACATAGTCCTGAACAAATTCGGTCCGCCCCAGTGCACGCGACGTCACAATCCGCATTACGCCCGAGACCTTGCTACTAGGGCTTCGTCCGCCGGCGGCATGTAAACACTTGTCCAAAAACTTGATCATTACAGTAATAGTGACGCTTGGGCAAAACCTCTTTTTGTGATGAGTAGGAACGTGTTTGGATCAAGGTCTAGGTCTAGATTTTCATGACAGGGAGAAGGGAAACAAGCACACAGGCTGAGGGTAAGCGGGATCTGAGAATCATAGACATTTGCATTCTTAAGACTATGGCACTGGGGCTCTACTTTGAAATCCGTAATTCGAACTTCGGATCGCCCCGTCACTTTCTTGCGAATTAGTTACGAGTCGAGAGCGAAAGGGATAGCAATAGACGAAGTTCGAATTACGGATTTCAAAGTAGCTCTGGTCCCACCAAGGGTGAGGAAGCGATTAGCTATCGACTATTTTCTCGCTCAAGAAACGAACAAGATATATAGATCCCGTGTCAATAAAAGAGACACGTATATTAATATATCGCTGGCTGTTCACACTGCCGGCGAGAACTCTTCCCACTAGATTGTCGAACCAAAAAAATATAGATCACGTGTAAATAAAAGAGACACAAATATTAATAGTCGATGGCTGGCTATACTCGCGTCCCGCTCATCGTCGGCGTTGGGATCAGTGCCTAAATTTCTAGACTGCAACAACGTGACCAATCCTGAGGACTAAGATGGAGTGCTATTGCTAGTCATTTTGCCGGTTGTCTTATCTCCACACTGGATCACAACAATACGAACGCGTACACGTACCCAAATGAAACACATAATCATCAGGCTGCGTCAGTCAACTGGACATACTCGTAGGTAATTCTCCGATTGGATGCCATTAAGCCGGATCTTCAGCTGTTCTCCTACAGTCGCTGCCAGCTGTCCTGCATTATAACGTTCAAGATTCGAAAAAAAATCGATTTTTTGCACCGATTTTTAACGGCGGCCATTCCATCTTGTATTCATTCTTGAATTATCGTGTAACTCCATTTTTTTAAGTGTTATATCTGCACTGAAACCTCTAGGTATAGTTATTATTATAGTAGTATATTATAAAAATTTAAGCACACACATCAATTTCTTTTGCGAGAGTGGTGAATATTTTATTAGGTCAGTGATTTTATTAATACACGTATCAAGTCTTATTCAGGTCAGTTAGTCGATTAGCCGCCATTTAATGTTTAAAAGCCTCCATTTGGGACAGGTATTTTGAGTCTAAATTTGGCATCTGTCGCGAGCCATCTGTTTCATTTAAAACATAGAACTCTTTGAATTAGGCATATTTGAATTAGTCCATGGAAAGATATCACGGCGAGAATTGATAATTATTACGTAGTTTTCGTCTTTAACCCCTGACAAAAATGGGATGGGGGGGGTATAACCTAGCGTGTGTATTTGTGTATCTATTCACACAAACACACATTTAGGCTCCGTTTAGGGCGACCAATTAAGATCCGACTTTTAAAAAAAAACTATCTTTAATATATAGGGAATTTTTAGATATTTAACAGAGTATGTCACTGCTGTTGCAGTGTTATTACACTATTTTAACACCTTTTTAAATATTTTTATGGGTTCAATATCCCAATCTAAATTAAAACGAAAACGCCATATTATAAATAAGTGTGGAAAAAACATTTTTATTCCAAACTACAATCAGAGCTGAGGCAATTTCTCCTTTCTGTCTCTAAAAACTCTTGTAAACTAAAAATAAAAGACTTCCTAAAGGATTAATTTATCTCAACCTTGAACACACTGCATCAGCAACATTGCATTCGCATACGTCATCAACATATGTCAAGCATCAACGACTCAATTCGAAATAAGGTCACTGCCTTTTTTCTTTTTTTCTGCATGCTAAATTTATATCGGTTGACTGTAAGGCTTAAAACAATATTTAAAATAGTCAGAGTTTCCTTTTCATTGGAATAAAAAAACCATAGCTTTGAATAAATTTATTAATTCACTGATTAGTAGCAAATCTATTTTTAATATGGTAATATGCTTAAGTAGGTAGCCCGAAAAGCGTAACATTACAATGTCAACTTTCAGTTGCTGATTAATACTAAAATTTTGAATAAAACCAAAGGCAGGAATTTAAAATAAACTTCTTCTAATAATTCATAAACAAAAAGAACGATTCCTAGCCCTAAACGAGAAACATTCCCGAAGCGTCAGCCTAGTTACGCGTAGGACGATCCGGCTCGAAGGACCAACGACCCGTGTTAACATGGCCGACCTGCAGCATGGATAAGCTTGCAATTCTCCAAGACTATTTCTTCTATCTCGTTCTATCTCGCTACGGTGACATGAGCTAGAACCGTCGTTAGATAACATCACCTGTTTAAATCCACTGGAAAATAGAATACCTTTCTATCCACTCAAAAATAAAAGTTGCATAATGTTTGCATATCCTTTGAAATCTTACAACACAAGATCAATATGACAATGTCCTTGCGAAGGTCATGTATAATTTACCGCAAATCGCAACCAAATTAAATTTGAATCCTTATCTTTCAGCTGTGAAATCTGTATCACCTACTTTGGTTTCACAGCTTTCAATGGCTTTAAAAAAAGAAATAAAAGTAACGGATGGCGATTTTTTTGGGTTCAGAAATGTTTAAATGTTGTTTCCAACCATTCATTTATAAAAATCCTGGAAAGGTATGGTACATATAACCCCTTATCATTACCTCCGAATTTCAGTTTATCCTAGAGCCTATTCCGTCTAAATTTTGTTTTTTTGTTTAGTGTTTGTTACTATAAAACCTAACCTAACCTAACTATAGGTATTTTTGGATTATCAGTAAGTATATTCTTCCGATTTATGCAAAATCTGTATTTGATTTTCCGCTTAAACCTTATATTTATACACTATATCCTCAAGACCCAATTAAGAATTAATTCGTTATTGAAATTCAACATAAAGCAATTCTGCTTAACCGATACTTACACTTTACATCACGGATTAGCTAACAGTAACTGTCGATGTAACATAACCTATAATTTTGCGCACGAATCGCGGTTAAGACAAAGCGTTTAGGTATTTATTATCAAATTTTGATGTATTTTTAATGACGACATTGCATCATTTTTAGGACTTGCCTAATGAGTTCCAAACGGAACCTTATTTCTAACCTCTTAGTTTAAATTTAGAACCGACAGTCGTTCTCGGATCGTCCGCACTTAAAGAGTAGTATCTTTTGAACTCTTATTATTTACAGAATATGGGATTTCCTAACGAATAATGAAAAAAAAACAAAAAGTAAAATAATAAGGAGGGTCCTCCAAATAAGAAACGTTATCTTCTAAACGTTTTTATATATTTTTTCTATTGTCAAAAATGTAATACATACAAGCGCGTCAAACTTAGTGCGATTACAAAGCAACCCCTAAAGAAACATCACTAATAATAAAAACCGTGTCCGTCGGCCGGTACAAAACCCTCAGTGCGCTAGTCCGACTCGCATCACTGTTTTTTTTCTTCATCGCTTCCTCATGCTTTAGGGTTGTGACAATAGGTGGCTCTGTTAGATAGAGCTCTCCAGGCTGTTCAGGCGGGGGGGTAGGAGGAGGCATATAAGGGGGGGGGGGGGACTTCCTATGCTTCTTATCATCATGATCCATGAATTTTCCAGTATGGGTTTGGCTGTAAAGAAACCTTCTGACCTTAATGACCTTTGGTACAGTGAAACTATTTATAGACCTAATGACTTCTTTATACCTTAGTATAGATGTTTCGTCCGCATAAAAAAAAATAGCTCTTAGATAATTACAGTAATTGACACGCTCCACCGTTTCTAACAATTAAGTATGACTAAGTGACGATCTTGCTATTAAAATGGCGAACTATTAACATATTAAAAAGATGTCGTGGATATTGCCAAAGATGTCACGGATATTACTAGGTCTACGACAAAGGCTATTCTCTGCTATCAAAGTATTTAAGAAATAATCTTTACTTTGCACCTTACTTTACACCAATCCTTTGTTCGAAAACTATCAAATAATAAACACTAGTTTCTTTTTTTTTTTCATCCGGTTTGATTATCCCTTTTTAATCCGTAATCACATCTTTACCTAATTTTTAAGTGTGTAACACTTTCCAAATTAGTCACCATCACATTTTTAATCTTATCTGAACCTAGATTAAGATAGCGCATGTCCTAAAATTACGTCATTCAGGAATTCAGCCTGTTAAAAATGATCATTTCCTCGTTTCGTCGAGCGTTGAAACCGGCAGGACGAGTGTTATGCCGCCTTCTGCCCCGTCAGTCAACTGTCAATTTAGGCGTCAACCAAGCCGTGAGTTTAATCGGCCGATTACAAGCATTTGAACAGTTAATGTTAATGCAACTGTTTGAGGAAAATCGTAATTAAGTAGGTGACAATTGCCGCATTTCTTTGTGCTAATAACCTAATTACTTTTTACGATGCAGTAAATTATTTTAGTTTGAAAATTAAATTTTAATGAGTTGGCGAGGGTTTTAATATTTATAGTGAATTTAGACGAGTAAAACTAATTGCTTTCTTATTTATAGAGCAATTTAAACAAGGAACTTACTTAACGTTAATAGTCTAGACTATAAAAAGACTTAATTAACCATTACATCGAACATAAAAACGTAATAGAAACTTTTTTGCCGCACCACGCCGAACACGAGGAAAATTAAAAAAACTTCTTTGCTCTCGCTCAAAACACTGAAACAGCTGTACCAAAATGACGTAACAAAACGCAACCACTTTTCAAAATCCACACGATCACATGAAAATCAGCTGTCACGTACCTTTGACAAGCCGCTGAAGTATAATCTCCTTGTGTTCGTGGGTATGCGGCTCCCCGATGACCGCCAGAAGGTAGCACCCTGTGAGGGGGCTGGGGGGCGGCACGGAGGCCGAGACCTCCGTCCCGAGAGACAAGGAGCGCTCCTCGTCTAGTTCCATCACGCCCGGCGCGTGTGACCGCGCAGCCGACCGCTCGGCTTCGCGACTCCGCTCGGAATGACTTCTGCGAAACCGTCTACCACTATGCGCGCGCATTGCTCCAAAATCGACCGCATCCTCGCGACACGCAGACGCGTCGGCGACTCAACCCTCGTATCCGTCCATCCCTGTCAAACTAGGGGAAATCTTTGCAGGTTGGAAGGTAATGGGGGATATTTAAGGGCGTTTCGCTAGCCGGCTGTCGGTTTGTCGCGCACACGTGATCTGCATTGCGTCTAAACAACCCGGCGAAATAACCTCCGCTCTCAGCTGATCGTTACAATCGATAGTGATATAACACACGGAAGGTCCTGGTGCAATTCGCATTTCTGGATTGATTCCTTGGAATCCAAAAGCTAGGAGACAATATAGGGAGAGGATATATTATTTGACGTTGCAAAAATAAAGTTACCGAAGCAATATTTCTTCAACCGATTTACTTTGTACTGTAATACTTTGCGGGATCTTTTGTGCAACTGTACTTGCTGCAACTCTAGTCAACTTACAAAAACTTGGACGAAAAAGGAATTTTTCTTTATGTTTTATGGAACAGTTGATAGATTTCAATTAAAACAATCATATTGACGGGGATCACTAAGTTTATAATTATCAATCATAACGATAGAATATCGATTTCTATCTCAACATTACGTCGTCCTATATTTTATTACTTTCGAAAGTAAGGGAAAAATTTAATCACTGGAACGATGATTATTATCTTTATTTGCATGATGGTAATCAGTTGTTCTCGTTACAGTTTAATAGAAACGTTATTAATAAAAGGAAAAAATAACTGGGAGAAGCTTTCTTTATTTTACGAAAAAGCCTCAAGTTGTAAAATATCATAACTCCTTAGTTTTATTTTGTCTATGAACTGAATCTGATATATTTCGTTGAAAAAATGATCACATTTGGGCTTTTGCGTACTGGGTTTTTTGTAGGAATACTAAAAATATTGGAAAATTAATCTTTACCTGACTTACTAGTATTTTAACATTCAGAAAACGTCTCTTAAATAAAATAAAGACTATTCTAAGTAGAGCAACCATGTGCGTCGTGTCTGGGAATGTATTGATTGATTAAACTTACTTACTGGCTTCATCGCTAGCTTTTAAATAATACAAATGTCTAAGGAACTGAAAAGTAGCCAGGGGCTCTAACCTACTTGGTAAAACCTTATCGCTTTTGACATACTGAATAAATAATAATAAATATCAGGAGACAATGATACACCAATTGACCTAGTCCCAAAATAAGCTAGGCTTGTACTATGGGTACTGACAACGAGATAAACACTTATATAGAGAAACTAGCTTTCCGCCCGCGACTTCGTCTGCGGAGAGTCAGTACTTCTGTTAAAAGTACAGTTATAGTTTACATCACCTTCAAAGGCTTTTTAAAAAAAAGTCTAGAACGTGAATTCTAAGTAAGCGGTCCACATAAACAACTTTAATTTCATGGCTCTAACCTTTATAACAACAAAATTGACATACAAAATAAATTCACTGCCTCTCTTTCACCATTACGTTTTTTTAATACGATTCTAGATAAATTTGCCATATTTCTATACAAACAATTAACCCACTTAGCAGAAGATTTTCGAAAAACACCGAATCTGAATATTTTCTGTATATAATAGTAATTTGAATACTTAATTTCGATACAAACTTTACAGTCAGTAGTCTTGGATCCCAAATTTTTCCCTTTAGTTATTTTTTATTGATAATGGATTTACTCTTAACTAACTTATCCCTTTAAGGTGCAAATGTTTAAAAAACACTGAAGATTGCAATGTTTTAGATGCCATAATTCATGTACCTGGCTACAAAAAAAACTCATATTCAAACTTTCACCCGCTTTTCACAATGTTCAGGGATTGTTTTATAAATTGGTTATTATTTAATTTACATTGGTGTTGATACCGAGTTTCATGTATCTAACTTCAGTCATAATTTTAATTTGTAGGTAGGTAGGTTTTTTATAGGAAGGTAAACATTAGGTTATCTTAATACCAATTTCCACATTTCTCACTTCAAAAATAACCAAATTTCTACCAAACTTCTTCCCCCTCATTTAACCACCTTTGGGATAGTTTTTTCTAAATCGCCATTTAGTAACTTTTTTTGTTTATAAAAACAGTATCGTAAATATACATTTCCACATTTTTTCCTTCAAAAATTATCATAATCCCTTACAAATTTCTATCGCCAATTTACCCCTAAGTGTTTCCAAAATCGCCGAAAGCAATATTTTTAATTTATAACTACAGTAGCCGTTACAACATTTTCCACGTTTCTCACTTTTTAGTAATCGGTGAAATACGTGTCTCATTATTTGCATTTAAAAGTATTCCTACCAAGTTTTAAGTAAATTTGATCATAAAAATAATTTATCTATACACACTTTGCAACCCCCTTTCATCCCTCTAGGGTTGAATTTAAGTAATCGCTGAAATATGTGTCTCATTATTTGCATTGAAGAGCATTTCTACCAAGTTTCAAGTAAATTTGACCATAAAAGTATTTTTTCCCATACAAACTTTGCAACCCCCTTTCATCCCTCTAGGGTTGGATTTTAGTAATCGCTGAAATACGTGTCTCATTATTTGCATTGAAGAGCATTTCTACCAAGTTTCAAGTAAATTTGACCATAAAAGTATTTTTTCCCATACAAACTTTGCAACCCCCTTTCATCCCTCTAGGGTTGAATTTTAGTAATCGCTGAAATACGTGTCTCATTATTTGCATTGAAGAGCATTTCTACCAAGTTTCAAGTAAATTTGACCATAAAAATATTTTATCTATACACACTTTGCAACCCCCTTTCATCCCTCTAGGGCTGAATTTAAGTAATCGCTGAAATACGTGTCTCAT
The DNA here is from genome assembly GCA_948252455.1 of Acleris cristana. NCBI lineage: Eukaryota > Metazoa > Arthropoda > Insecta > Lepidoptera > Tortricidae > Acleris > Acleris cristana. The sequence continues at coordinate 14,323,763 of OX411788.1, read as the reverse complement.
TATTTGCATTGAAGAGCATTTCTACCAAGTTTCAAGTAAATTTGACCATAAAAGTATTTTTTCCCATACAAATTTTGCAACCCCCTTTCATCCCTCTAGGGTTGAATTTTAGTAATCGCTGAAATACGTGTCTCATTATTTGCATTGAAGAGCATTTCTACCAAGTTTCAAGTAAATTTGACCATAAAAGTATTTTTTCCCATACAAACTTTGCAACCCCCTTTCATCCCTCTAGGGTTGAATTTTAGTAATCGCTGAAATACGTGTCTCATTATTTGCATTGAAGAGCATTTCTACCAAGTTTCAAGTAAATTTGACCATAAAAGTATTTTTTCCCATACAAACTTTGCAACCCCCTTTCATCCCTCTAGGGGTTGAATTTTAGTAATCGCTGAAATACGTGTCTCATTATTTGCATTGAAGAGCATTTCTACCAAGTTTCAAGTTAATTGGACCATAAAAATATTTTTTCCCATACAAACTTTGCAACCCCCTTTCGTACCTTTAGGGGTTGAATTTCGAAAAATCCCTTCTTAAACGACGCCTCCATTACAAAACCAACTTCCTCTCAAAATTCCAACTTTTTATCTTTATCGGTTTGGGCTGGGCGTTGATATGTCACCCGGGACATTGCCTTTTATATATATAGATGTACAGGGTGCCTCCGACCTTGGGGCTTTAAATGCAACGATCGATTCTACTGGCTAAACTGAACAACTTTTGTTCTGCAACATTAAAAAATAACTTAAGTTTAGGTAACTAATTGATGTTAAAGTCTTATTGTAAAATCAGTGTATTCAATCATGGCGTATAATCACTATCTCATGGTACGGGGGCGACAATTCCTTGGTACGAGGGCTAAAGGAAAATAGAGAATTGGATCGCGTACATTAAAAATTACATTTAAATTGTATGAAAAAAATAAAATTTAAGTTGGACATATTTTTAACAACTTACAGAACAAAAGAAGTTCACTTTCAGGAGTAGAAACGATCCATGCATTTAAAGCCCCAAAGTCAGAGGCACCCTGTATACTTAAATACATAGAAATCATCCAAGACTCAGGAACAAAGTATTCGCGCTAGCGTCGTAGGCAGGGTCACTACTAACTCAAACATGCTATCGTCATCGAAATATATAGTTATCGTATTGTTTTTTACTCGGCCGCCATTACTGTCAAGTTAAGCGCTATTGCAACGACAATACTGTAACATGTTAAAAGCAATATGGTTTTACAGAGTGAAATAGAGCTCCAGTATAAGAATTCAAGACATTCCAAAGAGCTGCACATCTTAGCTCCCCGGGGCATCTATTTCACTTTGTCTTAAGGCTCCCATCGACTAACAGTAAACTGTTAATTCCTAGTCTAAAAGCCCGCCTGACAGTCCGAAATCTATGAGGAAATGTATTTTTCAGTCTGTGTCCTAAATACTTATAAAAACTGTAGAAGATTAAATTTAAAGTATTGACATTTCATGATAAAGACTTGACGAGATTTTTTGTTGTTTGGCTGTTAATGTTTACAAAATAGGTTATGTTATTTTGGCTATACCATTGATGTAATAAATAATTGATAAACACTGTTTAATCGTCATGTCCATCATTTCAGTCCTTTCCCGTTCTTTTCATAATTTGTTTGTTTCCAAGTTTTTTTTTCCAAGAAGACGGGAACGTACAGACCTAGTTTTTCATAATAAAGACCTACAACATTTTTAAAAATCGTGAAAATCGGACTTGATTTAAGGGGTGAGAAACGGTATAGACCGGAGCACAATTGGTATGATTTTTTTTACAGCGATGCGATTTTAACATCGGTTCACAATCCTCTTAAATCACTGCCACTGAATAGTATCCACAACGCCTGCATTTCCTCATTCAATAGCTACTCCTAGCTAAGAGCAAACAATAAATTGAATTACATTCTAATCTACCACCCAGCTATTAACTAATGCATCTCAATGCGATCCCTCTCAAATTGAACAAGAGTCCAGGGAATAGTGTCGCAATCGAAGGCGCCTGGAGTTATATAGTAAATTAAGGAACTTGGCATGTCAGGATTTAGTGCTATGACGTTGTACTTAGGGTTTAAATCTCGGCTAAACTGGTGTTAGAAAGAAAGAAAGAAAGAAAGAAAGAATTTTTTAAATAAATAAAGAAAGAAAGATAATTTAAAAGGAATTTACATTATCACATACTATAAACGAATGAACTTACAAGCTTAAAGAAAGAAAGTGATATACATAACAAAGAACAGATTAATACGCACAAGAAGTAGCCGAGAAATGGTCCCAACTCAGCGTAATCCTGGCGTTAAAGTCAGCGCTGGTCTTCCGTTGGAACCACCACGTGAAACCACGGAAGGTTAAACACACGGCACACACCTAATTATTAGGTACTAAGTTATTTCTAAGTACTTAAGTTTTATTTTTGGGACAAGCTTATTACACGACTGCCCAAAAAAGGAGTGTATTATGTTCAGGGTTCATGTATGTATGTATGGACGATTCTTTATTCCACTTCTAACTTTTAAACGCCTGAGCCGATTTATGATGTGTGATGCCGAGATGTGTTAGAATCCTTTCACTATCCCGGGTGACAAAGGTTACCTAAACCTAACTATATTGAAATAAAAACAATGGCAAAATGTCAATTATTAACATAGATAGGTATATCGACGACAGTATAAAAAATGCAGTCGGGTTTTTAAAGCTTGCTTTTCATTTAGTTGTTTTGCCGTCTGCTTTTTATACGCAGTTGTCAACTACTTCTAGAAAAGAATCAAATTGATTGGTTGGATTGATTGAATCAATGGAGTGTAAACTCATTGCGTCTACGTTAATTGCAGCGGATATCCTGTTCCCACCTTCCACTTTAAGGGTAAGGAGGGATTAGTTTGCCGTTTTACATACTTTTTGTGTAGTACAAAAACTCTCTATCTAGATCATTCGCATTCCTAAGCTGAAATGGCAGGAGTGTTCCAGTTTATTTTGTTGAGTCTTTTTTGGTCTAGGTTTCATCTGTGTCAAATTTTGAACCATCGCTCGAATCCATGGAAGACCATTCAAAATAAATTAGAATAGATATAATAAATAAATAAATATTAGGGAAACAATGTCACACCAATTGACCTAGTAGACTAAGCTCTAGGCTTGTACTATGGGGACTAGACAACGAAATAAATACTTATTTTAAAAAATATGTACTTAAAGAAAAAATCTATGACTCAGGAACGCGCTCATCACACAAATATCTGCCCTTACCGGGATTTGAACCCAGGACCGCTAGCTTCGAAGGCAGCGTCACTACCAACTAGGCCAGCGCGTCGTCATATTAATGTATTTACTAAGCAATACACTACAATGATATAGAGACCACTATATGTATACTATGAACAAGAAAAGATTAAGATGTGTATTCTAGGTAGGACCTCGTGCAGGGCCTGTCCAGGTGACCTCCACCACCTTACCACTAAACCTAAACTGCCGCACTGCATGAGTACACTCACAGAACATAAAAAACAGTAGAAGTGTCATGGAGGCGTGTAACGTGTGCGGAGTTCCGCATAACCTACCATACTTTTGCAGCGATCGCTTATTTCGATATTTCTAACAAAGGAAATAAATCCAGAAGCATGCCTTATTGTGCTATTTTGGAATGTAAAAACGATAGCCGCACCAAAAACATTTCCCATGGTGGCGTGTTGTTTTTATGATAGTTTGAGTATTGGCGACAACAGAGGGCTTATTGTCTAACGCACTCGCAATCGCAATCGGCTTCAAAGTGGAGAAATTGTTTCCATTTTGTATGCAGACAATCGATTTTCAAAATGAAAACGATCGTGATTGCAAGTGCGTTAGACAATAAGCCCTCAGGTCTGATACTAAGCGAAGCTCATGCCACTTCCACTGTTTTTTTTATTCCGTGAGTACACTGCACTTGCATTAGTACCCGACAAACGTATAGACTAGTTAAAAATTAAAACACACCTATCGCTCCCACACGAAGCAACATATCCTGGTTGCTCACAGCGTGTACTTCAAACCTCCTTCTTCAAAAGGTATATAATCGTGTACATACACAGATTTTTTTATGTTAATATTTATGCAGAAATATGTATAGTTACTAGATTAAATCTTCATCTACTACAGCTAGATTAACACGTAGTTTACAATTCGTTTACCGCAAGAAAACCAAACAACCGTAAACACAATTACAATGCACATTATAATCTTTACACAGTATAAAACAAAGTAGCTTCCCGATGTCTGTCCCTCTGTATGTACGCTTAGATCTTTCAAACTACGTAACAGATTTTGATGCGGTTATCATAAATAGATAGAGTGATTCAAGAGGAAGCTTTTCATGTATAATGAATTCTGGTTTATGTACGGGTGTTCCCGGAAATATTATATTTATCTGTTGATGAAAACTACATTAAATCCTTAGCCTAGTTTGAAAGATCTAAGCGTACATACAAAGGGACAGGTGGCCGGAAGCGACTTTGTTTTATACTATGTAAAGATAATTAAGAGGCTACCTATGCTAAAGTCTGGAGTGTTCCGCGATCTGGATCTCAATAACCATAACGCTTTTGTATCTGTTCTTTGGATATATTAAACTTGATCATATTTGCTTGAGACTGGCAATCGTGAAAACACGATTAGAAATAAAATCCTCGATAGTTTTATTTTACAAAAATGACACATTTTTAGCATGTTTTTGGTTGCATCTTCGAAATCATATAAAATTTAACGATGATTTTCGATTAAATAGTTGAGTATATGTAACTTCTTAATCCTGGAAAATCATTTTTTCCATAAATGTTGTGGTTTTAAAGTAAACAGCAATTAATTCAATTTGAAGCTGCTATCGAGGCGCGCGCGAACTATTCTCGCATTCTTCGCGCGGAAGAACATAAAGCCATCCCTTTTCATTCTTGTGGGGGCGTGGCACCATAGGTGGCCTCTTAATATTTTTGGTTCTAGCACGATTAGTGATTTTGACCCTTATGTACTGTTGTTTTACTGTAAGGTCAGCCTTATAAGTAGCTGCATGTTTTTGTACGTTGTCGCTTTAATGGCTTTGACATATTAGAGCAGCAGTTCAAACATGACACTAAAGTGTGCAGCTACTAAGGCCGAGCGTACCTAATTATGACACGGTTGCATGTCATCTCAAACTGTCTGTCGTTTATGGGTAGCTGGTTGATTCCCAGACGAGATAAATTAAATTCCATTCAGACATAAAATTGCTGAGTGAAAACATGATATGCAATTCTTCATTTTAGTTTACTGTAAAACGTTCTTATTCTTACACCAGAAGGTATAAAATGCTGTAAGAAATGAAATAGACTGTTTTGATTACTCAAAGTCCGTGTTGAATGAGTAATTCGTCTTCTGTAACGTTTTGTTTTTAACTTTTTGTGACGCGTCGAAAAGAACAAGATGCTAAATCTAATAAAGTGTATAATTAATAATTGTCTTTTCATCGGAGAATTAAGGTTAACTTAATAAAACACCTTGTTATTATGAAAATAATCAACTTGCCTTGTTTTGGAATAGATGTTCTGCACCTTTTAGCTCAAGTAAGCGACTGAAAACTAAAAGACGCTTAGGTACTTGTATCTTCTTAAAAATGACTAATTACTATTATCTTAATATTGTATCTTTATGCTACGTAATTTTGTGTTTCTGGGATAAAAACGTATTAAATGTGTGTGTCTACATGTACTTTATCAATTATTTTGTCGTTTTACCACTTTGAAGATAAGGTTTTTTTTAGATTAGACCACATTTTGAGGATAAAAATGGATGAAAATTGGTTGGATAATATACTCAATACTCAATACATTTATTGCATTCCACATACATTTTTCAGATGTTGTTGTAATCATAGGTATACATGTACATGATGATATGTGGACCCTGTTGGGCACAGCAACAGTAGTAGAGAAAACAGAGAAGAGGGCTTAGTTTTATAATATTATAATATGTTATTTACTAACTTTAATTGCACTTTAATTACGTAATTATTTTATATTTATTCTACAACATTTACTATATATATTCTATTCTTTGAAGTTATAGCTATGGATATTATTAATCTATCATATCATAATAATAATTTACACAATTTATGGAACATTATAATATTTTGAATTATTTTTTATTTGTATTTTTTACGGTAAGTATTGGTTATCATTATTTTTCTTTGTATTATAACTATAATTAACTGTATTATATTTGCCTGATCATTTTTTAATGTAAGGATTAATAGTTTTGTTAGTTTTATATCTAATATATTCAATTTAATAATGTCTTTTATAATAGTTTATCTTCTAAATATGTATTAACTGTGTAGTAACATTTGGTGATAAGGAAATCTTTTAAAAGTTTATTAAATTTATTTTCATTTTTTTCACATTTTATTTTATTTGGTAGTTTATTGTAGATTTTTATGGACATATATTTTAGCTCCTGAACTATTAGACCAATTTGTATCATATAATGCGTCAAAAACATACAAGTGTCAAAGGCTAGTTATATAAAAATTTAAGGGATGTGTCATTGTAATCATTGTACTTTTAAACATTACTATTACTACTTATTTCGGCCGTTGAATTCGAATATTTATTCTCAAGAAAATTTCCCTACATCCTAAACATTAATGAATAATTTTATGTCCCATACCCCAGTTTTTTCATCGTGCTCATCGTCCCTGACTCCTCGATCAAGGCTAGCCATAGCGAGTCAGATGAAGCCGTTGGCTGGTAGCCAGCAACCATCAGTAGGCGAGATCGATCGGGTTCAGTGTGGGTAGAGGAGAGAAGCAAATGCACCTCGATATTTAAATAAAAGAGGTTTAAAGCTAAATGTTGATAGATATTTGTGTGATGAGTGCGAAGATTTGTTCCTGAGTCATGAATGTTTTGTATGTATCCTACTTCCTACTTCCTACTTATAATATTATAAATGCGAAAGTTTGTGTGTGTGTGTGTGTGTGTGTGTTTGTTACTTCTTCACGCTGCAACGGCTGGACGGATTTGGATGAAATTTGGAATGAAAATAGCTTATACCCTGGATTAACACATAGGCTACTTTCATACCGGAAAATGTAAAAGTTCCCGAGGGAATAACTATAATCGAAATCTACGTGGACGAAGTCGCGGGCAGAAGCTAGTTTAAATATATATTCCTCTTTGTAAGTATATATAGTTTAGTATTTAGAGCTTAGTTTGGGGCTAGCAAGGAAAGGTACCCAAGTTTCCGGCTCCGATTTGATTTATTTCGATATATGTTAGAGAGTAGTCTAAAATAACAGACACGTAATTTTTTTTAGCTGCCCGTCACAACCTGTTTTGAGAAATTGTCCTCCAAAGTACTGAAAAGTGACTAAACCCTCAAGTTACAATAGACTTTTTTCAAAAAAAAGTTCTAGTTACCTGCTGGTTTGATTATATGCATAAGAACATGAAAAAAAAATGAGCACGTGTTTTGTTACATCGGCTAAAACTCATATTTTAAAAAAAATCCCTTCAAAGTTATACAGATCTCATCGAAGATACACTTTTATTGGTATTTTTTAAAGGTTTATGGAGAAATATATAGGTATTTAAATACATAGAAAACATACATGACTCAAGAACACATATTCACGCTCATCACACAAATAAGTAACTGCCCTTACCGGGATTTGAATCCAGGACCGCTAGCTTAGTAGGCAGGGTCACTACCAACAAGGCCAGCGCGTCGTCATATTAATGTATTTACTAAGCAATACACTACAATGATATAGAGACAACTATATGTACAAATAAACAAGTACATAAACTAAACACTTTATACATTATATTTAATAATAACTATCATCAAATCATCATTATTGGAACTTGGTTCCACGACTCATTCAGGCACAACGTTTTTAATTTTTTCTTTAGAGAGACCAGTCTTAAAGGACAACGAAAGTTTCCAAAGTTGAACACCACGGACTGTGAAAGATTTGGCATAGAAAGGTGTTTTATAGACGGAACGGAACAGCAAGGGAAAGATTGGTGCTGGAACGCAGATGACCTAGGTAACTTGCATTTTTAAGGTATGTTTCAGATTGATTGTAATACCAACAAAAGTTTCATACTTTCGTCTTTCATGTGTTGTAAGTTGATTTCCCATAGGAACACGTTCTTTCTAGAGCAAGAAGGCAGTTTCCATTTGAATCACGTAAATAATTTATGCCGTGTTTTAAGGCAACCAGATTTTATTGTGATTGTTTGTTTCTGCATGTGTAACATAATAACGATTATGTATGTATGAAACCGAACCTTTAAGTGATCTCTTCCAGCTAACACTAAAAAAAGTTAAAGGTTGTGTGCACTATTTGTCGACGCGCTGGCCTTGTTGGTAGTGACCCTGCCTACGAGGCAAGCGGTCCTGGGTTCAAATCCTGGTAAGGGCAGATATTCGTGTGATGAGCGCGAATATTTGTTCCTGAGTCATGGATGTTTTCTATGTATTTATCTATGTAAGTATTTATATCGTTGTCTAGTTCCCATAGTACAAGCCTAGAGCTTAGTTTGGGACTAGGTCAATTGGTGTGACATTGTCCCCTGATATTTATTTATTTGTGGCGTTATCTATGAAAAGGGCGCCATCAACAATAAGGTCCCTTTTCATAGATAACGCCACATTTATTCATCCTACACCTTGTCTGATTTTGGTGCTCGATACCGTTTGCATGCATCATCATGCATCGAAGTCTAGTCTAAGTGGACTGCCCAGTGAAAATATTCCGTCCGCCCGTCTGCTTCAATAAATTCACGTTATCCGTTGTCAGTTAATCCGCGGCAGTAATCGCGCATTTTCATCGGCGCGAGCGCAGTATAAAATAAGGCGCCGTTCATGCAAAAAAAAATTGTGCACCAACAGGAACTCAGAGATGTTTTAGAGACAGTTAACTTGTTCCATTTTGGGGTTCCATGTCCAAAGGGTGGCACAGCAGGACTGTCCTGCGCCGTCCGTCTGTCCGTCCTAACTTTAAAGAGCTGTATCTTTTGAACCTTAATAGATAGAAAGTTTTTTCTCTTCAGAATATGTGGTATTATGGCGAATGTACTAATAAATACAAAAAAATCAAGAAAGTGAAATAATAAAGGGGGCCCCGTACAATGTTTTTTTTCAACATATTTTTACTTTTGTTCTATGGTAAAAACGGTAAAACATACAAGCGTCTGGTATGATTATTTTACAAACCCTGAAGAAAAACCACAAATACTAAAAAATTGTAAAATGTGAGTTGGGCTCGCGCTCGAATTCAAATTGAAATTGAAATAATAATATATATATATATATCGAGCCTGACTCGCACTTGACCGGTTTTATTATTTTTCTCAACTCGGGTGCCATTACAGTCAAGTTATACGATAATAATAGGTTTAAATAAAAAGAAGAATAAGGCACCTGAATTCGGTATATGATATATATGGGTGATTTAAAAAGGCCTTCGGTTTAAAATTTAACAAAAAAAACAACAATTTGGCCCGTTGAATAGCTTATTGCGGAATAATAAACTAAAGTTAAACTCAATCGCACAGCGCCTTTAGGAAGTCACGCTCTACTGCGCTATGCAAATGGTCTCGAGAAATTATGACCACGATCTTATCGATAGTGTTATTCTCTACATGGTGTTGTCGACGAGCTCTTCGTCGCACCGCGCTTACTTGAACCCTAAACGCGTAAGAATCTTGTGTCTCATAGGATCAAGAATGCCTATTATGTACCTACCTATGTTTGTTGAAGGGTGTTATGTATATTTTAATTGAGTATTTATCTGACGACTGACGAAACACGAAGTTTGCCGGAAGACGTTAAGAAAACAGAAGCATTGAAATATAATATGTAATTTCTAAAGATAAAAAATATGTTTTAATCTCAAATCCTTCCATTTCACTATCCGTTCTCTCATTGAGGTTAATATCACTGTCACTATCAGCCGTATTTATCACTAGTCTATTAGTGAAATTGTGTACACATTTTTTATGCCAGGTCTACACACTTGCGCGAGTCGACGCTAGGCCGAGATACATTAATGTTATTATAAAAGTTTTACAGTTAGTCTCGTATTTAAAGACGGCAGTGTATCTCGGCCTCGCGTCGACTCGCGCGAGTTTGGAGACGTGGCATTATATTATCATCCTCATTTTTTTTATGTATCGGCTTCAGTAACAAAATATTTATAAACATTTTAGATAATATCGCGTTATTGGCCTCGTAAAGGTTTCCCTTTTTTTCCTGTAGATGCCATCGTACAACTTTTTTGATTTAAAATTTGGGGTTTTAACAACTCTACGTATTTATTTCGGACAGGACGCGACTGCACTCTATCGCATCTGAACCCCGACTAGCAAACTTTATAAAAGTAGTGTGCGACAGAGGTAACGCTCTACGAAGCCGAATTTAGCCGATTCTCTCTTTTCAAAGGTCGATATGCAATATTTATCGGCGGGCACTGTAATATTATATGAAACTACTCAAGTAGCGGGGAGTTCTATGGTAAAATGGTGCACTAGCTGAAAAATCTCAGAGCACTCGCCGTGAATGAATTGATAGAGCACAATATAGAGCCTACAGGGTGCTTGTGTCGATAAACATGGATAAAATATCTGTCACTATCTAACCAGTACGTTAGAGCGAGAGTGACGGATGCTTTATCCACCTCGATATAGACGACAATACCATACGACCATAGTCAAAATAAAATGGACAAAGAGCCCATAGTAAATATTAATACGATACGAATGTTACGATGAAGAATAACAGCACCATTCAAGGCAGAAATTGCTTGTTATGTCCAAGAAACACTTTTTTTACGATCTGGTTAAAAAAACACAGGTGAAATATAAACTTAAATATTATAGCATTATTCATGAGGTTTTTTCGGACTTGAACATTATCTTTGGATAGCCAGGCTTAGATTCCCTCTTTACACCCGAGTTGGATTAAGGGTTAATTTTTTGACTTTCATTTATGTATGTATGACTGTTTGTTCTCTCGTAGAGTCTGAACGGATTTCTCGACTTCGGCAAAAGAGATGTCGTTATATTCGTCTTACTGCTCCACCTATGCAATTTTTTATTTTGAAACGAAGAAAAATTTACTTTATCTCAATTACAATATAGTTTAAATTAAATTGCATTGATGGTGTACATCCTTTTGCATACCGAACCGAGGTTAAAAAAGCCGAAAAGGCGGATTTAAATAATAAATAAATAAGTACATGGTCATTATCAGTTTGTTATACATAGACCATTATATCAAAATATAATGTTATTAAAGCTAAGTCTGTGAGAAACCAAACTACTTAAAAATGTATCTAAGTAAAAATAGTAATAAACTAATAAATAATAAAATGACGCAATGCATTCACAGTCTTGAGATAGATCGTCCTGTATTAAATTGTTTGTCGTACGGTCGGCATTATAAGTGCTGCATACATTAGTGCTTTGTCACTTTAACGTCATGTTTGAACTGCTGCATTAATTTTTCAAAGGGGTTAAAGTGACCAGGTACAAAAGTAAGCTAGTTAATAATAATAATAATAATAATAAAAACCGGTCAAGTGCGAGTCGGTCTCGCGCTCCAAGGGTTCCGTATTTAACGTTGGAAAACGCAAAAGAAAATACATTTTTTTTCTACGCAATAAGGTCCATTTTAACTAGCCTAAATTTTAATATGGATTTTTAAAGATTTTTGAGAATTTTTCCAAACCTGTAAAGTTTGACGTCTTCTTTTCATTTTTCATGTTAAATATCTACTTATATCTTTAAATCAGGAATTTTTCAGTTTTGGTCAAGCCCTTTCATGTGATACCCCGTTTGCTATAATCAGATCACTTTCAATTTTTAACCCCACATTCTAGACCCTTTTTCAAATATTGAAAAATATAAAAACATATTGTTTTTACTAAAAACAGATGCGGGCAAGCAAGCGGTACAACTATGCCAAATTTCAAGTTGATAGCTTCTATAGTTTTCGTAAAAACTACTGCGACATACAGATAGACAGACAGACAGACACCGAAAAATCACCATGAAGGGTTAATTTTTTACTATTTTGTTACGGAGTCCTAAAAACGTGATTTTTTTCTTTTAAATTTGGTGCTCGTCATTAGCTTATATCAACGCACTTTAAAATTCAAAAAAGGAATCACATGTTCCTACCATGACCACGCATAACATGTGACGTATAACCCGGCCGATTAGCGAGGAGGTCGGGCGCGCGGCCGGCCGGGCGGCGTGCGTGCCTCTCGCACCGGCCGTATCGATCCTGCGCATTGCGGCGCCAGCTGTTGATAACTGGCTGGTTTTAACTTACCGTTAAAAGTGATATTTAAACATGGGTCAGTTTTTTATGAAAATAAACCGGACAATTGCGAGTCGGACTCGCCCACCGAGGGTTCCGCACATGACACGGTTTACTCAATTCAAAATTTGTACCGCCGTTCATTGCATAAAGACCCTTTTGTGATTTAACAAAAAATTTACAGATTTCGGATTTTTCCTTCACTTGTAGTAAAAGACGGTGTTACTTGCCAAATTTCATAGTTCTAGATCAATGGGAAATACTCTATACATTTTGATTCCCTCAAGAGTGTCGAAATACACGTTTTTGGCGACATAAAGGGCCGTGTCTTTTTTTTACGTAAATGTAGAAGTTTGATTTTTTCACAGCTTCAAGGGACTGTAGACCGGAGTATATGGTTTGAATTTCACTTGATACCTTCACGCGTTCCCGAGATAAAGGGTCTTGACATACAGACAGACGGACAGACGGACAACAAAGTGATGAGCGCGAGTATTTCGACCTGAGTCGTGGATATTTTCTTTGTATTTAAGTGTTTATTTATCTATACATATAAGTATGTTTATCGTAATCTTGAAGGTATCCATAAATAGCACAAACCTAGAGCTTAGTTTGGGACTAGGTAAAATTGTGTAAGTTTGTTCCCTATGAAAAATTACCTATTCTTTCACGGACACGGTGTATTAGGTAAATGCCGGCTTTGAGACCACTTTTTACTGCCTATTCGTATAACTTCTAGTTTGATAATGAAGAGCCCTTGTGCAGCCACGGCCACAGAATAGGAACCTACTATGACGACGATTTTTTGACGATTCCAAATGTAATTTCTTGTACTTTGACATAACATGCAATGTATACTGTGACTTACTTTGGAAAATAAATATCATTCATTAATTCATACTAGAACTATTCTCAATTTCACCTCGATAGCTTCAGCCAGAAGGGTCTTAACAAACGAACGGACAAACAGACATGAAAGTTATATTATGAGGACCATTTCGCAGTAGTTGGTACAGGATAGTAGTAATAATGGGGGCCTATCTACTAGCATATTTTTTTTACGCATAAAAATCGATTGTCATAACACCCTTTTAGGCTGACATTGCAAAAATTTTTAAACTTCAATTGTGTAGGTTAGGTTAGGTTAGGTGAGGTTAGTTTTTAATAATAATTAAAATAAAACCTTTTCTATTGTAAAAACCGTGCCGTGTTATGATAATCGATTTTTATGCGTAAAAACTTTATGCAACCCGATATGGACCCAGTAATAATATACCTAAACCATTACAGCCAATTTTTCTGCATGACTTTCGCCAATTTTATAAAACAGCTGCGTGGAATAATAAAAGTCAAACCAAGGTTAAACTTACTTTAGTCTTCGTATCCGTAATAATTTTATAAAAGCGCTAACTAGACAAACTAGTGTTGCTAATTATAATAAAGTTAGCGTGTTGTATGTCTATTAGCATTTACCCCAGACGTTTACGAAGAAGGTTTTTGATTCCCTAGGGTACTGTCCTTTTCTTCCAGAAATGCTACGATCAATACAAACCCCTAACATAATTGTGATCCCTACTTACAGAGTTCATAATTCTTAAACGGCCCGATCGGTTTTTAATAAACATAGCTAAGAACCACCTTAGTTAACCTAACTTTCTACTCAAAATATGTAGTTTCTACCCGCGACTTCGTATGCGTAGATTTCGATTATCGTTATTCCCTCAGGAACTGTCCAATTTTCCGGGATAAAAAGTAGCTTACATGCTGTTTCAAACTACAATCTACCTCTGCACCAAAATTCATCCAGATCCTAATGGATCCGTTCTGGCCTGATTGAGTATCAAACATCCAAACTTTCGCATTTATATTAGTTAGAGTAAAATTAGTAATCAGCAGCAGAACTGACGATGCTGGCTCGCTGACTGTTGCAGCAAGTCTACGTGCTGCCTTTTTACAGTCGGTCGCTCGACAGAAGCCCTGGGCCCGTATTATGGTCGCCTTTATCGCGGTGGATAAAGTTTCCATCATTCTCGCACTTACATACTGGTCAGAAAGTGACAGATGTTTTATCTACGTCGATAAACACGACCATAATCGGCCCGCTGCTGCCTAATTGAGAATGCACGCGCTAAAATGTGTTTTGTATGCTCTGACGGGACTTCTTAAACTTACCGGTTTATATAAGCTGCGTCACGTTCACTCGTTCACTCGTTCGACCGACCGAACGCCGTTAATAAGAGAATAACAACCCAGGGCCTGGGTAGTGATTCTTTCAAAAGCAAAGGTGAGCGAACGCAGGAGCGATGTCCAAGCGGCGAGTTTACGTAGTCCCGTCAAAGCGAGCAAAACACATTTCAGCGCGTGTATTCAATTTGGCAGCATGGCTTCTCGAACGTATAAGGCTGCCTAATTGAGAATGCACGCGCTAATATGTGTTTTGTTCGCTCTGACGGGACTACTTAAACTCGCCGCTTGGACTTCACTCCTGCATTCGCTCACCTTTTCTTATGAGAGAATCACTACCCTGATTGAGTATCAAACATCCAAACTTTCGCATTTATATTAGTTAGAGTAAAATTAGTAATCAGCAGCAGAACTGACGATGCTGGCTCGCTGACTGTTGCAGCAAGTCTACGTGCTGCCTTTTTACGTTCGATCGCTCGACAGAAGCCCTGCTGCCTAATTGAGAATGCACGCGCTAAAATGTGTTTTGTATGCTCTGACCGGACTTCCTAAACTTGCCGGTTTATATAAGCTGCGCCCCGTTCACTCGCTCACTCGTTCGACCGACCAAACGCCGTTTTTAAGAGAATAACACCCCAGGGTCTGAAACGAAGTATGTTTTAACTCTGAAATAACCAAATATTTTCCATTGAAAATATTTTTTAACAAAACGAGCACAAAGTCGCACACGCTAGTAAGGTAAAAGCTCCTATATTATGGACAGTTCTCCAGTTATGAACAATCCCATAAATATAAGCTTCCGAGATTGATATGCTTTTAGCGTAACAATTAGATTATATTTAAATTATTCGGGATTACCACTATTACAATGAAATGTTCGGTATTGCAATGCATTCATTAAAAAAATGTAAATGTTCATCACTGGAGCATTGTCCATAATAGGTGCTTTTGCCTTACTATAAAAGTAAGCAATTAGAACCTTCGAGTGAAGCGATCGAAACATAATATCCTCAAGCCGCAACAAACCTCCTTTAATTACGCGACAAAGGCTGTAAATCGCGATTAACCGCCACGGAGACGCTTTCCGTTCACGCGCGAATTACGCACGAGGGATCTAAGCTACGAGAAATAATAAATTATCGTTAAACATTTTCTTTTGGTGTTCGTAGAACTGACTGGGCCTTTATAATATTCTAGGCAGTAAAAACCATATCGTCTTTGACCTGTTATGGTATTGTGTTTCGTCCGCCAATACTGTCTAGTAAATAAGAATTATCAAAATGTTGACAACACAATAACAGAGCCTCTATTCTAGGCGGTAAAAACGATATCCTATTTGACCTGTTATCAAAT
The DNA here is from genome assembly GCA_948252455.1 of Acleris cristana. Taxonomy (NCBI): domain Eukaryota; kingdom Metazoa; phylum Arthropoda; class Insecta; order Lepidoptera; family Tortricidae; genus Acleris; species Acleris cristana. The sequence goes on along the minus strand of OX411788.1, from coordinate 14,307,873 downwards.
TGTTTTTAACCTCGGCCGCCATTCAATGTATAGCTATCAAAACGTTGACAATACGATGACAGGTCAAAGACGATATGGTTTTAACCGCCTAGAATCTAGGCCCAGGATCAGAAACACCGAACTGCGCTCCAAAACCGGTATTACGGATGTGGGTGCCAAGACCGCTAAGCTAAAGTGGGACTGGGCTGGACACCTCTGCCGAATACATACGGAACGGTGGTCCAAAGTTGTCACCGAATGGGCCCAAAGGCAGACCAAAGAGGACATGGCGGGATGACTTGGATACCTTTCGAAGCATAGTAGTGGGAGCATGCACTTAGTAGGGAGGAATGAAGGAAAAGTGGGGAGGCCTTTACATAGCAGTGGGACACTAATAAGGGCTAAAAAGAATTGGTAAAAAGTCTATGGATATCAAACATGTCAAATTGAGGGAGTCTACGTTAAATTCAGTACAGAGGGCTTATTGTCTAATGCACTCGCAATCGCAACTGGCTTCAAAGTGGAGCAATTATTTTCATTTTGTATGCAGACAAGGCTTCAATTTTCAAAATGAAAACGATCGTGATTGCGAGTGCGTTGCGCTTATTGTCTAATGCACTCGCAATCGCAACCGGCTTCAAAGTGGAGCAACTGTTTTCAGTTTGTATTCAGACAAGCCTTCGATTTTCAAAATGGTCCTGTTGCCACCTTCCAGCATCAAAATTCAAAATTCAAAATTGAATTGATATATACTTAAGTCTTCTATCCAAATACTTATTGCATTTGAAATTTTGATTTTGATTTATGACTTTTAGAAATTATGTAGTGTACCCATCATAATGCGTCGTTAGTCCGATTTTTCGTTTATCCTTGAGATATTTCCGTGTGAATTATAATTTTTTTTATTGTTGTTATAATACAAAACTATCCTAACCGAACCACAGGTATTTTTGGAAAACTTAAAAAGTTGTCTGGCTCAGCTGAAAACCAGTTTAAGGCAGACGATAATTCGGACTCGCACTGAGTTTAAAACGAACGTTATTACGACACCCATCCTTCTGCAACAATACCCCAGGTTTGTTAAGTAACAGTTACATAATGTTTTCGCTGTTCGCTTAAGCACGACACCAGCCCCTCCTAGCCTGAGGAATATTTAGCACTCAGCACCTCTGTTCAGCGCGAACAGGCGCCACTATTGCTCGATAAGTGCTTTTATTGCTTTTTATACCATTAGTTTAGGAAGGTTTTTCATTAAAAAAACACTTGGTTTTGAAAAATTAAGAAAATGGATATACCATAACCCTTCAAGCGGCAAGAAAACTATACAGTGTGTAAATGGTATACGGGCATTTATTAAAAATGGACATAGATTAAGACTCTAATAATCATAAACAGAAAGAATTATTTTGATTACGCTAACGTATACACCGTTATTAATTTTTGAACATACCATCGACCCGCAATGTACATCTAATTCCATCTGTCATAACTTTGAAACATCATTAATTGCTTTTTTTGTTATACATTGCGTGTTAAATTATTTTGTATGGTTAATTTTTTTTTATTTACTTTTAACAAAAGCTGCCTAAATGTGCTCATTAGGGGCTATTCTTACCACAGTTAAAAGGAAAGCCCGTATACCATTTACACACTGTATATAGTAAGTTTAAATTTGAACTTTGAGATATTGTCATAAAGTATTAATTGTTTTTTGACAGCAGCCGTTATACGGTTGCTTGCCACTCGAAGGGATAATCTTACAATGTATGGTAATTTAAAACTGTTAGCAGGAATATAGACTTATTGACCCACATTCAATTATCTTTGTTTAATTACGATTGTATTACGTACTCTTGATTGATCTTATACAGTCAAGGACTTTAATTATTATGCCACTATGGAACCCTGTCACAATGACAGCGTTAAACCACATGAAAAAAATTACGTCAAAATTAATGATTAACGTTATACGACAGGGTTCCAAAGTGGCTTAAAAATTAAATTCCTTGTCTGTACATTTTAGTAAGAGAACTTTCAAACAAAGTCATATTTATACAAAAAAAAAGGTTTGATATGTTTTCCTGCCTCCACATGAACCGTGTCCCCTAGACAAGATACACCGTTTACTCGTACATGTTGTTTTAACACGAAACTTAAAGACGATACAACACTCCGCTTTTCAGAGGTTGTTGGAAAATAAAACAAACCCTCCCATAGTTGTGTACCTCTTCTTCTCTTGTAAATTGATTTCCACTGTGTAGACATTTTGGTACAAATCTCACTTCTGCTAGCGACAGCAATAACTAATACAGTATGCGCTTGTGAACTTTAGTGTTATACTGCCTTGTTCTTTTGGGCGGCAGACTTGGCATGCGGCAGACGTGACCGGCCTAATCCCGTTTCCGCTCGGCTGCTATTAGGTTTACATCGGCTATCGTTGTTCTGAAGCGTATAATCGTGTTTCGGACTTGGTCTTGCACTATGTAGTGTCGAAATAAATATTAATGTAAAGGGTCAATCTCATACCAATTGACCTTGTCCTAAACTGAGCCTTAGGCTTGTACGGAAACGAACGTAAAAGGACCCATAAAAAAAAACGGTTAAGTGCGAGTCGGACTCGCGCACCGAAGGTTCCGTTTTTACGTTTATACGCTTTGTAACCGCAAAGAAAATGCTTATTATGTTATGAACTTTATTTTCCACGCAATAAGGTCGACAAAAATAATATATTTGAGATCCTCATACCGAGCCCTTTCATTTGATAATATGACACAGAAAGGTTGGCAAAACTTTTTTTTAATATCCTAATTAGTCCCCCGAAAATGACCCTTATTAAAAACAAAAACTTTGCGTCATAGGATTACACCATCCGTGACCATCCTACCAAATTTCACCTGATTTGGTCCAGGAGATTCGGAGCAAATTGTCTGTGACAGACGGACGGACAGAGTGATCCTATAAGAGTTCCTTTTTTATTTATTTTTGTACGGAACCCTAAAAAAGAAAGAAATATAGTTTATTTGACAAACATACATTTATACATATTATGAAAAGTTAAAGAACCTGAAAAATAATGAGATGCCAAATTATGTCAAACTGGGCTCTCCGCTCGGACAGCATTATGCCACGGCAAGCCACGGTGGTGGTTTTCAATGGTCCCTACTTGAATGGCAAGACTTGACATTAATAGTAGCCGAGTTAAAATCAATAGGATAAAATAAAAAAGGAATAAGGTTTTACCGAGTAGCATTGGCAAATGTTTATTTTCATCTTAAAAGTTTATAAAGGTACCTAGTTATTATCAGCCAATTCTTTAAATTCTCCAACTCCCAGAGCCACCACTTAAGTTATTCCGAGCCAAGGTGAAGTTTTAAAGCAGCTAAGTGAGTAAGCTGTGTTGCCGACGGTACCGGCTGTTTCACAACATACAGTCGCTATAATGAGGCTTCAGTTTTTGGCCTTTCTGCATGTGACGTTGTTTTTATGTGTACAAATAAGAGAATACAGAGTTTCTCTTTCATACGAGCACATATATATAGGTGCATGTCAGCTTAAAGAGTCGAACACTGGTGCCATTACGTTATGTCTGAGTCTCACGGAAGTTTTATGTTTAAAGTACCAAGATCTTTGTTTAACTAACTCCCTATATAAGTGGCATTATGGCCTTAATATCTACCTTCTGAATAAAGGCCTAAGCGAAGATGAGAGGCATTTAAACACATCGTCTCCAGGCCGAGACTGAGGCGTGTGTTTTATATCAGACTGTGTAAAGGCAGTTTTACACGACAACGGTCTACGTAACATATTCGCCTAGTGCCTGCTATACGGCCGCAACTCAAAATTTTTCATTTTTGATATTATTGCAGATTCGTGGTCAGAAGGGTTTAATTTACCACCTTAACTCAAAAAAATAAGGAAAACTATCCTCTAAAGCCTCTTAATGCACTTGTGGCCTTATGCAAATTTCCAAAAATCCACTATCCCTTACCTGCAATATGGCCACTCGCCAGTCCGCCGCTTGCGCCCGCGACGATCGCACGCAAAACTACCATGCTGTTCAGACACTTCGGAGTTGCGGCCGTGTAGCACAAACGTTCGGAACAAGTTTTTGAGTTACGTCCACATCGCACAACAGTAAATAAGACCGTGATTACAATGAACGCGTCTAAATATAAACGAAATAAAAATCACTTGATGATAAGACAACTACAGTAAGTAGGTAATATACCTAAAGATTATTGTAATATAACAATATAAGGGTCAATCAACTTTTTTACACACACAATTCTGTTTGTTGCCCACTGTTCAGATTTTAATAAATAAAATAAAATCTGGGGACTTATTGGAAGTGAAATTATTATAAAATTATAGTTATATCATTAACTCCTTTCATTATAATGTATTGTTTTATTATTATTTTGATATTTATTTAATTTTCTGTACATAGGTTTTGTATGATAAATATTCAAATATAAAAGTAAAATAAAATTCTAATACAAAAAATATACATTATAAAAAACCTAACCTATGAGTGCCGCCGGCAGCGGGGCAGGGCTCAAGCTACCGGTGGTTAGGGCTGCAGAGAGAGGAACCTCCTCACAATGCGTGCCGAGGAGTACTACCTTCTGTATCTGGCCCTTAATCCAGCGAGAGTCTCTTGAGGTGTTGGTCGAGACTCTTCGCTATAAGACCGTTTGCCGAAACAACAATTGGGACAAAGATCATCGAAACAACATCCCACATAGCGGTCACCTCGTGAGCCAAGTCAAGGTACTTGCTGAGCTTGTCCTTCTCGGCCTTCACGAGGTTCTCGTCATGCGGGATGGTGACGTCGACGAGCACTGCCGCCGGGCAGATCGATCGATTGAGATCGATCTGTCAATACGATATCAGGCTTATTGGCGACAATAGTCCTATCCGTGATGACAAATCGATCCCAATAGAGCGTAGCACGACCATTTTCGAGAACTGGCGCCGGTGTTTACTTATAGTACGGCACTTGAGACTCAACAAGACCATTATTGAAGAGCAAGTTGCTGATGGATGATCCTGGATGTATGAGCAAGTACTCGCCGTTGAAATTATGTGTCTGAGGGACTTGCCGGGGCAACGGCACGCTCGACAAATGTCGACCGTGCCATCCCTCAGAATATATTTCCGGTAATTGTTCGTCATTATGACCTCGTCAGCAATTGCACAGACAAAACCTTCGGTTCCCCAAGGATTTCGGTTTTCACGGACGCTAAAAAGTCTACGTTGGGCCTTGTTAGGGCCAGGTAGAAGCGTCCGTGTAGCTCGTTGCTTTTCCATACGTTCTTGCGGTCTTCAGTGCTCAACACCGTTGGTCTGCGCCAGTTTTCGTTTGCCAAGGAGAGAGGCGTGAGGCTCCTGTCTACTGCAACCACGATGCATCCCACACTCATTGCCAAGGAAATAATCCCTGAGATTGCACGCACACCTCGCGGTTGTGGAGATTCTTAGCATTTAAAATGCCTCGACCTCCACATTTCCTTGGGATGTACAATCTCATGACAGATGAGCGTGGGTGCAACATGCGATGTGATTTAAGCAGTAGACGGATCCCCCTATTCAGGGCGTCCAGCTCAGTCTGAGTCCACCTTAGTATGCCAAAGGATTATGTGAGCAGCGGCACCACCCAACCATTGAAGGCGCGCCTTACTACCCCGTGACAATGTTGACATTTAATATCATATCATGTCATGCAAAAACCATGATAACAAGATCTAGAACGAATAGAACAGAAGCGGATACTGCGATAGCACGCCCTCCACCCCAGCCCGCTTCGTTCGGCTCATGTCGCTATCGCTGTTGGGTGATGAGTTCGCCACTGCACCCGACACCAGCGAGTCGAGCGACCTCCGCCGTCGCGACCACCTACGTGACGTGCAACCACCGCTGCCGGCACGCTTGGGGCCTGCGGGGCATCCTGCTCTGCGCACGGCTGGGTTTAGTGCACCGCATGCGATGGTCAACATCGAATAATGAAAATTGCATGCGAGCATAATACTAGGAACTAACCTCACTGCGTACCGTGATCGAATGCTGCTCCTGTTTCAGACTCTTGAACCAGCCATCACTGTTACCGCCCAATGACTATCGGATCAGGTGCGGGCCATTCAGCGGCTTCGGCGACTGGATCAGTCTGTACCTTGATCGGCTACGCCTTGAATCGCTACATATTCGTACAACCTCCGCTTCATCACGGGACCCTCCTGCTGCGTTATCGGCTTCGATGCCAGTCGCCCAACACGCACTGATATCAGTGCAGTATGATCCCGTTAGCGACGTTGAGGATTGTGTGAATATAAGCGTAACTAGCCAGGTGAATGAGCAACTGAGGAGGGCTTTGGAAGACGCGATCGCGCAGTATCGGTCCACACCCAACTCTAGGTCTCGTTAACCAAGCTTGCCTGGCAGTAAACGAAATTTAGCACTTATGGGAGCCCTAAACGCCTTGCTGGCGTCATATTTACAAGCCAGCGAGGATATTTATCGATACCCACTCAAATTTGTACTGCGGGGCCAGCACTGCATGCCGCGTAGCTCGAGTCAAGTTTTCGGACACTGACCGAGCGACGCGCGCTCGCGGGTCTGTCCCCGCTTGGCAAGTGCGAGTTGAGCGGCGTATTGATAAGTTTAGGACTCTCATAGGAAAGCTAGTCTGCTTCAGGGGGGCAATGAACGCCCCCGAGTCATACGTTTCGTGAACCAGGCTTTTGCTTGGACCGGAATAAGGCCCCAACATTATTATGGCCTGTGTCACGGAACGTATCGACTTCCTGAAGCACAAAGTTTGCGCGTGGGCAAGCCGTATTCGTCGCTATAGAGAGCGTGTAGATAGATACCAGCAAAATCACCTCTTCCAAAGTGATCCGAGGAAGGTTTACCGAAAGTGGGAAGGAACCGATCAAGGAGTGAGCGACGGACACCTACCGGATGCTCCTGATATGGTTAATTTCTGGCGCAGCATCTGGTCGGTGCCTGTCGTGCACACAGAAGGAGACTGGATTTTAGCTGGGCAGATATTCAAACATAGGTTATTTAAATTATATACCTATCTGTCAAGAGAATTTACGCGTTAGGCATACTTCGAGACATTGATTATCGCATATAATAATGTTTTACTGTGCCAAAGATGATTAATAAAGGTATCTGATAACTATTTTTCGTGGTTTTCATTTATTTTATTATTTTTAAATGTATTTTTGTATGATAGTATGCTTATTACCGTCATTTAATTCTTTTGCGATTTTGGACACATCTCGAAATTCCGTAAAATACTTTCTGCGATATGGCCACAACACGAAGTGCCTATATTTGAAGGCCAGTACTTTAAAAACTACATATACTTGAAAAAAAAAATGCACATTCATTTGAAGCTCTATATAATGAACAACAAAATAACCAAAACCACAGTGTTATTGACCCAAAACTTAAGGAATTAGACACTTTTTTCTGCCGCACACTCAACTCGCAAAACTTTGATCGGCGATTTCTCTTAATATTGGTTTTTTGAGTTGTGGCCGTATAGCAGGCACTAGGCGATATTTTAACGAATACACTGCCGACGTATAAGTTATGGCATAGCTGGCATAAGACGCGTAGATTTTAACTAGCATTATTCCCTCGGGAACTTTTAAATTTTCCGGGATTTTGCCTTTGTGTTAATCCTGAGTATAAGCTACCACCGGCTGTTGCAGCGTGAAGGAGTTACAAACCAACACACAAACTCTCACATCATTAAATTAGTAGGATTAGTAGGAAAAGTCATAATTCAATTTTGTTTAAAAGAAAAGATGCAGTACTTAGGAAAAGATATGGATAGAAGGGCGGCAGCGATAGAGTTAAAAATTAGTTTGTCACGTGTCTGTATGTTACCACTAATCTCAGAAACTATTGGTTTTTGATGCGTCTTCACCACTGTTTTAACTTTTTTTTATGATGGTATTGATTATAGTAGGTACATTGATATTTCCGTTTTAAAACAGTGGGCGGGTTTCTTCATCGAATCATCATCAGCCTATCTATACTAGTCCACTGCTGGACATGGCCTCTCCCGTAGAAATTGTGCATGATTTTTATATTGGTGTTCCTCAGAGCCTCATCCGTGATTGATTAATATCCATTTTTGTCTTACGAATTTAAGGTACTATAATATATGGTTTCACTCGTTTGACGTTCCCACTGCTTATATAGTAAGAAATTTACCCATGAACTGTCTCAGTCAACGAATACCTATGCGATTTGACAGACGCACGTGTACTTCTATTTAACTCTTACCCCCTTACTAATAAACGTTGAGTAACAGTGGTATAGCTATACAATGTTTTGTCCTTCTCTGTCAGATCCAAATGTCACAATGACAGATAAGGACAAAACATTGTATAGTTATACCACCGTTACTCAACGTTTATTAGTAATGGGGAAAATAAATACTCTTTTACCGAATAATTGTCCTCGCGTGAGATATCCGTTGACTTATTTCTCTAAAACGAGTAGGTTCAATGGAGTGTCTATAAATAACTCGACATTATTGGTGAAATATACATTAAAAGGAGTGAAAGCCATTAATTAATATTAGAATGGAACGAACACCCGCCGAATTGGCAAATGAAAGTAATAAATCATGTAGTCTGGATTATTGGTTTTTGAGGTAGGAGTGACCCCCAGTCATACCATAGTAAAAAGCCGTGTGCTTTCGGTTGGAGAAGGGTTAAAAGTAAGCATTTTTACGGTTTCCCGTTAATATCTAAGCTTCCTACTTGGAAAAAAAGCTGAAGGAAACAATATAGCTGATTAAATTTCCTACTAATTGTATTTTAATTTGTTATAAAGAGCAACACAAAAGGGAATGCAAGGAGCAGAAAAGCCAAAAAACTACTTAGGTACTATGTTATCCATTACGTACTCTTTATAATTATAACATAAAAAAATATATTTGCAATGTATCGTGTCCACCAAGCCTAATGTTGCGGTATAAGCATACATCAAGTCGAAAGTGCCGTAAATCCTTATAAGATCCCTGTTGATAATCCTTCATTTTTGCTTTGAGGAGGGTTAGGAGGGTATTAATGCGTAGGTAAGGGATTTTCACGACCCACGAGTATATTCGACACTGTTAAGTGATTGTTTTTTTTATAAATCTTACGTGTTCTGTAAATGAAGGGTGCAAGGGTGAATGGGTTTTCATTTTACAGACATTCAATTCATAGAACGTGTCAGTGTCACTTAGGTTAGATTAGGTTAGACTTGTAACCATCACAAGATAACCTGAAATCAACACAGGTTCAGCAGAAAATAGCTTTGTATGAAACCAAAATTCTGCGAAGTGATACGTTCTTTGAAATGAGTATCAGTGAAACAAGGGAAAACCGTATCAATCAATCAATCAATCAATCAATCATTTTATTTCGTGATCATAGGTAGGTTATGTACAGGTGATAGGTATTAAAAAAATGTAACACACTATGATGTACCTTTCGGCGTACGATAAATTAAATACAAATACAAAGGTCACAAACTTAATCCTAAATTACTATTATAATATTAAATAATATGCATGCCAGCATCTGTTGTATCTATCTTTGTATCTAGCAGATACAAAAAACCATAAATGAAGGGATACAATTTCTATTTAACATGTTTTTTTAGCTGTATCTACATGTTTGTTTCTTTATTTATTTGTTCTCCAGAACTTACCTATGTAACATTAAAAACGTTTCCGTTGATTTATTAACCTAAAATTTGGAATACATTTTGTAAACCCCTAGAGATTTGTTGCTAAGTTTCATCTGTTGACCAGCTAAGAGTTATTTTATTAGCTCCTAAAACTGTCTTATGAAGCCTGACTAACACAATCCGAAGAGACAAATAATATTAGTATTTGTATTTTTCTTGTATCCAAAAGCAATAATCCTTCACTTGTTAGCTTCGTACTTGTCGAATATTTAGAATTATCTCAAGTGGGACTACCGAAGTAAATACAAAAATACCTAAACGGTTTATTGACAGGGGTTTACCGTAAATATCTTTTAAGAGGCTCTTCTAAATCATCGCTTTTTTTCCTTGCCTCGGGTTTATAAACACTTAACACAAGAGTTATGGGATTAACGTTTTTTTAGCGGTTATGTAGTCAATGAAGTATTTAGGTTTCACAATGTCCGTCTGTTTGTCAAAAGTTATACTTCATACTTAGTTAACACACACTTTAAATATAAATTTATAGAACTTAAATGTAGAGTTTATGACTGATGAAGTTGTTTATAGCTATTTCTTCGGGAACTGTCCAATTTCCCAGAGTAAAAGTACACTATGTTTGTTTTTCTGTTATAAACTTACCATTTTATTCATAAACTCGCTATAGCTAAAGTGTGCTTAAAGTTATGCTTTGTTCTTATCTGTCATTGTGACATTTGAATTTGGCAGAAAGCGACAAAGAATACTTTAGCTAAAATAGGTTTATTGTGCGTTTATGGGTAAATCTAGACCCAATTTCATCTCAATCGCTTAAAAAGTTCGACTGTGAAGATATAACGAAACTATTATATCAGTAAGAAGTGAGGCTTAAGGGCTTGTAACACCTTCCTAAATTAGTCACTAACAAGAGGGATGCCGTAATACGTTAGATACGTATGGAGATATCTCCATCTCGTTCCAACGTATTGCTGCGTCCCTCTTGTTAGTGACTAATTTAGGAAGGTGTAATAAGCACATTAGGCGGAACCTTTATTTTCTCATCTACTGATATGCATGATTTAACGTTTTTCGGTATGGTTGATAGCTTATCGTTGCTAACGAAACCATATTCAAATATTTATTTCAAAATCTCAAACTATAAATAATGTTAATTTAGTGTAAATTCAATAAAGTGTAAAATAATCAAAAGTCATCCATATAATTACAACTCAAAGTAAAACAAAATTCAATCACAATGAATTCAGTTCATTGACTATTTATAATAGAAACAAACACGAACAAATAATACAAACCCGCCCTGTACTAATTTAAGAGCAAACAAATATTTTACCAAAGTGTAAAGATAAAAATATCTCCTGCTTTATTCATCTTTTAAACCACGAAAGCTTTCAAATTTTCGCGTTCTTCGGAGCGAGACACAATTCTCTTTATTTTCTTGTACTTATTCATAAGAATATTCTGTGCTAGTGCTAAAAATGGTTTAGAATCGGATTTCTGTATTGAGCTTGGTTTATTATATTTTGAACAAGAAAAACCTTCGTGCGATAAAAAAATTGTACTCGTATTTTAAATACTGTAAAAAATGATTGTATGGTTTAGGAAATTATTAAATAGTCCTTTTAGTATTGTTAGCTATCATAGGCTCCTAGAAATTACAATAACAAAAACTGAACTATTTTTGTATGCGCTGTTAGATTTTTATACCAACTGTAGTTATATCTTAAATGAACATTTATTCGTGATATAGTATTATTACAGTGGTAAGGTAAGTATGGTAACCTAATAGTGTTATTTTTTATTGTTTTTCTACTATTAATACTTAAAAGTTAAAACCCGTGTGAGTCCCTTCGGTGTTCCAAGGGCTTAAATTGTCTAACGCACTCGCAATCACGATCGTAACAAAACACAATACATTTCAGCGCGTGTATTCAATTTGGCAGCATGGCTTCTCGAACGTATAAGGCTACCTAATTGAGAATGCACGCGCTAAAATGTGTTTTGCTCGCTCTGATGGGACTACTTAAATTCTCCCCTTGGACATTCACTCCTGCATTCGCTCACCTTTGCTTTTGAGAAAATCACTACCCATGGTCGCGAGCCGCGTACACATCGGGATGTTACGTGCAACAGTATAACAGCTCGCTAGTGCGTACTCGGCTTAACTTGTCAATTAGTCCGTAACCACTTCTTGATTTACTAAAAAAAGAAAATCTTATATGGGTATGTTACTTTATTTGCGCAGAATTATCTCATAAACAAACAAAACCCTGTAACAAAAAAAACAGTCGTCCCAAATCCTTTTCTATTCCCTTTGAGTTCAAGGTTCAGCGAAATCCGAACCACATTTTCTTGACATCTTTGACGATATCAAATAATCCTCACCACAGCTCAGTAGAAAATGGAAGCTCATATTGCCCATTTAAGCTAGACTTTTTAAACTTTGAAAACTGTTTCTTACTAGGGGTCAAAGTAGAATGGATATTATAAAATACACGTCTATTTTACGAAGACCCATTCGGCAAAGGCAAAAGCATATAACCAAAGGTCATTGTAAGGTGGTAAGTAAATTATCAAACACAATTTAAGAAAGGCCTGTATTGTGGATGTGAATGTATGGTAACAGAGGTCTTAGTATAGTGGATAGCCTACTGAACTGAAATAGAATATTTGTTCCTCAAATCACATTTGTAGGCAGTGGACTGCGAACCGCTTTGATCCCAACAATCTGTTATTTGAGAAATAACGATTTACTGGATAGAGGATATTTTTGTTGATAAAGGCTGCCATTTTAACGATAGTCGAAGAAAATATTTTTTTATAGCAAGGAGATGCCATACGAGCAATAAACCTGATGGGAAGTGGGATCTGATACTTAGATATTTGAATTCTCAAGACTACAAACTCAAGACTGTAATCCTAAGACCTCAAATGATAGGCTTTTTACTATTAAGGTGGCCTGATGCTCATGCCCGCGACTTCGTCCGCGTAGTTTGCGATTATCGTTATTCCCTCGAGAACTTCTAAATTTGCCGGAATAAAAAGTAACTGTTAATTCAGGGTATAAGCTATCTCCATTTCAAATTTCATCCAAATCCGTCCAGCCATTGCAGAAGAGTAACAAACTAATACACACACACACACACACACACACACACACACACATTCAAACTTTCGCATTTATAGCTTCTGCTCGCGACTTCGTCAGCGTAGTTTTCGATCATCGTTATTCCCTCGAGAACTTTTAAATTTGCCGAAATAAAAAGTAACTGTTTATTCAGGGTATAAGCCATTTCAAATTTCATCCAAAGCTGTCCAGCATGAAGGAGTAACAAACTAACACACACACACACACACACAAACTTTCGCATTTATAATCATTATTATAGTGGGATATCTCTACAAGCCATAAAAAAGCCAAATCAAAAGATCGCTTTTTGCAGGCATGGCCTATTACGGTCGTGTTTGTCGATGTGGATAAAACATCTGTCACTTTCTGGCCAGTACGTAAGTGCGAGAGTGACGGATGATTTACCCACCGCGATAAAGGCGACCATAATACGGGCTCTGATGTTAAGTGTGCTCTAAGCCCCATAAACATTAGCAATCTCAAGACTGCCATCCCAAGACTGTAATCAAAATCAGCTTCAGTTTCACAAACGACTAAGGACGCCGAATCGTTTTGCAGCACGAACATTATACCTTATAATGTTCCTGCTCCAGGGACGTTTTGCTAGATATATTTTAGCAGAAACCGCTTTTGCGGAAATTATTTTACAGAGGGTACGAAAGGGATATTTGGCGGAAGGTATAGTGCTACTCTTCCCGTGGATGTCGTAAGAGGCGACTAATGGCTGAACCCTATATTCAAACCGCGGACAGATAGCCGCTTACTTCGGATTAAAATTTGACACATTTTATATGGGCAAATGTCAAATTTTATCCCGAAGTAAGCCTTATATATCCGCGGTTTGAATATAGGGTTCGGCCGTAAGGGAATAAAGGCTCTAGTACTGTTAGGCGATGGGCTTGCAACCTGTCACTGGTAAACATCTTAGCCTAATTGTGCAAGATGTATATGTTAAATCATGCTTGTTTCATAGAGGGGTAGGCAGACACCACTTCTTTCCACCTGCTACGATCCTGACAAATCTCTTTCACTTCTTCCACATTCATATATTGAGTCATGCATGCACGTCGATTTCGGGTACTTAAGATTCGGCCCTTTTCCAGTATTTCATCGATTTGATTGGAAAAACGTCTAGGGCAGCCCCTTCCGACCCTTCCACTCACTTTCACTCTGTATATCTCTTTCGTCATTCTTCTTTCTTCTTGTTCTTCTTATCTTTTTAGTAGATAATTGTCGTATATTTACGACCCTACATTGATTTCATAAATATACGACAATTATCGTATATTTACGAAATCAATGTACTTAGAGTCGTCATGCCGTCAAGGTAGATCGTATGTTTACGAAATCAATCTACCGACGAGTTTTGTGACCTTATCCTGTTGCTATAGCAAAGAAAGTGACAACAGCAACTTTAACTAAGCATTAAGTTTAACTGACGTCTCTGAGTGCGGCAGTAATACCGCTAATAGGCTTTTCTATTTTCATGAATAACTACAGAAGATTTTGCTAAAGCGGCTACGTTAGTAAGAAAGCAGTATTCTCAGTGAAAATAAATACATCCAGAGGGGCTCTGTAATCCCGAGGGATTTTATTATTCATTCTCGTCGCTATCCATTAATATGTAAATAGAACTTTACTTTGTACGTACAAATGGAGGAGATTGCAATGGAATGCTGTCGTGAGAATGTACCTTTATTTTATAGTGTCATACAATGTTGGTTACTTGGTTGACGTTTAAATTTTTACGATTTTTGTGTTGGCAGAACCGTGTGCAGGACTGTCAGGTTCGCTACGTACCATATATGTACATCTTATCCTTTGACTTCACTGCTGGCAACTCATATAAAGCGCTCTCCTAACTTTCTCTTAGTGCTTTTAATAATGTGCGTTTCATCAATAATATGCAAGCTCCGTATGAAACAAAAGATACGGTACGTGGCGAAAATTCTATAAACGATGTTGGCAGTGAATGTGTTAACCTACCCCCAAGTAGCAGTGTTCACATGATTGCGTTCCGGTGTATTATTGTTTTAAATTAAAAATAAGATGGTCTCAGATCAGACTTCTTCAAGTGGTCTGTTGGCTCCTTTGCCTTATACGTAGCATTAATAAAAAGTTACGAATATTTTATATATTCAGTTTTCTCTAACTATTTAATAGTAATAAAAGCTGATTCATGTAATAAAAAGTTAAAAAAAACATTTTTTTAATAGCTATAAAAATAACCAAGATATAAGCGAACAAAGGTTTGTTCCTATCTCTTTCTAGCAAAACAGAATTTAGAATGGAGTTTATATGGCCGATGTGTACATGACTTCACACGGCGTATCGGATCTCTCTATCTAATTAGCAGTTTAAAATGCTTGTATCATCCGTATTTCTTGGCCGATTTTAATTTTAATTTCATTTTTGCTGATCTCATTTACAGTGTTTTCATATTTTGCTGAGAAATACGATTTAAAAACCCATGCACATTCCCTATTTTAATTATTCAAATATCAAAAATACTTAAACAGATTAATAATACATCATTATCATCATTTGTATATTAATCATGTTAAAGCTAAATTGCAAGCCTTAAATTATATTAACTAACAATCATAATTATAAGGGTCTACATTACTTTACGAATACGGGGCCAATTATTACATTAGGAAACGTTGCGCATATAATTATCACAGGATTAAATATGGATGTCCACGGTAAATAGAAGTCCGTTCATAATTCCACTTATCCATTATATAATTGTCACAATATTTGTCCGGAATCGTAGTTAAACAGGCGAGGCAGACTTGCCGGCGTCGGCCGGCGGGGCAGCCAGCCAACTCTGAGCGTTGCAGGCACGTTGGAGATTAGGGGGAATGTGAAATGACTAGATTAAGGCGTTGTATCACACTGCAGTAAAGGATCAAGGTAAAGAATTTTCCTAAACGGTGTTTGAATGTTAAGAAATATATGACAAGTATGAAATACTCAAAATAAGTATTACAGGAAAGCATAGTTTTGTCTACTGTAGTAAGTAATTCTTATTATTTCTGAGAGACAAAACTAAACTATTCTATAATATGCCTAATTTTGACTATAATTTCACCATGTTAAATAATAATTTATAGGTTGAAAAATGTCATTGTTATGTAAATTATTGCGAAAATACAGTTTACCTGATTTAACAGTGCAAGAGCAACAGCAATTTTAGCAATCTAAGGGGCTGCAAATCATACTTTTTTAAATTAATGACGGATATCAACAGCGGTTTCACCCTAACTTTATTTGCTTGAACAAAACTTAAATGAACTCTATATAAATTGCAGAGTTATGCAGGTTTCTCGTTTAGAAATGCTTTTTAGTACTGCTGGTCGAGTGGTATTGCAACCCGACTACACTAAGCTAAGCAGTCCCGAGACGCTTAAAGCTCAAGACTAAAGGCTAGAGATATAGTTGAAGTGAACTTTCGTGAAGGCTTAAGCTAGAATGATGCCACAGTTTAAATATCCTCAGATTCTACTTAGATCACCTATTAGTTTGTTTATCTTCTCCATGCAAATTTTGTTTGTTTCTGTTACTCAATTAAATTGCTTAATAGCTTTTTATTTAAACTATTACAATACATTTATTCAACAGTATAAACATAAGTAGATACATATTTAATATAATACAATTAAAAGTTAAAACTAAACTTATTTAAATTAAAATAAAAACTAAGCTACTCAAATATTAAAGACGTAAATAATAATCACCACTATAAAAAGAACACCCCCTCTAGCAGGTCCGCTCGCGGCATGGTTACTTATTGTAATAGATGACAGGATAGTTAGCACTTACTAAGGCTCTGCTGTCCGTCTGTCCATCTGAAATTTACACAGAGTATGTATTACTATGACCGCTATAATAACAAAATATTATAACAATGAAATATAGGTAGTGAAATACCGTTATAAATTAAAGGGTGACCATACAAGAAACGTGTTCGGAACCCTGCATGTGCGAGTCCAACTCACACTTAGCCGGTTTCGGTACTTGGTATTTGTACCTTGTAAGGCGCAAGTGTGCATTACTATGTACATAATCAAGACAATTTAATCTGAACTGTGTTGCAATGAGAATAAGGTTTATTTTCCTATAATCACAAACTGAAAATGGCATTATCGAACAAGCGTAATTGAACTTTATTTCCAAAGCCCAACTCATAAAAAAACTCCCTGTTTGTAGTATGGTGGGCCTACGAAGTTCATAATTAAATATTTCCATGTCATCTACATGTTTTTTACAATGAACCGATGAATGCAGAGTTCTGTACGCCTAGACATTTCTTATTTTATCTGAAACGAAACACTGACACTAGCTTAAAGTGAAATCACGTGTACAATAGTTTTGTTAACAACCGGATACGTCATAGAGGCTATTCCGGAACATTCATTTCTAAACAACCCTTGTTTTCTCTTTCGCGCTATTGACTCACAGTCTGAAATGAAGAAGGATGTCAAGACGTTTTCAATTTAGTTTTTACCTAGAGGGCATGCAAATAAGTTTACAGTTTTATTCCAGGAAAGGATGTAATGTGTATTAAGAAGAAGAAATAGGTAGATACATTAACTTTCCTCCAGATATATGCTGCCAATTTAGATTTTACTTTTTTTGCAATGGTACAGGATAGAATTTTGCAGTTCAATATAATGCAGTTCGATATCGATATCAAATATAGTATTACAACTTTTGGGTGACCTTTATGCTCGTAGTTTCCTCTTACTGTATTATTTTTTTATAATTTGTCATTTTTAAATGGTACCTAATGGATACTTTTTGTACAAACTCGATCTTTAACTTAAATCGATACTAAAACATCGTCATTTTCTCATCACTATAAATTTCGTCCCTATTCTGCCAATACTTAGTCTATCAAACTGGTACCCATATTTTGCATTTAAGTTTAATTAGGTACATTTCCAAGTTGAATATAAAAAATGATCCACTTCAAAAATAACTGTACAAAGTTAGTAGGTATGAGAAGTGGCTTACTTATTCCGTGGCCTTGAGCCTACGTGTCGTGTTTTTATTTGATAAATAAGTGTACGGTCGAACTTGAAAGTAGCTGTACATTTTATTACCTTGTCGCAGCTATGGAAAAACATAATTCTAACCACCCTCACTTTAACACGGAACTGCGACAAAGTACTAAAGTGTACAGCTACTTCTAAGTTCGACTGTACTAGCTCAAAGCTTTGGTGCTGCAATACGTAGGCAACATTCATTACTTTTTTCACAGGTTCATAAAAGCTGATTCATGTAACAAAAAGTTGAGGTCTTTTTTTAATAGCTGTAATAATAACCAAAATATAAGCCAACAATTTGTTCCTATCTCTTCTAGTAAAACCGAATTTAAGACGGAGTTTAAATGGCCGACCTGTTACATGACGTTACAGTGCATATCACTACCACTGTGTCTCCTAATCGCTGTTCAATTAGCATTTTAAAATTCTTGTATCATCCGTATTTCTTGGCCAAGTTTTATTTCACTTTTGGTGATCTCTTTAATGGTATTTTCTTATTTTGTTGAGAAATGCGATTTAAAAAGTGCATTTGTATTTAACTGTGTTATCTTCTACAACATTAAACCCCTAATTGACAATACTTGTTCTCGTTTTAAATTAAAAATAGGAGAGGTGGAACGTGACACAGTATTCCACTCGGACTTTCCTCTAAACGTTTTTTAAATAACGATTATTTTGCACAAAGTTTATTTAAAATTCATTTACTTAGTACATTTTAAGTTTTCACTAATTTAGTTAGTTTAGTTCTCAGGTTGGCAACGCATTTACCATTTTAAAATTGCAGTGTTGAGAGTTCAGATGTCTAGAGGCTGAATGCCATTCACTTATCATCCAATCGTCCAATTTGCCCCTTTCATATTTAATATTACATTTCAAGAAGGCAGTACTCCCGACCCGTTATGAAGTGTGAGAAGAGGTTCCTCTTTCTGCAGCCCTAACCACCGGTAGGTCCTGCCCCGCTGCCGCTGCGGCATCTGTAGTCCGTAGGTTAAGTTTTTAATAATGTTATTTTTGTATTATTAGTAAGAAAAAAAACATTTATTCACAACAACACACACAAATAACGAAGAGACGGACACATGGGCTCTATTCTACTCGGTAAACCCATATTACTTTTGACATGCTATCGTATCGTCAACGTTATGATTGCTCTTATTTACTTGACAATAATGGCGGCCGAGTTCACAACAATACGATGACATGTTCATGTTCAATTCTGTAAATATTGTATTTGAATTGTTTACGTACATACATACATGTCAAAAGCAATATGATTTTAACGAGTAGAATACAGCGCAAGGTTCAGTTTTGCATATTAAAACATCAGTATCGATTCAAGTCATTATTCTCAAGTTTATATATTCCCTGCACGCTGCGTTTCGTTACCTCGGCAGACGTACGACGTGCGGCAGAACGGTATTGTTTCACGTTCCAGTTCGATGGAATAACAAAACGCAGGTGCTGTTGACGTGAAACGAAACGCGCTGGAATTGTAGAGTGAGGTTGCTTTTTGTACGGAATATTAAAATTGATTTTGTACAACTACTATATGAATACAGTTTTCACGACTCTTTATCCGCAGAATTTCTTTAGCACTGCTCTTTTAGGGTGCGTTTCTACCAGAGATGCGCATTAATGTGTTTTCATACATTTGGCAATCGGAGCGAGATGTCGCGAGGTGTCAAATGTATGAAAACATTAATGCGCATCTCTGGTGGAAACGCACCCTTATTTTGTAATAAAAACAAGTTCGTTTGGTTTTCTAGGCTGAATTGATGATAGAGTAAGGTTAGAGCGTCGGTGGCCTAGTGGCGTAGGGGGTCGACTCGTGATCGTAAGGTACCGTGTTCAAACCTCCATGGACAACACGTACCAATAAGTTTTTCTGAGGTTTTTCTAACTATACCTATTCTCTTACGGTAAACGAAAAACCTCGTGAGGAAACCTGCACATTCGATCAGCTTAGTGGGTGAGAGGGTAGGTAATTTCACAAAACATCCTAAAGGGTCGAAACGTAATCGATGGGCCCCCATCTGCAAGATGAGATAGGATCCCGTTGTTTCGTCTGCCGAAATATACAAAATAAATTTTACAATAAACCTCTCCTTCCTTTAATCTACATTTGGGAAATAGCATTTCTTAACATTATACAATACCTAGAGTCACAACTTAAATCATTATCCCATACGAGTAAAACTCCTTCCTCAGCCTTTCCCTACAAAATACGGTGTCGATCACTAAACCACAGCGTGAAACTAGATCCCAACTACTAAATCATACGCTGAAATGTGCGCCGGCGGCGATTTGTTAGCGGTACCTGAGCCCTACGGCGCTACGGGTGCTACAGGCTACGGCGTAGCTTATTATTGTACCGTTACTATTTTTTTTAAAGTAATTATATGATACTGTTTTTGTTATGTTGTTTTGGGATACTTGACCTCTATTCTAGGCGGTAAATAGTAATTTATGCAACTGGCATATAATGAAAACTCTAAAGAGTGCCGAGGTTAAGGCGCAGGCGCTCTAATTATAAGCACGAGTATCTTTAGAGCTAATTATGTATTGATCATACAAAACTTTTTCTACTCTAACTCACAATACAATAATGGTTATAAAAGTACAGCTGTTACTATGGCAATGACCATAATAAAACAGTTTTCACTCTCCGGTTATGCTACGGGCCTACATAAAGCGTAAAAATAAAACCATTCTTTACAAATACTGGACAGTATCCACTTCATATTTGTTAACAAACCGCAAGGTTTCATCCAGTGGCCTAGAAACCTCAAACTTGCGGCCAAAGACCTTTCCCCCCTCTGGGCTAGGTGGGAATACTGGAATCCCTCAGTAATACTCCTATTTGTAGGCTTTTGACCTAAAAGCCGATGTTTTGCCAACGCAGCGCCCACTTTATTCAAATGGGGGAGGAATTATGAATGAAGGGTTCACATAGGGTTTATTTGTTTTTTAATGTTTCTTACGTATGTATGTAAGAAATCTTGAAATGAAAATGCAATATTTACCAAATAGGGATATACAAAGGCAAACTCATCCCTTTAAAGGATCTCTTTAAATACTCGTGTTACATTATAACAATGTTCAAGTGTAAGAAAGTGTAAGAAAAGGAAAGGGCAAAATTTATGTGTCAGATATGCTTTACTTGACGATTGTGAAACAGGCCCTTAGTTTTCTAACTTATCTCAAGAACATTACAAACGAGTCACTCTTCTTCCTAAATTACATGCACAGTGACCCGTTTTCTTTTCTCAAGTGTATTAAGGTCGTACGTCACGTACGCCTCGTATCTTTCCGCTCCTAATCAAACAGCCCCTACATCGTGGTTAGGACGACAGTTTCTTTTTACCTTTAGCAGAAAGTTTTTTTTAGAACAGACGCTGAACTTGTTTGGTTATATTTTATTCTTTGTGATTACTGAATGTTCTTGCGTTTTTTTTTATCCTGTAATTCTTATGCTTTTTGTTAACAGTAAACATCTTTACAACAAGCGCCTTTATTCTAGGCGGTAAAACCATATCGTCTTTGACCTGTTATGGTATTGTTTTTAACTCGGCCGCCATTACTATCAAGTTAATAAGAGCTATCAAAAAGTTGACTATACGATAACAAGGCAAAAGCAATATTTTTGCTGTCGTAGAAAAGAGGGCCTAGGCGGTAAAACCATATCGTCTTTGACCTAATTATCGTATGGTCAACGTTTTGATAGCCCTTATTTACTTGACTGTAATGGCGGCCGAGTTAGAAACAATACCATAACAGGGCCTCTATTCAACACGGTAATAAACAATATCGTTTTTGATCTGTTATCGTATTGTCACTGTTTTGATAGCTCTTATTTACTTGACAGAAATGGCGTCTGACGTCATAACAATACCATAACAGGTCAAAGACGATATGGTTTTTACCGCCTAGAATAGAGGCCCTGGATTGTTGTAAAGATGTTTACTAAAAGAGGTAAAAAAAACCGACTGTTGCTAACCAACTTTAAATCGTTTAAATCCTAAATGATCATTCAAAATGAAAAATCTTGAAAGAAACCTAAGATCATTTTTAAATACCTATTCAACCATACCGTACTTGTAGTAATTCGTTGACTTTTTTTTTTCAATGTGGCATCTGCTTGCCGCCTCATGAATTTTTATTTCTGTCATATTTTTAGTGAAACTCACAAGATTAAAACCCGTATTCACAAACAATACTTAAGAGATCCTTCACTGAGTAAACGCACTGCGTTCAATACAGCTTTGTGATTGGTCCTTTTTGACCGACCTTTTGTTTATGAGACGATTTGAACCACCCTGTACGTTCGTGAGCACTGTGAGACCTCATAGTGACGTTTGTGAATACGGGTGTTAGACAAATCGATTGAATAAGAATCATCAAAATAGGTCCACGCGTTTAGTTTTTAGAGTGCCACAAAAGAACAAGCATACATACATACATACAAACATATGTAGGCTGAGAAATTACTCTCCTTTGAGTCGAACAGTTGGGTAAAAAGCATAAGTATTACAGGATAATTCAATTTCTTTCGCTTTTATTAGTATCCCAATAAATATTTAATGTAAACAACAAACCTTAATAAGAAACCAACAGAATATTTGAGGGATACTTTGCATTCCAAGGACGTAACATCTCCGCATCCCTCTTCCCTCTTCCCTCAGAAGACAGTGTTTATGGTAAAGAGTATTTACACGAGCAAGAAATAAACAAGCAAGTGAGTCACGGTGGAGTGAGACGTATAGATGTAAAGCGGTTAGGTTACTTTTTGAGTTCCATTTTGGAGATAGTGAAGAATGAAATCTTTACTAAATAATATATTATTATCATCACAACTAACATAAATTACTCCCAAACTAATCTCAGGACTTGTCCCACGGGTACCTACTTATACACAAATAAATAGTGATTACTGTTATTAGCAAAGAAAATATCTAAGATTGGGATAATTAATACTCGAATCACACGAATATTGCCCATATCGATAATGGAACCCAGGGCCACTAGTGTTTTAGGTCACTATCACCAACCAACAAACAAGCCAGTTTCATTAATAGAAGCAAAATGTAGAGTTTATTTTACAATCTTGGAGGATATTGATTTGGCCTGGGCCTCTATTCTACAGGGTAAAACCATGTTGCCTTTTACAGGTTATCGTATTGCCAACGTTACGATAACACTTATACCTGTATTCACAAACAATACTTAAGGGACCCTTCACTGAATAAACGCACTGCGTTCAATACAGCTTTGTGATGGTCCTTTTTAACCGACCTTGTATTTATAAGACGATTTGAACCACTCTGTGCGTTCGTGAGCGCTGTGAGACCTCATAGTGACGTTTTGCTTCAAATCGTCTCATAAACAAAAGGTCGGTCAAAAAGGACCAATCACAAAACTGTATTGAACGCAGTGTGTTTACTCAGTGAAGGATCCCTTAAGTATTGTTTGTGAGTACGAGTATATGCCGAGTGGCATGACAATGTTCTCGTACATTAAAAGCCTTTTAAATTGTAAACGGTGAATTCGGAAGATTACGTTGTGGAGAAGCGGAACATACAAACTGATAGGCATGCCTCATTCCTAATCGGCATCCCAGAAAACTTGTTTGAAAAGTTTAATACGCCTACCGTGTGGCCCAACCGCGTAAGATTCACTGAATGGTTTCGAAGTCGCCCCCGCCCCGCGCGGGGGCTCCAACGTCATCGCTCCGACGCAGCGAAATCAACTGAGGCGCGGGCGCAGCGCTGCTAATCCACCCTCAACAAGCGCAATTCACAATCTCGAACCACCGCGCAAATTAATCATATGCCACCAAAACATACGCGCGCTAGATAACAAGACACAGCGTTTAGAAGTACTGCTGCGAAACGAATTACATTGTGATGTACTCGCTATGACGGAGCACTGGTTAACTAGCGATAAATTGAAATGTATATACCTAGATGATTTTAGACGAGTTTCTAGTTTTTGCCGAACAAGTTACGAACACGGAGGCTCATGTATTTATGTACGGAATCATATACGGGCGGTGGAGAATGTAAACCTTACTGCACTGACAGAAGAGCGATATTGTGAAATATCAGCTGTTGACCTTATTGATTTTAATGTAACTATTGTATGTCTATACAGATCTAATTGTCAAATTAGCGGTATTGACTTTCTCTGGTATCTGGAACGTCTGCTCGATAAATTAAGTAGTGTTGATAGGGATTGCTTAATTGTAGGTGACACAAATATAGACGATTCGGAGACAAATGTAAGGCCGGAGCTAAAAAGATTGTACGATTTGCTTAGGACCCATGATTTTAGAAACGTGGTAAAGTTTCCTACGCGAATTACAGCCGTGACGTCCACCAGTTTAGATCATGTGTACTGGAACGGGGCGCGCGACGTGTTACGTGCTGCGCCGGTCGACACTCACCTCAGCGACCACCTTGCCGTGCGCGCCGAGCTGTTGCGCCCGAACCGTGCGCGCGCGCCGCTCACCCGCCGCGCGAGGGTTTACTCGGCGCGCCACTATAACGACTTTCGAGCCGCGTTACTGAGTGTAGACTGGCATACGATCATTCAGCGAAACAATGATTCCATTGTCGGATTGGTAGTCTCCGTAATTAACGTACTTAAAAATAAATTCGAAGCATGTTTCCCGATCAAAACAGTATATAATAGGAAATGTGAATCGTGGGTGACGACCGATATTCACGATTTCAAAACATTGTTGTTCGAAATTATCGATCTAGGAAAAAAGACGCCCGACAATGTACACATTACGAATCTTATCTCCAATATGAATGCGAAGTACGTCAAACTTTTAAATAGTAAAAAAGCTAGTTTTTATACTAATATAATTAATACCAGCACGAACACTATTAGATCTATGTGGGCGGTGATAAATCGAGAGAGGGGAAAATTGTATCGCGATCAGGTTGATTTCACAGATTTAATCACTGACTCGGATGGAACCAAGTTTAAAACAAAAAAGGCGGCGGCAGACGCTATGAATGCCCAGTTCGCCGGCGCGGCGGCCGCGTGCGGCGCGGCGCCCGCCGACGTGCCGCATGCGCTAGCCGCGCTGCACGCCGCCCGCCCGCCGGCAGATCGCTGCGTCAGGCTAAAACCTTTCTCACCCGACGAAGTGTTTTGTATAATTACATCTCGTATAGCTAAAAAATCAACCAGAGATATCTACGATATCTCCGTAATGTTAGTCCTTTCCGCTGCAGTGGAACTGTCTCCAATATTCGCTGCCATCTATAACAGATGCCTTCGAGATGGCGTTTTCCCTGAGCCATTGAAAGAAAGTCGCATCTCGCCGCTCTACAAGGGCAAGGGCAGGAGGGATGACATCGACGGGTACAGACCTGTGGCGATCATTCCTGTTTTGGCTAAAATTTTTGAGCACGGTCTGAGCTCCAGGTTAACTGAATTTTTAAGCTCAACTAATGCGTTATCCGATAGGCAATTCGCATACCGTAAAGGCCGCTCTACGACTGCGCTGGCGCGTGTCGTCGTCCGTCAGATATTAGACGCCCGTGAGCGCAAGAGACATGCCGCTGTTCTCTGCTGCGACTTGTCGAAGGCGTTCGACGTGGCCGATCATGAAGTTTTGGCCAACAAACTTCGTCACTATGGGTTTGAAGGATCAGCGCTATCCTTGATGACTGACCTTCTGAGGAACAGAACCCAGGTTGTAGTTGCCGATGGTGGTCAGGTGCGATCTGACGCTGTGGCCACAAGTATGGGTGTCGCACAGGGCTCTTCTGTGTCGAACATTCTTTTTTCGTTGCTGCTGAATGATCTGCCTGATGCTATTAGCAGTGGTGAGACTTTCATGTACGCTGACGATGTGGCTATAGTTGTACACGCGCCGACATTCGACGAGCTGGAGATTAAACTGAATGTGACTGCCGCATCGGTATCCAGCTGGTTCAGAAATAATGGCCTTATTCTTAACACAAAGAAAACCCACCATATTAACTTTGACCTATCTGGCCGGCAGATGAAGCCGTTGACAGTAACGGCCAATGGTACCACAATCGAGCAAGTGATGAGCTCAGCTTTCTTGGGTTTCGAACTGGATAGGTGCCTCACTTGGAAACTTCACATAGACAAGGTGTGCACTAAACTGTCAACGGCTTGCTTTGCCCTAAAACGACTGGCGAGGATAGTTCCTGTTGATATGGTCCGAGCTTGCTATTTTGCAACAGTACATGCACACTTGCAGTACGGTATCGAATTGTGGGCGGGAGCTGCAGACTGGGTAAGGGCCTTTCGTCTCCAAAAACGCGCGGTACGTGCTATAGCACGTGTGCCGCAAACTGAATCTGCCAAACCACACTTTCAGTCACTGGGCATCTTGACGCTGCCTTCACTTTTAATTTTGCACGTGGCAGTGCATACACGAGAAAACTTGGACACAACTCCGAGGATCGATGCCCCGCGCAGGCTCATAACCCGCAGCGTGCGCGCCGGAAAGCTGCCGCTCGTTCCACACAAACTGGCTAAATCCCAGAAGCTTATCCACATCATGGGCCCTAAGGTGTACAACCACCTCCCGGATGACATTACCACTACACAAAGCGCACCACTATTTAAACGTAGGCTTAAAAAATGGCTTGTCGAGCAGGCGTTCTACGACCATAATGAAATGTTTAAGCAAAAAAGTTAAAGTATTTTATTAGAAATTAATATAACTGTATACTGTAATAACTTTTAAGTGACATGTAATGTGTATATTACCAATAAATAATTTGAATTTGAATTTGAATTTGAATTGCTCTTGTACTGTAGTTTAAGCAACAAACGCGGTGTTTCACGCTAAACTCAGCACTAGCATCAGCTAGAAGCACCTAATAACACAAATATATCGTCGGGCTCCGGTTTATTCGAGCATCGCGTGTCGCGCCGCCTTACCGAATATTGGAGGTGGCCACGCAAACAGCGAGGATAATAATGGATTTTTAAAACCTGCAAATTTATGCGAGTTGAATTTGCGTGGAAAGGAACTCGGTACTTTCGGACACAAGAGGTCTTTCTATTCTCTTCTTTTACAGTCATAACGACAAAAATAGGATTAAATTAGGTATATATCTAGATGGGCTAATTCAATGTGGAATAGAGGTTCTAATCGTCGGCCCACGTTATGGAACATCTACCAATACTTTGCTTTCGGATAGGTATAGTGGAAAGCGATTTAAATAACGTTAATACTAATTATTAACAAACTGAAGAAAAAAAAGTTCGCTTCTAACAAGATTGTGATTGTTGTGCACAAAGGTCTTGATTCCATACGAGCCTGACAAGACGTTAGCAACTAAGATATTAGATGCATCAAATAAGGTGTTACTTGAATCACTAACGAAATTGCTGTTGTTACTATCAGCTTTGGTTGATATAACTAAATATCTTAACTATTGTATTCATTTTTTGTCAACTAAGAGAAAATCTCTCTTTGTTGGCTACCATTTTTTTGAGTGCAGGGCAGCTAGTGGCGAGCTCTTGGTGAGTGGCGACACCACGGACCTGAGTGCTCCCGAGGGTAGGTCCTGTTCCTCACCTCACGCCTGCCTTCACCGGCCGGCTGCGGTGTACAATGACAAGGAACAGACCCTCACCACTAGCTTGCCTTTACGTATTGGCCGGTCAGAGTGGAGTCGCAAGCGCTATATGCTCGAAGGGCGGATGTGTTGCATAAGTGGCAAATGGGCACCTTATGGTCGTTTAAAGTCCAGAAGCACCTCTCCATGCTTAGCCTCTCTGGAACTGTTGCCTCCATGCTGCTATGTATATGCGGCTATTTCGTTAGGCCCATTCTATTGAGTTGGCGAGTCACCGCCTCCAATTTCAACCAAAGTACTCATAATTAGCATTGGCCAGGCAGGCGCCGTAGTTTCATCAATAGCCTATTTCACCAATCAATATCAGTTCACTCATAGATCATAGAGCCTATTATTAATGTTCCCATCCTTCTTAAATAGTCTTACACTAACCGGTGGTTGTCCGTGGGAGCATACTTCTATAGTTTGAACTCAGATACAATCGCCGGTGTCCCATCACTTTACTAAATTAAACTTGTCTAAAGGGCCTCTGCGTGTTGGCTTCGCCTCCATGTACGCCTTCCAAAGGTCTGGGACTCCCATAGTCCCGTGATTGGTAAAGACATAATAATAAACATCAAGGGACAATCTAACTCAAATTGACCTAGTCCAAAAGTAAGCTTTAGGCTTGTACGTACAGTACCCTAACGAAAATGTTAAGCACTTTAGTGCGTTGTCATAGTAAACTTCAAACAAAACATCAACTGACACATAAGACAAGGACAATGACATTCACAATGACAAAATTCTAAGTATGCTCAACATTTTTATTCAGACTGTACATTCTATGGATACTAGACAACGATAAACTTACTTATATCGAGAAAAACATACTTAAATACATAGGAAATACCCAAGACTCAGAAAAAAATACTCGCACTCATCACACAAATATCTGCCCTTACCGGGATTTAAACCCAGGACCGCTAGCTTCGTAGGCAGGGTCACTACCAACTAGGCTAACGTGTCGTCAATATTTCATTATTTGAAAAAATATAAGTAAACATAAGCATTAATTTTCCTGGCCCCACACGGCATCTTCGAAAATCCTATATCACCGTGAACCCTGCCCTTAAAACCCGCTAACTTCACGCGGTTATACAAATACTTTCACGCTGTTTAGTGATATTACTAAAAGTAGAACGGACGTAATGTTATATCATAATCATAAGCCAAGTTGGTTGTTAGTAGTTCAAGGTTTGTATACTTTGTATAGTCATAAGTGTGTATATTTGTGTTTGTTAACTTTATATTAAATCAGTTTAATAAAATAAATACAAGGGTATCCATCTCACATGAGTTCACGTATTTCCAAACTAAGCTATAAGGCTTGAAATATAAAACCCCCACCAAACCAGGAGGTTTATTGCCTAACGCACAAGCAATCGCAATCGTTTTCATTTGACAATCCGGAGGCGAGTCTGCATACAAAATGAAAACAATTGGTCCACTTTGAAGCCGATTGCGAATGCGAGTGCGTTAGGCCACGCAGGCTAAAACAAACAAACAAACATCGTATAGTGTTCGCCGGTTTCAGGGCAACCTGCCAAAAGCAATCATGACGCCAGTTTGGACAAAATAGGACCACGCTGTTCTGTCACCTCGGTGTGAGTTTAATATCGTTATGTATGACAATCTATAAGGTATTTGTAGTTATGGGTCTCATTGCTCAAAATCCTACTAATATTATAAATGCGAAAGTTTGTGTGTGTGTGTGTGTGTGTGTTTGTTACCTCTTCACGCTGCAACGGCTGGACGGATTTGGATGAAATTTGGAATGGAGATAGCTTATACCCTGGAATAACACATAGGCTACTTTTCATCCCGGAAAATTTAAAAGTTCCCGAGGGAATAACTATAATCGAAATCTCAACGGACGAAGACTAGAAGCTATTATCCACTAATCCTACTAATACGAGTATCCTACTAATCCTGCTCATAATATTAACCCTAAAGGGTAAATTTTTAAGGGGATCAGTGAGGAATTGAGGGAACTCTTCAAATATTGTAGGCAAACATATAGCGATTTTAGTATTTTTAGTAACAAATCTAGCATTTGCATTCAGAAAGTATCATTTGGTGAAATGGCACTGATGATGAAGACCACAGATGGCCACCGGAACTCCTCAACGATACTTTTTTCAAGGGTGGTGATAAGATATCTCGATTAAGATAGTTGAGCGACTACAACGAAGGACATTTAATTGTTTAAATATGACTATGACTTCCCCGCGGCGTTGCTGACGGCGATCGTGAAATGTCTTAAAGTTTCATATCAACTAAGAAGTGAGACTAGGAACATAAGCTTATTATGATCTCTAAAAAGTCAAAAATAAAATAAATGTTTAAAAAAAAACAAAAAACAGCCTTCAAAAACGCATTTATTTTGTGAAGTTAGATACGTGGAAATTGGTATACATATACTAATAAAAATAAAATTTATAGCTTACAGCGATTTTGGAAAAACTACCCCTAAGGGATAAAAGGGGGATGTAGAATTTTATATGAGAGTTCGTCATTTTTGTAGTTATAAAAGTTAAAATTGGTGTTATTAAAAAAAAATACATTTGGCGATTTTCAAAAAATATTCCTAAGTAGTTGAAATGGGGGATAGAGGTAGAGATAATAGCTATAATGTACTGGGAGTAAGTACAGTTGGTTAGGTTAGGGTAAAGTTTTTTTTATGACCATCCAGAATCCGAATAGGCTTAGTAAGGTTAAGTTATTTCTTGACCACCCAGTACCGAAAATTAAACATGTAAAAAATTAAATACCCTAACTTTTCTTTATTACCTATTCAACTTTAGAATTAGAAACTAATTGGGCACTTACATCTACTATAATATACATTACGCATTAACATCTAAATCGTAAAATTTGTTCAGTGTGAAATTGTGCGACTTTAGTTTATACATGAAAGTATAATACAGCGTCAAAGTTCTTTTTCGCGTATACAGCGACAAAATTCTTCGCAGCGTGTCACGGACGCCGGAGGTGTAAATAGGAGCGGCAAAGCCCGCTCGCGCTCATTGATCGAAGAACTTCGTCCTACTTGCTTTGTTTGGGATATTGTTCGTTTGTATTATTCTATACAAAATTAAGATTTAAAAAAAACTGCGAACCATTTTTTTTGTTGTATCGTTATAACGGTAAAGTACGCAAGCGTCAAATACTGAAAACCGGTCAAGTGCGAGTCGGACTCACGCACCGAGTGTATTTTTATCGACTATGATTTCGGCCGGAGCGATTGTGTGTGCTGGATTTACATCCTATCCTACATATAATATCAATGCGAAAGGTTATGCGTGCGTGAGTTTGTTACATCTTCGCTAAAACGGATGGCCGAATTTGGTTCGATATAATTTAAAATAGAGTTTGCTTAGGGTGACGGATCCAGTAATGCAAAAGGACCAATGATGGACACTTGATTCTTATTGTACAGAAGATAAGGGTTATTCATTTGTTTTGCAACAATCGATTTAGGACCGTATGGAATTTGAATTAAGAGTGAAGTGTCCATTACTGGTGTCGGTTAGCAGAAAATGTACATCATTGGTGCCGTGACCTTATACACTGCTTATAGGCTACCTTGAATCCCGAAATAAATCAGTGTTCCCGTGGGATGGCAAAATTACTAATTCTACGTGGACGAAGTCGCGGGCAGAAGCTAGTAGTTAATAAATTCTTATTTATATATTTTCTAAACAAACATAAAAAAACGTATTTAAATCCGTCCATTAGCTTACACAGACAAAAAAGCCCTTAAAATCGGACCAACGATACTTAAGTTATTAACTACCCACTGATTTGACTATAAGACCTCACTCCGTCCGTTCGAAGTTTACACATAAGGTACCCAAAAATTTCCAATTTCCCTAAAAATTTAGGCATGAGTTAGGTACTTGCCTAATAACCTGGCAAGGAATGCGACTCGGAGCTATTCCGGGCTAAATGAATGCGGGCAGCACATTAACGTGGGGCCGGACAATTGGAATTACTTTCCGGTTTTAGGTCGCCATTTTGTGTACCTTCAGTGTAGGTATACGGTGGTATAGGTTTATTAGGTTTATAAAATAATCGTTTAGACTGGGTCCTTACACAATCATCTATACTTAATATTATAAAGAGGTAAAGTTTGTGACGTTGTAGGGGGTAATCTCTGGATCTACTGAACCAATTTTGAAAATTATTTTACCTATTGGTTAAAAGCCACGTTATTTGTGAGTGTCACAGGCTATATACTAAAAACTCAAAAAAAAATTGGGCACGGGAATAGAGGCGCAAGGCCTCTATTCCTGGCGGTAAAAACCATATCGTATTTGACCTGTTGGTATTGCTTCGACGTCAGCCGCCATAACTGTTAGCGCCTAGAATACCGGCCCTGTCCCATTGCTCATGAAGCATTTATCTTAGATATATTCTTGGTTTGTGTACGCCTGCCCCCCCCCCCCCCCGCCTTAACAAAATCCTAGCTACGCCCTTGAAACCTTCCGGGCGTCTGGACGACCGATGGGAGAAAGTGGAGTGCCATAATACACCTTGTAAAAAACCGATAGACAAGCGACACATAACGTTACAATATCAAAATGATACTCCACATTATCTCTTTTTCCCCCTAATTACGACACTACCGATAGAAAGGATAGGACTGAATGCCTCTTCAAGAATCTCATAAAGAGCTATAATATTCCATTACGCCACTATTTCCCGTGTAAATAACCGCCTTTGTATCTCATATTGCGTTCTACGTAAGAAATATTTGCACAAGCAGGAACTAATTGCATTTTTATTAATAGTAAATTGATTAAGAGTTAATTAATGGGGTGTTTACATAAGAATGAAGTATACTTAAGTTATACATTTAATTAGGACGTGCGTCATCGAGAGCTAGCACGTAACCTGGGGCACTATTTTACCCAGTAAAACCTTATTGCTTTTGACATGACTTGTTATCGTATTGTTTTTAAAACAGCCGCCAAGTCATCACGGTCTAAGATCCGAATAGGATACGACCTCCACTCAGCTGTTTATTCGATAAAAAGTATTTTATATCAGATTTAATATGGTAACTGTTCTAATCTATGGCGAATAGGTTGACTGAAAAAATTCAGTCCAGTACAGTCCACAATAAAAAAAAAACTAAAAATTACCTTTTTGAAATTGCTATTGCTTGTTTAATAGACCAAATTACATACTAATCGAAAGTATGAAGCCTATACAATATGCAAACGTTAGGTTTAGTGCAAATTATTAGTACCGACTTACCTGCCTACCCAATGGTTATGATGAGAAAAAATAGTCACCCTAACGTTTGCATATTCTATAGGCTTCATACTTTCGATTAGTATGTAATTGGCCTATTAAACAATCAATAGCAATTTAAAAAAAAGTTAATTTTTAGTTTTTTTTTAATTGTGGACTATACTGGACTGTATTTTTTCAGTCAACCTATTCGCCATATATTACTTACCATATTAAATTTGATATTGGGTCCTTACCTATGAAATTGGCGTTATTTTTACGTGTTTTATTTCGTACGGAATTTATTCATTTCAATTTTAACTTCCAAATTATTTTTAAATTTCATGAATACAGTATGTTACAAAGGTTTTAGATGGTTTTAGATACAAATAATATGGTTCAATTTCCTACTTAGTGTTTAAAATTAAAGTGTGAACTCAACTCTTTTCATGAGCTGTGAGTTCAAGCGTTTCAATTACGCAGAGTTTTATGAAGCTAATTATTTTTAAGTAATTAAGATATGTATAATATAGCTTAGAAGTGTCCAATATTCCTGACAGAATTTTGTTTGGTTTGCATTTGACGTTACTAAATAATCCGCAAAATTAAATGTATGAAAACCACCGTTTTCATAAAATTCTCCATATAAAACGCCAATTTCATAGGTAAGGACCTAATATAAAATACTTTATCGAATAAACAGCTGGGTAAAGGTCGTCCTCTATTCGGATTTAAGTATGTATCTCTATGTATATGTATAAGTCACTTTATCGTTGTCTAGTACCCATAGTACAAGTCTAGAGCTTAGTTTGGGACTAGATTAATTTGCGTGAGTTTGTCTTTATTTATTTATTTATGCCAAAAGCAATTAGGCTTAGCCTGAGTAGAATAATAGAGCCTCAGGGCTACAGTTATGATAGCTATTACTACGCGCGCAAAGAAAATTTAATCCCCCGGATAACACTAAATTCATCGACGAATTTTAAAATGATTTGTTCTCGAGAACACGCCTGACCTTGTACTCAGCTATTAAATAATCGTTAACGATTGGGGAATTCTCTCCTCGGTGATAATTCATTAGAGCCGTATCTCCGCGTTATGGCCGCAAATGGCGGAGAATGGCCGAGAATGGCCCCAAATGGCTTTCCGATATTGGGTGACGTTTGATGGAAAGTCGGACGATGCGTATTTATTTTGCGGACGGTACTTTGAGAGCTATTTGTGAATTTGCTAGTGGCTTTGGGTAGGACCTTTAGCAAGGTCCGTTTGTATTTTATCCTTTAACCTACCGCCAAGCAGCAGTGTTCACATTGAATAACGATGATCGAAATATACGCGGAAGAAGTTGCGGGCAGAAGCTAGTTTCTTTACATAAATATGTTTATCTTTGTCTAATACCCATAATACAAGCCCAGAGCTTAGTTTGGGACCAGGACAATTGGTGTGAGATTGCATGTATGTGTACTATTTATTGTACAAGAATAAAAAAGAAATACAAAACACAGGCAAATAACAAAAAAAACACGTACAAAGGCAAACTTATCCCTTTAACCATAGTTTGGCAACAAATGTTTACTTGTATTTGTTTTATATATGAACTTTCTTATTTTTTTATCAAACTTACTCATAACTTGTACCGCAAACAACATCATTTTCCATAAAAGCAAGAAAATAAATTAGTTTTATGCACTAACAAACACGTTCACACTGTAATGTTGCCTTTTCATTTTCCTTCCATTTTTCCACGAGCTTCCATTAACAAAGTATTTTAAGTTTAACAAGATTAAAAAAGGAGCTTTTCCTAGTTGGCAACGTGGCTCTGCGTCAAACGTAGCCTCTACGGCGTAGCACTCGTAGACACGTAGCACTTGGGAAGGCTGGCTGATTTAAAAGTTGAAACTGCATTTGAAATTAACGTCATGTAAGAACTAATGCACTAATATCTCAGGGTTTGAAAAAAAAAACCCCACAGATGACAACTTGTCATGAACTCTATACTACTATATCGCCTTTGAAATTTCGTTATTGATTGAGTATCCACCCAATTACAGGCAAATTTCGACATTAATTACAAAATCAAATTAATTTATCGTATTAAGTTTAACTCGTCCGCCATACTGTCAAGTAAATAAGAGCTAACGTAACGGAGACAATACGATATAACGTTTACCGAGTAGATTACAGGCCTAGAGGCCCTAGACAAGATACATTCGGCCTTAGTTATCGTTGTGCAAAATGTACAGGAGTGACGTAAGCTGTCAGACGAATAGTTTTAATACCAATAATTTCTCAAAAAACACTATGGTCAAACTAGTATTCCCTATACTTCAACATTTACCCGCTTACTAATAAACTTTGAGAAACCGTGGTGTAGTTAAACCATGCTTTGTCCTTATCTGTCATTGTGACATTTGAATTTGACTGATAAGGACAAAGCATGGTTTAGCTACACCACCGTGACTCAACGATTATTAGTAAGGGGGTTAAAATCTCAAGACAATAAAACATCAATCATCATCATCATCATTCTCCTGTGAATATCCCAACTTATTCGGACTCGGCGCAACATGTATTTTTCTTCTATACTTCTCTATTAGTCGTCATCTCGGTAGTCACTCCCTAAAAACATAAAACATCAACCATAAAAACCTTTATAAGGTACACCATAACCCCAAAATCCTATAAACGTATGTATCTAGGTTATGGGGCTACATTTAATCATAGGGCAGCCCAAGCCTCGCGATGACGACATCGATCAGCTGACCTTGGGGTCGATGCCCTTTGCGGGGCGGCAAGGGCGGGGCGAAGGATTAGGAAACCGGTGGTGAATACCGCTATTTGTGCTATTTTTTCGACACTGACTTATGTTCATACGCACTTACGACACCGCGGATTTAAGCGGTGGTAGGAGCGTGTCTTATTCTTGCATAGTGACCCGTCCTTACTTCGCTTTGGTTGATATGAGTCTACACCACAGTAGTACACCAGAATTTATCATACATAAAATACTTCCGTGAAAATTGATCTAACTGATGATGAAAACCATATCAAAGTTCGTTGCATGGTTTAGGAGGAGATGAGCGGATATACAGACAGACAGACGCAGAAACCGACTTTGTTTTATATTATGTAAAGATAATAAAGAAGAAGAAGCTATAACCAAGCAGCAATGTTCACATTTCCCTTAAACTCATGCGCTGGCCTAGTTGGTAGTGACCCTGCCTACTACTAGCGGTTCTGGGTTCAAATCCCGGTAAGGCCATATATTTGTGTGATGAGCACGAATATTTGTTCCTAAGTCATGGATGTTTTATATGTATTAAAGTGTATATTTCTCTATATCAGAATTTATATCGTTGTCTAGTTCCCATAGTACAAGCCTAGAGCTTAGTTTGGGACTAGGTCAATTGGTGTGACATTGTCCCCTGATATTTATTTGTTAAAAATAACAAGTTTAATCAAGAAATCTGTCATTGCCAGCACAGCCACTGTATAACGGCTCTTGAACCTTTCAGCTTCCTGATGTCCCCACGTCACATGGAAACGGACCCTGTGGGTACTGCGGAATGTAGGACGCTCACGAGGCGAAAAAGGGCAATCGATTCCTCTGACACCATTAGAACGGGAAGGGCTTTGCCCTTTGGCATTTAAAGGTTTTATTCAATACCACGTGTTTGTTTGTCAAGTTTAGTTTGAACCAGAGAAGTCGTTTTGTAAGCTCTTGAAATGATGCAGTTAGTGAAAGGGATAGAACTATAGGAGTCATATATCTGTCTCTTTTACTCCCTGGTCAGTTTGCGACTACGACTACGACCTTAGCAGCGCCGCTATCGTAACATTGGCAATATGGTTAATATGTCGAAGCAAAATGGCTTTACCGAAAAGAATAGAGCTTCTGGGCTAATTATTTTGGTTTAGTTATGCTTATGGTAATTGTTCATAAAAGTATAGGTACAGTAGAGTTCATAAAATATGTGTACACTTTAGTACCTTGTCTATTTAATGTTATGTTTGAACTGTCATAATATAAATTGTGACAGCGATTAAAGTGACTGGTACTAAAGTGTACGGGAGCCTGCCGTTTGGCTAAAATATTTTTGGTCAAATTTATCATTTCCCAAATTTTTCATTTGCCGTTTGACGTTTCATATAAAAAAAAAAACCGTCGTGTAACAGAACCCTAGTTAGGTTAGGTTAGTTTTTATAAAATCCTGAAATATTTACGGTGACAGAAAACAAAGCGGGTTGGCAAATGAAACATTTGGCCAAAATTATTTTGGCCTAACGAAATAGACCCAAAGTTACACATATTTATGAACTCGACTGTACAATCGCAAATAAAAAATGTGTCATAAAATATTTCAAAATTTCTACACAACTCATACTCGTAGGCAATTCCAAATACAATTTAACATTCAAACGTAATAAAATTGTGAGGTATTCTAGGTCGTAAAGTGAAATATTTAATTACTCAACGTGCCCAAGTTAAGGCATGATATAATAAAATACTTCGGTCGGTATTTTCTTCCGAGAAGCAGTAGTCACGTGATATTGGATTCTTTTTAATTGCCGACAAAAAGTTTAACGTGTGTATCCGCGTATGTGTGTATCTGTACACAAGTAAGCTTATCTGTCTGCAGTTTGAATAATATAGGGTTCGGCCGTAAGGGAATAAGGCTTGTAGTACTGTTAGGCAAGGGGCTGCATGGCAAGCTGTCACTACACTGGTAAACATCTTAGCCTAATTGCGCAAAATGTGGTCAGATTATCAACAAGTTTTTAGAGTTGTTGGTAATTCTGTAGCTCTGCCTACCCCACTCTCGCAATGAAGGCGTTTATTTATGTATTTAGTCGTTATATTTAGGCTTAAGTCGGTCAGGAACTAAGAACTAAAAGGAATAAATACCCGTCACAGACCGAAACGAAACAGTTCTTCGTAAACGATC
The DNA here is from genome assembly GCA_948252455.1 of Acleris cristana. NCBI lineage: Eukaryota > Metazoa > Arthropoda > Insecta > Lepidoptera > Tortricidae > Acleris > Acleris cristana. The sequence goes on along the minus strand of OX411788.1, from coordinate 14,270,195 downwards.
TTAATCGTTCTTCGGTCCTTTAGGTCAGTAGTAATTGTTGAAAGTACGAGCGAAACAGAGCGAAAGAGTAAAAAGCACACGGCACGGCGCTCGATGTGAACGAGACAAATATGTAGTACCTACTTCAAATCGTGTCCTGCTTAGATCTCAAAACTTGCTCCGGAGCTAATGAACCTTTAGGACCTAAAGGAACTAAAAAACCGAACTAGTTCCTTTGACCGATTGACCGAGATCGGAGCGCTCCCTTTAAACCGAGCGGGCGCAACTCTAGTTATATTCGTGCTATTTCTCATTCTAACAGCAAGGCCTAAAGAGATTTGTTTTATTCCACGTTGCAGTTGAAGTTATTGAAGAATCAAAGCCTGCAAGCTAGTGCCAAGGTTCGTGCAACATTTGGCGTGTGCGCCGGCGTGACTGCCAAAAGAGTCACGTGACCAAAAAATGGATCAAGTGCGAGTCGGAGTCACGTATCGAGGGTTCCGTATCGCTGGATTATATTCCGATTTGAATTGGATTTCGAATCGAATCAGCGCGAGCAACACTTGACCATTTTTAAAAATACGTTGAACAAAAACATTTCTTGTATGGGGACGGTGACGTGTCCAAAGTTGTAATTTTTTTTTTTGCAATTAAGCTTTACTTTGTGCATTACGCATTGTGCATTGTGCATAGTCGCTACTTATAATAAAAAAATGAAAAAAAACTTTCAAGAAACTTATTGTTTAATCGATCTTAATATTATTCGGTGGAACCCTTCTTGTGCGACCGCAACTCGCACTTGGCCAGTTTCTTTTTTAGAGACATTAGGTGCCGCACTCAGAAAAGTCAACAAAATTAAATTTTTGATTAAATTTGCTGCTGTCTTTTTCTTTGCTATAGCAATAGAATAAGACAACACGTCACTAAATTTAATTAGTAAAACGTTTTTTACTAGTAAAACAAAATCACGTAATCATATAATAAACAAATGAAGCCATTACATGCGGCACCGAGCCAACCAATCAAACTGCGTGTTAGCATGACAGCAGCCAATCAACGACGTTCACATTTGCACGTCATAGCCATGACTCGTGGATAGATTATAGCATTATTTATGCTTGTTTTGATTTACGTAATAATATTTGTCCGAAAAAATCATTCCTAATTTTAAGAAGTTTTAAAAATGAAATTTTATATAGTTCATGTAGACCTATGTTTTGTCCTTTCCTTACCATCTCGATTAAAGAAGATTAAAACAAAATATTGTAGATTACACAATGTTACATTTATGTTGAGTATTTAAATAACTAATTAATTACTACAAACAAACAAACATCTAATTCGGACAATGTAAATAAGCTCTTCAATATTATATTTCGCGGTCCAACATAAAAAGGGGATACGAGATATGTGTAAAAATACACCTATCGCATATGCGACTCTATCAATAAACATATAGAGTTAAATCTGCTTTAGCCATTAACATGCAGATACAGCCTTTTGATTCAACAAGATAGCATAGTCCCACTGTTGTCAACTGACCCCTATTCAAATATAACATTACAAATTTACCTTTTTCAAGTGACAAAAAACAGAACTAAAATCTCCGCATACATTTTTCCCCATCCATTAGACACTAGCACTGTTTCTAACCGCAAAAACAACTTTGTAACTACGCACCGTCAATCTAAAATGACGTAAGCACCTATCTCCTCTATATACACATACGCTTTTTAAGATACAACGCTCTAGTCGAAACCCTGACGCCTGACTCGCTGAAAAAAGGTCAAATGCCACTTGGTCGTTACGCGGCTGAATAGACGCGCGCCCTAGCCCCTTTATACTGTTGACTAAACCTGCTTTGAACCTTAACCAGCCCTTTTAGAATCTATTTTGGTACGTGTTTGGTTTTTTATATAAATAGTTGACCGCTTAGTGATAAGTCAATAAAGGCGGATAATAAACACCCTTAGTGACTTTAGACCACCTTTATACAGAGTTCGACATGACCTTGAGCTTGACTTTGGTAAAAGAGGCGTAACAATAGAGTATACTTACGTAATAAAGATATGGGTCATCGTGATTTGTCTTAGAAACCAACTTGCACTTCGTTAGAGTGGAATACAGTATTCAGCATATCCCTTGGGATTGGTTGAATCTTCCGGCCTATCAAATTACCTAATGGCTGCCTATTCCAATAACGAGAACTGGTTTAAGACTTGCAAGCTTTAAACTAAACAAGTCTAACAAAAAGATTGCTTTGAAAACCCAACTGCTGTTTAAATAATGTCGTCAACATAAAGTTAGTTTTTATGCCGCGCAATTTGGCGCCCATTCCGCCATTTTGATTTCCAATAATTTTAATAGAGCCTATGATACTTTAGTGGTTAAGATGAATCTAACCACGTATAATTTATTTAAATCGGTTTAGCCATTCAGTGGAACATAGAATCGGACATACATACATGAAAAGTCGGTTCACATAGATAATGGATGGACATGAAAAATGCAAAGTGATGTAATTGTTTTGCTCTCAAGTGTAATTGAATAGCTATTTAATCTTAAAAAGAATAATATGAAAGTAATATTCGAGAGTATAAATCATGAAAAATACCTTACGCGATGTCTAAAAGTACCTACGTGATTATGGAGTAATAATGGTAAATTCGGGTACCTATTACTTTATCGAAATACTTTTCATCGAACGTATCATTACGCAGAATTTTCATTTCATCAAAAGGCATTTCTCACCGGTATTCCCTTGGTTGATATAACAACTTTTCTGCTATTTTCGGTTTGCCTAATATTGTTTGGAATATTTAACCATTTGTCTAACATCACTTTTCATATTTTTTGGTTAGTATAATGATTTATTGATCGAATCGCGTTTAGTCTAATAGACGTTTTGCACTATTTTTGTTTAATATATTATTCTTATACCTAACGATTAAGTTTCCTAACTGTTGTTTAGTATACCGCATATTTAATCTAAATGAATAGGAATACTGATCATTCGATCAAAATTCGTTTTGCCTAATTTACGTTTTGCATTATTTTTATTTAGTCTATATACTTAATAGAGTCTAACGACTATGTCGTCTACTTAAGTGTTCCCTTCTTTATTAGGCAGGTTAGGTCGAATACTATTTTAGAACCGACTTCAGGGCACCCCATATCCACGTGGTCTTGTCTGCCCTACCCCTAGAGTGTTTTTGCAAAACGCGGAGCCAGAAGCTCGCGAGGAGGGCCCGCGGAGCGAGCATGCGGAGGCTGGAGCGTAGCGAGCGAAGCTCGCGAAGCGAAGGTCTCCCATGCGAGTGTAGGGTGGGTCCCTCGAGCGAGAGTTCTGGCGAGAGCCCACTAATTTCCAATATCTGCCCGTTGTTTCATTTTTATATTCGATTATTTATGTAAAATAATTTAATTTCCATTTAATGTTGATTTGTGAATTGACTATTAGGCAATATGATTATTTTGTATACTGATATTATGCACTATGAATATAAGGCAAAACAAAATTATGTCAAATGAATGATATAATTGACAAAGTGATTATTAGGTAATAGGTGCATTATACAAACTGATATTATGCACTACAAAAATTATACAAACCAAAATTATATAGTTTGAGTGTTTATGAAAAATAATATTATATTAAACGATTACTAAGCGAAGTGAATGTTTATGACAAGTGATTTTAGACAAACTGAAATTATGCCAATGGCAAATAGATAAAAAATTGTTATACCAATCATTAGACAACCTTTCTCACCGCATGCGTTTTTTTTTTTTATTTTGACAATTGTAACCAAACCTAACCTACGTAATTAATGTTTAAGATATCCTGAAAACATCTTGGTTTCAGCAGAAACTACCGTTCGACAAAATGAAATTCGATGAAATGAAACAATCGATGAAGTGAAATTCGATAAAATGATGGGTTACCGGTAAATTCATCTGTTTTATTTGCATCTTTTGCCATATCTTTTGACGCCGACTTTACGTAAATTTTGATACGAAATGAATTTATAGGTACCTTTGTTGCGTTCGTTGCGTGCGCAGCAAGGAAAATCCGACTTTACTCTTTCGAATATACGCTTCAAGTATTTTCTCCGCGGATTTCGAAAACACGTGTAGAGATTAAGAGATTATCCCGAGCTCGATCGTTTCAATTTTCGTTTGATTGAATCGTACTCTCGATGGGATGGGACTTATCTCATGTTTATAGATATGATATATTTCAGACGCAATAGCATCGAAATATTGAATTTAACGCCAAATCAAATTACTTTTACATCGAAATTCGAAGAGTTTATACGAGCCCACGATATCGAGGTTAAGAATTGTATTTCACGTTATGAAAACTGTTACCTACTTATGATCCGCCATTTGTACTTTTCTTTGAGTTTAAATACATAAATAAATTAATTAATTCATTCCGAATTATTTTTTCTGCATAGATATTTGTCCGGATTTTCATGTTTCCGAAAGCTGTTACTGTTGTTGGGGAAGGCCTTTGTCCAGCAGTGGATGTCTTGCGGCTGATGATGATGATGATGATGTAATTTTTCGACGGTGAGTGGAAGGGTCGGAAGGGGCCGCCCTAGACGTACTTTTTCGAATCAAATCGAAGAAATACTGGAAAATGCCAAATCTCAAGTAACCGAAACCAACGTGCATGCATGTTTTTTATGTCAAAATTGTAATTTTAGGCGAAAAGGGGACATTTTGAGGTTATAAAAGTGTTTATTAAATTAGACAAGTCAATTGGTATGAACTTTATATTATGAAATTTCATATTGCTTACTTCTAAAGTTGAAATAGCTCTATTCCTTTCACTGACTGGAATTTGGCAGGTTTCACCATCGCCTAATACAGCTCTGAATCTATAAACCCTTAATATAACAGTAAACCATCCTATAGAGCCCATATTTACCGATAAGTGCAAACAACGACGCAGTTTGTATTCCGGATCGGGCGGGAACAATCCAGGCCAATACAGGTCGATAAAGAACCCTCCGCGCTGGTAATCTATATATATAAAAGGCTAAACTGACTGACTGACATATCAACGCACAGCCGAAACTACTGTACCTAGAAACTTGAAATTTGGTACATGGGTTCCTTTCATGATGTAAGTGAGCACTAAGAAAGGTTTTTCCGAAAATCGACCCCCAACGGGAAAAAATGGGGGGAGTAGCGGGAAACTAATTCTACGCGTACGAAGTCGCGGGCGTCCTCTAGTGGGGTATAAAATGTAATGCCAGCATTACTTAGCGATGAGAAAGGCGTATCTTATATGCTTTACTTATTAAAAAACTAATCTTGAGTTAGTTTTTTTACGCCCTGGAGTAGGAAAACAGGAAGCCAATAGGTATTTTTAATCTCAAGATTGCAATCTTAGGATAATAATCTCAAGACTGTCTGTGAGATGTCCATATCAAAGCAAACCTAAAGTCACAGGAAACTTGTCATTTTTGAAGCATCTGTAGACGGGCATGTCAGTAACTCTCCCCCCCATAGATGTTTGGAGGATGGATGATCAACTTGGAAATTTAGCGGTTTATATCTCACTCGTTAATTTACCACCAAGCAACACATAATTAATAAATTACAATAAAAACCATAAACCCTGCGGTCAAGGGCGTATCCATTCAGCTGCCTTAAATTTTCTCTGCCTGCAGCTTTATTTGTATGTAAGCAAAGCATGCGCAAGGGTGTGATTTTGGTTTTTGGACTTGCCAAGGGCCAAAAGCTGTGTACGCCCTATAGAATCAGAATAAGTATGCGAATCTAAAATCGCCATCAGTTGAACTTGTGAACCATGTAAAAACCTTTTAGGCAACATTTCTTCGTTAATTGTCACTAGCTCTCCATCGCTACTAAATCCATATTATGCTATAAAAAAATGCGAATATGAATTCATATTCAAACCTGAAAGCATCGGTTTACGTCCAAAATGTCCTGGTTGGCTTCCTGCCAGGCCGCAGTGTCCTGATTCTGACGCGGGAGCTCACTAATGTTTCACTGTAACGTGATACAGATGGCGTTCATTGTGTTACTCGTTTAATTGGTCAAACCTTTCAACCAACTGTTTTGTAATTTATTCCTTTTTCACCTTTCATTTGAAGCATGACCTTTTTAACCGACTTCAAAAAAAAAGGAGGAGGTTCTCAATTCGACTGTATGTTCTTTTTTTTTTTTTATGTTTGTTACCTCAGAACTTTCGACTGGGTGAACCGATTTTGAAGATTCTTTTTTTGTTTGAAAGCTGGTGCTTTCCATTTGGTCCCATTCTTATCATAATGAAGATTTGATGATGGAGTCCATGAGGAATCGACGGAACTCTTCAAAAATTATAGGCACACCTATAGCGACTTTGGTATTTTTCATTGTAACTCGTGTATTTGCTCTTGGAAAACACTATTTGGTAAAGTGGAACTGATGATGAAAACCACAGATGGCCACCGGAACTCCTAAACGGTATATATTTCAAGGGTGGCGACAAGATATTTCGATTAAGATAGTTGAGCGACTATGACGAAGCATATGTATGTTTAAGTATTTGACTATGACTTTCAAAGTCAAAGTCAAAGTCAAAGTCAAAGTTTATTTGCCAGAATTGTGGTACATGGTTGGTAGCAATATTACAGAACAGTATAGGACAGCACAATTCGCCATTAAGCAGGCATGCAAAATATTATTATTTATGTAAGAATTACATTTTACATTTACATTATCTTCACTAATTTACACACGAATACTTCATACACGAATAAATAATTTAAATTTAAAGCAATTCATACATTTTTAAATTTATTTGAAATTATATTACTTAATATCAATCAATAGTATTGTAACAACATTAGCAATAATTTTATCGCGAAGTCATAAATTCGTTAACAGTGTAAAAACATTTTTCTTTGAGCCATGCTTTTAATTTAATTAAAAATAGTCTACAAGGTAAGACCCTCAATTCCGAAGGTATATTATTATAAATTTTTCCGGACATTTTAAAACAATTTCTATTATGTAGTGCTGATTTTGAAACAGGTAATTTAACACGAAGCAAGTCTCTCCCACGTAACATTGGATTCTGAACCGGTTTAGCAAACATCTCCGGGTTACTTTTTACAAATTTTGCATGTTCGTATATATAAATGCTTGCCAAAGTCAGGATATTTAGTTCCTTAAATAGTGGTCTACACGAGACCTTCGGACCGACTCGACATACTGCACGAAGACACCTCTTTTGAGTCAAAAATGCTTTGTGAACATCTGTCGAGTTCCCCCAAATTATAATGCCATACCGAAGAAGAGATGCAACGTGACCATGATATGCTAACAGAGCGGTCGATTTCCCTGCTACACTTCTTAACCTTTTTAACGCGAAAACAAACCTATTGAGTTTATAGCATATATTGTTAATTTGAGCCTTCCAGCTACATGTTTTATCAAGAATAATGCCCAAGAATTTAACTTCATCACTGGTATGTATAGTTTGTCCTTTATAATTAACATTTAATGGTGAACGTTGTGTCCTGGTATTGGAAAATTGCACCAAGTTGGTTTATTCTACATTCAATTTTAAATTATTATTACATATCCATTGACCAATATCACTAATTGCATTATTCACTAAATTTTCTTGTGTTATAGACTTATCACCATCTGCTATCACAATTGATAAATCGTCAGCAAACATGACGATTTGATGTTTAGTAATATACGGTAAATCATTGATATATAATACAAATAGTAATGGTCCTAAAACTCTTCCTTGGGGTACTCCCCGTGCGTTAATTTGAAACGTTGATCTATACTGAGTGAATTCTCTATATTCATTAAGCCTACCTATTTCAACACACTGGCTGCGGTTACTTAAATAACTTTCAATCCATTTAGATGCTCTACCTCTGATGCCATAGTTTTCACATTTCCTTAGAAGTATTGAGTGATCTACAAGATCGAATGCCTTCGACATATCGAAGAATATTGCAGCTTTCCCACGGCCTTGCTTGCGGCGAGATTGAATTTCAATGTTCTATAGTTTCTTATTAATTCTTATTAATTAAAGTGGGACTACATATCATAACAGTATAATTATGATCACTAAAAAGTATAAAATAAAATAAAAGTTTAAAAAAACAAAAAAACCGCCTTCAAAAAGCAAAAAATAACTTCATTTAAAATGGTAGGTAATAGGTCAGTCCAACTGAAGTCGGCGTCCAACAATATTTTAACCAAAAGCAGACTTCAGTTGGACTGACCTATTACCTACCATTTTAAATGAAGTTATTTTTTGCTTTTTGAAGGCGGTTTTTTTGTTTTTTTTAATTTTTTTATTGTTCTATTTTTATGTTCCTAGTTTACTGTGCCCAACATTTTGTATCAGTTTGCGACCGTCCCGTCTCTAGGGACCAGTCTGTAAACCAGCGCCGGGCATCTCTGCCTAGCACATGCTGAGATTGGGACCGATTGCTCAACCTAGTTACTTAGTTACTGTAAGTTTTTATTTTTTATTCTTATTCTTATTATATTCTGATTTAAAGATTCCGGGTGAAACGAATGGAATTAAGTCAATAGTTACATAGGTTTTCAGGGTTTCGTAAACTAGGAGTAGGAGCCATTATAGTTTTGCCATGTCTGTCTGAATGTCACAGTGACTTATCAAAATCTCTATCTCTATAAGGCACTTGTTCCACCGCCGGCAAGGAAGCGATTAGCTATCGACTATTTTCTCGCTCAAGAAAGGAACATAAGATATAGATCAGATCATCTTCATTTCCCTCTAACTGGTATCGAAGAAAGAGAGGCACTGTGAGTTACACATATCTTAACTTTGTGGGATTTTGCTGGGCCCACCGGTCATATAACTTATTATAACGACTGAGCCAGATGTTGCAACATATAAATTAGTTCCGAACTAGCCCGAACCAACCCGAAGTGACCCGAAGTAATGACTCCTGAGAAATGTACGTAACTTGGCATGTGCCTCATTTGTTCTTGGCGACCTACACACTTGGCAAGCTGGTTTCCCGTTAAGAACAAGTGACTGATTTGATTTTAAAATTGGTCAAGTTTAAATCGAATGTCAAGTTTTCAGTGAGTTAAATAATAATACGTAATATCAATTACTATGAAGATAATTATAACGGCGACGGCTTCTTCCAGACCAGATATTTCTTCAACGGCACACCCGATTAAATAAACGTGAAAGTTTATAAAGATGTTTGGATGGTTGTCTTTCAATCACACATAAAAGCCTAAACTTTTTTTGTTACAAATTACGGTACATATCTTGGATTAAAACAAAGGATTTTTTTCCAGAAAACTCAGTCCTCGTGAAAACAAAGATATACCAGTTCTATGCCGACAAAGTCACTGTATACGCTAGTGCATACACCATAATCTGTTACCTTTTCAACCAAGGCGAAAGTTAAGCCATTTTTTTCTTAAACTATGCAGGTATCGCTCCAAAGCCCGTCAGCGGAAACCGTTCCAGTGTTGGCAAGCAGCCAATAACACGATCGCTGTATTGAAGCAGGCTGAAGAGCTGTCTAAAGCCTCTAGCAAGTATTATAACACCAGAAGTGCTCGCTGTATTATAAAGGTTATATTGACCATCGTCCAAATGTTGCTTATAGGCAAAAGCCCTAATTTGAAAATCGAAGTTCGCATTTACGTAATCATCCCTGTCACTCGTCATTCGAGACTAACACCCGTATTTTCAAACAATACTTAAGGGACCCTTCACTGAGTAAACGCACTGCGTTCAATACAGCTTTGTGATTGGTCCTTTTTGACCGACCTTTTGTTCATGAGACGATTTGAACCGACCTGTGCGTTCGTGAGCACTGTGAGACCTCATAGTGACGTTTGTGAATACGGGTGTAAGTTTTTGGTGATGATTAAAGATTAAAGACTAGTAATAAAAGGTTGAAACCGAGTATGGCAGATATGATTGAGGTATCTTATTGAGTTGCTGGATGTTTATTAGAGATGCCACGAATAGTGAATTGGCCGAATACCGAATACCGAATATTCGGCAACGCTGTCGGCCGAAGCGCCGAATATTCGGCTGCCGAATGCTTGGTGGGGACGCGTTAGCTGGAATAAGACAAGTCACAACCTGTTTTTCTATATATTCGCTATAAGCTCGTTTTTATCCATCACAACTTACTGCTGGTTAATTTTAAGTACCTACTAAATGTTGGAAATAAATACATAATTTTGAGTAAAATAACGTGTCTTTTTTTACATGATTTGCTATTCGGTATTCGGCCGAATAGTACGGACTATTCGGCCGAATACCGAATAGCAAAAAAGTGGCCGAATAGGCCGAATACCGAATAGTTGCCGAATATTCGTGGCATCTTTAATGTTTATAAGGTCGTGGCGGGCTCTTTGCAGAAATTCAACGACTCAGATGTGCGCCTATTTTGCGTGAGGGGTTGGTGGCATTACTCCTGCCAACCCAATTCCACCAGGAAGCCTAGCAGATCCTTAATGTTGCCAACAACTTCTGGTAGCGACCTCGGTTCCAGTCCGAGGACCTCAGGACACTCCATGATGACGTGGGCAGCAGTTTCTTCTGCCGTCATGCAGGCTCTGGACAGGGGCTGTCTGTAACACCTAAAGCGTGTAAGTATTTATTAAAAAGCCATGACCAGATATTACTTCCCATCAGGTAACCTGCAAGCTCGTTTGCCTTCCTATCTTATAAAAAAATACTATTTATTTTCTACTTAGTCTTCGTAAATAGCCTATTAACTTACTTAGTTTTAACGTGGAATAAAGATAAATTTTAGCTGGTTTACAAAACAAATTAACAATTAACATGGTCCTCTACAAACAGACTATAAAATCAATAGTAAACAGCCGCGGGGACTTAATAATAAGTTTGTCCCCAATTAGAGGTTGAAATAGGACTCCAGCCACGGCACGAAACTATGGAGTGAACAATTGCCAACTTTAACACTGATTTGCCTGTTTAAACAGAACTTAGGTATATTTGAAACATTGTTTTCGAACCTGTATTATATTGCTGATTTCACTGTTCACTGTTGGATCACATATTTTTTTTACGCATAATGTTATCTTTACGCTTAAAATCGTTTGACCGAAAACGGATTTTACAATAGAAACGGTTTTTAATTAGGTATTATAAAAAACTAACCTTCCCTAACCTAACCTAATCTATAAAATAGACATTTATTAATTCTGCAATATCAGACTAAAAGGGCTTTATATGAAAGAAAATATGCGTAAAAAATTATGTGTTGTAAAGGGATCCCGATTTTTTGTACTAAGTAGCTTTGATAAAAAAGTAAGAGAAAGAAGGGATATAAATATAAATTCTATAAGAACTATCTTACTACTATAATTAGGTACACATGCGAATGTTTGGATGGATGGATGTTTTTTACTTAGTCACGGCAGAACGGATCTGGATAAAATCTGGCAGAGATATAGATTATAGTCTGGAATAGCACATAAGTTACTTTTTATCCCGGAAATATTAATAGTTCCCGAGGGAAGAGCGATAAACGAATTGGACGCGGACTGAGTCGCGGGCAATAGTTAGTATTTTATAAATGTGAAAGTAACTTTGTCTGTTTGTTTCGCTTTCACGGCTAAACCCCAGAGGGCCCTGCCAAGATGCACTACGCTAACTAGCGTTTCTATTCGTTTCGTTTCTAATAACGTCACTGGTAGATCACGTGACTTTTCGTATCACGTCATCTACCAGTGACGCGATTGGTTTAAAAAAGAAACGAATAGAAACGCTCGTTGGCGTAATGCATCTTGTCTAGCGCCTCTGAACCGATATCGATGAAATTTGCTATGGAGGTAGCTTCAACCCCGAGCATGGACATAGGGTAACTTTTTCCCGCGAGTAGCAATAATGACGCTTAATATATCATAACCATTTTAAGAATAAATAAAGATGTTTTATTGGTATTTCAGCTTATAATAAGGGAAAGTGGTTTAAAATTGACTTTTTAACCAGAATCACAGACAAACGAACGAAGCAAGTTATTGAAAAGCTTATAAAAAGAGGAAATAGTCGACCAAGTTTATTTATATACGGATCCCCAGGAAACCTAACCGCCTAGTAAGGCGATCCCCACTTTCCGGGCTTCTGCAATAATGTACCATTCTGGTCGCCTTTAATGAACAGCCAAACTCAGAAGCAGCTGTACAGTTTAGTACCCTGTCCGTACATACCTACGGAAAACCAAAAGAAAAACCCTTCTACAATTTCGTAACTTTTAAAAAGTATTTCTGAACACATAAACTTGACGTTCCCCGTAAGTATTTTCCAATACTATTTCAGCATTTTATGTGGAAAAAAACTGCAACGAATTTCAAATTAAGAACGCTGCAGGGGTGTCATTGAACTGAAAGTGGGAGGCGAAGGCGCCCGCCGTTCAGGCTGCGGCCAGCAACGGGGAAATAAAACTTATTGAGCTTACCTGGCGTACCCTCTCATAATGGAAAATGTACCAAAATATTACGCATAATGCCATAAAAAGTAAATAATTGCAAAGCAGGCTACAAAGTGCTGTAAAAACCGGTATTTGTAGCAAGGAAAAATAGAACCAAATCGGGGACTAAGTTGTTTTGGAAATTAAGAAAGTTACGAATTGATGATGCCAAACTCAAACTCCTTTAGGTATTTTATTGCTCCAACACAATTATAAGTAAATTAAGTACTTTATTCAATACGCAACTCGCTGTTAGTTAATAAATTCCGTTTAAGCTATTTTACTTCATGAAAAATTAAGGGGATTCAGGAAATACATGTTCAAGGAAGTAGTTTCAAATGGCTACACGTGGCATAGGTAGGTACTTATCTCTTTTATACGACCTATTTTGTTAACCCCGTTAAACATTCAACATTTTTTTTATCCACGCACCAATAAACACAAAGTAAACTCCAAAGAGTAATTTATCGTGCTCACTTCTCTTTATTAGCGATACTGGGTCGATTTGGCTAAAACTTTTTGCGTTATTCAGGAAGTTTGCGGGATTTCTATGGAGCATAAAAATTATGTCCAAAGACGCCCCACAAAAGAACCTGCTCTGAAAAATGGGTGAAGTTGATGCTGTAGGTAGGTTATGTAAGTGAAATACAGCGTAGCTTAGTAGGTAGTACATAAAGTATTAATCGCTAATGAAGAATAGTGTTAATTACCAGGGGTTTTTAATTATGACATAGCTATGCAGTTCAGTTTACGCTGAGAGAAAAGGACAGAGTTATATAACAGCTATAGCTCTGTCCTTTATACGCTCCCCGTAAAATAAACTCCATAGCTTTTTCAAAATACCCCTTGACGAAAAATGTATGAACTATCTTCTACGTATTTTATAACCCACGTAACACAGATTAAACAAATTAAGTCGTGATTATTTTTTGTGATTATTTTTTTGACATGGTCTATAAACGTAACTTTTTGCGGGCGGACTTAACTGGCACTTTAGGGACTAGAGCAGCTACAAAATACAACTAGACTTGTAAAAAGGTTAATCTGTTTAGGCGGAACCTGGCAGGTTATATAATCATGAAAAAAAATCCTCAAAAGACGTCAAGAGGTACCAACATTGAACTTTATTCATTCGAGTAAGCTCGATAAGTTTAGCTAGAATAATTCGGTCTGCCACGCCCCGACCTGGCCATTTAGTCTGTCCGGTAAATTATAGGGTTCCATTTCAACTCGTTATATCTAGCCGAGTACCAGCGATTCAAGCATGCAACCTATGTATTATTGTAGTCTTAGCCTTACCTTTAATCTAATCCACTGGTCGGCCGGTCCAAAGCCTGTTAGTTTTTAATACCACTTATATTTTTACCCGATTACGGCAATGCAAAGGGTAATGATTTTTAGCAGTCTATGTATGTGAGTACCTATTTACGTATATTCCACTTTTGCGCCTAAACTACCCATCCAATTTTGACGAATGAGGTGTCAATCGATTCGTAACTCTACTTAGTCCATTGGGGTTATTATGACATGGCTATGCAGTTCATTTTACGGCGAGCGTAAAGGACAGAGCTATTAGCAGTTGTATTGTATATCTAAATAACCCTCCAGGTGACATAGGGCACATTTTATTCCGGCAAAGTCATTGTATACCTACATTGACGACGTTATTTCCCAAATTATACATCGGTCAAAGATGAAACTGCCACGCCGCTGTCAGACAGACCAGGGATTATTTAAGAGGTCACCCTGACCTTAATAATAAATGACATCCAAGTGGGACTCTAAAATTAGTCGGATAGTCTAAACTGCTACGTGAGAGCGATACAGACCAGGGACTCAATTCTCGTGACTTCGAGATGATTTTTCATGCGAGATATGTCGAAAAAATGTATGCAGTTGACAGTTAATCTCGCATGAAAAATCATCTCGAAGTCACGAGAATTGGGTCCCTGAGGGCTTATTGTCTAACGCACTCGCAATCGCAACCGGCTTCAAAGTGCGTTAGACAGTAAGCCCTCAGGTTTTCCTAGCCATATTTACCAGCTTATTCGTATGACCAAAGTGCAATGCTGGTTTCTATTGAAGTATTTTATTTTTATTTATTTATTTATTTAAACTTTATTCCACAATACACAAAGGAGGTACAAATGGTGGACTTAATGCCTTAAGGCATTCTCTACCAGTCAAAAACAGAATAAAATAAATATTTAAGAGGGGCTCCAACACAACAAACGGGATTTTTGCAGTTTTTTGTCCTATATTAACAACGGCAACTGGTATAATGTCTAATCTTGTATAGGTATAAGTAGATAATGGTGCGGAACCCTTCGTCCGCGAGTCCGACTCGCACTTGGCCGGTTTTTTTTTAACTAATCTCTTATTACAATCATTTAACTAAAGCTAGTGCTAGAGAAAACGATTATGTAGGTAAACTGCTTGTGCTTACCTAAGTATCTACCTACTGCTGTATCATATTGTCTGGTTATATCCAAGCTGAATCTTCAGAAGGTAAGTGAACCGTAATGCCTAGGCATTAACATTTAACGACGCAGATTCACATCGTTGTTGTGTCGTTCCAGGCATTTCTACGGAAATAATGATCGAGAAAAATATTAAATACAGTGCCATAGCTCTTAGAAGGTGCTTCAGATTTGTAGTTAGTTGTCTCTTACTTGCCCTAATACGCTCTTATTAAGAGTGAGTGAGCGATAAGTACAAACAAACCCCAAGGACCTCTTATGTGCTCACAGACTGTAGGCCTCTACAATTGCACTGTTTTCTTAGCACTACTAACCTTGGTCTTTTTCTGTTTGGTCTACTACTTGACTGGAAGAATAATGCCAATGGGCATTAGGCTTTCTAGTTGTGTCGTAATTTACGGTGTATAGTGCAATCGGCCATCATTACAGTCAAGCAAATAAGAGCTATCAAAACGTTAACAATACAGTAACACGTCAAAAGCAATAACGTTTTCTGTGTACGCAAGACTTTCACGAAGCAACATGTTACAAATTACAAGCGGAAGTCTCTGTCTAACTCCTTTTGCTAGAAAGTGAGTTCCGCTTGTAATTTGTAACTTGTAGCTTCGTGAAACGGGCCACTGGTCGTCATTGGTCGAGGTTGTGTCAAACGGAAACTTGTAGCATGTAAATTGTAATTTGTAGCTTAGGCCCTACTTTGAAAATCGAAAGTTACGTTAGCTCGATCCCTGTCACTCTTCATTCGAGACCAAATTGAGAGAAAGTGATGGAGCTAACGTAACTTCG
This sequence comes from Acleris cristana, assembly GCA_948252455.1. Lineage (NCBI taxonomy): Eukaryota > Metazoa > Arthropoda > Insecta > Lepidoptera > Tortricidae > Acleris > Acleris cristana. The sequence continues at coordinate 14,254,459 of OX411788.1, read as the reverse complement.
AACATCGATTTTCAAAGTTGGGCTTCTTTATAAAACGGGCCACAGTTTGTTTACATTCTTTATGTCGTCTTATTGACCGTACTTAAGTCTATAGAACTACTCGCAATGCGGTAGATTGCGCGCGTCGTATAAGATTATGTAAATGCACGTTTTCATATTAATGCAGACTTATTTCGCACTTACGGGAATTTACTGAGGTTTCGTTATGCTGGGGATTTAAATTAAATTACTCACGTGTGTTATACGTTTGCCGTGTGGTGCCGGGTTTAGAATGTTGCCACTCCATGTCTTCCCGTGGATGTCGTAAGAGACGACTAAGGGACTAAAGGCTGTGTAGTGCTGTTAGGCGATGGGTTTGCAACCTGTCACTAATACACTGGATAACATCTTAGCCAGGTTGTGCAAAATGTGGTCACAGAATTATCAACAAGTTTTTGGAGTTGTTGGTGAGTCTGTGGCTCTGCCTACCCCACTCTGGGAATGAAGGCGTGAGTTTATGTTGTATGTTGTTGTTGTTATACGTAGTTGCGTAGCCAGAAAATAAAACTTAGAAGTGTTATAAGAATGCTAAAAGTTTTCATTTTTTCTGTGTGGATGGATAAAGTGCATTGGCAGCTATTTAAAAAAAAAAATACTTAATACATTACGTAACACGCAACGCAATATTACTAAATACCTAAAATACGCCATAAAACTTCTATTTTTTTTAAATACCTAGCTCACAATGCACTTTATCTATCCAAACAGCAGAAAATAGCTTTTTGAATCCTTTAAACTTTTTCGTGAATTTTAATGTCCCACGACACGTCACTCTACATAATACCTAGTCTCGCTTATTTTATGTACAGTCAATAAGTGATCATTTATGTACCTTGTCATTTTAACGTCGTGTTTGAAATGTTATACAAAATTGTGAAACGATTGAAAGCGACAAAGTACATAAATGATCACTTATTTATGCTGTTGACTGTACCTACATGTTTAGAATGTACTTACCTGGGAGACCGCGCGCGCGTCGTTCGAGTTAAAACCGAGTTCTGCTGAAGATTTTCCGACTATTCCACAATTTTCATTAAAATTGTTAAAGCCGTTTTCGAGAACGCGATTAAAAACAAACATATTAGGTATATAAATACTAGCTGTAGCCCGTGACTCTATCCGCGTAACGTGTAATAATATGTCCTTTTTTTAAAAAAAAAACGTTGTTTCAGTAGGTACATTTAAATTTTGTATGTCGAAACTTCAGTGGCCTGTTGCCTGTTATGAAAAGCTACAAATTACAATTTACAGGTTACAAGTTTCCATTTGACACAACCTCGACCAATGACGACCAGCCATTTGAGCAGTGTTGCCAGTTTAGACCTGTAAAATTGTAACTTGTAGCTTGTAACTTGTAGTTACAAATTACAAGCGGAAGTCTCTTTCTAACTCCTTTTGCTAAAAAGAGAGTTCCGCTTGTAATTTGTAACTTGTAGCTTCGTGAAACAGCCTGTAAAATATGGTTACTTGTAGCTTTATAAAACGTGCCCCGATGTTCTTCCCCTTTCTATCTACCCCACCGATGAAAAAGAACAAGACCAACGTCCAATGTAACGTCTGCAAAAAACTTCGAACTTCGAACGATGAGTAGGTAGGTAGGTAAATAGTAGCGTTGCAATGCCTTCAGATCCACTTCAGCCCACATTACATTATTATTATTTTTATTGCACCTACTGAAACGATATGTTTTTGTTTTCACATAAAGGATTTTAAATTCTGATTATAGTCTTTGTTACGTTTGTCTTAATAAAAAAGTACCTACACCTAGTAGCGCGCAGCAATGGTTTGTCTATATTATTATGATAATGATGTGTAATTTTTCACTTTTGAGTCTTTTCGGACTGCTGGCGCCATCTCCCGAGAATCTAACCAAATAGGCGCATCGCATAGTTGTGTCATGTTGTGTAAACCGAGTAAAATTGAAATAAAGCTACACATATCTTTAAAATACTTTCAAATCACTGCTACGTTTATAAAGGTCCAGGGGCATCTTTTTTAATATTATTTAAATTAAAAAAAGTAAACATTTTGTAGTCCGCAGATGCTCTTATGCACCACTTTTTGCGTCTTGCAAGTATCCTTTACATAGTCTGTGGTCTAGCAACTTGCAACATTACGCTCTGACAGACGGACGGCCACTTTCCGTCAGCGTATTTATTGTCGTAAAAAATTAGTGTCTACTAAAAATATACCTTTATATTGTTCCACTAATACCTCTAAAATACCGTATGGTTACTAAAATGTGCTATATATCGCTTGCGTTATAGTGAAGAACTGTGTAAGAAATGGTTGGACTCCATTGCTCTCTCGGACAATGTCGATTTATAGATCTGTATACAACAGGACAAAACGGAAGTAAATAGTACTTAGTGCGTGTGGATTTCGGTGTTATTGTTCCTCCCAAAATTCTTTAAAATGTCTCAAACAGTGAGACGTGCCATTGAAGGGAGGTATCCTTCTTGCTATGTACCCAAGAGATTAAAAGATCGGAAAGCGAAAGCCGGAATGCTAAGGTAAATTTCATTAAAATACCTCCATAAAAAAACCTACTTACTTAAAAAAGACCTTTGGTTTTTTCTTAATATTGATTTGGGCCAAGGCCTTCCTCATTAAGCCTTGAGCTGTAGTCATTGTTGTTACAAAGTACCATGACTTGAAATCGTGTTATTTTATCATTTAATGATAATTGTGTGACCCAAAAACTTATCACTAAATTAAGGTTTCCTTTCTTAAAGTAAACTAGTAGGTACTGAAATCTGTGCTATAGGTCATTGAACGTTTTGAATATTATTTCTTTGAGTGTATCCTGTGAAAACCTATCTTTTTTTAATATAAAATGCAGACTCAATGTAGAAGCTTGCCTAGTTTTAGGGTATCATCACATGTAATATGATGATAATTGTCTTTAAGGCTTTATACTAGCACTTGGTGACTGTGTAATCATAGTATTATTATTAAGTCCACTGTACTGTACAGTCACCAGCAATAATAATATTAAAAAAACATTGTGAGGACTCCACATCGAAGTTACAGAATGTGTCAGATCAGAGGAGTAATTGGCACAAAGTATCCTACAGGTTCCAAGTGTATACAAGAGGTCCAAGTTGTATAAGATCACACACATATGATGTGGCCCACACACAAAAATGAAACATAAGACGAGAGACACCCATTCGTTTCTCCTGAGCAAAATTCCTTTGATATAGTTACTAAAAGTTTTGAAGGGCAAAGGTTTAGTGTTGATAATATTCGCGGTGTAAAAACCAGATGATCGTATCTTCATTTTTTTTTACCATTACGCCATTTTGGCATTTTATGCAGGAGCACATTCTGAACCTTTTTATGCAAAAAAAACGTTTTTTTGTATTTTGTGTAGTTACGTACATCTGGCTTTTACACTGCGTAATTAACATAAACAATAGCACAATTAACTTGTTATTATCTGCTCTATGAGTCATAATATAAAGTTAATTATTAAATGATTTGATGTCATATTGATTGTATGTATTGAACAGATTCAGGCAAGGTTTTTATTTGAAGACTATTTCATTAAAATGAAATTTTATACTACATTGTTAGCATCTTGCTTTTTTTCAATTTAAATTGTGAATTAAACACAAATAACTATCAGGAAAACAGTAGACACTTTATAATAGGTTTAACTAATGGTGATGTAAAACCAAAAATAAGACAAAATGATGAGTCATTTTCATTATCCATCTGTGATAAAATTCTGTTGACATTCATAGGGCTAATTATTTTGGCAACACTGCTGTAACATATTAATAATGAATGCCTACTTGTTTAATAACTGTTTATTTAACTAGAAATAGTATTCGTCATTTCTAAACCAAAGGAAAAGGTTGTTATAATTTTAAATCTATGAAATCCAAATTAAGGTTGCATGGTTACATCAAAGTACGTTAAATTAAGTATTGAGGTGTAAAAAAAAACTGGGATAGTGCAATACCTTGTAACTAGCAAATTTAAATCCGCCTTCTGGGTGTGGAAAATATAGTAGAACAGGAATCCATAGACTCGAGAAGAATAAGAAGCATGTGCAAAAGCCATAACCTTAGTGCACTGTAAGAAGCAATAATCTTACTTGCATCAGTAGTTAATCGGTATTTCACTATCCTGAGCTATGTGTTTAATGCCATGCCATTGTCAACTATCTATCAACTAGAGCCGAAATGGGTAAACAAGGCAGGTTTTTGTCTAGTACCCATAGTAAGTAGACTGGGATTAGACCAATTGGTATGAGTTTATTTTTTAATTTTTGTTCACTTTTCAGAGTCAGCCGGCCAGATAAACCGGAGGACTTCGTGTGTTACTCAGACAGTGACAGCGAAGAGGAGACCCCGTTCCAGCAACACCAAACACTAACTACCTCATACAACTTTGTGGACTATGTCCGCTCTAGAGAAATACTGGCCCCGGAGGTATGTTTGTGACTATTTTTAACAGGTAACCAAAAAAATTCAGACAGGAGTTTAATTCTCTATGATCAGTGTAGCTATAGGATTATTGGGTTGCATTTTGTCCTTAGCCTGTTTGTGCACAATGTGGTTACATAATTAACAAGTTTTTAGAGTTGTTGGTAATCCTGGAGCTCTGCCTACCCCAATCTGGGAATGAAGGTGTGAGTGTATGTATGTATGCATATGTATGTATTTTTTTATTGTTGTAAATATAAATAATAAATTATCTATCTATCCTACTATGGAACGCTATAAAGCCGTGTTATAATTTTGATCTATATGGCTGTTTATATAGTCTACCCATGAGGCTGACATAGTCACGTATGTGACTGTAAAATACCTATTAAATAAAAAAATACTGTCAAAACTGATGAATTTATAATTACTGTAATAAAATACATGGGTTTTACATGTTTAGGTTACATTTAAATGAATAAGGATAAAACATGAAAGGAAATTTTGGGGAAAAAATTGCGATATGAACTTCAATATCCTCAAAATAAGTTATTTCAGACAGACAGACTGACAAACCACTCAACTCAAAAACACCCCTCTTTTTAGGTTAAGGTTTGGCCTCAAAATAAAACCTAGACCTAGCCCAACGTTTTTTTAAATGTATTCTCATCCTTGTTGCTGTGCTATCACAGGTATCTAATCTAGGCTACTTGGATTCAATGGCAAAGGCTGCTGATTAGAAAGATATGAGGTTTTTTATTTGGTAATGACTAGAATGATACGATACGTAACGTGTTTATAAACAACTTGTACAATGTTGCAGCATGAAAGCATGATATTTATATTTTTTACGATAAGATGATTGGGTGGCAATATTTATAAATACTTTATCTTCCAACTATGTAATAATTAGGGTTCCGTACCAAAATGGTAAAAAATTAACCCTTATGGTGAGACTTCGTTGTCAGTCTGTCTATCTGTCTGTATGTCACAGCAGGTTTTCTCAGCAACTACAAATGCTATCAACTTGAAATTTGGCTTAATTGTAAAACTGGCTTGCCCGCATGTGTTTTTAATAAAATAATATATGAAATTAATTTTATAAATAATTTAAAAAGGGTCTAGAATGGGGGATTGAAAAATGAAAGTAGTTTGATTATAGCAAATGGGGTGTCATATTATGAAAGGGCTCAATCTGCAAATTTCGAAACTATTTTTAAAATTTTCTGTGATGTTCTCTTTGATTTATAGCCAAAAATGTACAAAAAATGACCATCCCCCTCCACTTATCTCTGAAGTTTAGTAATTAAAAATCCTTAAAAATCCTGGCATATAGAAAATTACTTACCTACTTATATTTTATGGAAAAAATAAAATGAAGTGTTCATCATTTACAGTTTTTGAAAAATAGCATAAAATCTTTTAAAACCTGTATTAAAATTTAGGCTAGTATAAGTGGACGATATTGCATAGAAAAAGTTCATAACAAATTGAGTATTTTCTTTCGCTGTTACCACGCATATTATCTTAAATACGGAACTATAGGTGCGCGAGTCCGACTCGCACTTGACCAGTTTTTTTTTTAATCATAACTGGCACTATTTAGTAGGTACTAGTCCTCCTGCTTGTTGTGCGAGTATTTTGTCTTGGTCTGTTTTTAAACGGATTTAAATTAAATTTTGGACTCGTATATGCCGTTGCCTGTAAAAACAGACATACATTTTATCGCAGAATTGGTAGATCTAAACTACCAAATATCCAAACAGACTGGCACATTTATAACATTACCAGAAGGGCCTAGCCAAGATGCAAACACTACTAACGTTATACTTTTCTATCACTCAGAATGTATGATATGATGTTCTTGTGCGTTACGATAAACCACGTGGTCAACTGTCATCCCATACATTTTGAGCGATAGAAAAGAAAAACGTTAGTAGCGTTTGCATCTTGGCTAGAGCCACCTGGAGAGAAGGAAAAAGAACCTCGTAAGGCCCATTGTGCAATAGAATGTACATAATCAAGGCAATTCAATTTGAACTGTGTTGATGGAAATAAGGTTTATTTTCCTACTTCACATACACATATAAACAATCACGCCTGTCTTCCATTGGGGTAGGCAGAGACTATGGAGCGGCAGGTGCACCGGTCCAAACATACAACTTTCTATTCCTCTACATGCATCAATCTCTTCATGCACGTACGTCGGTTTCGGGTGCTTTTGATTTCGCCCATATTCAATACATCGTGAATCTGATAACCGTACGTCCGTCTAGAACGTCCCCTACTCCATAAACTGAAAGTGGCATGATCGAAAAAACTTATTGAACTTTATTGCCTAAATGGTAGATTCAAAGTCCCACTCAAAAAACTCCCTGTTTGTAGTATGGTAGGCCTTACGAGGTTAAAGAAAGCGTTTATTGTTCCAGCCAAGATCCGTGGACCCGCTGTACGCGACCAGACACATGCTCACCCGGGACCTGTTCCGGGAGACGCCGCTCAACCTGGGCAACATGAACAAGGTGTTCTGCTCGCAGTGGCTCTCGGACCGGCAGGTCGTGTTCGGGACTAAGTGTAACAAGGTGAGTTTTTTTTCTACTTAATTAATGGCTTTTACTCCTTGTTCTAACAAGGTGTATTTCGCCGATGTTGGACAATCGCCATGGATATCGTCAAACGATAGTCATAATATGGATACACCTCAAGATAGTTACAAAATTAAAACATTGCAAACATTTTGTTTTATTTATACGTCTGTTTCTTTTATAATTCACTATCCTCTTATATAGACGAGCGAGGTGCGTATTTGTAATGTGATAGTTCACAATTCTTTGGAGACTCGAGCTTCTTAAAATATTATAATCTAGAATCCCATCTTTAACTGACTTAATTTTGTTATACATAGAAATTTGAACACGACAAGAAGATATTATGCACAATTTCTTATTATTGAGTAATTGGAAGTAGGCCGTGTGGTGCCGGGTTAAGAGGCCGTGTGGTGCCGGGTTTAGAATGTTGCCAGTCCATGTCTTCCCGTGGATGTCGTAAGAGACGACTAAGGGACTAAAGGCTGTGTAGTGCTGTTAGGCGATGGGTTTACAACCTGTCACTAATACACTGGATAACATCTTAGCCCGGTTGTGCAAAATGTGGTCACAGAATTATCAACAAGTTTTTGGAGTTGTTGGTGAGTCTGTGGCTCTGCCTACTCCACTCTGGGAATGAAGGCGTGAGTTTATGTTATGAGTTTATGAGTAATTGGAATTCTTTACTTATTACAATAAATACAATAAGTACTGATATATCATATAAGTAACAAAATCTGCATACATTTTAATACATAAATCATAATCGAAGTCTTATCCACCCTATGCCATCGTCACCAAATTGCATCCGTCAGCCACCCATGAATGATGACGTCAACGCATCGTTGGTTCCAGTTAAAAGTGTACGACGTGCGCACGCGTTCCCTGGACGACATCCCGACGCTGCGGCCGCGCGCGCCGTGGGCCGGCGCCGAGCACCAGACCGGCATCCACGCGCTGCAGATCAACCCCTCGCGGTCAGTGCTACACTAGCGTCCAAGCCAAAAAGGCATTAGAACTATAATTATTTCATAGTTTTGTAACCTTTTTCTTTTGGAGGGAACACGAGAACACTGCTGTCCAAGAGAAAAAGGCAGTAGCGGTATAAGGACTTCATACTCTTGTAGCCTTTTATTTTGGAGGCAATACGTGTAGTACACGTCGTGTACACAACCGTCCAAGCCAAAAAGGCAGTAGAAGTATAAGGATTTCATACTCCTGTAGTTTTCTTTTCGGTGGTACCTAGGAATCATTGTGACGTGATCCATGTAATCTTGTAACACCTCTCGATAAGTCTTTGTTTCAGATCTTTTTGTATTCAATATAATGTTTTTATGATACTAACCCATTTTTAATTTAAAAATATTGACTGTCACGGAATTTCCAAGGTATCATTCCCTTCCGTCTTCCTTATTTTGTTTTAGTCACTTTTGCATTCAATTTATTGTTTTAATATTTTTTTGGATTTTTGATTAATTTACTAAGGAAAGAAAATATTTATTAAGTCTTATTTAGTTTAAAAAAAGAGATATACAGAGCGAAAGTGAGTGGAAGGGTCGGAAGGGGCCGCCCTAGGCGTACTTTTTCGAATCAAATCGGAGAGTTGTTAATAACTAATAACTTTATACACAGGTACTTTATTCACGTTTCGCTTCTTCTATCGAGTAATGAAGACTAACCTAACCATAGCAGATGAATATTAATATCCGTTTTTATTGATATGATTCTAGGACATTATTGGCGACAGGAGCTCAGAATTCATGCGAGCTCGCGATCTACAGCCTTCCCACGCTCGACCCGGTATGCGTAGGAGAGGCTCATAAGGACTGGGTAAGTTTTACAATTAACATTACCACATCTATATCCACATCCTCACCTTTTTATGGTTTGTGTTTGTAGCTGTAAGAACTTGATAATGAGTTAATTTTATATTTAAACCAAATAGGTGCAATATTCCCATCTCATTAATATCTATTTTGAGATCTATCATTGTCACATTCTCACATCTGATAGTAATAATTTTGTTGTTACATGGCTCAACATGTTGTACATGAAGAACTAAATACTATTCAGCATCTAGGAGTACTGCAGGTTACCAAAGGTTTTCGTGAAAAATCCTACCGACTGTGCCAAGTAATGGAGTGCGGTTTATGCCCTTACGTCTCATTAAAATTTGACGCATTTTGTAGGTAGCAAATGTCAAATTTTAACGAGACGTAAGGAAAACTATTCGTTTCTTGAATATTGAAACCTGGCATAAGAGTTTTTCAATATTTCTTAAATAAATAAATGTCAGAATAATAATAACCTCGTCTCATAGGAAGCTCTAGGCTTGTACTTTTGGCACTAGAAAAATTAAGACTCGGGGACTAATTTTCGCGCTCATTACTCACATTTGTCCTGGAATCAGGACCGCCAGGCACTGTCGCTACCAACTGAACGAAGGCCTAATGTAAAAACGATAGTCGCTACTAGCTATTGGAAAAACATGGAACCTCCTTTTTTTAAGTCGGTAAAAGAGCTTTATATTGGGTGGATAGATCCTGGACATGTGTTGGCTGGACGACGAGTTCCTGGTGACAGGCTCGCGCGACTCCAAGCTGGCGCTGTGGCGCGCGCCGCCCGCGCCCGCCGCCGCGCCGCAGCACGCCTACATCGCGCCGCTCGCGCTCAAGGACTGCCGCTCCGGTAACAACCTCATACATTACATGTGTGTCGGGGGGTACATCCTGGACAGGTGCTGGCTGGACGACGAGTACCACACACATACATTACAACACACATATCGCACGCGAATCAAACACACATTTACATTTAAAACACAATTATTAAGCCCACTAGTCCCAAACTTAACGCCCTTTATGTTCGCATTTCACCCGTGTAATAGGTATGTATCCAGTACCCGCCGTGTAACGGCCCAACAAGCAAAGTATTCCTATAAATAAAGACTATAAGTACTTTATTACTAATAACGTTCCTATAGAGACATTGACGTAGAGCCATATACTTATTGTTTGTCTTTGTGTTGTCATGTTTATATTTCAGCCTTATAGTTTGCTACAAGATTGTAGCACAGAACAGTTACAGGATACTTATACTTATAGTAACATTTTACCAGCGTAGATAGTCTTAAGAACATTTGGTTTTATTTTACAGACTTCTAGTTACCTACAAGATCGTCTTATAAGACAGTTATAAGTTTAAGTCTCCTATAACAGTTTGCAGAAAGATCAAATAGGCCTGAATAATATTTGATCTTATAGTAGCATTTTGTAAGAGAACAAGATATTATAAGATACTAAGCTGAGGTTATTACAAGTCTACATCGCTATTAGTCTTGTCCAATGTTCTTATAAATGAAATTGTACTTGGTAAGAGCCTTATTAGATGAAATAATCTTATAAGTTATTAGATCAAACACCTTACTAGTAAACGTTTGGTATTTTTTGCTGAATTAATTGTTCGAATTCGTATTGGGAAAGTCGTTTATAATGGATTTAAGCGAATGGAAACGATTTAACGATTAACTTTCTTAGGATTCATAGATAGTAAGAAGATTTCGTGAGGAACCCTAATACGTTTTAATATGGCGGCAAGTCATCTGGATTAAAACTGCTATAAGTGCAAATTTACTTATAATTGTCCTATAACGTACTCAATGCAGAGAATTTTTAGAAAATGGCGGATGTTCATAATAAATGTGGTAATATTATTTTAACAACATATATGATATGTACACTTTTTCCATGGGCATTGTAAAATTAAACAAATTATGGTTGACATTTACAATAAAAATGACTTCCCCGGTAAATTCACACACTATACATACAGTATTTTACAATACTTACATAATGCTCTACACTATTACAAATTATATTAGTTAGATTAATAAGAAAAATTGTTTTTTAGTATTTATTTCCCACAAACACACCACACCCACCGGCCGAAACAACGGAAAGATGTTTATAAAATGTACTTATAACTAATAACTAAGTATATTAGTAGTGCGTTATAAATAAGATTGCTTTAGTATGATGCTCATGCGAGATACTTATAAGAGTTATAAAACTTATAAATGGGTAGTCTCAGAACGTTATAGGAGCAATTGTACTCTGGTAGAACTTCTGTAAGTGTATTATAGGGCCTAGTGACTTTCTGCTAGTTGATTATAAGATGGTTATAAGAAAGCAATGATCCTATAACTGCGCCCAATTCCGTGTGTGTAGCAAACTACAAGTATCTTATAAGTACAATAAAAAATAGGCTTGAAAACACTATAAGTACTGATTTTGCTTGTTGGGGGTTATCCAAATCCTGTACTCGTGTAACAAAAAACATCGTCCGCTATTTTTCATAACACAACTTACCAATGTGACCAATACACATGAAACCAAGAACCATCACGCCTAACAATTCGCTTCTACAATGTGTGCTAAACACATCACCAGGTTCGGTATTCTAGGCGGTAGAAACCAAATCGTCTTTGATCTGTTATCGTATTGTCAACGTTTTGACAACTCTTATTTACTTGACAGTAATGGCGGCTGACGACAAAACAATACCATAACATGTCAAAGACGATATCGTTATATCTGCCGGGAATAGAGGCCCAGATCCGGTTCCCGGGTATCACTTGACCAGATGACCGGGTACTTTTATAAAGTTACTAATGATGGTTAGGGCGCATAACGTCCCACTCGCAGAACGTCCCTCCAGCAAAATTACGTCCCATTCGCAAAACGTCTTCTCTGCAAATGGTCCCTTATGTAAAATACCCCATTCGCAAAACGTCCCTTTCTTAAAAGGTCCCACCCCTTTCGCAAAACGTCCCTATTGCATAACGCCCCTATCGCAAAACGTCCCGTCTGCGAAATGACCCATTCGCAAAATGTCCCGTCTGGAAAAAGCTTGTTTAAGTAGAGTCTTCTAATGGAAAGGAACGTTTTGCGAACGGGTCATTTTGCGAAAGGGACGTTTTGCGAACGGGTCATTTTGCGAAAGGGACATTTTGCGAACGGGACTTTATTTATGTGAAGGGACGTTTTGCGAACGGGACCTTTTGCAGAAGGGTCATTTTGCGTAAGGGACATCTAGGAAAGGGACATTTCGCGAAAGGGACGAAGGGACATTCTGCGAGTGGGACGTTATGCGCCCTAACCCTAATGATGCTTGTACCTGGTGCACCCGGTGCATGTATCTGGAGCAAGTAAAGACACGGTTTAATCTTGCAAGCTTGATGCACCACACCATGCATTTAACCTGTGCAAGTGCCTCAATATGCGCATACTAGCACCGTGTACAAGCACCATACACATCTGTATAAAATATGAATCGTGGAAAGTATAGACATTTGTAATTATTGTCATAAAAATAATTTTTGATGGTATTTTTAAAAGTAATTACATCATTTTGTATTTTATTTAAATAATATAATTTGATGTTTTTTGACTTAACTTTAAAATTTCTTCACACTGAAATAAGTACTTTCATTTATATGCACGCTCTACCATTGACAATGTTATTTCATGCATTAATTCAAAATTCATTCATTCATTATGCATTATTCTATGCTCGGTTTGATGATTTATATCTGTATGTCCAGGGCAAAAGGTGCGCGCACTGACATTTAACAAGCGTTGGCGCGAGATCGCCGCGTTAACCCTCAACGGGTACATCCACGTGTTCAACGCAGAGACCTTCAAGCAGACGCTGTCGAGGAAACTGCCCTCCTGCCAGGACCTCGTCTGTCTCGCCACGCAGGTACGGAGGAGAAAAGGACAGATTGTGTAGCCCAACGCGTATATGTGTTGAAATACTTTCAACAGAAAGGATTGTAAACAAACTGTTGACGTAACTTGCTGGCTATGATCAAAAGAATTATTATGATTGAATCCAAAATTATACAAAATCAGTACAAAAAGTTTGACGCAGTGCAATTTCGATCGCATTTAGCGGTCAAAAAAAGGTTATTTCTTAATCTTAACATTTATTTTGAAATGTTTTTTAAATCTAATGCGCGAAATAGACTAGCAATAGAAATTGCAGAAGTTTATTGCTGCCTTACTTTAACTTTAGTTCTAGAGCAAGATGCACAATTTTGTTGTCTTTTTCTAACTTTAAAGTATGCATTTTTTATTGTCAACTTCACCTAACTGCAGAGATTGATTCGAGAAGCCTAACCTCTAAATGGTTTCAAAATGTTCATACATTGTTAAAAACAGGTGAATCCCAATTATGGATTGTATTATAATATAAAGTTATATACCCCAGGAGAGCGGCGTGTACGCGATCGGCTGCAAGTCGTACACGCTGCTGCTGGACTGCCGCACGCTGCAGTCGGTGCGCAAGATCACCTCGCGGTACAACGGCTGCGGCATCCGCTCGGCCAGCTTCCGCGGGAACATGCTCACCATCGGCACCGGCTTAGGTAACACTTGTTTTATCCTATTCGGGCCGCCACTTTCCTGAACACATGGTTGAGAGAGGCGATGGCTGAGATACGCGTCATACTCGTGGACGGGTGCTGTTTGTGGGGTCCATCCGTATCCGTATAAATCCGAAAATCGTGTAGCTGTCAAAAAAAGACATAAAATTTGCTCTGGGCGATAACGTTTCTCACTCCTAAATCAAGTCCGATTTCCACGATTATTGAATATGTTGTAGTTATTGTGAAAACCTAGGTCTGTACGTTACTGTTTTTTGTTTTTAAAATACGCTTCATTCCAAGAAATATTTTCTTCAGATATCTTGTTTTTTATTATATCTACACTATAATTATTCAAAAATCATAAAAAATGGACTAGGTTTATCATGTGAGAAACGTTACCGCATATTTTCAGCCTCACAATCCTCTTAAATACAATTTTTATATCCGCCCGAGCCAACCGCAATAATGGAAAAAAAATATCAAACACGAAATGGCTTATTTCATGTGATTGTTGTACAATTACTTTTTGTTGACAGGTCTGTTAATGTTCTATGACATGCGGGCTGCTAAGTACTTGGAGAGCCACATTCACTCCACTAAAACTGTCACGCTGCGCGCCTCTAGGGGATACGTGGTAAGTCCTCTCCCTGACTTCCCAGGGGCCACGCCAAGATGCAAACGCTACTCACGTTTGTTTTCCTTTCTATCACTCAAAATGTATGGGATGACATTCTCGTGCGTTATGATAAACCACGTGGTCAACTGTAATCCCATACATTTTGAGCGATAGAAAAGAAAATTTTTTGTATCGTTTGCATCTTGGCTAGGGTCCCTGGCTTGCAATTCTAACTAAATAACGTCGAACTTATAGTTTTTGGCGAGTCGTTAGCTTAGTTGGTAGTGATCTTAGTGATCCTTCCTACGAAGCTAGCGGTCCTGGGTTCATTTCGTGGTATGGGCAAATATTTGTGTTGAGCGCTAGTATTCGTTTCTGAGTCTTGGCAGTTTTCTATGTATTTACGAGGTGTGGTCCAAAATTTTCCGGCCTAAAAAGAAAAGACGCACATATATTTACAAAACCTTTCCAAAATTTAGCATTTCTATCCCCTTATGAAAATACTCTGAAGTTTTGTCCTCAAAATGGGCTTGAACCGCACGGGGGTCACTTCATCGTCTGTAGAAAATCTTCTTCCCCTTAAGTTTCGAGAGCAAATAACAGTCACTTGGGGCCAGGTCGGGACTATAACGTGGGTGGCGAATTTCCTCGAAGCCACATTTTGCAACAGCAGCCGTGGCAATTGAACCAGTGTGAACGGGTGCATTGTCGTGGAGAAGCCGAATACTTCTGCTAAGTTTTCCACGACGCTTCTCCTTAATCGGTTGATCGCCTCTCGTAATTGCTCAATAAGGGTAGCGCAGTAGCTACCATTTACCGTTGTATCCCTTTCTTTTATGTCAATCAGGAGTATTCTGTGGTAATCCAGAATACCGTAACCATTATCTTTTTGGTGGATTGTGTTACCTTGGCCTTCCTAAGCTGCTTTTCACCAGGACGACGTCACTCCATCGATTCCGTTTTGGAGAGAGGATCATAGTACAAAACCATGGCTTCTTCCCTCGTAACAATTTACTCCAAAAAACTCTCTCCCTCTCGTCTATATGCGACTAAAACTTATTGAAAGCACGCTTTTCGCTCACTTCGCTGCAAGCTCAAAATAAGTTTGGGCACTCACCTCGCACTAAGTTTATTCATGTAAAGATGTTCATGAAAAATCCTGAAGTTTTCGAAAGCCCTGTCCTTGCCGCTATTTCTTTAGTCTTCAGTCGATCAGACTCAGAAATTCCTCTTCCACTAATTTGACGCAGTCCGCGGTGAGTGCTTCCACAGGCCCTAAACGAAACTGCTTACTCTTCTACTTCTACTTCTTTAATGGTGAAAAATGACGGAGAGGTATCCCCGTACACAGCCTCTAACCTTTTTTTTTATCGGTCGGGCTGACCTCTTCCTTTGTCAGGGACTTGACCACGGAACAATATTCCAACTTAAACATTTCGAAAAATTTCAGATTTCCTCATTTTCCTAACGTTAACCTATCGATGTTTCGAAAAACTTTTGTCCGCTCTTTCCGCTCAAAATATTTTTTCTCTGAACCCATTGACTTTTCAAATTGTTTAAAGAGATAACTACAGAACCTGTTAGGTTAGGTTAGTTTTATAAAAATTCAGGAAAGTTAAACGGTTGAAAATGATTTTCGGTCAAATGAAAATTTCGGACAAACGAAACAGCAGACAAAAGTTTTTACAATTTAAGATAGGTAACCGACAATCACAATGATACAATTTTTTTCTATTTTTAAACCGCCATATGTCTCCAGCGAGACTACTGTTTTG
Source organism: Acleris cristana (assembly GCA_948252455.1). Taxonomy (NCBI): domain Eukaryota; kingdom Metazoa; phylum Arthropoda; class Insecta; order Lepidoptera; family Tortricidae; genus Acleris; species Acleris cristana. The sequence continues at coordinate 14,238,581 of OX411788.1, read as the reverse complement.
GACCGCACCTCGTAAGTATTTATTTCTCTATTCAAGTATGTTTATCGTTGTCTAGTACAAGCCTAGTAGCTTACTGCCGCACTCAGATACGTCAATTTAATTTAATGCTTGTTTAGTGACGTGTTGTCTTATTCCATTGCAATAGCAAAGAAAGTGACAGGAGCTACTTTAATCAAGCATTAAATTTAATTGACGTCTCTGAGTACGGCAGTTAGTTTATTGTCCCCTGATATTTATTTATTTTATTTATCTTTTAAATCTTTACAGGTAAACGGTTGCAAATTTAGCAAGAATATATAGAGGGTTCTATTTATTACAGATGTATGCTTTTATACCTTGTCGTTGAACAACAAATACCATTCAACCATACCTGCTATAATTCTTTAATTACTAATTACAATGTTTTTAAGCGGCGTTCATAATATGTGACAGTACGAAAATTTCAGTTCGCGTGCCCAACATTTTATTTTAATGCCTCTAATTCAAAATTCAAATTCAAAATAATTTATTTCAGAAATTGCATTTCCATATTGTACACAAATTTAAATAAACATTAAAATTAAAATTAAAATCGAAATTAAAATCAAAATAAAATCATAATTAAAATCCAAAATTAAATTAAAATTAAGTAGGTACACAACACTTTCACAAATATAAAAACTAAAAACACAATTAATAAGTACGATTGCTCCCTACATGGAGCTGCATACAGTGAACCATGTAAGGGCAATCAAACCTACCCGCTATCATGTTCACATTGATTACAGTTCCCCGACGAAGAAGCGGACGGTTTCAACCAAAATAAGTACGTGCCGGCCATATACACGCACTGCTACGACGAGAGCGGCACGCGCATCTTCACGGCCGGCGGGCCGCTGCCCGCGCCGCTCGTCGGCAACTACGCCGGCATCTGGCAGTGAGCGACACACCGGAAGCTGACAGCGGAATAAGTGATCACAGTGTCGAGACTTGTGAAGTTCGCGTGTGACTTTAGTGATGTGATATGCAGTGTGTTTCGTGTGATCGCGGTATGTGTACACGTGTAGTGTACACGCTTACTTGTCTTATGTGGTAAGGATTTTAATCTTAATAATTTTGTAAAGGTACAGTTATTTGGGTTATGGTACAGACAAGAGATGTGCTACGATTATTTTTTTAAAGGCCTTAAAAATAGGGTCTTATATTAAATATGTTTTGACATATTTTTATGGCGTAAACCTTCTCATACAAATAAAATACGACGCCCGCTTCATATACAAATTGGGTTAAATATAATCACTATATTCTGGTACAATTAAAAAAAACGATTGATAAAGATATGTTATGGTTGTTGTATTCTTGTATCAAATTTTGAAAAAACCCTCATAAGACAAGTAAGTGTAGGTGTGTTTTATTGTGATATGGTAATGCGTGCGTGCATAGCATTCATTATGGTAGCTTGACGAAAAAAATATAGAAAACCCTTTCCAACGCCAATATTCGCATGACAGGTTCAACAGGTAAACTCGTCACAAAAAACGACACAAAATATATCTTAGTATACGCATTTAATGCCAAACCCTCGGATTTCCATACAAAACGGACCTGAATAGCGAGGCCTTGGCAGCTAGTGTGGTTGAGTCATTGGGGTGTGTGACTTTTGTATTTGACATGGTACTGCTAAGGTTAAGAGTTGTCGTCGGGTAACCTTCGCAGAGGGAAGATGGCAGATTTAAAACTTTTGATTTATTCTATTTACTGATGATATTTTCACCCACTTGACATTGGCGAAATCACTACGGAACCGCAGTGCACCGTCATTAATAAAAAAAAAAGATACTAGCTCGATTTTGACATTCACAGCAGCACATGTTTTCTACTATATTTTTTGTCAAGCTACTTGTATATCATACTTGTGGTGAAGAGGTTTGGTTCATATATTGTTCGGTGATATTGGTCTGCATGTTTGATACTCATATCTTAGGGCCGTTTTAATAAACTGATAACTGATAAGACGTCAAGTTATAGATAACTGACATTTCTGCCCTTCTTTAGTGATGCAATGTCACACTCATTAGGGTTTTTGTGGCATATTTAAGTTACCAGGGGTGCTTTACTTCTGTCTAGGTATTAACGCGGGCCCCCGACGGCAGTACACGGGTACAAATACCACAGTGGTGGTGAAACAGCTGCTGGCTAAAGCAATGAGGTAGAAAGAGAGAGCTTGATAGACACGTGTTGTCAGCACATCTTCTGTACAATAAATATGAATCGTCTTTGACTTATTTGGATGTTTAAAGCCATAGGCCACATTTACAATTTATAAGTTATTGCTGTAAGTTTTGAGACGCAAGTATGGGTAAGAATGAGTGGCAAACATTTGCATCTCTGTCTTGCATATAGCTTTGTTTCAAAACTTACAACAATAACTTGCAAGTGTAAATGCGGCCATAAGGTTGGAAATCGTATAATTCGTTAATGCCTTTCAGCTGTCATTTTCAGCTGAGAGTTACGATTTTATTTGACATGGCGTAGAAACCTTTGGGTACAAACGTTATACTCCATAGCGACCAACAAAATTCCAAAAATAAACCTAGCAACATACCTCGATGTTGTACATTATACGATTTAGGGTGTAATTAGAAAATATTAGCGTAATTTAAAATTAGTGTTGCGGCGTATTAGTATAAGAATCATACTTCCATTAAAATATCTTCTCACACTAGCTGTGACTTATCTGCTTAAAACAATTAATTTACACAGGTAGCTTTTGATTATCTCGGTGTTGTGTGTATGAAATTTATAGTAACGCAGACAGTCTCGGGTAATAACTTGTAATTATATTATTTTATATTAAACATAAATTCAGGGTATATCAATGTCATTATCGAGATCCTAAGGCTGTATTTTCACCAGAGCTGTCAGACGTAGCTAAGCAGTGGGCGAGGTTAACACCCTTATTCACAAACGTCACTATGAGGTTCCACAGTGCTCACGAACACACAGGGTGGTTCAAATCATCTCATAAAGAAAAGGTCGGTCAAAAAGGACCAATCACAAAGCTATATTGAACGCAGTGCGTGAAGGATCCCTTAAGTATTGTTTGTGAATACGGGTGAAAATCTACCAATAAGATAGCTGCGCTGTGTGATGCTAGGATAATAAACTAATTCTATTGGTGAATATCTGCTTCATTCAGTTCTGTTGAAAACGCCACCGTAGCCTTGAGCATTATTCTCTTATACATTTAGAATTATATATCTTGGATAAGTTCTATCCGATTTTTTTTCTAGAAATACCAATCTATATATTTGCATGCATAATTATGTATGTTGATCTCTTAATTTATACCGCCTTCTTTCTTTCAACAGGCTGGGTCTTATATTTGTTAGCGAAGAGATTGAATCTGTCTATCTCAGGCTTGATACATTTAAATCTTGCAATTTTATCACCATCACTATCATTAGAAACCAACTGTGAAAAAGCACTGCCGTTGTAATTACTGTTAATGATAGTCTAAAAAATCTTAATGTTCTTCATTACTCATGTAGGTACAATGGTTAATTTAGATGCCCAATAAGAACTACCAAAATGTTAACAATATGGTAACCTTTAGAAAAAGAAAGCCCGAGGATAGAGGTTTTGCTTTTATCTCTGAGAGGATTTACCATAGTTTTTATGGTGCACAGAAGATCACTGTCATTTGGTTCAAAATAAAAATCGATGACTAACCGGATAAACCAGAAAAATATAATTTGAACATCGACAATAATGATCCACAAACCAACCTAAGTAACGTCTAAAATGGACAAGCCCCTTGGTTAAATTGAGCAAAATTCGTCTTGCACTCAGATATATTATGAACAATCGTAAGTACGTCCTGAAATCTATCCAATGATAAAAACGGCACTTTGAAGCTGCATACATTTTGATTTTAATCGGAATTAATTAATTCATAATAGATTACATTCGCATTTTAAATAACCTAATTTATGATCGACAAAATTCCATTCGGGCTTAATTAATAAATAACGAAAAGTTTGACTAAATGCCTCACTCAGAGACGTCAATTAAATTTAATGCTTGATTAAAGTAGCTGCTGTCACTTTCTTTGCTATAGCAATAGAATAAGACAATACGTCACTAAACAAGCTTTAAATTTAATTGACGTCTCTGAGTGCGGCAGTAAGTATAGGTACATTTTAAGCACAAGTTTGTACATTTTGACGAAATTCACTTTGGATACTATTACTGTCGATCCAACTTCAGAATAGTCATTTCAAGACGACGATTTTCCTTTTAACTTAAATGACGTTTAATCGCGCAGAAAACATTCTTCCCTTTCGCACCAGTACATCAAGTGTTTAATGTACCGTCACTCGTCAGGGTATTACTTCTGGACCATAAAGCCGTAATGTGACACATGCACATGATACCACAGCCTCAATTCCGGGTTCTACTCCGATTTCAACTCCGGTTCCTGTTCCGACTTTGATTTCAACTCCGGTTCCTGTTCCGACTTCGATTTCAACTCCGGTTCCTGTTCCGACTTCGATTTCAACTCCGGTTCCTGTTCCGACTTTGATTTCAACTCCGGTTCCTGTTCCGACTTCGATTTCAACTCCGGTTCCTGTTCCGACTTCGATTTCAACTCCGGTTCCTGTTCCGACTTTGATTTCAATTCCGGTTCCTGTTCCGACTTCGATTTCAATTCCGGTTCCGCCTCGGACTCCAGTCCCGGATCCGGTTCCGACCACGATAAACCAAATTTAAAAACTCCGACTTCGGTTTCGATATAACCACCTCCGTGAAGTAGTTTTAATGAAGTAAATACATTATAATTCAGGTTCGCTGAGTTCACGTACAGCAATAACTTTGTACAAATATGTGTGTTGATTGTATCAAACGCTAGAAATGTTCACTAAGCTAGATTTGCATTTTACCCCAAATAAAACTGTTTATATTATAATGACACAAGTATGTAACATAAGGGAACGAGTAGAAGACCCTGAATTCGAATTAAATGTATGTTAGATGGTATGAGAGGTCTTTTTAATTCTCAATTCATTATATACTTAATATTTAACCATATATTCGGGTAAAAACTCTACGATATTTATACGTAAAGTTTCTGTGACTGACTGACTGACTGTTACATAACGCACAGCCTGAACTGCTGGACTTAGGGATTAGAAATTTGAAGGGAATATTGGGTATCTTAGGATGCATAAAGAAAGATTTTTCCAAAAATTCACCCCCAACGGGAAGCAATAGCGGGAGCAATCGGTGAAATTACTAGCATTGAGGTATTCCATCTACTTCCTCAGGGTTGGCAACGTACTTGGAATCTCAAGATTGCAGTCTTGAGAATGCAGATGTCAATGTTTCTGGTGTCCCCCGGAATCCCTAACAACGTTTGTCCGAACACATCGTTTGTCCGAATTTTCATTTGCCCTAAACTGGTTTTCAGTTGAGTCAGGCAACTTTTTAAGTTTTCCAGTTATATCTGCGGTTCGGTTAGGTTAGGGTTGTATTATAACAACACTAAAAAGTTTTAAAATTTAAACGGAAATGGTTTTAGGACTAACGAAAATTCAGACAAACGATGTATTAGGACAAATGACGATTAGGGGTTTCAGAGGGGAACCCAGTGGCGTAGCTAGGGGGGGCGGCAAGGGCGGCCCGCACCGGGTGTCACCCAACCCGACCGTGGACATCAGTAGTGAGTGCCATCTATAACAATTCATAAAACTGTGGCAGATTGCATAGCCACCAATAAAATAATGTACCTAATTGAGTTTTGGGGTGACACCTAAAATATCCGCCCCGGGTGCCACTCATGCTAGCTACGCCACTGGGGGAACCCAATGGGTCTCAAATGTCACTTACTATCAGGGGCCTGTTTTATAAAGCTACAAATTACAATTTAAAGGTTACAAGTTTCCATTTGACACAACCTCGACCAATGATGACCAGCCATTTGAGCAGTGTTGCCAGTTTAGACCTGTAAAATTGTTACTTGTAGCTTTATAAAACGTGCCCTAGGTGGCCTGTGTGCCTTGTCATAAAAAAAACTAAATTTTAAGGGAATATTCCTTGGCTAACCTAGACTGTTTTTTTTTTCGGAAACCAACCAATGGGAACTAATAGGGAGAGGGGGAGCAACAGGGGCTGTACTTTGAAATCAGTAATTCGAACTTCGGATCGCCCCATCACTTTCTTGCGAATTAGTGACGCGTCGAGAGCAAAAGGGATAGCAATAGACGAAGTTCGTATTACGGATTTCAAAGTAGAGCCTCAGGTGAAATGGCCATAGAGGCATTCCATCTAAGTCCTCAGGGTTGGCAACGCATTTGTATCCAGGGGCTCTACTTTGAAATCAGTAATTCGAACTTCGGATCGCCCCGTCACTTTCTTGCGAATTAGTGACGCGTCGAGAGCAAAAGGGATAGCAATAGAAGTTCGACTTACGGATTTCAAAGTAGAGCCCCAGAGATTGTCATCGTACGATTGCAAAATGTCTATGGCCTTCAGTATCTACCATCGCATCACTGCCCTCCGAAATAAAAAGGGCACATGCGCAATTTCTTAGTCAAAATAAATATAACCACCCATCTTACGAAATAAGGTCACTAATACATACGTGGTTCTGAGACATATGCCCTTTTTTCTAAGGCAGATCAGCTTTTGTGCTTGCCTTCACCATGCCATAAAAAGAGTAACGTTTCAGACATACAGGATGTAGGGTGATGGCACCAGTAGTGTTGGACACTTTTCGCTGACAAACACCAGAGGCTCTACTTTGAAATCCGTAATTCGAACTTCATCTATTGCTATCCCTTTTGCTCTCGACGCGTCACTAATTCGTAAGAAAGTGACGGGGCGATCCGAAGTTCGAATTACTGATTTCAAAGTAGAGCCCCAGTAATGGACACTTAACTCTTAATTCAAATTTAAAACGGTCGTAAATTGATTGTTACCAAACAAATGAATAACCCTTCTGTAAAATAAGAATGAAGTGTCCATTACTGGTGCCTTGTCCATTACTGGTTCCGTCACCCTATGTCAAATTGGACTACGTACATTATGATACTTGTTTGAGTGAATGCTAAGTAAAGTTTCAATTTTATTTAAATAAATCTAAGGTGTGAATTCGCGTGCAATTTAGTGAATTGTAAGTACGAAAAGTTTTCATATGTAAGTTTGTATTCATGTCCTTTCTTACGTCTCGTCTAGGTTAGGTTAGGTTAGGAAAATGTATAAGATTAACGTAAATTGTCGCGAAAACTGTCAAAAAATGAATGCTTTGACAGTTTTCAAATATCGTTTACTTGACAGTTTTCGAACACCGTTTACGTTAGCGATAAGCATCTTGTCTAGGATCAGTTCCGAAATGGACCGTATGCGAACGTAATACAGTTGAAAATTTCCATGTCGGCGTTAGCCACCGTATTACCTCAATTGCCGGATAAACGGAGAGGAGCAGAATGTTTTGTATGTATTTCGTACTCGCCGTGCATTGGACGTTAATAAAAGACTTTCATTATGTCCTAAATGTGTTTTTTTTTTTAGGGTAATTACCGCGACCTGTTCGTCGCTGGGTAATCCCCCTCTATCTATATTCTATATATATATAAAAGGCTAAACTGACTGCCTGATGTATCAACGCACAGCCGAAACTATTGTACCTACCTAGAAACTTGAAATTTAGTACAGGGGTTCCTTTCATGATGTAATGTAAGTGAGCACTAAGAAAGGATATTCCGAAAATCGACCCCCAACGGGAAGAAATGAGGGGATTAGCGGGAAACTAATTCTACGCGTACGAAGTCGCGGGAGTCCTCGAGTCTAATTTAAAAAGATAAAGACGCGCTAAGCGACAAGTGAATAAGTAAATCCAAGTTTTACTCGCCAATATTGTGCCCAATCTAGAAAAGTACTGGGGCTCTATTCTACTCGATAAAACCATATTATTTTTGACATGTTATCGAATTGTCAAAGTTATGATGGCTCTTATTTATTTCACGGTAATCGCGGCAGAGTTAAAAACAACGATGTCATATCAAAAGCGATATGGTTTTACGGAGTAGAATAGAGCCCCTGCACTTGTATTGTCAAGTGCAAAAATATATATCGATCGAAACCTACTTCTACTAATCCTTCCTACTAATATTATAAGCGAAAGTGTGTGTGTGTTAGTTTGTTACTCCTTCACACTGAAATGGCTGGACGGATTTGGATAAAATTTGAAATGGAGACAACTTATAGGCTACTTTTCATCCCGCAAAATTTAAAAGTTCCCGAGGGAATAACCATAATCGAAAACTAAGCGAAAATGCGGGCCGAAGCTATTATCTACTAACCCTACATATACGAGTATCCTACTATACTAAAAACCGGGATTATGCAAAATAAATACATGAGACAGTAGGTACAAATAATACCCGTGGGTGGAGCCACTTTGTCCCACCGCACAAAAAGTTGCACCCAGGTTTGACCATCCAATTTGTGATACCTTTTGGTAGGTAGGCTGGGTTAGGATCGTTAGGTATCTACAGTTGCCAGCCCGAAGGGCAAACCCTGCTTATATAGGAGCCCCTTTGGCGGGGCTCCGTCAAATGGTGGGACAAAACGCAGTGGGACCACGGGTAATAGCCGTTTAAAAAAACAGCCGTCTTACAATGCCAACTGTGGCGAACCGTTTTTGACCTCCGGTTTATCTTATTTGTGATTGCTCTAGCACTGTGCTTAAAAGATAACTTACAAAGCATTAAAAATATATTTATTAATAAAATGAAATCCACAATGCCACAATTAAACGCCGCTAAAACTTATTACAACTGATTGAAATGTATTTAAGAAGTACAAACAAGCATAAATGTTTTTTCTTTCTTTTCTTTCTTTCATAAAACATTAAACTGACAAAATTCTGGATATGTTATGGTACAACCCAACCGATGGGGAGAGAAGCGCCTTCATTGCTCAGATGTTTGTCCCATTGGGCCCTGAAATAATCAGAAATAAATATATATTCATGACTTATTTTCACAGCTCAGATAAAAGCTGATTCATGTAACAAGTCAAATATTTTTTTGATTAGCTATAAAAATAACCAAGATATAAGCCTAAAAAGATCTCTTTCTAGCAAAACAGAACTTAACATGAAGTTTATATGGCCGACCTGTTACATGACGTCACAGTGCATATCAGATCTCTCTGCCTAATCGCTGTCTAATTAGCAGTTTAATATGCTTGTATAATCCGTATTTCTTGGCCAATTTTAATTTCACTTTTGGTGATCTCTTTTATGGTATTTTCATATTTTGTTGAGAAATGCGATTTATAAATACCACGCATATTCTCTATAGACCTGAGGCCAAACAAAGGTCTAGGCTTGTACTATGGGAACCTATGTATGAACACTTCAAATTATATCAAAATAGTTACAATTCTCGACATACATACCTGTTTGCCAGAAACCCATTGACATCACCATTAAAGTCAAACTGAGGTTGGTTTCCGAAAAGAAACTCGTTCCACAACTGCAAGGTCTTTATAATATCTTCCTCGGTCTTACTGACAGCAGCGGGTTGAGTTTCTTTCAGCTGTTCGCGGAGTGCTAGTTCTTCCTTTTCATAGTTCTTTAGTTGTTGTTTCCATTGTGATATTAGTTTTTCTGTAAATTAAGTTACAAGTCATAAGTATGTACATAATGTAATGAATTTCTAAATATTAACATTCATTTGAGAAGCATTCTAATTTGACTTACCAACATTACTATTAAACTCCACTTGGTTCTTTTCTGAAACTGTTTCCCCACGCCCCTTGGCTGTATTCTGGCGGGCATGCCGCAACTTGATTAGTGCTTCAAGCTTGACGATACATTTCTTGGCGTCATGCTTTTTGCGTAGAACTTCACGGAGAACACTGTCAGCTTGTAACTTGGCCTCTTCTTCCTGTAAAAATCAAATTTCATTTCATCACCAGAACAAACATTTATTTGTACCCATTTTTAGTGTTCTTAAGTCTGATATGAATAGGGATTTTATAAGAAAAATAATTAAACAATTAAGCCGCAAACACACTAGGAGTGGCTAGGAGTGGTACAACATGTGTCGGAGATTTTCGTACGACATCGCGCCGCGTCGCTGCTCTGCGCTCGGTGCGTTTGAGCCTTTAACAAGCTTTTAAATTATTTTTGATTATAAACTAACATATTACCTGTTTAACTTTGTCAATATCATCCTTAATCTTCTGCAGATTTTCATCAATCTTCCGAGACCTTTCTCTCCTTTCTTTTAACATCTCTTCCCATTCCTTTTTCCTCTCATTACTTTGCCTTTTCAATCGCAACCGCTTAGAGGCTCTCTTCGACAAAGCTTTTTGCATACTTTCTAAACAAGAATCATTTAATAAAGACAAGATCTGGTCAATCTGCATTTGATTTGCTTTTATCTCACTTTTAGCAGACTCCCACTGGGCTTCATCAAAGGTATCCTTATTTTCGACAAGCATTTTCTCTTTATCTTTTAATTCGTTTAAAGTTAACACTAAACCACGCATTTGCTCTCTGGCTTGTGTGATAGACGGTGTACTTTTAGCAATTTTTGTTTCATGCCTCTCAAATTGCTTCACAAACTCCTGATCAGTGATTTGCGGTGTTGGTGGTATAAAATATGTTGGTGGCAGCGGAGGTGGTGGAATATTTTGGAATGTAAAATTCCGATTATAAAAATTTTGATTATAATAAGCCATGATTGTTAAGTTAAGTAAGTAAAGTAATTATAAACTAGTTGCGAATGTTTAGGCAGCAGCCTCCAGCTGGCACTCGGCGTCTTTGAGGACTTGCTGCGCTGCCAGGTAGTCCGCGTGTTCCTTGAGATCTTGTTCGGTCTCTAGAGTATTGCTGAGATCCGTGAACGCCTTTGCTAGCCTGAAACAAGATTAACACTATAACAACTAAAACATTAAAATTCTATAAAAAAAGATGTGACTAAGAATAACTTTAATTGACCTAAAAGCATTGTAGTTTGGTCCCTACTATTATTAGAGAGACACAAATGAAGGCCTACTGATGACAAATCCTTTACTTTGTTCGAAATAAACCAAGAGGCTTCATGTTCTTATAACCTGAAAACGCATCTGTTTTTTCAACCGTAAGTACCCACATAAGTATTCCGTGAAAATCCGCCAAAAGTTAATCAAAAGACAGTTTCTGACCGGAAATAGTATTCTTTTTCCAACTTACCGTCTCTGGCAGTCAGGGACCATCATAAGAGACTCCTGCAAAACCTCCTCCTGCTTGCGGATGTTATGTTCGTCCTGGCCCTCGTCTTTTATTCTTTGTATCCTGTTCCTCTGCAAATCGACTTCTTTCTCATAAACCACCTTCTCCTTGGCAATTCGCTTCACGACGCCGGTCTTGATCTTTATTTGCCGAATTCTAGGATCTGCCATCGTGCCTATTCGATTGTTTTTTTTTTGTGTCAATCAATTATTCGAGCGAGAATGAATGTCAAGGTGAGCACAGATTATAAGGGTATGTAAGTAGGTGAGTCAAGTCACAGATTATAATTAGTGAGTCAAGTTACGACAGCATGGCAAAAGTTGCTAGTGCTTGTAAGTTGTGTTGCCAGATCACGGTATCTGGTGTAAATTGTAGGTACTGTTCAGTGTTTGGTTTTTATTTCATACTGTTCAATAAAGATTACCTATTTGTATTGTATTGTATAAAGGTAACATAGAGAACGATAATTATGTACTGTGTAAAATCATATTGCCTTTGACATATCGTATTGTCAAAGTTACGATAGAAAACTTTTGTTTACTTGACAGTAATGGCGGCCGAGTTAAAAACAGGGGCTCTACTTTGAAATCAGTAATTCGAACTTCGGATCGCCCCGTCACTTTCTTGGGTATTAGTGACGCGTCGAGAGCAAAAGGGATAGCAATAGACGAAGTTTGAATTACGGATTTCAAAGTAGAGCCTCTGGGGCTCTACTTTGAAATCAGTAATTCGAACTTCGGATCGCCCCTAGGGTTGCCAACTTTTTCTTGGGCAAATATAGTATTTTCCAGCCCAAGGTATAAAAAAAATAGTACACAGAAAGAAAATATAGTACTTTGAAGAAAAACTTTTAAGAAGTGTGTTAATTTATTCATTAAATGTAATGCACAATATTTACTACTCACTAACATTCTGCCTGCTAGGCAACTATCTGAGCTGAAAAAAGCCTATTTCTCCGACCCAAACCGCACATGTTTAAGGACTAACTGAAATATAGTATTTTTGCGTACTATGTATTTCTTCAACAGTATATAGTACACAGAGTCAAAATATAGTACAATACTATATATTATAGTACGGTTGGCAACCCTAATCGCCCCGTCACTTTCTTGGGAATTAGTGACGCGTCGAGAGCAAAAGGGATAGCAATAGACGAAGTTCGAATTACGGATTTCAAAGTAGAGCCTCAGTACGAAAACACGTCAAAGGCAATATGGTTTTTAACCCACATAAAAGAGGTTCTATGTTCCACTGTATGTTTTTTATTATTTAAGTAAACCTATTTTTAAAATTCTTTTTTGTTTGTAAGGGTAGGTATATACTTCCGAGGTGGTCCCTTTGTCATCAGATCTAAACCTGACAAGGGGATCCGCGAGGAATTGAGGGAACTCCTCAAATATTATAGGCATACATTATAGCGATTTTAGTAGGTATTTATAATAACAAGTCTTGCATTTGTCTTCAGAAAGAATCATTTGGTGAAGTGGAACCACTTGAAAAGTGGGACTACATAACAGCTGACTATTATGATCACAATAAAATTGACGACGCGCTGGCATAGCTGGGGCTCTACTTTGAAATCCGTAATTCGAACTTCGGATCGCCCCGTCACTTTCTCGCGAATTAGTTACGCGTCGTGAGCGAAAGGGATAGCAATAGACGAAGTTCGAATTACGGATTTCAAAGTAGAGCCTCTGGTAGTGACTCTGCCTACGAAGCTAGCGGTCCTGGGTTCAAATCCCGGTTAGGGCAGATATTTGTGTGATGAGCGCGAATATTTGTTCCCGAGTCACGGATGTTTTTATGTATTTAAGTATTATTTTCTCTATGTACCTAAGTATTTATATCGTTGTCTAGTACCCATAGTACAAGCTTAGTGCTTAGTTTGGGACTAGTTCAATTGGTATGACATTGTCCCCTGATATTTATTTATTTATTTGTTTATTTAAAATAAAGTTTAATATAAAATAATTGTTTAAAAAAATGTGTGCTCGTTTGCCTTATACTATACATGCCAAACGAAATACAAATAATTCATCGCTTTTCACTTACATTTGCGACTTGTACAGTCACCAGCAATAATAATACTATCCAAAATTAGTCTCAAAAATATCTAAAACGCTCTTATGCAATAAAGACGTGTCAGATATTTAAGAGATCCCTTAAAGGGATAAGTACGCCGTTGTACACGTTTTCTTAAGTTTATATACGTACTTACTTGGATTGTAATTGGTTTTTTGTGCAATAAAGAGTTTACATACATACATATTTTTGAGCCCAATGTTGGATAATATATTATTGCTGGTGACGTACCTTGTCGCAGAATGGTGTTACTCAAAATATCCGCAAAGAGGACGATCAAGTCATACCTAGGGTAACGGAACCAGTAATGGACAAGGACCAATGATGGACATTTGATTCTTATTTTACAGAAGATAAGGGTCATTCATTTTTATTGCAACCATTAATTTAGGACCGTATGAAATTTGAATTAAGAGTGAAGTGTCCATTACTGGTGCCCGTCATCTAAAAGTGTCCATCATTGAAGCCGTCACCCTACCTACTTGCCAGGCGCACTCGACTTTATGTATGTTGATAAAAATAACAAACAAAATACTTAAGATATTTTATCTTTATGGATTACTTTATCTATCTCAAGTCTTCAGATCATTCCTACACCAAACTTAATTTTAGTAACCAAGGCCTCGTCATACCTTTATATTTCGTGTAAGACTTGGGGTGTAGTATCTTAATTATATCTTATCATATCTAGTTATTTCTGTCCCACTGCGGGATAAAAGGCCTCTACACAATAAATATATTTACAAAATCAATCGCTGATATATTATATTGTAGAAAACAAAGTCAACAAACTATGTCAAAGGGTATCATTGAATAGGTATTTAAAAATGATATTTAGGTTTCTTTCATAATGTTTCATTTTGAAATATCATTTAGGATCTATAACGATTTAAACTTGGTTAGCAACAGTTGGCTGTATTTTATACGTTTGTTACATAATCTGAAGAGATCAAGCTTAAACAGATAAGTCCCACCCAAAACTACATGTTTATCTGTCACATAATACGCGTCAGATAAACATGTCGCTTTGGGTGGGGTACGAGATAAAGTGAGATAGCTGAGATGGAAGCTGGGGACTGCAGTCAAGGACCGAGTGGCTTAGGATGAAGCTGTTCCTATTGTTGGCAGGTAGGAATTTTTATATAGCTCTATTGTGCGCTCTGCTAGCAAAAGATGGCTAACCTAACCTTCTTTTACGTGGGCAAATCCTCATTGATACTCACCAGCTGGGGAAAGCGATGGGTTATGTCAGACTTACTGACTAAAACCCCACGATGTTCCATTCGATTCCGCCATGGGGACGGGACCTAACCCTCTTTAACTTTTTAAGTCAAAAGTTTTAACACAGAAGTAGAAAAAATGTTATCGTATTTATTTTAATCAAAGAGACACTATTTAAGATCAAGTACCTTAATAATTGTATGTAATTATTGGTAGCCCAAAGATTCCTCTATCATTTTTCCCCTGTGCAGGAGTGACGGCGGTGCTGGCAGGCACAGTGCCGAAGTCTCCCAAACCAAGAGACCTTCACGTGGAGCCTCATAATGACAATGGATTTGTTCTAAACCTCGTTGGTGGTACGTATCTCTACCTAAAAGTTCGCCTACCACATTTGATTGATTAAGTGTTGAGGGCAGCAGATATTTTAACCTGAATTTTCAACAGAGTCTGGGTCTCAAACCCTCGGGCACATCGGCCGAAGGGGCTCGAGTGAGGATGTTGACGTGACCTTCTCCTTGACATCGTCCTTCGACGAAGCGAGCGGCGCCTACAAGATCTCAGTGCTCTGGGATGGCCCCAGCGACAGAGTGTTCGAGGACTGCTTCGATTTTGGTATTTATTGACAAGCTTTTTTTGCACATGATTTAAGAATTTCAATAGCAATAAACTAAACTGTAACTGACTGTAATAACAACTCCGCATAAAATCAAGGATCATTATCCTGCTTCAATCATACATCAAGTCTCAAGTGCATGTTTAATGGAGTCTTACTATTTTTAGTAATGCTATTTTATAAACTGCGTCGTAAAATAAATAATTAATTTTCAATGTCTATGATTCTCCTTAGGTACAAAGCAATGGTTCGCCGGCCCAGAACAGAAGGAACAGTACTGGCCGATTCAGCACGGTCAACTCAACAAATACTCTATTATCTCCAAAGAGGAGGATAACGCCGCTGTCTCCGAGCGCTACTGGCTCAACTCCGAGGGACATTATTTCTACGTCCATCCTGAAGTTCCCCTCTTCGTCGACCACCACAATATCCTGGAAAACCACATCTGTTTCGTCGCTGAAGTCACCGATCCTTACTCCACAAGGCGTACCCACAATGTCCTTAAATACGACATCTGGTTGTTGGACGACGCTAAAGTTGCCCACCAACACGCTGTTGCCACATACCTGGGCAAACCCTCTGGTATTCCAGACTACCGTATGATCCAATACCCTGTTTGGTCTACCTGGGCGCGTTATTCCAGAGAAATTGACCAGGAGCTTCTCTGGGCTTTCGCCAATGAGATAAAGGACAGTGGGTTCCCCAACGCTCAGTTTGAGATTGACGATCTGTGGGAGATCTGCTACGGGTCATTGACTGTTGATGAGAGGAAACTGCCTGACTTAAAGCAGCTCATCCAGGATATTAAGGGGTTAGGTTTCAGGGTTGCCATTTGGGTGCATCCGTTCATCAATAAGGATTGCGACCCTTGGTTTTCCGAGGCCTTGGAGAAAGGTTACCTGGTGCTGAACGAGGAAGGCAGCCCTGACTCAACTTGGTGGAACAATAATGGCTCTCTTCCTGGGTACATTGACTTCACTAACCCAGAGGCGGCTGACTGGTATTCGAGCAGGATCCAGAATTTGATCGAAACATACGATATTGACACCGTGAAGTTTGACGCTGGAGAGTCCAGCTGGTCTCCCCAGGTAAGGTTCTGACGTGTTTAATTACTAATAGATCTGAAAATCTGAACATTTTCTAAAGCAATATAGTAATGTAGTTAGAGGGTTTGTTTGGGAGAGGAGTCGGGTTCGGCTTCAAATATTTATATATTCATGATTGTCGGCGACTATACAGTAAATCGATTATACCTACTGCAATTAACCAAATGACTGTACTGTGGACCAACCCGTCATCATTATAGGGGAAAATCGTTTACTATTGGACTAAGGCTTCCGCCAAGAATCGCCTCTATGATCAGTCCTTTAATCTTTGTCGCCCGCGGCCGATGGATGAATGGATTGTACATGTTCTAATGTATATAATTGAACAGTTCCCACCAGCTAGGTTTCATTTGTAGATCCCGGTGCAAACTGGCGACATCGACCTGCACCCGGGACACATCGTGCAGAGCTACGTGCGCACAGTGGCCAAGTTCGGACCCGCGATCGAAGTCCGCTCGGGAATGAGGTAAGAAACTTTTAGTATAAGCTACCTTTCCATACCTGCCAAGTTTGTTAATTATTTATTAATCAATGGCAACTGGACTAAAATAAAAACGAAGGTGCCCATGGTCTATCAAGTGGGCCGTCTGCTTGATTGCTTTTAATGGTTAAAAAAAGGGAAGGAGCTTAAGGTTCCGTACCACTATTTAAAATTAAAACAAAAGAAAATTAAAATACTTACCCTCTTAAGAAAACCATTTCATAAATAACAACGAATTACCTACTTATTATCAAAATCTCTTCATCTTATAATTTATATCTATTTATGTAGGTATTTGATTATTATTTGTTAGATTTTATTGATGCTCTTTTCCTAAATAAAGTTGTACACTGCCTACTCGATGCACAACCTTTCACTTTTTTCAATCTATCAAGGGTTAGCTGGAAGAGATCTCTTAAAGGAATAAGTTCTCCTTTGTACATTTTCGTTTTTAAATCTTCATGGTATTGTTTTTGTTTTGTACAATAAACTGTTTATACAACATACATACATGTATACCACCAGGACCCAAGACCTCCCAGTGTTCATCCGGATGGTGGACAAGGATACCCTGTGGGACTTCAACAACGGTCTCGCAACGCTGGTCACCACGCTGCTGGCGATGAACCTGAACGGCTACACCCTGGTGCTGCCGGACATGATCGGCGGGAACGGCTATAATGCGAAGCCCAGCAAGGAGCTGTTCGTGCGGTGGCTCCAGGCCAATGTTTTCATGCCTACGCTTCAGTATTCCTTTGTACCCTGGGACCATGACGATGAGGTAATGCTTCCGTTCTTTATAAAAAAAAAAATCCTTTTTCTCTTATCTTCAGGCTAACCTAATTATCGCTTCGTAGCAAAAACTGTCAGGAATTCAAACTCATCAAGGCTCAAAATAAGAACAAATTTCTTGGTACTTACTTGCGTATAGTAATTTACTAGCTCGGGTTGAAAACGAATTTTCCCGAATATGACAACTTGACAGAGCGATTTTTCACCCCCGTAAACATACCATATACCTACTCGTATTGCATAACATACATTGCAAATTTCATAGAAATCGTTAGAGCCATTTTCGAGAACTTGATGATTACAAAATATACTGGTCAAATATTGCTCGTTTAATACCTATGAATAGTATAAGTAGTATAAGCAGTGCCGGTTGCAATATACTTACCTTGCATTTGTACCTTAGACCATAATGGTAATGCTTAATGCCCGACGCAGATTTGAACTTGACAAGATCATTTAATTTAGGTACTTGATTAAGAAACACCCGCCGTAACAGTCCCTTTATGACAAGTTGTTATTCAGCCATTCAGCAAATCGTTTTGGAATGAAAACTATACCCTAAATAACGCATAGGACCACTTATCCCGAAAAAATGTGTTAGAACTTAGTCGCAAGCATAATTTAGTTCTACGTACATTTCTTTTGTGAACATAGTCGTCAACTTTCGCAGAATGCTACTTATCTTTGGCAAGCCCTCTTGTCATTGTTTTAAATATAAGCCGTCGAGCTCGTCACAGATACTGAAGGGTCTTGTTTGTTAGATATCCCCTATCTCAAGAGCCTGATAAACTAAGATAACTGTTCTATCATGAAAAGGTACCTACTAACTTTTTCCCTGTTATAACATTTACTTTTTTGAGTTATAAGTATTATAGAATTTATGAGGTCAAGCTATGTCCAATAAGATAAGTTCATCTATTGGTCCATTAAGCAACACTTAAAAAAAAAAGAAATTTTACGGGCAAAAAGTTGTCATCCAACTTCGTACAAAAAAAGATACATTTCCTTGTATTCCCTTTTCCAAGAGACAACCAAAGGCTTTGTAAATAACAAATGACAAACCCATTCTAACCCTTAAAACTTGCCCGAGCTTCCATTGGCCTCATTACTATTGTTGTATTTTATAATAAACTAGAGGACGCCCGCGACTTCGTACGCGTAGAATTAGTTTCCCGCTACTCCCCCCATTTTTTCCCGTTGGGGGTCGATTTTCGGAAAATCCTTCCTTAGTGCTCACTTACATCATGAAAGGAATCCCTGTACCAAATTTCAAGTTTCTAGGTACAATAGTTTCGGCTGTGCGTTGATACATCAGTCAGTCAGTTTAGCCTTTTATATATATAGATTACTGTCGTGAAATCGAAGAGTGGTTTTCGGACCTATCTGCTTAGATTTAGATGGCAGTTCCCTACCTTATTTGTTTGATAACTTGGTGTTCCAGGCAGTAGAGATCTGCAAAAAGTACACTCAGCTCCACGCAGACTTTGCTGATGAGATCGTGGCCGCCATGGAGGCGTCCGTACGGGACGGAACCCCGGTCAACCCGCCCATCTGGTGGCTGGACCCCACTGACCAGACAGCTCTGGCCACTTGGGACGGTGAGATTTTGTCTTTATTTCATGACATGGAGAAGGCTAACGAGCACACATACCACCTGTGGCCTGTTTTATAAAGCTACAAATAACAATTTACAGGTTACAAGTTTCCATTTGACACAACCTCGACCAATGACGACCAGCCATTTGAGCAGTGTTGCCAGTTTAGACCTGTAAAATTGTAACTTGTAGCTTTATAAAACGTGCCCCTGTTTGTAAGTGGCATCTGAGAACCATAGACATTTTCATTTCCAAGAGTAAATACAATCCCAAGACTGCAAAAGCGTTGCCAACCCTGGGGACTCACTCAGGTGGAATGCCTCTATGCTTATCTTATCTTAAGCTACTCAAGATCCAAAGCTGCGCAAGGAAGTTACGAAGCACTTAAGAGCTACTGTTCTTATTATTCATTATCTTATACACATTGACCCTGCAGGATCTTTTGTCCCCCTTACCCCTTGGGTTGTGGACCCTTCTTATTACACATTCAGTCAGCGAAATTTGCAGCCCAGAAAGCAAAATTTAGTAACGTAGAAATAACATTTTGAAACAATAACGCTAGAAAAGTATATGAAAAGTAGTATGGTGTGCACCTAGTAGCCAAGCAATGTGTGATGTTATAAATTTCTCGCCTGTCTATAAACTCCTATTATAGATCCTAGAGGCAGATTCGAAACCTAAGAAAATATGTACTTGTTAAGGCAGCTTTCTCGGGCAACATCTAAGGATTGCTATACGAGGAAATGCTGCCAGAATCTGTGGCACTTTTCCACGGGGGGGCTCTCTTTTTACCCGACTGCCAAAGGAAGAGGTTAATATTTTTGACCTGTAACCAAATATGTATGTAGGTATGTATGTATTGGACCTGTATGTAACGGATGGCCCGATTTCGACAGTCATTACTTTCGTCTTAGCATCCCGGGTGTCACCAGGTACATTTTTTAAATGTGGAATTGGAGAAATAAAACAAAAAATATACAGGATACAAACATTACATTGACGACATTATCCAAACAGCAGGTGGGTTTTTTAAAGCTTGCTTGCTTGTTTGATTTTATGTTACTCTTGTTTAGTATTAATTTAATCTTATTAAATTTTTAGCTTAGTTCTAATTAGGTTTTTTTTTATTTAATTATTTTAAATCTCCATAGTTTTAGTTCTCATTCGTAATATTTAACTCAGGTAAATCGAATCTGTATAAGGAGTGGAAGATTAACAACACGAGTTTGTGCCCTAGCTAAAATCACGCACACACCACGGTTAGATTTTCTACCAGCCTCTTGACGCATCTGAAGTGCATCATGAGTAATGCCCTATTATCGGTAATCGTTAGATAGTGACGCCTGTGTGCGAGGTGTTGGTGTTGCAATTTAGCTAAACGTTTCCATTGAAAGTGGGTTTCTTCACCATTGTTGCGATAATGTATGGATCTCAGACTGGCGCTTAGATTAAGCCATTGTTTTCTGATTGTAAAACACAGTATTTTACTTATATTGAACTTTAGACACAAGTTTGCCTTATTTTCGTTTTGATTTTATTAGAATATGAGAGTAATTTTGATCATGATGATAGTAGATAAAATTGTTACGAACTTTACGAAACGGAAAAGCGGGAAAATTTCATACAAATTGATCTAGTCCCGATATAAGCTCTAGGCTTTTATACAATAGGGAAAACAGCGATATTATGTACATGCTCATGTAGAGAAATAGGTAGGTACCTAATTAAATTCATAGAAAATAACCAAGACTCGCGCTAAATAGCCTCGAAATTGCAATGTTTTAATTCTACATTTACAATATACTCTTTAACATAATTGCAATGTAAAACCAATTCTTAAATACATTATAAATGTGAAGTCACTAATATTGGTAAAGGGTACGTCCGGAAAGTTATCACCATCTCATCTTATCTTCTGACCTGACGACGAGCAGCAGTGTTCGCGTTGTAGTGTTTCAGTGCAACACAGCCGGTGAAATGACTAGCATAGAGGCATTAAATTTTAGTCATCAGGGTTGGAAACGTATTTGTAATCTTGAAATTGACTCACCCACTTACCATCAGGCTTAATTGTGTTGGTTAAGTACGTCACCTAGTCAATAGCATAAAGAAAATACATCAAACCTCAAAAGCGGCAAGCCACGATAAAAACAAACTTTAAAGAATTATTGTTTTAATAATACAATAAAAAAGATAAACGATAAAATATGTTTTATTTAGGAAATATTTCGCAAGGGTACAGTCAACCAATTTGATTTTTAGGCCACTTTGGACTATGTTAAATTGACGTTACTGGTGCCTGTCAGCTAAAAGTGTCCATCATTGGTCACGTTAAAAAAAGTTTTGGTACGTTCTAAGCACCCGTAACCTATAGCTAGCATACTCCATATTTTTCAGAGTTCCTCCTAGGAGAGAAGATCCTAGCCGCCCCAGTCCTTGAAGAAGGAGCAACGTCACGTGACATCTACTTGCCGCGCGGCACGTGGCGAGACGCCGCAGGCGCCGTGTACGAGGGCCCCGTCACACTGGAGGCCTACCCCGCGCCACTGGACGTACTACCTTACTTCATCTTGCAAGACTAATCATCATCATTTCACTTTACACCCACCCACTGCAGGGTAAAGGTGTATAGTCACGCCACTTCGCCTGGTCGTGAGCTACGTCATTCATGTCTTCCAAATGTTAAGGAAGACTATTCACTTTACACCCACCCACTGCAGGGTAAAGGTGTATAATAGTCACGCCACTTCGCCTGGTCGTGAGCTACGTCATTCATGTCTTTCAAATGTTAAGGAAGACTATTCACTTTACACCCACCCACTGCAGGGTAAAGTTTGCCTAGTCGTGAGCTAAGGTTTTTGATGTCTTTAAATGTTACGGAAGACTAATACCAAAGATAAATTTTCCTTTTTTGTCTTGTTAAATATACAATTGTTTGAATTTTGTGTTTTATTTTTAACATTTACACTAACACAGGGTGATGGCACCAATGTTGGACACTTTTAGCTTAAGGTTGAATGGACGCGTAGCTCTTAATTCAAAGATCATACTGTTATAAATTGATTGATTCAAAACAAATTTAAAACCCTCACTTTCTGCAAAAAAGGGATCATGATTGTGTCCATTATTGGTCCCTGTTCATTACTGGTTCCATAACCTAACTCTTAATTCAAAGAACACACGATTATAAATTGATTGTTGCAAAACAAATGAATAACGCTTATTTTCTGCAAAAAAAGGATCAAGTGTTCCTGTCCATTACTGGTTCCATAACCTTAATACTGCATTGACGCTATGTTATGCATCTAAGATAGGAACCTTGTGCGAAGTCCGTCCGGATAGTTAGTGTTGTATTCAAGTGTGGGAATAAGACAACCGGTGAAGTTATTACCATAGAGGCATTCCATCTTAGTCCTCAGGGTTGTCAACGCATTTGGATTCTTAGGATTGCAGTCTTGAGATTGTAGTCTTGAGAATATTCATGTCTATGGGTCTTATTATGGTAACATTTTGGCCTCGAGTGAGATATAGCTCTTAAAAAAACATTATGTATAGTCAGTATCAAAATTAGACATTTTGTAACTCGTCGTCGTAAACAAAAGAAAATAAAGTTATTTTGTGCACAATTGAAGGCGGTTTTTTTTAACTTTTAATTTTATTTTACACTTTTTTGTGATCATAAAGATTTTGTTATGTTGTCCCCTTCCTTCTCTATTAACAATAGCTAGGACATTCAAGCTCGTCGCAAGCAAGCCGCAGGAAAGTCATGGTACATAATATATTTACACCATTTAAATGTGCTTCGTCACAGTCGCTTAACTATTTTAATCGAGATATTATCTTATCGCCACCCTTGAAATAGGTACCATTGAGGAGTACCGGCAGCCATCTGTAGTCTACAATAGTCTACATCATCAGTTCCACTTAACCAAAATGATACTTTCTGAAAATACCAAACTCCTAATATTTGAGGAGTTCTCTCAATACCTCACGGATTCCCTCATCAGATACCAACTTGGTAACAATGGGACTACCTCGGGAGTATAGGTACATTAGCAATTTAAAAAAAAACTAATTCGGTCCACAGTTTACGGAGAATTCGGTCAACAGCTACATAAAAAAATGGGTACCTAGGTATTACTTTATCGAAATACTTTTCATCGAACGTATCATTACGCAGAATTTTCATTTCATCGAAAGGCATTTCTCACCGCATGCGTTTTTTTTTTTGAGAATTGTAACCTAACCTAACCTACGTAATTAATGTTTAAGATATTCTGAAAACATCTTGGTTTCAGCAGAAACTACCGTTCGACAAAATGAAATTCGATGAAATGAAACAATCGATGAAGTGAAATTCGATAAAATGATGGGTTACCAAAAAAAACACATACCTACCTACAACAGAACATGTCCCCTCCCCCTTTTCAGATGTCTGTTAAAAATCGTTCATACTTGTGTTTTTTCGAGATTTTTTTTTGTGTTTGCGTTGGAACCCTACAGAGCATGGTCCCGGGCATGACATGCCCTTGTCCGGATTTTACATAAAGTTTTGGTGGGCACACATGGATACAGCAAAGCGACAGTCGTTCGACCTTCAAAGAATGGTAAGCCTCTTGAAATTAAAACTCTAATCACCTGAATGACTTCACCCTTCGAACGGTAAGTAAAGTCTCACTGAATGTTATCTGTTAAGTGCTTTGAAGAGGATGACATGTTGCTCTAGTGTCGTCAACGAGTGCCTCGATCAGTTGCAACTAGTAGCGGCTAGGAGATGGTAGCATTCAGGATTGTACTGGGTAAGTACCATTTTACATTTTACAACAGATCTTATAAAGCCAATAACAAGTTTCTACATGTCTTTATACGATACTGGCTAAAACGTATGAGGGGAAGCCGCAACGAGATTCTGCAGGTGGTAGCGGACAGAATGGACTGGGCCGCTTCATGGACTTGGACGTGATACGTGGAAGCCCGTTATGCCAGTCCTTTATTTATTAAGTGCATTTGTACTAACATAGTTCTTAAGTATTGTGACTAACAAATTATGGATTGATTTATCTGAATGATTTTTTTTATTATTATAAAGGGAACTGGTTCAACGTGACTCGCTAGTTTTAAACTAACATGTGAATTTAAAAAGAAGTAATTCAATCCTAGCGTGTGCAATAGAGAACTTTTAAAATCTTAAATTTTCATTGGTCTATTACTGCCGATAAAATTAATGTTGTATTTATTTTGATTAGATTACCTACCTACTATTTTATTTACTTGGTAGTTGCAAAACAAAACATTTCCTTCTTTAATGTTTGTATATTGGAAAGCTTTATCGATTAATGGTTTCCTTTCTAGAGATTTTGTTTTTTTTTCTATAGGGTGATGATGCCACCAATGTTGGTCAGTTTTAGCTAAAGGCACCAATAATGGACTCTTTAACTCTTAATTTAATTCAAAGACCAAATGATTATAAATTGATTGTTGCAATAGAAATAAATAACCCTATCATAAGGTATCTTTTGTAAAATAAGAATCAAGTGTCCATCACTGGTCCCTGTCCATTACTGGTCCCATCACTTTAATACTGCATTGACGCTATGCTATGCATCTGAAAATATTGAGATTTAGTAGTGGTAGGTACTGACCTTGTGCGAGGTCCGTCCGGATGGCTATACAATACTGTGCGGCTATGGGTGATGTTTAAGTGCTTATCTGATGATGGAGACGAAAGGTGGCAACAGCATCTCTGCTGTTCTAAAAGCAGACCCACCGAGTTTGAAGAAGATTGAATTTATTAGATTAGTCTTGAAGAGCAACAGACATCCTCAAGTAATACAGAACATTTATTAATCTAACTGGCGAGTTCTCGTTGCCCTGCGCTTTCATAGGAATAAGGCAGAGTTAGACTCCTGCCAATTTGGCGACCAAAAAAACCGAATATATTATTTTACTCGTATTCGTTTATATTATACAGATTGTATTAAATGAACTTTGTATTTGCAGCAGCATTAATATCACCAACTTAAATTATCCTAAAACCTAAATTAACTACATTTAGGTAACATTTTAATTGTATGATGGTAAGTGCGATCTTGAGACCCATAGACATTTAAATTCTCAAGACTACAATCTTAAGACTACAATTCTAAGACTTATATATAGCTATAGGCTATAGTTGCTCTCTTCACTTATTTAACTTTCTCGGGTCCACTTAGTGCCCTAGAATGTTCACCTTTTAACTTTAGGTGTCTTTGACCTTGACCTTGACCTTTATATTGGATTGTGTACCTACTCTGTTTTGACCTTGAACTTTGTGTGTCAGCGCTGGCGGCGTTGGCGTGCGCAGCCGCAGAAACACTGTCGCTACTAAATGACGGCATGGCGGTGGCACTCGAGCCGCAAAGCACCGGCGGATTCAAGATGGTGCTTCTTAGAGGTACTACACAATCTTAATATTATTGATTACAATTTAATTTTAAATTACTTATTTCTCGTTCGATAATAGGAAAGTTATGCTGGATTCACAGGAGGCAGAACAGAGTGGACAGCACAGTACAGCTGCGTGTGAACGCACACGCCGAGATGGCACAGTTCCAGTACTCCAGTACCCAAGATGGCAAACGCTATTGACGTTTTTCTTTTCTATCGCTCATAATATATGGGATCGCAGTTGACCACGTGTTATATCGTAACGCAGGAGAATGTCATCCCATACAATTTTAGAGATATAAGTCATAAAAACGTTAGTAGCGTTGGCATCTTGGCTAGTAGTGCAGGCTAGACAAGTTGCTTAACGCTGACGTAAACAATTTTCGAAAACTGACAAAATATATGGAATTGACGTAAGCGTTCGACGCGACCGTCTGACCGCTTACGTCAATCCTATAAATTTTGGATAACGATAACAAACGCCGAATGTATCTTGTTTCGGGCCTGTGCGTTCACACAGTAGCAGTACTCTGCTGTCCACTGTTCTGCCTCAGTGAGAAACCAGCATGAGAGAAAATGTACGCAGCTATATTACATAACTAAAGTTATTTTGTGTTTATCTTTATAAATGTTTTGTTGGTCTTGCTAAAACTTAAGTTGCCTAAAGCATAAATTTGCAACCAGATATGTACGGTCACGAGCGTTAATTTGGGACCCATTTCAAGAAAAATATGCTTGAAGTCGTAAATGTCATTAGAGATGTCAAATAAATTGTAACTTTTAGGAAACTCAACCTTACTGTTGTCGAATGTCAGATTGACTTTGGACCTAAGGTGGGTACCAAATTAAATCTCGTGACTGTACCTATGCATATAAATGTACCTATGCATATTCAATAAAAGTTTAGGCTCATTAGATAACCATACAACAATTAGGCAATTACCAGAGTATCTGACTTAGAATCACTTTCCCAGACGAACAGGAGGTGTTCTCTGCCCACATCGGCCGCTCCCTGGCCTCCCAGTCCGTGAAGACGCAGAGCATCAGGGAGGGCATCAGCCTGTTCCTGGACGGGGCTGACGTGAACATCACGACAGTGGTCGACAATGCAACCAATGCGAGGGGTGTCATGGTCAATTGGATCACCTACGATATTACCAGGCTTGAAGACTGCTTTAACTTCAGTAAGTATAGGCTACCTGATGGTAAATTCTTCTGAGATAGATGAGAGATAAATACACTAGGTTAAGTAAAAAAAATCAATGGGTGGGTTGTGTGCAAACAGAAGCAGAATCAATTAATGGGTGAACTTCAAAAATATTGTACGTAGTTAAAGCCTTTATAATTGAGACACCGTTAACTTTCTTTCAGTTCATATGACTAATTTTCGTTACACAAAGGAAAAATTAAGGTCTTTTTTAATTGAGAAATTCACCCTAATATCAAATCTTAAAAACGTTTACCTTAAAAATGTTGGACCACTTTTAACATGTTTTTTTCTTAAGGTACTTACCACTGGTACGGCGGTCCTATGCAGATGAACCAAATCTACCCGATAGAAACAGCCACAGTAGATAACATGCCGTACGTCACTAAAGAGAAGGACAACGGAGCCATTACAGAACGCTATTGGCTCAATTCTGCTGGCCAGTACATCTACGTCCACCCCCAAGTACCTCTCTTCGTCGACTACAACAACATATCCAGTAACCACATATGTCTTGCAGCAGAGATAGCTGCTCCGTACTCCAGTAACAGGAACTACACCGAAATGTCATACGATCTCTGGTTTTTATCCGATGTTAAAGCAGCTCACCAGCACGCTATAGCCAACTACTTAGGCAAGCCTTCTGGTGTCCCCGACTTCAAAATGGTTCAGTACCCTATCTGGTCTACTTGGGCACAATTCGGGAGAAATATAACGGAGAGCAATCTGCTAGAGTTTGCTACAGAAATCAAAGCATACGGGTTTGAAAATTCGCAGCTGGAAATTGACGATCTCTGGGAGATCTGCTACGGGTCTTTGACCGTGGATGAAAATAAGTTCTCAAATTTTTCGAAGCTGGTGCAAGATATTAATGACCTGGGGTACCGTACGACGATTTGGATGCATCCATTTATTAACCAAAACTGCGAGCCCTGGTACTCTAATGCTTTAGCGAGTGGGTAAGTTGACTTACACTATCTCCACAGTCTACCGTTAGCATGCTATCATCTGTTTTCATTTGGATGATTTCCATTGCTTCTTTCAAACTGTCTAGAATAGTAGTATTTAATTTAATACTAGCAACGCACTTCATGATATTTTTATTAAAAAGAAGCTCCGATAAAAAGCGTAACTAAACTTGCTGATGGCTTAACTTTTAGTAGCGTCTTCAGGTGGTATATAAGCGGTTTTTGTTCTATTTTATTTATCTCTTTCCAGTTACCTAGTCCTAAACGAAAGTGGGAGCTCGGACACCTCGTGGTGGAACGACAACGGCACGGTGGCGAGCTACGTGGACTTCACCAACCCCAACGCCACCGAGTGGTGGTACCAGCGCGTCAAGAACATCCTCGATACCTATGGCATTGACAGTGCTAAATTCGACGCTGGGGAGAGTAGTTGGTCACCACAGGTGAGTGATTCATGATTCAATCATCAGGCAACCTGGAGCTTTATTCTATTCGGTAAAACCATATTACTTCTGACATGTTGTCTGATGGTAAATGAGATCTGAGATCAATAGACATTTGCATTCTCAAAACTTGAATCTTGAGACTGCAATCCTAAGACTGCAAATGCTTTGCCAACCCTAAGGACTAAGATGGAATTATTCTATGATAGTAATTGCACCGATTGTCTTATCCCAACACCAGAACACAATGCGAAAACCGCATGTTGGTGGGTTAAAGGATGATAATGGTAGCGATCCGAAAGGACCCTGCATAAAGCTTACCACCGCTAAGCATGCTGGACATCCTGGGAGGTTTTATCCTCTCTCTGCTCGAGACTCCCTCTGCAGTCACGCCAAGTCTTTGCCAGCGTCAGGCGGCACGCTCGTCTCAAGGAAATAACTAAGTTTGACAACTGGTTATAATTTGCGGCGCTTGAGGGTAATTAATATTATTTTTGTCCAGATCCCGGTGCAGAATGCAGACGTGTATCTGCACCCGCTCCCCATCACGCAGGAGTACGTCCGCACCTGCGCGCGATTCGGCGACATGATCGAGGTGCGCGTGGGCTTCCAGTGAGTAGAATATTCGTATATCTTCGTCCTCGATGTTTGACATAATCTTCTACTCGTATAGTAGCATCTAGCATACATATATAGTCAAAACTTATTTTATTTGTTTATTCAAACTTATTTGTACAAAACACAATATTACCCCTCCGTCCATTAGGATCCATTGATAGGATCCATTAAAGGGATCAAGTGGACTCTTTGTATATTCAAATCCATTAATGGAGCAGAGTGGGCGTTATTGTATAATTTGGCATTGAGTGTTACTTGTCTGTTCTCAGAACCCAGGAGCTCCCAATTTTCGTCCGCATGGTCGACCGCGACTCCATCTGGGGCCTCCGCAACGGTCTCTCCACCATCATCACCACCACCTTCCAGATGAACCTGGCGGGCTACACCATGGTGCTGCCAGACATGATCGGGGGCAACGGATATAACCTCGCCAATGAGGACTCATCGTTGCCAACGAAACAGCTGTTCATCCGATGGGTCCAGGCCAACACTTTCCTGCCGGCCATGCAGTTTTCTTTCGTGCCGTGGATCTTTGATAATGAGGTATGAAGAATTTCAAAAGCATATCTTTTGATGAATCACACTTTTTTTAAGTTCATCATCATCAATACAACAATACAATACAAATACGCTTTACTGAAAACCACACCAAGAAAATTTAAGAAGGAAAGACAAATACATGAACTTCTGTAACAGTAGACATCAGGCGGTTTTATCGCCTTCATCATTCCAGTATTCGATATATTTTTCTCTTTATTTCTTTGATTGTTTCCAAGATGGCGTAATCCGACCATTTAACTTTAGGTTTATGGTCTTTAGCAGCTTGTTCTAGGCCTCTGTTCTGTAACTGACTCCAACAGTCATCTGACCTTCACAAGAGAGCCCCGCCCACAATTACTGCAACTTGAGACGGGATCTTCGGCTCCAGCAACCGTCATTCCAGTCATTTATAGAATTACTTCATGCTTGATTGCTTGATTCTGGACCCAAGAGAAATTGAGAAAAAAAAAACTGAGTCTCTTCTACTCTGGGTAGATTGTACCTAGCTTGGCATAAAAGAATTTGACATGATAAATGGAACTATAATATTCTCAAGTGGCAAACACAACAGCAGCTATTTTACGGGTAAAAATTGGATCATGTTGCCAAGTTTACTCCGAACAGTCCTCTTTCTTATCCCTTACCTACAAATTCTTTGTTTACCAGCTCCAACCTAAACATTGTTTTTCAGACAGTTTCAATCAGTCTGAAGTACACTCAGCTGCACGCGGAGTATGCGCAGACGATCTACGCAGCAATGAACGCATCGACGGTCGACGGTCGACCGGTCAACGGTCCGCTTTGGTGGATCGCGCCCACGGATGCCGACGCGCTGGCTATTTGGGACCGTGAGTAGCGCCATCTAGTTTACACCACTTGAAACTGTCTCTGTATTTTTATAGCAGAGAGAAGGCACCTGGCTGACACTGATAGGAAGTGGGTCCTGAGATCCATTCCATACATTTGTAACATGAAGCCAGGCGTTGTGAACTCTGAAGAGTTTGAAATGCCTCTATGTTAGTCTTAACTTATCTTATCTTACAGATGGGCCCTTTCGGATACACTTCGACCCTTTAGGATCTTTTGTGCAATTCAATTACCCTCTTATACACTCAGCTGTTTGAATGTGCAGGTTTCCTCACGATGTTTTTACTTTCCGTAAAAGCATCGGGTAATGCACTTAAGTTAGAAAAACTCATTGGTACAATCTATGTTAGTCATTACATCGGTCGATTTTCCTTCATACCGGAACATAGCGACGCAAACATGCTTTGCGATATGTTAGGCGGTAAGATGTTAGTAGTCATACTAGTCATCACCAACTACCTACCACCACTAACACTTTAATAATGTATGGTAAATGTGGGATATAAACATTTGTTTCTTTTCACAAGCGTTTATTTAAATTGCAATGTATGTATGTGTGTATGTACGTATGTATGTATGTACGGGTCAAATCTTCCAAGTTAAATTTGACCCACTTTCCGATTTCCGATGAAGCTGAAAATTTGCATACACCTTTATACTTCAATTGTTTAGATACTTAACTAAATGTAAACAAAATAACCACGTTATATAGTTCATCAGCCAATAGGAGCAGAACACTGATACATCAAAGCTCGACGAAACAGTTTTGATTGGCTTTTTAACTGAGCCACGTGGTTTTGATTGTTTACATTTAGTTAACTAACTAAACAATTTAAGTATAGTTCTGATGACAATAAAATAATACTCGTAAATATATTATGTAGTACCATCGAACTGGTCAGGTGATGGAGACTCAGGGTGGACATGGGAACTCCTAAATTACACATGATAAACCCGTCGTGGTAGGGCTCGTTAGAATCGTCTTGACGAGTAGATGACGATTGTGCAAAAAAAAGGCAACAAAAGCGTGTCCAAAAATTTATTTTTTCACAGACACTTATTACTTATTTTTACTTCCAGAATATCTCGTCGGCGAGGACATCATAGTGGCTCCCGTGCTGGTAGAAAACGCGACTTCTCGCGACATCTACCTGCCCGAAGGTAGCTGGCTAGCCAAAGGCAGCTCCGACGAGGTCTACACGGGCCCTGTGTGGCTCAGGAACTACTCCGCTCCCCTGGACGAGCTACCTTACTTCGTCCGCCAGACGGAGCCTGACGCCGCGAGCTCTCCTCACGTTACTGGGCTCCTGGTAGCGGTTACGATTTTCCTCGTTTTGATTTATGGTCAATAAGAGATGATAATGATGTGACAGCAGGAATTGTCAAGCTTGACATGATATGACAGTATTTTAACAGCCTAGAAAGCAAATAGAAATTACCAATTTTGCAAATGTCCCAGACCTTAACACCTGATTACCATCGTGTCCAATAAAATCCTAACATAATTTCTGTTAATGCGATCCGGGTTATTTATTGTATAATGATAGATCTATTCCCTAATATTTTATTATTTATTTAATATAATTTTTGTTAGAAAGTGGCATGTAAGAGCTATGTTTGCCGATGGCACCGCACATGACTTCGATAAGATAACGAAGAAAATAATTCGTCGATACAATAACACCGGGTCACCTTATACACAATAAAAAAATGCCATCATATGAACCGTTTTCTTTGCTGTTCAGTACACGCCTGTAATGTTGGATACCCATAAAAAAATATTAGCATGGGACGTATGGTGTGAATCGTAAGTTTGATTGAGACTATGTTAAATTTTAACCTGAGGGCTTATTGTCTAACGCACTCGCAAGGCTTGTCTGCATACAAAACGAAAACAATTGGCCCCCTCAGAAGCCGTCAGCTCTCCTATAGTTTGTGTGATCCTGGTACCTGGTGCCAATGTTCTTTATTTTTTGGTAAATAATGAAAAGGTCATGCGTCATACAAAAACCAAGTAAATTATTTGTGTTAAATCAATAGAGTTTTATTTCAATAAACGATTAATTAAATAAATTAAGCGTGGTCTGCTTCATGTACTTATATTTGTTTGTACGTATTATTTATATATTTAAATTCATCGTTACTAACTCAAGCCCAATAAGCTGGGGTATAAAAAAGGATAAAACGCATTCACACTGCTATATAAATCAAAATGTTATTTTCGATTTGATTTTGAACTAAGTAGTCTACCTGTAACAAGACTTAGCACCGTTAGTCTAGACAGGGGCATGTCTGTGGGCTTAGCCAAGTTGCACTTTAAATATCACAACGTTGCCAATGTTGCCATCCGTTCGGTCTTTTTATTTAATAAGAAGTTACACATTAAGTACTTATAGAACGTAAGACTTTTTTTTACATATAAAAGTTACCTAAATCATAATTATACCTAGTTATTGCAAAACAATTAAATATAAACAATTAGCTATTAGGGCAATCCACATAATTATTACGTCACACGAATTTAATAATTCGTAATATATGGATGACCCCTCATGGAAGCGTTGCTTTTATTTTTGCGATCAATACCTTTTAGCCATAAATTACATTAAACATCGTACTTACAAAAAAAACCTTGTCTAATAAATTCATGATAAATTCCTGTCACTTAATTATACCCTGACAAAATACGGTAGCGTGTCCAAAGGGGCGGGGTAATCCCGGATCCAGTCGCCCCCCTCCAGGCGGCGGGAGGGGTCGCCCTGCTCCAGCCACGTGCCGGCCGGGAGGTACACGTCGCGCTCCCGGGAGCCTCGCTCCACCACCGGCGCTACTAGGATGGTCTCACCCAGAAGGTATTCTGAGAAGAAAATGAATTACTTAATCATAATTTAAGTAGGTGAATGATCCCTCTTTCATTCTAAGCAAAACAAAAGAATAGCCCTCAAGTAACAGCGGGCCTAGTAGAAGGTGACCTTATTTATAGATCGGAAAAATACAGAAAATTGTTAAAAAAAGAACTTCTGTTAATGCTGGCAAGAAATAGCTTCTTGAGATGAAGGGTTGTCTTTGCCAAGTAGTCCATTAATGAGTTCTTTTTTGATCGTTTGGTTGATTTATTCTGATCATCCCAAAATAATAAAACTCCTATCTCCATCCAATTACGCCAGCAAGGCATACGCCCAAGTTGTCCTACATTGGTCTCATCCAGGTCTTTTACAATAACCTAACAACAACCACCACTGTCTCCTCCTCCTCCTCTGCTTCCTTTGGGCCCACTTCAATATTCACAGTCATACTCAACAGTATACCTACTCATCAAAGTAAGGTGAATCGGAGCAACTCACCATCCCAAATGTCATGCGCCGTTGTGTCGGTGGGATCTATCCACCATATCGGCGGGTTGACGGGGGATCCGTCCCGCGCCGCTCGCTGGCACGCTGCTATTATCAGGTCTGCATATTTGGCATGCAGTTGGACGAACTTCTTGCTCAGCTCGATCGTCTGAAACGAACGACTTCTTTTAAATCGTATTCCGTGAATGATGCGATGCTTTGATCTACTAATTAAAGAGGGAAGTTTATGAAATACTTACACCTAGTTACGCTCAAGGTCAAAAGCAGTAATGTCCTATTAGGACACTGTCTGCCACTTTCTAATTCGCTAAGGAAGAAAGTGACAGCACATGCCTTAAGGTGACATTAAATTTAATGGCACAAATGACGCATCTTGAAAACTTACTTCTTTATCGAAGTCCCAAGGCACGTACGAGAACTGCATGCTTGGCATGAAAGTATTCGCTTGAAGCCACCTTATGAATAGTTCTTTGGTCGGCACCTCGTTGTAACTGCAAAATACCAAAGTGTCAATCATTTACACCATCATCTTTATCAGCTGAAAGACATCTACCATTGAACATAGGCCTACCCCAAGGATAGACACGATGCTTAGTCCCGTACCACCTGCATTCGTTGGATACCTGTGACTTTCACCAGGTCATCGGTCTAAGCAAGGTCTAAAAAAGGTTTTAAGCAACTAAAGATACGTAGTATGAGCTCCTTTTTTTGAAAATAGTAGCCGTACACAAACTGCTAACTTACCCGTTTCCTCCAATCATGTCAGGCAGCACCAGCGGGTATCCGTTGATGTTCATCTGAAGAAGAGTCGTGATGAGGGTCGGCAGCCCATTCTCGAAGGTCCAGTATGTATCCTTGTCTATCATACGCACAAAGATAGGGAGATCCTGTGTCCTGAAACAACGCCAGGTGTGGTATCCGGTCAGAATCCTATCGGTCCTATCGTTTGGCTACATCAGCTCAATGGCCATGAGGTAGACTCTTCTATAGTCAGTGGAACACGGGAGGGGAATGCACATGACCAATTATTATACCGTCGTTGGTGAGCTATTCTTGGGAAGATAGTACTTTTAAATAGATATGAAAGGACGGCAGCCAGCAAGTGTGGGTTGATGGCAAGTTAACTCTGCCGTCAATGAACAAGAAGCGTTGTCAGCCGTTGCCATCAATACCTCTTTTCTGGGACGCCTCCATATGTGACAACTGTTTGGAATCACCATAGAAGAAGAAGAATGCCATTCATCAGTATATATAGTCACCTGTATGCAGCCCGAACTTCGGTGACGGGTCCGAACGTGGCGGCGGCTCGCACATAGTCCGCCGTGATGACCCCAGGCTGGTCACGGATGTCACCTTTGAGGACAGGGATCTGAGGAAACATCATTTTTATTTACCGAAATGTAAGAAGGCCATTGAAGGAGCCATCCAAGAGTGGCTGGCAAAATATGTTTCTAGTATCTAAGATACGTATATTTACTCGTATATTTTTGTTAAGAATAAGAATATTTTATTTGCAAGAATGCAGTGGGTGTGTGTCGATTGATAACGTTCTCAGAATTCATCTTGTCTAGATCCTCAGGCATGAGAAAATTATGTAAGTATTCAGTTGCAAGTTGGCGGCAATGTGTCAAATGAGCGTCTACTTTTGTGTACCTGCGGAGACCAGCTAGACTCCCCGCCGTCGAACTTATAGCTGTCGAAGCCATAGGCATCTTGTATGCTCCTCAACCGGCCCACGAACCAGTTCCTTGCCTCCGGCCGCGTGAAGTCGATGTAGGCCGTCGTGGTGCCGTTGTCGTTCCACCAGCTCGTCTCCACCGACCTGTACTCTGAGGATACCAGGTAGCTGAAAAGACAAGCTGGCTTTATTGGGGTTTCTGCAAGATCATACAATTACAAAGTCCAGACGGTCAGGAGAGGAATAATCCAGTATTTTACATTGGCACAAGCCAACTTTTAATGAACAAAGGTTAATGTATCGCCACGTCGTCATCATTACACGTGCACGGATCAAGTTGGTTAGGTATCTACATGCCTAACTTGATCAGTGATAAATATTCAATTTTTCGTCTCATAAAAGCATTAGACAAAAAAGTAAGATACCTAGTTTTTTAAAGACTGTTGAAATAGTGTCACCAACCAGACTGACATTGCTCATACAGGTAGCTTTGTGTCCCGAAGTAATTTGTTGTATTAGGGAAGGCATTGTATAATGAAGATTAGTTTGCATAGGTAAGGTTCCTACCAAGATCCTAGAGAACAAATAATTTCAATGCAAAATTCTTCTTACAAAACATAATGTTACATACCCTTTGCTCATCGCTTCGGAGTACCAAGGTTCACACCCCTTATTAATAAATGGGTGCGTCCAGAGCGTCACCCTGAACCCTTTCCCTTTCAGCATACCAACAGTGTTCTTCATGTCAGGGAACCTCTCCACGTCCACAGTCTGGGAACCATAACAGGTCTCCCAAAGATCATCAATTTCCAGCTGACTGTTCGGAAACCCGTAGCTGTTGATTTCATCAGCAAACCTAAGCACCACATCATGATTGACATCCGACTTATATCTCGCCCAAGTAGACCAGATAGGGTACTTAATCATCAACGGATCAGGAACTCCAGAAGGTTTCCCTAGATATTTCTGAATTGCGTACTCATGAGCTTTCCTCACGTCATCGAAAATACCAACAGCGTATATCAGTTCGTTTTTGTCTCTCTTGCTGGAATAAGGAGGCTTGACTTGTGCTATGAAGCATGCTGCGTTCTTTTCTAAGTCATTTTGGTCGATAAAGAGAGGGACTTTCTTGTCGAAGTAGTAGAATATGCCCTCGGAGTTGAGCCAGTAGGGCTCCGCGACGCCGCAGTTGTCGGCCTCCTTGGTCACGTAGGAGTAGTCGACCAAGGTGAGACGTTCGATCGGCCAGTACTGCCGCTTTTGCTGAGGCCCACCGTACCAGTGACGAGAGCCTGAAAGAAAATTACATTGGTTTGTTTAGGAAGTTCAATGGTATACCACGCTGGTGTGTGATATAGAACTTACGTATGACGAAGACGTTTACATTTGTACCTATACACATAATAGGCTCTTGAGGGTTTTTTCGTCGGGAGCTTTTATGCGTATGGATACTTTCAATTACAAATTTTAATACAATATTTAATCTCAAGTTCAAAGTCTGTACATGGTAATCACATACTCGTACACATAACTTTGAGGACTAAAATGTACTTAAACCACTGCTAGTCATTTCACCCGTTGTCTTGTCACCACCCCGGAATACAATGCATCAACGCGAACACAGCTACTTATTCTGCAAGAGCGATACCATCAACCATAGTGCATAAAAGTAGTAAATAGAGCCCTTTCCATCACCATAATCAGCTAGTCATAAAGTGTTATTGAATATTGTGGCGGTATTTCCGCACCGCTACGACTTTAAGACTTCAAGAGACCAAAGTCCGGCAACGCATCTGTGATTCTTTTGTTTGTATTGTAGGTGACCACGGGCGGCGGCGATCACTTTGCACATGACCGTTAGCTTGTTCGCCTCCACAAGCCTAAAAATTTAAAATCCTCTTACCCAAGTTAACACAGTCCTCCAGCCGCAGCATCTTCGGCGCTGCCCAAGTGACCGTGATGATCTGGCCCGGCTGGCCCTCCACGGCCTCCACCGCGATCCTGACGGTGGTGTCGTTGGCGAACTGGATCACCACGTCACCATCTTGCACCACGTCCTTGATGGTGCCGGTGCGGCGGCCGATCACCGCCACCACTTCTGTTAGGCTCTCTGTGGAAGTGGTGTACATGATTGGAACGAAATTTTGTTCCTGTGATTTCACTTAAGTACATCACTACGAGTGGGCTCTATGGTGACTCAAAAACCAAACACATAAGTAGTTACATATTTTCTGTCTAGGATGGCGCACCCGTCACACCAATTTACATTGCACGGTTGCGTCAATGTACGTAACATTAGGTTGTGGGACGGGATTTAATTGAAAAAACTTTACAGAATTTGCTACCCATTGTTTTTTGATGAATCTCTACTTTACTCAAACATCCTGTGTTAGTTGTCAATAGTCGGTCAGTCACTGAGTACATAGATGAATTAATACAAAAATTTAACACTCGGCCACAATTTATATCTGCGGGTACATGGGATCCCAGTACCATTAGCTTTGTAGGCCCAGTTTTTGCTGTCGCAGGCAGAGTTATATTATAATAATTATAAATATTATGCTATCATTGTGCCCCACTGCTGGACAAAGGGCTCCTTCCTGAATTTCAATTGGTG
The DNA here is from genome assembly GCA_948252455.1 of Acleris cristana. Lineage (NCBI taxonomy): Eukaryota > Metazoa > Arthropoda > Insecta > Lepidoptera > Tortricidae > Acleris > Acleris cristana. Next base: position 14,200,708 of record OX411788.1, on the reverse strand, counting down.
GGTCCCCCAGGACGGCCACCGATGGCGAGGCAGACCCAGGCAGAGATGACGGGAAGACTTTTACGCTTTCCTAACAAATAGGTTGGAGGTTGCAATAGACAGAGAAATGTACGAGCAGACAGGGTTATATGGTGGTTCGATTTAAAGTAGTTCACTGTAAAGTGATTGACTGAATGGGTGTAAGTAAGTACACCTACTTCTCTTGAGCATCAGGTTCAGCCCCCCGTAGGGGTTGTCCTCCAGCCGCACCGTCAGCGCCGGCGTGTTGAGCACCGTGATGTCCACCGCCTGCGCGCACGCAGCTAGCGCGTTCAGTGCCGCCACTGGAAACGATGCACGCACTATGGTATTTGGTCTTAGAGAAAATTGAGTATCTTATCTTACTAATATTATAAATGAGATAGTTTGGATGTTTGGATGTTTGTTACTCAATCACGCAAAGGTTAGCTGAAAGAGATCCCTTAAAGGGATAAGTTCGCCTTTGTACATTCCAACACAACATATTTATACACACAACACAACACACACAACATTTTTATTTATTTATGATGTATTCGGCGATCCAGGTGTACAGATAAACCTTGCATGGTTTATGCTATGTTACATTTGTTTTAATGTTTTGTAACTGTTTTTAAATCTAATACATAAATAAACAAATAGCTCTGATTTAAAACTGTATCGAATTGTTGCCTAGTATGTATAAAGTCACTGGGTGGCTAAGCGATTTTCCCTACACAGCGCTATTATAAACTTTATATTTCGTTCTTGGTTCGGTTAAGACAAACTTATATTACATCCTTGTAAGATCAAATTCTGAAGTCCACGCAGTAAGAATAATAGCTACTGTAACCTGTAAAGCAATAAGATTACGATATAAAAGCAACATGGGCCAAAATTAATTGGAATCTAGTGAACGTACGAGCATACAGGCCACCTGATGATAAGTGGGATTGGAAATCCATAGGTAGTCGTTCTTGTGCAGGGTACGGCCGGATTGCTACCACCACCTTATCCTATATCTACTCGTACTGCCAAGCAGCAGTTTTTGCATTGTTATGTTCTTGTATGAGGATAAGCCTTATATCCCATTGAAATGATAAGAGACATTCAATTTTAGTCCACATGGTTGGCAATAGAGAGTGTGCCCAGGAACTACATGACCTTCATCCCGCCCTCCACTTTCTCGCATAGATATTCTAGACGTCGGGAAGGCTTCCATTAACATGTAGTAAAATACCCAATAGTTCGCACGCAGCGGTTTGCTGCGTCGTTTCTTATTCGCATTGCCAAAGAGTGGAACACTTTCCCTGCGTCTGTATTCCCGGGATCATATATCCATGGTGTTTTCAAGCCAAGAACGAAAAGGTATTTTCTGGGTAAGGCGTACCACCTTCGACCGCAGGGACCGGAAAACCCGTTCGTTTGCTTAAGCCGTTCGAATCGATATCCCCTTCATACGATAACCCAAACGTTTCGGTAATCCTTTCATCGGCTTAGGCCCGGTTTTATAAAGGTCCGTTAGTAAATATGTCAGATCAAATTTTAGTAACTCCATACAAGTTTTGACATTCCTGACCGAAATTTGATCTAACGGATCTTTATAAAACCCAGCCTTAGCCGTTCATTACGATAGCCCGTTCAAGCCGGGTAACTCGATCCGTAACAACCGGTAACCGCTTACAGAATCAGATAGGTTTTCGAACTAACCGCTTATCGTTCGGGTTACGGTAACCCGTTCTTTCCCTCTTTTCTCGCACCGCACGTGACGTGGTATGTGTAAAAACTAAAATATCTTAACAGGTTCAATCAGCGTAACAAGGGGTAAGCGGTAAGCCGAATTAATTCAATCGGAGCGATAGCCTTTATAGCGGGTAAGCTGATTAGAGGGTAACCGAAACAGGGGGGGTTTTAAAAACCAGCTTAATAAAAACCCGTTCAAAAACCCAGGTTACGGTAAGCGGGTCCGGTCCCTGCTTCGACCTCGTCGTCACTTAAGATCAGGTGAGAATGAGGTCAAACGCAAACCCGTTATTGAAAAAAACAAAGCAGTCGCAGTCTTAAGAATTCAGTCTGGAGATTGTAGTCTTAAGATAACAGCTGATTACCATCAGGTAGCTTGTGTGCTCGTCTGCCTTCTCCGTGCCGTAAACAAGGGAATAGGCCTCCCTGATCCGTTCCGGAACATTATACTTAACTGAAGTTAACCTAATCCCGGATACGCTTTTATCGTATCGTAATACGGATTCTTGTAAACCAATCAATACCAGCACAACCATGTATTATTATAATTGCTGTTTTGTCAAGAGGGTTGCCAGTAAGACTAATCATCGGAATTGCTGCAATTATAAATACAATGAGTGGGAAAAGCCAGAGCTATTAGATAATGCATTGATCCGAGTTTTCTGGAAAATGACAGATAGTTGCAACAGTGAAATTAGGCAAGAAAAATATGTATTTCGCATTTATAAAATGCAAATATCCAAACTTTGACTAAGTAAGTTTTATAGCAAAAATAATCTGAATGCAAAGTTAAAGATATTTTCTTGATATCGTTTTTTTTTAATAATCAAATGTACCTGAACATAAACGAGTAAGTATATACATTTTATAGGTGACTTATTTGTAATAATGGTAATTCGGAAATTGACAAAAAAAGTTCGGAAAAATTAATGACTAATGACTATGTAGGGTGGACGGAACCAGTAATGGACAAGGACCAATGATGGACACTTGATTCTTATTTTATAGCTTGTTTCACGAGAGTTGAGGTCACGCACACAACAACACTTAACTGTCATATGTAATGACAGCGGGATTTTGAAATTACTGTTGTAATATTGTACCGATAGCAAGTTCAACACTGAACTGCAAGAAAGACCAAAAAGTTTCTTTAAACTATTTTGTTAAGTATTATGTAGAATAATTCATCGACTTCAAATAAAACAGAAAATAAAATATTTTGACCGACTTTATTTAAATAAATGGTTTATATGAATAAATAAAGGTCAGATATGCGTAGGTATATGAATATAATACTAATCGTAGAAACCAAAGAGAATGGAACCTAGGATTGATTATTTAACCGAAAACCTTGTAATCAATCATAACGAATCAGATGAAGATATGCCAAGTGATGATTGTTTATAAAAGCATTTTTTATATTTTTTACTGCTTTTGATACTTATTAAAAATATAATTAAGCGTTTTTATTTACATTTACATTCACTCACTCATTTCATTCATTCACTTTTTTGCAATCAGTAATTCATGTAGCTATGTGTGTAATCATTCACCTCAACTCTCATGGAACTACCTATACAGAAGTTAAGGGTTTTTCATTTGTTTCGCAACAATCAAGTTAGGACCGTATGAAATTTGAATTAAAAGTGAAGTGTCCATTACTGGTGCCTGTCAGCTAAAAGTGTCCATCATTGGTGCCGTCACCCTAATGCACCTACAAAATGTTTAGGTTAGAACATGATTAATATTTATTATTTACGTTTTGTGGTTTAGAAAGACTATAAATACGATAATAAGTACCTTTTTTTCCTTTGCAATACACATTAAGCCAAAAATTCAAAAATTCAAAATATGTGTTCAGTAAATTGGCCACATGAGGGCTCTTTTACACGTCGGTAATATGGAGTGAATCTACTAGCGCTTCGGACAAGACCATCATTGCGGAGAAGAAGCGCCGCAAGAAACTTCAGCAGAAGGTCATTATTTCCAATCATAAAATACAATAATACTTAAATTAACATTACAAGGTAATAAAGTAATAAATAATTATTTTCAAAACTAGCACAAATAAAATCATTACAAATGTAAGGTAAATAAAATAAAATCATAAATTATAAATAATTACTAGGAGAACAACATGACGAGGTATCTACGTAAATCCAATAAAGACTGAATAAACTGAAAGTTTTTTTCTTGAATACCTATCGGAAAAAACGTGTGCAATGTTTTCAAGTTCTCTTTAAAGTATAAAAAAATAGTCGGATTTTGAAAGAGACCTATCAAGTAGGTCGTCTAATCCTTACAAACACTCACAAACTCCTTTACCACTTTTGGAACATAATGTCCTATAAATTAAGTCGGAAAGTAGAGTTGCTAGCGGTGATCTTGAAATGTCCTATAGTTTCTCATTGAGATGTGGGACTACATGTCATAATATTATGATCACTAAAAGTATGATATAAAATAAATGTTTTAAAAAACAAAAAACCGACTTCAAAACGCAAGATTACCTTTTTTTAAATGGAAATTAAAATAAGTCATTCAAAGTACAGTCGGCGTCGCCATATTTTTAACAATTACATAGATAAAAACCCCCGATACAATGGTGACCCCTTCTTCCGGAGCTGATATCTCTTAAACGGCCCAACCGATTTTCATGAAACCTAGCTAAGAACTACCGCTAGAAAACCTGCTTTCAAATAAATAAAAACGCATGCAAATCGGTTCACCCGTTTAGGAGTTACGGTGCCACAGACAGACACGGACAGACAGGCGGGGTCCGTTCATTTGACCGAAATACGTTTGGCCGAATAAGTCGTTTGGCAACTGTTTCATTTCCCAACCCGCTTATATTTCTGTAATTGCAAATAGTTCAGGATTTATTTTTGTACCATTGTGTAGACCCTATAGGTTAGGTTAGGTTAGTTTTTATAAAAAATCTGAAATATTTACAGTTACAGAAATATAAGCGGGTTGGGAAATTAAGCAGTTGCCAAACGACTCCTTCGGTCAAACGTATTTCGGTGAAACATTAGTGTACCCAGACAGGCACACACACACACACACACAGCGGTCAAACTTATAAGACCCCTCTTTTCCGTCGGGGGTTAAAAAGCCGACTTCAGTTTGCCTGACCTATTACCTAGGGTGACGGCACCAATGATGGACACTTTTAGCTGACATTTTTAGCTGTCAGGCACCAGTAATGGACACTTTACTCTTAATTCAAATTTCATACGGTCCTAAATTGATTGTTGCAAAACAAATGAATAACCCTTATCTCTTGTAAAATAAGAATCAAGTATCTATTATTGGTGCCTTGTCTATTACTGATCACCCTACCATACCATTTCAAAAGAAGTGGTTTCTTGCGTTTTTGAAGGCGGTTTTTTAAATATATACCTAGTAGTATTATAAAAACTTACAGTACAAAATCGCAGCCATCTTTCAGGGTGCTGCACACTTCACTGGCGACTCCTCGCTCTGGAACTATTATTTACGTAAAACATATCATTATCACACAGCTTAATTGGTTCAGTGATGTAAAGAAGAGTGCACACTGGAGACTGCAAAGACAAGACGTTTAGCGAGTGTGTTAAGAAAATATAACCTTGAATTACGTCACGTATATTTTACATCCGTGTCCTTAGAAATGAAGAAAAGAGATGCCAGAATTGATTTCATCTCTTCCTTCCTGAAAACAAATATTCCAAAAATACATGACGTACTTACCTACTAAATTCAATGTTTCTTTCTAGCTTTAATACGCATCGTATTGTTCATTATATTTAAGCTTCTTGGTCTTGATGGGTGGGACCGTTCTGTTGCAGAAAGTATCCGAAGTTTATAGTTCAACATACATATATGTATGTAGGTATTTATGTAAACTCTTTATTGTACAAAAAAAACAATTACAAATACGTACATAAACAGAACTTTAGATGAACATGCACAATTGCGAATGGTTATCAAGTACTTTAAAATAAATAGCATATAAGTATTGGCTAAATATTGAAACGGTGATGAATTGATGATCTGCCTTATTAGGCGCACAGTTGACAACGTACTAAACCTAGTTGATAGTAACCCTAATTACGAACCTTATTTGCCGAATTCGACCCCCGATTAGGGAAACATTTTTTGTAATTAGTATTCATTTCTGATTATGGATTTATTCAATGTATGTAAAATATGGTATCCTGATTTTTTACCAAATCATCATTTGACAAACTAGGTATATCATTTTACAAACTTTCATTTCGCAATAATGTTGTTGTGCTTAAATCATTACATATTAAATAGGTTACATGGGCTTATTAAATAAGTTAGGTTAGGTTAGATTAATGACCACAAAAAAAAGTGGCGGGATAGGTCTTTGCGAATTTATAGTTTGCAAAATGATATAGTTTGCCAAATGATGACTAGGTAAAACATTAGTGAACCGTACAAAACCAAAAACTGAGCGTGGCCGTTAGAGACTGTTCAATTTAATGTAAAATTCTCGCTTTTGATTTATTTATTCAATCCTTTCATGTGCACGGCTCTTCATGTTGCAGCGTCACAAGCATTTAGCCCGGCGCTTGACAATGGGACAAAAACTACAGCTGGAGGAGCTACCGCGGCGGATGATGGGCCTTTTCCGCCATGTCACCCATCTGTCATAGCCGATATAATTATATGTTTGGGGCAGGATTCAGTTTAATAATTTTCCTACTACTTAATAGGTATTATAAATGCGAAAGTTTGTGTTTGTTACTCTTTCACGCTGCAACAGCTGGGCGGATTTGGATAAAATTTGTAATAGAGATAGCTTATACCTAACTTGGATGAACACAATAGGCTACTTATCAGCTCGAATATTTAAAAGTTCCCGAGGGATAAAGACAATCGAAATCTACAAGGACGAAATCGCGGGCCAAAGCTAGTAATGTATAAGTGCTAGTTTGACGATGCGGTTAGTCTAGTTGCTTGTGACCCTGTCTACGAAGCTAGCGGTCCCATGCCAATTGACCTTAGCAATCTTAAGGGATGTCCCTCGGAATCCCTTACAACGTTTGTCCTAACACAATGTTTGTGTCAGCATTTTCATTTGCCCTAAACTGCAGGTTTTAAGATGAGTCAGGCAACTTTTTAAGTTTTCTAAGTAAATCTGCGGTTCGGTTAGGTCAGGGTTGTATTATAACAACACCTAAAAGTTTTAGAATTTAAGCGGAAACGGCTTTAGGATAAACGAAAAGTCGGACAAACGATGCATTAGGACAAATGACGATTAGGGATTCCATAGGGGAACACTCAGGTTGGATTCCCGGTCATTGCAAATATTGGCGTGATGGGCGGAAGTATTTGTCCCTGTGTCTTGGATGTTTTCTACGAGTATAATATTAGCATGTTTATCGTTTTCTACTACCCATCCATAGTACAAGCCTAGAGCTTTGTTTGGGACTAGGTCAATTTAAAGCTAAAGCTAAAGCTTTAAACGACTCTGACCCATCCAGCGGGCCTAGTACGGTTGCGTTTATATCGCGTGTCAAATATGGATAAAGCATCCCTATCCAAACTTTGTCACGCGATAAACGCAGCCATGTTAGGGCCCCAGGGCCTATTGTCGTGTTTGAACTTGGATAAAACATCTGTCACTTTCTGATTATGTGTTTTGAGTGGTGGTAGTGCCGTGGGCTCAGTGGCGTGTCATGGGAGAGGCCGATGATGATGATGATGATGATGATGATGATGATGAGGGCCTTGCGCAAGGTCCGTCCGGGTCGCTCGCTACCATCATTTATCCTTTAACGTACCGCCAAGCATAGTGTTCACATTGTTGTTTTCCAGTGTGGGGATAAAACAACCGATGAAAATACTATAGCATACAGGCATTAAGTTCCATCTTTGTCCTAAGTGTCGGCAACGCATTTCGTCCCTTTACTTTCTCAACCTCGTCTGATTGAATAGTTAGATAGAAAAGTAATCTTTATTCTTTAGGACAACATGCGTACTTTTCCTATCTATTCCATCAGATACGAGGTTGAGAAAGTAAAGGGACGATATGCGATTTTAAGATTGCAGTCATAACATTGTTGTCTTGAGAATTCAAAGTTCTTGATTAAGGACATAACACCAAGCAAAGAAGCACCCTATAGTTAATTCGACAAGGCTGCATTTACAATGTTACCAAAATAGGTAACATAGGTAGGGTAGGGTTAGGTAGGTAGGGTCTCACGACGCAGATGGTTCACAGATCCCACTTCCCATCAAATGGCCTGTGGGCTCGTACGCAATTGGCATGCCATAAAAAAATATAAGTACGATATAAACGGATGCTAAATTTTCATTTATTATCCACCTATAAGGGCGACCATAATTCGCTCGCTGGATTGTTTAGAATTGTTTAAAACTAGCATTTAAAGACATTATATTAAACTGCATTGTAAATTGTAATCTGTGTGATTTAAACAAAGACATTAAATGTACTTATAGATTTAAATTATCTTCTTAACAAAAGCGGGTGTGAAAAAAATCATTTAGTAATCGTTTTGTTGACGTTAAAGAACAATAAAAGTGACTATAATGTCAACAATATAATTACTACATAGATGCAAGATTATGCTAAACAAAGCGGAGGCCCCGGTACCTAACAATGTACATATGACGTTTATATGCGGCTGACGTGATAACGTCAGCATACGTCAATCGTCGGCAATGTGGCAGAGGATCTCGTAAAGACCCGTCTGAGACTTATGAAGGGTATCTACCTTGCGAAAGGATGGATCGGAGACTTTTATGGAGACCGCACACCAAAGTCGAAAACTTTAATTTTTAATATCTTTTACAAGATATTTTATTGCCCCGGCTCTGGGCAATTTCCTGGGAAATACCTACCCATAAACAATTTCTACGTGGCCATAGTCGCAAACAAAGAGCCACGATAAAACCAATTTAATCCCCTTCAAAGAAACTAGGACCTGACGATTTTTCGTGAAGTTAAAATATACATACATACCTTACCATACCTTCACGCCTGTACTCCCACAGGCAGTTAAAACATAGTGTTTTTTTTTATTGCAGCATTTAGGTTGTAGTCTATGGGTCACATATCCCACTTACCATCAGCGGCACGTTTTATAAAGCTACAAGTAACAATTTTACAGGTCTAAACCGGCAACACTGCTCAAATGGCTGGTCGCCATTGGTCGAGGTTGTGTCAAATGGAAACTTGTAACCTGGAAATTGTAATTTGTAGCTTTATAAAACAGGTCCCAGGGGCACGTTTTATAAAACTACAAGTTACAATTTAACACTGCTCAAATGGCTGGTTGTCATTGGTCGAGCTTGTGTCAAGTGGAAACTTGTAACCTGGAAATTGTAATTTGTAGCTTTATAAAACAGGTTCCAGATGGCCTGCGTGCTGGTTAGCCTGGTCGATGCCCAAGTACCCGTTTTATTTGCCCGTTGTATTTCGCACGAGAAAACTTGGATGAAAACTTATATTACCGTATCTTTGCATCATAAATTCCCATTTAACTGTCTAAAACTGAAGTACCGGAAATCATTAAAGCTAGCATTAATTGTATTTAAATGATATAAATGGCGTTCATTAAGGCGCTAATCCATCATCGGGGCGGAAACTGTTTTCCTCGGTTGTCGTAGTATGAAGTCATTAGACGGGTCCACACCAAGCGTACCGTCGTGCGACGCTACCTACAAAGGTAATATTCAGAAGCGTCACGCGCGGTGGCTAAAGTCGTGTACTCACAAGCGAGCTGTTACTGCAACCGTAGCAGTTACAGTAACGCTTCGCTATTGAATACCCGACTTTATTATGGTGACGACTCGAAATCGTAAAGGTACCGAGTTCAAACAGTGGTGGCCCTGTAACAATTAGTTTTTTAACATAAGCACATTACCCCATACTCTTACGATTCATGACAGACCCTTTCGGATACATTTCGACCGTATAGAATCTTTTGTGTAATTTAAACCGTCTTTTACACACACACAGCTGATCAATGTGCAGGATTCCTCACGATATTTTTCCTTCACCGTAAGAACGTCGGGTCTTGTATTTCAGTTAGAAAAACTCTTTGGTACATGGCGACCGCTGGGATTTGCCAAGAGCATCCGCATCCGTCCTTAGCCACTAGACCACCGACGCTCCTAACACATAGGCCATGTGGTTGGTGTGAACCCGTGTACATAACACGCAATGACATCGAACCGTGGTTTTTGCAAGACATTACCTATACAATAGAATAGTCTCAGAGGTAATTAAGTATCAGATAATGCAGTACTCTTGTAACTTCCATTGGATTTCAAGAAAATTATCATGAGCCGTTAGAGAATGAGCAATCTAACTATGTAGGTCAGTATGGGAATTTCGGAAACTGTAAGAGTTAGGGTAAATCTAGTTTTAAGAAGGTCTTGATTTTGCGAAAAGGAAAAACTTTAAAATTTAAGTGAATTAAAGTTTTATCTCTGCAATTTATAGTTTAAATGGCAAAGAACTGTTTGCATTGGAAATATACAAAACCCAACTCGTAGTTTTCAAAAGCTTTGTCCTACTTACTCGTAGTGTTTAAAACAAGATTCTCTCTGAATTTGTCCAAAACTTTTTACAAATACTTAAATCATGTATTTCCTTGCATTGTTTGAGAAAAGCATTTATAATGTTCCTCGGCAAAAACGGGGATTGCCAGACTCGGATTTGAGCAAGCCTCGCCAAGGCTCGGCCCGACAACCAGTCAGGCAGTTACCTACTTTTCGTAAAAATCGAAGCAGATGCAGCAGGGTTACAAAATAATAAAACATTTGAAACAAATTGTATATTATCCACATCATCAACATAAACATACATTGACTAACTTTATTCATTGCCCGTTAAAAAATCCAACTAAAATACTCAGAGCTACCAGGAGCGCAGAAACGCATAGAGAGCTCGCTGCGTCTGGATCTCCCTTACGAACAAAGTACGGTAGCTCATCCAAGGGCGCCGGGTAGTCCCTCAGCCATACCGGCCCCTGATGGGCTTCTTCAGCATTCCCCTTGGCGAGCCATTCGCCTTCGGGAAGGTATATGTCGCGAGATGTCGCACCTTCATCTAGCACGGGAGCGACTAAAATGTCCTCGCCGAGGAGGTATTCTGAAATAAATATTGATAAGTCAGTTGATATAATACAAATAACTTTTTCGGGAACATAAATTTTGACCAAAAATATTTCAGCCAAATCACAGGCTCCCCACCAAGGTAGGTTCGCGTAGTTAAAGCTAGGTCGTCCCATATATAACGAATAGACTTTCCTCGTCCAACGACTGTTGACCACGATCCTCTCTCTATCCTTTGAACGCTATGGCGGCCTCATGTGGTTAGAACTAGATGGCGTTACTCACCGTCCCATACAGCTAGAGCGTCTTCATTGGTTTGCGCGATTCACCATAAGGCTCCAGCTAACAGGCAGTGACTTGCATGCGCAAACGGTTTGTGCAAAATTGCAAAACTGTATGGAAAGCCATTTTTGTGCGGTATACCGTTTTGCCGTCTTAACTCATGTTCTTGCTTGTGAAAATTGGAATTGGACAGCGGGTTGACCGATCGACAGTCGACTATTCACCAGAACTCTCTATCCTTTACACGCAAAGCCAGCTTCATGTGGTTTGAACTAGATGGCGCTACTCACCGTCCCAAATGACAAGAGCTTCCTCGTCGGTGGGCGCGATCCACCATAACGGCGGGTTGACCGGTCGACCGTCGACAGTCGACGCCACCATCGCTGCTTGGATCTTGTTTGCATATGCGGAATGCAGCTCCGTGAATTTAAGACTGATTGCTGCTGTCTGGAAGTACAACAAATATACTCTTCTAGAGTTAAGATAACCAGCATGGGAATGGAAAGGGCTATGCTCGGAGTTTTTCTGCAAAATTAATTTAGAAGTTTTGAAAGTCACAAGTGAAAAAAAGGCAACGGATAGGTAATACGGACATAGCACTAATGGCCGCTGTATATAATGGGCCAATGCGGTGTGCCAAGGTAATTTGCCAAAATATCGAATTACGTTTACAAATTGGCGTATTGATCATTCTGCATTGGCGCTTTCATGAAAGATTCTTTGATGTGTGCATGAAAAACCGACACCTGGGCCTCTATTCCCGGCGGTAAAAACCATATCGTATTTGACCTGTTACGGCATTGTTTTGACATCAGCCGCCATTACTGCCAAGGAAATAAGAGCTATCAAAACGTTGACAATACGATAACAGATCAAAGACGATATGGTTTTTAGCGCCTAGAATACCGGGCCAGGCCGGTTGGACGGCCGGTATTGGTCGCCAACTACGAACAAGCCAATAGCGCAGCAAAGTAGTCCTCTACACGTTGGCCCAAAATCGTGGCCCAACGCATTGGCCCAATATGTACAGGGGCCATAAGATACGTTGATGACATTGCACATTGCTAGTAATTTAAATGGTTAAAGGGACCTAAGAGTTCTTAAATTGCGACCATGTTCCGTGATGTTCCGTAACGCATTGAAGGTAGGTAAGTCTCGAAGGTTCCATGAAATAATCTGCTAGATCCATGGCTGGAGGTGTATGTCCACTATGTCCAGGGCGCTTTTATCGCGGTGGATACCTAAAGCATCCGTCACTCCCGCACTAACTGGTCAGAAAGTGACAGATGATTTATCTACGATTATCGACATCGATAAGCACGGCCGTAATAGGCCAACAGCAGTGGACGTTTCGGTTAATGTTGATGGTGAAGCATAGAATCATTTAATATGTCAGTTTTTACCCCCAACGCTAAATGAGAGGTTTTGCATGTTTAACGTGTGTACCCGTGTGTCTGTCTATAGCATTGTTGTCTGTCTATAGCATAATTTGTCGGGATGGATTTTAGCAAAGTTTGGTACAAATCGGTTGGGCCGTTTAAGACATATCAGCCCTGAAATATTAGGTCGCCATTATAACGGGGGCTTTTATTCAATGCATCACCTAATTTTTTCAGGGGAATTCAACGTTTTAAAACTATTTTTGCGTCCTTTTATAGTAGTTTAAGTACCGCGAAACCTACCTTACCTATATTTAAATAATTATTCTTATAAAAAAAACTTTATATGGCAACCTTGAGAATTATATTGATGTTTAATTAGATAAGTGATGTGTAAACAAATGAACGAGCCGTAATGAGAACTGTCATGGTTTTGCATAATTACGTTTTTACGATTTACGAAGAATAGCTAGGTAGTAAACTTTCGTGACGTAACAGTGGTTTTGCCGTCGTTTTGCAATTATAATTTACTTATTAAGGACCCGAGGGCTTATTGTCTAACGCACTCGCAATCACGATCGTTTTCATTTTGAAAATCTAAGGCTTGTCTGCATACAAAATGAAAACAATTGCTCCACTTTGAAGCCGGTTGCGATTGCGAGTGCGTTAGACAATAAGCCCTCTGGTTCTAATTTATGGCTAGGTATATTTTTTTATTGGTTTAGTCCGGTTTATATGACCTTAAAGAGTTTCTAGTGTTATTATCATTTTACGTAGGCAAGACTGTAGTACTAGCCTTTATTTATACCATAGGGTGACGTTGTTCATGTACATAATAATCTATGTACAGTCAAGAACTTTTTGGGACCCACTTTAGGTCCAAAGTCAATCTGACCTTCTACTACAACAAGGTTGAGTTTCCTATAAGTTACAAATGATTTGGCATCTCTAATGACATTGACGACTTCAAGCCTATTTTGTTTGAAATGGGTCACAAATTAACGTTCGTGACCGTGACCGTATTTACTTGGTTCAGGTTGTTGAAAACCTTATCCCGCCTTCTCGCAAGACATAAGGACGAGTCAGGCGGATTAAATGGATAAAGATAAAGATAAAAGATAAAAGTCATTTATTCAGTAAGTAGGCCGCACGGGATTTCTCCGCTACTACCGAAGTATGTTTAAGTAAAGTACCTACGTCATTCCTTGTAAGTAGAAGACTTTAGTGCTTTGTCACTTTAAAGTCATGTTTGAACTCTGCTAGTGATAAAAGGATCTCAAGTAAAATGTCTATCTCAAGTGGCGTCATAAAATACAGTTTTTACGTTTACTTTGAAGCATGTTGACGGACATTCCACTAAGGATTAGAAGCGGAATTATGAACTTTTAATACGTTTCAAATTCTAGTCAGGGCAAGGGACAGACTTATAACAAATTTTACGTAAAATTGTGTACTCATCACGGGCAGTAAAAAAGAAAGCCCTCTATCGCATATTTACAACCCTCGCCTACGGCTCGGGTCTCAAATACCTGCGATTTCGGGCTTTCTTTCTTTTACAGCCCTTGTTAAGTAATATACTATAGTCTGCTCATAATACAGCCTCAGTTTATATGTTATATAGTTCTAAAGTCTCTAACCTCATTATCAAACCTCCACGGCACAAAAGAGAACTGCATGGCTGGCAAGAAAGTGTTAGCCTGCACCCATCGGATGAACAGCTCCTTGGTCGGCAGCGCAGCCGCATCGTGGTCCAGGTTAAACCCGTTGCCCCCGATCATGTCTGGCAGCACCATGGTGTAGCCCGCCAGGTTCATCTGGAGGGTGGTGGTGATGATGGTGGAGAGACCGTTGTTGAGGCCCCAGATGGAGTCGCGGTCGACCATACGGACGAACACTGGGAGGTCTTGAGTCCTAGATGAGGAAACGTGGACATGATTAAAGTTAGGTTACGCGAAGGATAATATGGTATTCTGCCAATCAATGTGAAATCCGATATTTTATGCAGTTTTTAACTACTTTATTCATATCAATGATAATAATGAGGGAGAAGGAATGACTTGTGATTGATTAATTGGTTGACTGATAGAGAATGCCATTGGGCTGTAAGCACGACTAGTGTACGTTTTATTTGGAGTTAAATCAATGCTCTGGTGAGATAGTGTACACGAAAGAAGTCGTGGACAAAACCTAGTTAGTAATACATAAGAAATGTCTCGTTTTTTATGGCAAGAAGAACACAAACAAACGCACAGGCCATTTGATAGTAAGTGACATTTGCTTTCTCGATACCATAATCTCAAGTCTACACAGAACAAACCTAAGACACCAAATGTGTTGCCAACCCTGAGGACTAAAATGCAACGCATCCTTGCTAGTAATTTCTCTTTGTCTTACACATCGGTCCGGACGGACCCTGCAAGAGGCCCTACCACCGCTTAACCGCTCCATCCTCATGTGTGTATACTTACTGGAAGCCTGCGCGCACCTCGATCATGTCGCCGAATCGCGCGCAAGTGCGCACGTACTCCTGCGTGATGAGGTTGGGGTGCAGGTCTATGTCGCCCGTTTGAACCGGGATCTGGGAATAAACAACAAGTGATTAACCTGCGCTACCCACAGTAGCAGTCTGCGTGGATGCCCATGATTCAGTCTGAAGGCCGTATAATAAACTAATTTGTGGTGAGATGTCTGACGCAAGACACATCAGACATTGTTTTTTTTATGAGTTGATATTAACAGTGAGTAATATGACAGTGAGCGGGCACATCGTTCGCGAAACAGATAGGGTCGAAGAGTTCTCGTGTCTCGGAAGACGCGCGGATAGACCTCCAACAAGGTGGACTGATGACGTTAAGGTTGCGGGAAACCAATGGCCGCAAGCAACGCAGGACCGGTCATTGTGGCAAACCTTGGGGGAGGCCTATGTCCTTACACTGAAAATATGTATGCTTTGTTGTATCGTAAGATAGATTCTAACTTAAAATTAGATTATTATTATGATGGCTTTCAACGGGACGTTATCGTTAACAGAGCAGACGGCACGTCTTTATTCGAGATAGCTGACCTGAGGAGAGAAGCTGGTCTCCCCAGCGTCGAATTTCAGGCTGTCAATGCCGTAGCTATCGACGATGTTCTTGACGCGCTGGTACCACCACTCTGCAGCGTCAGGGTTGGTGAAGTCCACGTAACCCGCTGTCGAGCCGTTATTATTCCACCAAGTGGTGTCGGGGCTTGCGGTCTCGGTGAGAACTAGATAGCTGCAAACAAAGCCTTGGTAGAGGTTTGTGATGTTTTGGGTGACATAATGATTGTTCAAAAGAAATTTTGAAGTGAGTTGCAGTTATTTTTTTGTTATATGATGTATTAACTTGGTAACCCTAGGGAATGTAAGACGCTGTTGAGGAGATTATAACTATATTAACGTTCTTCGTCTTGACAAAGTAAATAACTATACGACCAAGGTTGCGCTTATCGTGCTTCAGACATTTTATTTCACAATTTCCAGGTAAACTTATTATGCAAAGCGTATTTTATAGATTCTCACCCGTTTTCCAAAGCATACGTGTACCACGGCTCGCAGTTACTGTTAATAAACGGATGAATCCAAATCGTCGTACGGTATCCCAAATCCTTAACTTCATCCACCAGCTTCTTCAAGTCCGGAAACTTCTTCTCATCGACAGTCAAAGACCCATAACAAGTCTCCCAGAGATCATCAATTTCCAACTGAGAATTTCCAAACCCATACTCCTTAATTTCCTTAGCAAACTCCAAAGTATTATTCTCATTAATGTCTCTGGCGAACTGTGCCCAAGTAGACCAGATAGGGTGCTGAATCATCCTGGAATCGGGGACACCAGAAGGCTTGCCTAAGTAGTTGGCTACAGCATGTTTATGGGCTGCTTTTACATCAGATAAAAACCATAGGTCATAGGACAACTCTGTGTGTGTTCTTTTAGAGGAATATGGGGAGGCGATTTGAGCGCCAAAGCATAGGTGATTGTTGGCAATGTTGTTGTAGTCGACAAAGAGAGGTACTTGTGGGTGGACGTAGATGTATTCGCCAGCGGAGTTGAGCCAGTAGCGTTCCACGATGGCACCATTGTCCTGCTCCTTGGAGACGTAGGGAGAGTAGTTTTGTTCGGCTTTCTCGATTGGGTACACTTGGTGGAGCTGCATGGGACCTCCGTACCAATGCTTGGTCCCTGAAATTAATTATATTCAGTGTCAAAGTTACCGCTAAACCATATGTTTTGTAGCTTACACCGGTTACACGCCTATTCTGTGACATAAGTTGGACAAAGTTTGTCAAAATGAACGTCTTCCAGTTGATATGATGATGCCTGCTTTTGTGGCTATCCAGAAAACGGTACACTTAATCCTGAGATAGCTAAGGTCCATGAGCTTCAAAGATTTATTACCATCAGGAGCAGGTGGCGTGATTGCTCGTTTGCCTTCTCCATAAAAACTTACCGAAATCAAAGCAATCTTCCAGCCTAGTGACCTCACTGGCATCCCACACGATCTTGATCCCCCTTGCGCCCGCCGCCTCGTCGTACAATGTGCGGATGGTCAGGGTCGCGCCCCCCACTTGGAGCTCCAGGCCCCCTTCCACTTCCTCAGTCACCACTGAAGTGGACAAGAGGGTTCGGCCGATGTGGGCGCTGAAGATCTGTTCGTCTTCTGTAGGATAATTTTATAATAAATTAAGGTATATTGGGCAGTACCGAATGGCCGTTTTTCTAAGGAAGAGTCTACGTCTACATGCTGTTGTTCTTTTAAACCTTATGTCGCTTATTTTGACCGCAATAGTAGGAGCTTATTCGTCCTGTATCGCGGACCCAATTTATATTTTGTTCTATACATATCATTGTTCTATTTTTAGTCTAAAATATCTACAGTTGGGTGTTATATTGTAACAACATCACCAAAAACTGCTGGACTTAAAAAACAGGATTTTCTCTATTTTCCCCAATTCTGATGGCATGCTATTTTTATTTTCTACGGGCATTATTTTTTGATACAATGACTTTAGACTTAATTAAACTGGACACTCCTTTTATCAATAAGTATTGTTGGACAAAGAAATGAATGGTCATTGAATATCTTTAAGTATGATTCTAAAGTTTCGTGGTATAAACAAAATATCATGTACCTACTATCAGCCCAATGTAAGCCTAACCCACCAAAAAACGGTGTCACAATGACATTATAAAATAATTTGTTTGACATTTCTTACGACTTGAATCATAAGCCATTGTGACACAGTTCTATGGTGGGTCAGGGTTTTTTTCATATTATAGATAGTATTACCTTTGAGTAACATTACGTTGAAGCCCCCGGTAAGCTGCGGCTCCAGCGACATGGTGACGTCATCCTGCCGCACGGATAGCTTTGCAGAGTGCGCCCGCGCACCCAGCGCGGCCAGAGCTGCCAGAGACCACAGAGTAATAACAATTATGAATAAAACTTGTGTGTTTAACCTTACTCATCTAAATACTTTAACAAGGTTAACTAAAATAGGAAATATTTGTGACTTCCAAAAAAATTTACTCGTGTGTTAAGAAATGCCGTTCGATGAAATGAAAATTCTGAGCGAGGATACGTTTATTGAAAGGTGTTTCGATAAAATAATAGGTACAGTCGAGTTCATAAATATGTGTACACTTTTGTACCTTGTCACTTTAATCGCTGTGACAATTCATTTACTTATAGTAGGTTAAACATGACATTAAATAGACAAGGTACTAAAGTGAATACATATTTATGAACTCGACTGTACGTACTCGGTACCCGGATTACAAATGTATAGACCGTGCGTCATCACACATCTAGGCCTCTTACTAGGCGGTTTGTTTTTGATCTGTTATCTCGGCCGCCATTACTGTCCAGTAAATAAGAGCTATCAAAACGTTGACAATACGACAGCATGCACAAGACAATATAAATATGTAATGTTTAACGAAGTTAATTTTTTATTTAACGGATTAACGATTAATGAAGTTAACTTTTTGATTAACGGTGCCCAGCTCTGGGATTTACCATGTAGAATAGAGGCCCTGAAACCAGTTAACCAAATTGTAAAAACACTCAAAACCAAAAGTTTTGATAATAGTCAAGAGGTATATCAGATATCTAATAATGATAAAAATGATAAATCCACGGTTAAAGAAATCTCTAAGCACTGCAAGCGTAACATCTAGGTGCCTAAATGATTTTTCTTTTTACGTAGGTAACTAGGTAAGTACTTACATATGTTGGTATTATTATGTAAGTATCTTTACTATAAATAAGTAATTCATATTTATATTTTTTTTGCCCTGTAGTTTTGACCCTTCCAGGAATATAAATAGGTACTTATATTATGGTTAGTAAATAAGTATACAAACTGCATGAAATAATGCATAATGGGTTCGGATAGAATTTGACATTCAGAAAATTAACAATTTATCACAGAAGTAATTTAAAAAAACTGAAAGATTTACCTTTAACGGGGATCGAACCCGGGACTACTAGCTATGCAGGCAGGGTCACTTCTCCAAGCTTCTCCGTCATTACTTATGGGCGGACGAAGGATGCAAATTACGTCAAAATCATGTCAAACGAAATAGGTACGTAATATGGATATGACTACAATTGGTTTAAAAAAAAAGAAAATAATTGCAAAATAGTTATATAATTTTATTGTTGTAGTAAATTATAGACGTAATAGATATAAACACTTAATAGTCTTATAAGACTCTCAAGTGGTGATAATTCACAAGTAGCCAGTGCTTTCTTAATATACTGATTATGTACTATGGAGGATAGAGGTATTATGTACTTACTGATATATGTACCTATAACAAAAACTGGATATATTTTTATACATAAATATTACTCGAAATTTACTAAAAGTCTTATCCATATTATACTTTCGTCACCATAAATATTGCATCTATAGTCTGCCCTTTAGTCATTACCAACAAGGCTTCACTCACAATCACTTTTTATGTTTTCCAAAAATAAGGTAAAGTTAGGTTAGGTTAGGTTAGGTTAGGTTTTAAAATTCCGGCGGAAATGAATTTAGGCTAAATGAAAACTCGGACATTTGGCGAATAGAGGAACGAAATATATTACTTACCCATTAAAATCCGTAGGGCTGCCATCTCTCGCAGTCTCAACTCATCTGAGCTTCTATCAGATAGCGATATCAAACTTGAGATACTGATCGATTATTTTGAGTTTTAACTGCGCGGTGTCCAGATCATTGATAACTGAGATAAGATGAGATTACTTACATCTGTCTTATGAGAAGGTTTCGTAAAATGCGAACAAAATTCATTGAAGTGCTAAGGTTGTCACTTGTCCCTTATATAATCGAATAAATTAAATTCAATGGAGGAATGTGTTTACACTTATGAAAGCGCTTGTTAGCATTATGGTATTAAATTGCCCTTATCAGTGTTCATAGTTTATCTATAATGTTAAACTTAAACTTATTATAATTGATAAATAAATTGTCTACAGATTTACTATTATTAACTTGTCATGTTTGCATCGTCTCGCCATCGAACTTGAGAAAATGAATACTTACTATACCTACCAAGTGTAAAATTGGCATTTTTTTGGTTTAAAATTGTAAATATAATAAAAATATATACTAGCCTAATAAACTGAGTTTCGGATTGTATTTAATTTCACCAGTAAAATAAATATTTGGTTGTATTATTTAAGTACCTAATATTTTAGTTTATAAATTTAGAACCATCGCCAACCCCAACTGGTTGTCATACGTCATTTCAATCGATTTTGATCGCATTTTACGATCCCTGCTTATGAGTCATCGTTAAAATTAAAATACAGTGCGAGGGTGGCGGTAAACTAGTAACTTAAGCCGTAATAATAATAAATAAAATAAATTAATATCATGGGACAATCTTACTTGTTTTTTGCCATTCAACGTTCAACGCATGAGCGTTGTCCTCACCCAGTCATTCCAAGGTAAACTCGAAGATATCCCTTTAAGGTATAAGTTCATCTTTGTACGTACTTTATGTTCCGCTTTATAAGCCGCGTATCCACTAGAGGCAGCCTCGGGTCGAGCAGCTGCCTCGCTCCGAGGCCGCGCAAATGGAGACGCTGCTTCAACCTGAGGCACGCCGCGACACGAGGCAAATTCATCGCCGCGAGCCGAGCCATATTTTGTCGGTTCTTTTTCCATGCTCAAAGGAGCCTCAGTCCGAGCCGTGCATTTGATAGAGACGGGCGAGTAAACTGCGCACATTGCGGATCAAGCTGAGGCGACTCGCTTCGAGCTGATCCGCAACGTGCCTCGAGCCTTTGCCTCAGAGCGAGCAGCCTCAAACTGAGGCAGTTTGCCTCAAGTCGAGGCTGTTCGAAATGAGTCAGCTCAAATGGATACACGGTTATAAAATATTATACAAGGTGTTACAAAAATACCCGTAAAGTCGAAAGGGGGTTAAATGGTGCCTTATAACAAGTCCATTTACAATATTTGAGAACCGTACTATCACAATATTTCTGGCTTTGATAATTTATTATATTTTTACGGGGTATTTTGTAACACGTTGTATATTACATATCAACATAGTTCGAACCACTCCGAGTACCAAATTCACAGTTAAGAAATAGTGGTAGAAGCTGGCAACTAATTCTACATCAATTCTACGTCATATAATAAAACTCAAATCTTGGTAATAATTCTATATATTTCGCCACTACGCAACAGTAATATCTCTGACGAGTCCTTGGCCGATTATTTTGAAGTCTTCCACAATGGCGTCGATGTTAACTTTGTACTTCGTCTCGCCGCCTTTCGTGATTGGCCGGAGCGCGCTTGCGTTTGACACCTGAAAAATTAAACCTTAATTAGTAAACGTTAAGGTTGGTATTCGGTTCATGAATGACCATCAAAAATCAAATATCTAGCTTGCTCTAGGCTTGTACAGTCAACAGCATAAATAAGTGATCATTTATGTACCTTGTCGCTTTCAATCGTTACACATTTTTGTATAACATTTCAAACACGACGTTTAAGTGACAAGGTACATAAATGATCACTTATTTATGCTGTTGACTGTACTATGGGTCCTGGAGAACGATACACTGTACTTATATAGAGAAATACATACTTAAATACAATACAAAGAAAACATCCAAGAAAAAAAACCGTCCAAAATTAGAGTTTCATAAGAACTACAACATATTCAAAAATCGTGGAAATCGGACCAGAGGGCTTATTGTCTAACGCACTCGCAATCACGATCGTTTTCATTTTGAAATCGAAGGCTTGTCTGCATACAAAATGAAAACAATTGCTCCACTTTGAAGCCGTTGGGATTGCGAGTGCGTTATACAATAGCCCCTCTGATTTAGGGGGTGAGAAACTTTGTCGCCCGGAGCTAAATTTATATGGATATTTTTTTACAGCTACGCGATTTAACCTGTGGCCCCTCATTTTATTACAACATCAATGTTATTTCGAAACAATCTAAGTTACAAATTCAATTATTCTAGTATCTAACGTTGGATACTGGGACGCGAGAAAGGTTAATACGCCATCGCCTCACAATCTTCTTAACGCATTCACTGCCAGGGGGCGTGGCCTAGGAACAAACTTGTATCACAGTGAACGCATATATGCGTCGGTGGCAGTGAATGCGTTAAGAAATATACCGAATTCCAAACGAAGACTGATCAAGCTGGTGATTAGAACATTAGTCCTCAACTCCTCACCAGAAACTCCTTGTATTCTTTTACGTCCGGGGTCCACAGGACGGCGATCACCTCGCCGCCGTACGAGTCGTGGAAGAACAGGGCGAACTCGCTGTATGCACTCTGCAACAAATATACATCCATCTTAGCTTGTTAGTCGTCTTGGCAACGCATTTAAAGTCTTGGGATTGCAGTCTTGAGGTTGTAGTTTTAAGAATTCAATTATCTATGGATCCTAAATCCTACGTACCATCAGGTGGTCTGTATACTCGTTTGTTTTCTCAGTGTCATATACTCGTACTTTTTAACGCTATTGTCTAATACCACACTATGGTTTTTAGTAATTATATTTTTGTATATATTGGAAGTTACATACATACATACATTAAATCACGCCTGTTTCCCAGAGGGGTAGGCAGAGACCACTTCTTTCCACCTGCTACGATCTTGACAAATCTCTTTCGATTCTTCTTCCACACACAATATTTTGGAAGTTATTCGTGATTAATGCAAAGTAATTATTTAGTACTCAACAATGTCACCATCTTTATTAAGGTTAAAATGCTCACAATATGACAAACAAGACTTTAACCTTCTTATTCATAAACGCACAATAGATACATTGTGCTTAAAATATGCTTTCTCCTTATCCTAAATTGTCACATCTAAATTTTATAGGAAGTGAAATACTTGCACTAAAATATGTATATTGTACATTTATAAATAAGAAACAAAGACTAAGTCCATCCAACAGCAATACACACCCGTAGCTCCTCCAAATATTTCCGGACAGGGTTGAACTCGACGACGGGTATGACCTCGTCGCTCGCTTCGCTCGTCGTCCGCGCGTCGGGCTTAACGTCTACTCGCTCGCACACAAACGGCACAAGCGACGGGTGTAAGTGGATCAGCACGTCGTATCCCTCGTAGGATGGGACGAAGGCGCTCTAGGAATATTTTTCATTGGTTAACAGACGGTAAGCTTAGCAACTGCCAAGATCAAGTAGAAATGGGCTGGGCATGTCAGTTACAAGTCGACACACGTAAAAAGAGCCCTGAGCAGTGAGCAAATTACGGACCAAATTGGTGGGGGCGACGGAGGGAGTGTACAGGAGGAGTGGAAGGATCTTATACATTTTTTTTTAATGCAGTTGATTAAAAAGTGTTACTTTTCGTAGCTGTATATCGTGCAGAAAGTTGGATTTTTTCGAGCTAATGCTTTTTACTTTTTCTATTTCGCAGTAGAGCGTTTTACTTTTTTTTTTTAAATATGCTATTCCTTGCATCCAACCAAAGAGTTTGCCTGTTTAAATAAAGTACCAGGAGCGTGGAGGTAATTAGGGGGTGCGTAGCGGAACTTAGATCGCAGGCGATGACGTAGCACGGTGCGGCGCAGCGGGGGCGCACCCGACACAGCGCGGATGACTCACACACGTCACAGCAATGCACATTAGACTGTTTATGCACTTCTAGTATTTGAAGTTATAATTTTTTGTTTTAATAATTTTATAAAAATTTAATTAATTTCAGACAGTGTGTTCACACGTTATCTCACTTCAGAGGTCCAGGGGGAAGAGGCCAGATACACAGATACCCAGATACACAGATACACACATACATAGATACACATTTTTTCGCAAATGTATTAAGAAACGTCGTTTGATACACGTGCAGAACTGTCATTTTCACTCGACTCGTGTAAAATGACATACTTCCCGCATTTGCATCAAAATGTACTATTTCGTATGTATATGTGTTATGTTATGTTTTATTTTTTGCGCGGATGGAGTCGCAGGCAACAGCTAGTAGTAAATACTACTTAGGGCGCGGTGTCGCCCTTAGAGAACCATCTATTAATAAATACTCACCAGCACGTTGTCCAGCATCCCTCTCATCAAGCTGTCCTCCATGAAGGCCAGCGTGCTCCGCGCGAGCGCCTGCGCGCGCAGCACGGCGCGCCGGTCCATGGCGGCGGTCCACACGCTGGGCAGCTCCCCGTCGTACGAGGTCACTATGTACATGTAGGGCGCGGTGTCGTCTCGTTTGGCGAACTTTGATTCTTGTTGGAGGATTTCTTCGCCTGGAAATGGTTGAGGATGAATGATTAATTAATTTGTTAGATAAGTACAGTATTTCTACTTTCTTAATAGCGTTTGGCCCGCTATTATTACAGTTACATTCACAACTGACATAATATTTGTAATAGGGATATTATGGAATTTTGAATTCGGTTTGGTTGGAATATTGGATGGAATATTATACTTCTGGTTCCGAAACATTTAAATTTATAATATAACTATGAAAAGTACAAAAAATAACAAGTTTTTTTTACATCGATTTATGGTATAGTGATTAACTACATTCTGTCCGAGTGCTTTGTTTTATGTACCTAACGATTTTGCTTATGAAATTAGTTAAATTAAATTTGGATTAGGTTGATTTGTGTGAGATAAGTTACTATTTATCTATTTTTATCCGACAGGAAACGTTTCTGTTCAAAATCGGACGAGCCACTTTAGCTACTAAACTATACAGAATCATATGGTATGCTAAAACTGGGGGGGACCATAGGATATCGTCACCTATGTGTACATTTTATTACCTCCTCATTTTTACCCAAAGAAGCTAAAAATTAACTCACGCGTCATATCCCCGTTAAAATCCAGCAGCAGCATCTCTTTGCTCCAGTCCGTGGCCTCCAGCAGCCTCAATGCCCTCATGAACCCAAGTTGCGGCTGCGCGGGCGCAGCGTACGGGTGGGGCGCGGTGAAGGCGCGCGCCGCCAGCAGCGAGCCGGCCGGGGCGGGCAGCGGCAGCAGGTGGCAGGCCGCCCAGCGGGACACCAGGCACGACGACACGCCGAACGCGGGGTGCCGCTGGTGCAGGCTGGGGGATACGCACGGGTTAACTGTATGTCATGAGCGAACACCGGATTGACGACGCCAAAAATATACCAGTGCTAGTGATTCATTAAATGTCGACTAAGTTTGTCGACATCGATAAAAAGCAATTTTTAATCGTCTTATCATAAGTAATGGCCGAGTTTGAATAGCTTTTATTTATACTTATCGCAACTATAAATAACCGGTATCTAACATTGATTCTGAACTCGAACTCGACTCACTTTTGACAACCGTTAAAATGACATTGTATAACAAATTCATTCAGTACAACAATATTCTTTAGCATTCCGACGAATTGAGAACCTTTTTGTTTTTTTAATCGGTTAAATATGCCTCGAAAAAAGATTATCTTCATGGAAAGCTATAGAAGATATAGAAGATAAAATTACAACTTACTATTGCAAGAAATGTAAGATGCATGTCACGAAAAAAGTTGTCGATAAACTTAGTCGATATTTAATGAATCACTAGCACTGGTACATTTTTGGCCCCATCAATCCAGTGTATCGTCATGAGGAGCAGGGAATTAACTATAGTTAGCATATAGAAACCAGTAAAAATGTATATGTACAACCATATCGAGTAATTTAAGAATTGAGCCTCACTCAGAGACCGGCAGGCTTATTGCATAACGCACCCGCAATCGCAATCGTTTTCATTTTGACAGTCAGAAGGCGAGTCTGCTAATAAAATAAAAAAAATTGCTCCACTTTGAAGTCGATGGCGATTGATGAAAAAGACTTATCCATAGACGCTCTTCCGGGCGAATCGCAACACTTAACGCTTCGCACGTAACTTCGCCAATCCCCGAGCGAAATCTTAAAATTCATAGTTAAGTAAGTAAGTAAGTAAGTAAACTCTTTATTGCACAAAAAGAAATAGTATAACAAATAAACACTTATATGAATATGAACTATGTACAAAGGCGAACTTATCCCATTATAATAGTCTCGAAAATTAACAATCTTCTACATAAACATTTAGTGCATTCAAACAGCCAAAAGATTTTCTATTATACATGCAACAGTCGTAAAAACAATGTTAAATATTATCTTGGTCTAATAGTTTATTCAAATAAACCAGATACAATAATATTTCAACTACCCTATCCAATGATTCATAACACAATACCCTGGTAAAATATTAAAATCCCAAATAATACGTAAAAACTTACCCATGAAGAGCGCCTCTCAACCGCGGCAACAGAACAGTGTCACGCTGCAAGTTTATGCTTTCTTCAGTCTCCTTGAATTTCACCACTCCATTCACCACCTAAACATACAAATAAATGTCAAGGGACAAACCTCCACAACTTAACTGAGTTCTTAACTAAGTACTATGTGTACTAGACGTAGAAATAGTAAGAGGGGAGTGGTGTCCAACTGGTGGATTAAATCTAATATAATAGTTTATGGGAAGGTTCCACCACCTCTACAAGTGGTAGTGTTGATGGTGTGGATCGTACAAGATCGAAACGACGAAGGACTGCAGCGGTATTTCCGGACCGCTAAGACTTGTAGACCTTCAAGAGACGAGCATAGTCTTCTCAAAGGTCGGCAACGCAGCTGCAATACCTCTGCATATACTCTCCTAGTGTTGCAGGTGACCGGATAGCTCGCTTGCCCCCTCACGCATAAAAAAGTGTCTCCAAAAGGGTCTAGACTACTACTAGTCACTAATACCCACGTCCCTCCTCAGCAGCGTGACCTCCGAAAGGGCCCGTCTGTACATAGATCCCCCCCCCCTACTAGTCACTATATCCCACCTCTCTCCTCAGCAGCGTGATCTCCGAAAGCCCCCCCCCCCCACTAGTCACTATATCTCACCTCTCTCCTCAGCAGCGTGACCTCCGAAAGGGCCCGTCTGTACATAGATTCCCCCCCCCCCCTACTAGTCACTATATCCCACCTCTCTCCTCAGCAGCGTGATCTCCGAAAGCCCCCCCCCCCCACTAGTCACTATATCTCACCACTCTCCTCAGCAGCGTGACCTCCGAAAGGGCCCGTCTGTACATAGATCCCCCCCCCTACTAGTCACTATATCCCACCTCTCTCCTCAGCAGCGTGATCTCCGAAAGCCCCCCCCCCCCCCCACTAGTCACTATATCTCACCTCTCTCCTCAGCAGCGTGACCTCCGAAAGGGGCCGTCTGTACATAGATCCCCCCTCCCCTACTAGTCACTATATCCCACCTCTCTCCTCATCAGCGTAATTTCCGAAAGGGCCCGTCTGTACAAATCCCCCCCCCCACTAGTCACTAGTACCCACCTCCCTCCTCAGCAGCGTGAGCTCCTTAGGGTGCGCGACGGCCAGCCGGAACACGAGCCCGCCCTTGAGCACGTCGACGTGCGTGGGGTGCGCGTGCGCCGGCAGCGCGAGCTGCTTCGTCAGCTGGGCGGCGAGCTGCAGGCTGAACGCCGCCTTTAAACAGCGGAAGGCTTCAATGTCGCCCGGCCATTTGCCGCTGTGGCCTGATAAAAAATATATAAATCAATTTATGGTTATGTAAAAAACTGCTGCGTTGATAAATAACTTGCTACTTGCAAGACGAAATGAATGTTCCGGTTTGCTGTTAAAAATGAGAACCAATGAGAACGTTTATATCGGCGAACATTCTAGGGAATGAGCACAATTAGGAACCCCCTCTGGCTCTGTAAACGTTCATAACATAAAAATATTAACCCATAATTATAAAATTTCACTTCATCAATTGTATCATTTCATCGACCGCAAATTCTAATGAAACCATGATGTTTTCAAGACATTATTCAGGCAAGTTAGGTTAAGGTTAGACTTGTGACTACAAAAAAAACTAAAATTAAATCGAAATTCTGCATAGTGATACGGTCGTTGACAGGTGTTTCGATAAAGTCACAGGTATAATCGGTATAAAGTCACAGTCCACAACGTTACTTGTACTCACCCAACTCGACGACGGTCTCGCAGACGCTAGTGTACTCCGGCAGCACGAGGCGGCCATCTTGGTCTTGTTTGATGAGGCACGTGCCGCCGCGCCGCCACGGCTTGCTCGGCGTGCACGGCAGCGGCGGGAACGGGTCGCAGTAGCTGAACACTGGAGACGTTCCTGAGGGGATAATGTTCAGTTACAGGTATAGAATAGTTGATTATATATAAATAATAGTATAATGTTTATCAAGGGACAAAATAGTCACGCGATTTTTAGCCACCCGAGTGAAGCAAGGGTGCCAATAGTTCAAGTATCATTTCAAAACTTTACATTTCACCAGGATTGCGAGAAAATAAAGCAAAAAAAAAATAAAAAAAAATAAAGACAGACGAATAAAAAAATTCATCTTACAACGCTATATTTTTAACTTCCCATCTGTCACTTAAATGCAGAAAGGGAACTTAATAAATGGTACATAGACAACTTTGATTTGATTTCATTTGATTTTACAAAGCGGAGACCTCGGCGGTGGTGCGTCACAAACAAGCCAGCTATAGTTGCTATGTTCCAGGCTTTAACACTGGGACACGTCCAACCACCTCCATCGCCCTCTCCGACAAAATGGCTAACATGTAGCTGGCTGTTTTCTGTACGACAAGAAAATTAAAAAGAAAAAGTACTTTAGTCCCTAGAGACCTAATGTATAATTTTACATGGGTTTTTATGAGTCATTTAGCATGAGAGGTGAAAGAGTAGTAGAACAAACCGGCGACTAAGTTGTTTATTCATTTATTTTCAGGAACTTACAATTTTAAAGTAAGTATAATCATTATAGATGTAAACATGTATAACTATTAAAACATTTATAATTGTTCCACTCTAACACGAGTGCAGCATTATCAGCTGTAAAGACGTAACTAATAAAAAAAAACGGGTGTTAGTCATTAGATTACAGAATAGGAAATATTCATGACTTTTTTTTACAGTTTCAATAAAAGCTGATTTATGTAACAAACAGTTGTGAAAAATCATTTTTTGAAAAGCAATAATAATACCCAAGATATAAGCCAACAAAGATTTGTTCCTATCTCTTTCTAGCAAAACAAAATTTAACATGGAGTTTAAATGGCCGACCTGTTAGATGACGTCACAGTGCATATCGGATCTCTCTGTCTAATTGCTGTCTAATTATTAAATGCTTGTATCATTCGTATTTCTTAACCGATTTTATTTTTAATTTCACTTTTGGTGATTTCTTTTACGGTGTTTTCATATTTTGTGGAGAAATGCGATTTAAAAAATCCATGCATATTGTTATCCTTCCTTAAAACACATAACATTTTTAAATGTACCGTAAACAGCGCTGACATCTAGCGGCAGCTGCGTGAGCCCGCGCAGGTCGCGGCGCAGCTCGTCGCACGCGCGCAGCGCCGCCACGGCGCTCTCCTCGCTCTCCACGCGCGCCGCCAGCGAGAACCGCTTGCGGGCCGACAGGGGGGCCAGCTGCTCCAGCACGTGGAACAGCTCCGAGGGGGGGATGTCTGGAAAACCGGTTTTGACCGGTTGATTTAGACTTGGGAAAGAGTAAGTATGCCTTAGCAAGAAATGTATTGATGTGGCAAAAGAAATGATCGACCTTAGTAGCTGAACACTTTAGTGCGTTGTCAATTTAACGTCATGTTTGAACTGTTGCAGTTATCTGTCAAAGGCGTTAAATCGACAAGGTACTAAAGTGTGCAGCTACAAACTTATAATATAAGGCCGACTGTTCCACAATATGCACAAGTGGCAACGAATACACTACGGAGTACTTTTAGAATAAAGTTGGATCATGCTGCCGATTTAACTCCCAACAAGCCACCTCATTTTTACCAAACTCTAGTTAAGTCATTTTACAAAATCATCTACATAATGTGCTTTATATAAACCAGGGATTCACTAGGGGACAAATGTCGCGCGACAGGTCTCGGCAGCGACGTCAGGCGAAGTCGAGCGACTGTGCGAAACTTTGCACGACATGTCTGAACACATAGCGTGACACGTTTCGCCGTGACGTGGCGCATACTGCGACTGAGCTTGACATGTCGCCGACATGTGTCAAGGGACGTTTATCCCTTAGAAAATCCCTGGCTTAAAACCCCTAACACCTACACTTCATCATCTCACAAAAACTTCAAAATGTACTCCGTTGTCAAACTCGCAGGCTACAGTTACTGCGCCATCTTGGAACAAACATGGCGCCACAGTACCAACAACACTTACCATATTTCAGCTTCAACAGATACTCCACGACCTGTCGGCAGATGGCGCGGCGCTCCGCAAGCGAGTCTGCTTCCCACACGCACGCTTCCGTTATGGCGCCATCTTGAAAACGACGGAGCTCCGACTTTGCGCCCCAGAAGGCACTGACAACGTAACAAGATACATTATCATAAAATGTAATATAGTAAATGATGACTCTAAAAAGAATGGATCAACTCTATACTGTCCCGGACTTAACGTAAATATTAAAGGATAAGAAAGACCCTCCTAAAACGGTCCAGAAAATATTTTTTAATTTCCTAAATAGCTAGAATCACTAGATTCCAAAACATGATATCTAATATAATCCTCAATAACGTAGAAATGTATTGAATGACAC
Organism: Acleris cristana; assembly: GCA_948252455.1. Classification (NCBI taxonomy): domain Eukaryota; kingdom Metazoa; phylum Arthropoda; class Insecta; order Lepidoptera; family Tortricidae; genus Acleris; species Acleris cristana. Next base: position 14,170,043 of record OX411788.1, on the reverse strand, counting down.
CGTAATTCCAAAAGTTCAACGCATTTGAAATAAATCCATATTTTCTAAGCCACTTAAGAATTTCTCGTTTTTCATTCAACAAGTTTGACTCTATGTACTTATTGAACCTTAATGGTCTAAGATACGAAGAGGAGACGACCTTCACCGAGCTGCTTATTCGGTCAAAAGTATTTTATATCAAATTTCATATGTTAAGTAATATGTAGCGAATGGGTTGCCTGAAAAAATTCAGTCCAGTGTAAATTTTATTAAAAATTAAAAATTGATTTTTTTTTGAAAATTGCACCGGCTTGCTTATTAGACAAATTACATACCAATCGAAAGTATGAAGCCTATAGAATATGCAAACGTTAGGTTGTCTACTTTTTTCCCGTCATAACTATTGGGTTGCCAGGTCTAAACAGGAAGTCGGTAGTAATAAATTGCACCGGTCTGCTTATTGAATAAAATTTATACCAAAATGAAGATCATTTCTTTGCGAACACGGTGATATAGGGTTGCCTACGAAAAATCAGTCCAGATTCCGGGTTGCCGACTTTTAAAAAACGAAATATTGATGCTGGCTTAAAAGTCTATTACTAAGGAAATGACTATATTCTGTTATGTTAAAGAATAAAGTGACGATTAGATATGTTAAATTTTGATTGACGACGCGCTGGCCTCGTGGTAGTGACCCTGCCTACGAAGTTAAATCAAAAATTTGTAACCAATTTTGCGGTTCACTAAAAATCTGAACTTTTAGCCCCGTTCTCCCCTACTCATAGTACCTACAAGCCTAGAGCTTAGTTTGCGACTAGGTCAATTAGTGCGACATTGACTCCTAAATATTTATGTATTATCAGCCTTTTAGAACCCTGACCTACCATAGAACGGTGTCACAGTGACATTATAAAATTTGTTTGACACTTCTTACGACTTGAATCATAACGTCACTGTGACACAGTTCTATGGTTGGTCAAGGTTCCAATCCAATGGGTCTATAGTACCTACCTATATTGAATTGTTATTTTTATTACTTTTATTTAAATTCCGCATTTTGACATTTCTAAATATTATTGTGTATGACTGTAACATAATAATTGAACTATATTTATTACCCGACTGCGTCAGAAGGAGGGTTATTTTGTTTTCTTGAACTATTTTATTTTGTTTCATTATTGTTATTACTTTTGTACAGTCAACAGCATAAATAAGTAATCATTTATGTACCTTGTCACTTTAACGTCGTGTTTGAAATGTTATACAAAATTGTGAAACGATTGAAAGCGACAAAGTACAGTCACCCAATAAAAATGTTGAGCATACTTAGAACCTTGTCATAGTGAATGTCATTGTCATTGTCATGTGTGTCGTTTGATGTTCTGTTTGAAGTTTACTATGACAACGCACTAAAGTGCTTAACATTTTCATTGGGGTACTGTACATAAATGATCACTTATTTATGCTGTTGACTGTACACATTCACATTATTTAATTTTGACAAATAGCAGCTGCAATGCTGAATGCTCTTGTATCGCACTGGATTTTTCACTGGGATCTCTCGGTCGCACGTATTCATTCGCATCAATATTTCGTTTTTTAAAAGTCGGCAACCCGTAATCTGGACTGAATTTTCGTAGGCAACCCTATATCACCGTGTTCGCAAAGAAATGATCTTCATTTTGGTATAAATTTTATTCAATAAGCAGACCGGTGCAATTTATTACTACCGACTTCCTGTTTAGACCTGGCAACCCAATAGTTATGACGTGAAAAAAGTAGACAACCTAACGTTTGCATATTCTATAGGCTTCATACTTTCGATTGGTATGTAATTTGTCTAATAAGCAAGACGGTGCAATTTTCAAAAAAAAATCAATTTTTAATTTTTAGTTAAATATACACTGGACTGAATTTTTTCAGGCAACCCATTCGCTACATATTACTTAACATATGAAATTTGATATAAAATACTTTTGATCGAATAAGCAGCTCGGTGAAGGTCGTCTCCTCTTCGTATCTCCTACTATAACAATTTCTAAACTAATTAACATATGGGAAACTTAAAACTATAATCATTAATCAAGCTCGGTATAGAAGGAGCTTTCTTATCCCTTAACATTGAAATGGAGATAGCTTAACCCTGAATTAACACATAGGCTACATTCATCCCGGAAACTTTATAAGTTACCGAGGGAATAACGATAATCGAAACCTACGCTGAAGAAGTCTCATTAGAAGTATTTACTAAGGGCCGGTTTCACAATCGTCAAGTAAAGCATATCTGACACATAAATTTAGCTCTTTCCTTTTCTTACACTTGAACATAGACAGGGAGAGGGCTAACTTTAACTGGCACATAAATTTACTTGTCGATTGTGAAACAGGCCCTAAGACTCACCGAAACTGCTCGGCCTCCGGCAGATTGGCGGCGGGTCCCTTGTCCACTGTGACTAGAGCGTGCTCCTGGTTCAGGATGATACCGAACGACAGTTTCTCTTCATACCTACAATGATAAATTAGTTAGAGGGGGAGTCGCGAAGACTGTGCAAAACGAACTACGCAAAAAAAAATGTCTAAAGTCATGTCTTTTTACACGACTGCGTCGGAAAGAGGGTTATGTTTTTTGAGTGTATGCGTGTATCTCTATTTCTCAACCACGGTCTGCAGCCTAAATGGCTTGATGGATGGATGGATGGACATATGATGTGTCGTTAGATTCGGGATAGAAGCTTTCCGTCCACATCTCGATATGACTAGGTAGCAAATACGACCTGATCGCTTTGGGACTACATCTCGGTCTGACTACATCGCTTTGTGCCTAGATCGCAATACGACTAGATCGCTTTGCGACTACATCTCAATAGGTCTGAGTCGCTAAATTACCACTTTGTTTTTTCATGTTATGTCTGTGTTAGCAATGTCGACGGAGCCCCGCATGGCGGGGCTCCTATTCCTAGGCAATTTGCCCTTCGGGCATTTGAAGTTACCTAACGAACCTAACCTTTACTAGGTAAGTAACGCAAGCGAAGTGGTCAATTTGCAACTCGGCCTTTTGAGATGTAGTCGCAAAGCGATCAGGGGGCCCTGCCAAGATGCACTACGCTAACTAGCGTTTCTATTCGTTTCGTGTTTAAACCAATCGCGTCACTGGTAGATAACATGATACGAAAAGTCACGTGATCTACCAGTGACACGATTGGTTAAACACGAAACGAATAGAAACGCTAGTTAGCGTAGTGCATCTTGGCAGGGCCCTCTGGTTGTATTGCGATTTAGGCACAAAGCGATGTAGTCAGATCGAGATATAGTCGCAAAGCGATCTGGTCGTATTTGCTATCTAGTCCTAACGAGATGAAGACCTAAAGCTTCTATACCCCTTTTTTCCGTACGAGGGTAGTACAATGTTTTTATTTTAAAAGCAAAGGGGTGTTAATCTTTTAAACATTTATATTGACGATACAATGGTAAAATGGGAAGTGTTTCGTTCCAATTGACCAACAGTGGTGAGATTTAGTGGTAAGATAGTCCAGAGCGCAACACAAAAAAAAACGCAGTTCGAGTTTTTAGAGCTTGCTTTTTATTAGACTTTAAACTTACCCTGAAAGAAAGAAGTGGTCTCTGCTTTGGGAAATAGGCGTGATTAAATGTATGTATGTATGTAAACTTACCCTTCCATACATTTTTCATAACTCTTCCCAACAGGCCAGGAGAAGTCGGCTTCAGCCAGTGGCAGTATCAAGTCGGCCCTGGCACCCAGGCCTTTAGCCAGCAGGGCGTGCAGGCGGTCTGACACGAGTGACAGCTGATTAAGGCCATAGTTCAGTTTGGACTCTGTGGGCGCCTTGTCTATGACTGCTTGCTTTAGGTTGGGAAAGTTTTTGAACCTAGAAAAAAGTTATGGGGAAAATGAGTATGTGTATGGTCAACCATGTATAGATTACGTAAGAAAGTATGGTTTAATATATTGTTCGCGTGTTTATTTACAATGCCATTAAAACATTAACTCTATTCTCTTTTTGGCTGCATTACATTTGTTTGATAAAATAATTGTTTTAAATATAGATAAATCTCTCTTTCTAACAAAAACAATCTTTTTTCAGAGAGTCAAGGAGAAATTACATTTTATTTGGATCTCATGGTACAATTCAACCAATTTGGGGTACAATGGCACTTTCCAACAAAAGACAAAATTGTTTTTTTAAAACAATTGCTGTTGAAAATAATGGAATATCAATTTTTTATTAATAAAAAGCTGCCGGATTTGACCTGATCACACCTAGAATACTGAAGGAGCTTCCCAAGAAGTGTATTGTTTTTCTTGCCACACTCATCAACGCCACATTCAGGACGTCCCATGTTCCCAGTCTTTGGAAATCTACGCAAATCGTGATGATCCACAAGCCAGGCAAGCCGGCTAATGAAGCCTCGTCATACCGGCCAATCAGCCTGACTCCAGTCTTATCAAAGTTGTGGGAGAGGATTGTCTTGACTAGACTACAATCTCACCTTGATGCACAAAAAGTCATACCCGATCATCAATTTGGGTTTCGAAAGCAACATTCTACAGTCGAACAAATGCACAGAGTGTACCACACAATACGGCAATGCCTCGAAAAAAAGGAATACTGTTCTGCAGCGTTTCTCGACGTTCAGCAAGCCTTCGACCGCGTTTGGCATAAAGGGCTATTATACAAGATTAAAAAGCTTCTACCACACTCTTTCTACCACCTGATGGAGTCCTACCTCAAAGACAGAGTATTTCAAGTAAAACACGGTGATGCCAGGTCCTCCCTCTATACCTGTCACGCGGGAGTTCCGCAAGGTTCCGTTCTTGGTCCGATATTGTACAACATATTTACTTGTGACCTACCCAACTCCTACGATGTCGCTGTTGCAACCTTTGCTGATGACGCTGCTTTTCTTGCTTGCAACAATGATCCAAACGAAGCAAGTAGAGTGCTCCAAACACAACTGAGCAATACTTACGATTGGTTGAACAAGTGGCGTATAAAAGCGAGTGCCCCGAAATCACACCACATAACTTTTGCATTAAGACGAGGAACCTGCCCACCGGTCAAGCTTGGTCAAGACATACTGCCACACTCATCCTGCGTCAAATACCTTGGGTTCTACCTGGATCGAAGATTGACCTGGAAAGACCACATAAGACACAAAAGAGGTGATGTTAATAATAGGTTCAGAAACCTATTATGGCTACTTGGCAGACAATCATGCCTATCCCTCAGCAACAAGTTACGAGTGTATTGCTCCATCATAAAACCAATATGGACCTATGGGATCCAACTATGGTCTTCAGCCAGCAAGTCAAATGTTCTCTGCCTCCAACGCGCTCAAAATAACATTCTCAGGGTCATATCTGCTGCACCTTGGTATGTTCGCAACACTGAAATCCATGAATATCTGGAAATGCCAACGGTCACTGAAGAAGCGAAATCCTACGCAACAAGCTACAAGGCCCGCCTATCTAACCACCCAAACCCCCTGACCAGTTCATTACTTGGAGCAGACCATGTGAAAAGACTCAAAAGAGCCGTTGTGCTAGCCTGATAAGGGAAGCTAGGGCACTGGCCCCATCTTGCCATAAATCTCCTTTTCTCTCAAAGCATTTGATTAAAGTCTTGCGACTGATTGCAGATTAATAAACAATATAAAAAAAAAAAAAAAAAAAAAAAAATTTTTATTACATTTATGTTGTTGTTATGCAGGTGCCAACTATAAACTATGATTAGTTGCAATAACCCAGCTCTTATTCCTAAATAATTTATACCTCAAAATATAATCAAACTGCATCAAATGTGTTAAAGGTGTCATGAACAATGGTATGAAGCCGTTAACACTGCCATCGTCCAAGATATCCACTGCTAAACCAGCCTCTCTCTTCAATGCTGAATATGTTCCAGCAGTCATCTGATAGCAGACATTGTAGGAACCAGTACGATCTAGAAATACTACTGGAAAGTGGGTGTGATAATCTGTAACATTACTGTCTTTGTTTAGCGATATGCCTGCTGTGTCCCATTGTGAGGTTTCTGAAAAAAAAACAAGGTTTTATTATAGTTATTATTAATGTTTTTATAGGTTGATGGTATTTAATGGATTTTACACTAATTATTTACACCAATCATAAATTGGTCAGTGAATATTTATATCTTTATTTATTTATTTAATGTTGATTATCACTGAAGTTACCATTAAAAAGTTGAAGTTGTCATTAAAGATATCTAACGGACATGTTTACATAAATATAAATAAAACATAGATAAATAAGATTTTTACAATTTTGCAATCAGTCAAAAACACTTTGTTAATAATTATAAAAATAACTGTATCATTTATTACTTACTTAATGATACCCAAACGTTTCTTATAATCTGGTAACTGCTCATAATGTTGTTGATCCTTTTTGTGTGTACTAAATGTGCAACCAACAGGCTTATAACAAAACCGGACACTTCCAGTTTCCGCTGGCGCAACCAGATCTTCAAGAGAACAACCGCCTGTTTCAAATTATCACAGTTACGTAAAGTTTCAGCTAGAAATTCTTTATTAATAGAAGCTGTTAAGTCCGATAAGATGCTGCTATTGTAATAAGGAGTAGGAGGACCAACATCTGAGATATTTTCATTTGTGTCTTTAGAAAGCAACCATGCTTCTCGCAGATTATTACGTACAGGGCTGAAACGGTGCAATTTATATGCTTCTGCATCACAACAAAGATCAATTCGGACTGTTAGGTGGTTACCCAGTTTTCCTTGTGGTTTTAAATCTAACACTGGTTTAGTTTGACATCCATTAAGCCAAGAAAACTTTAAATCTTCAATTGACTCAAGTTTTTTTAGATGTGACGCAATATAAGCCAAATATGCTGCCCGTTTTTTATGATATCTGTAATTAATTGAATCATTTTTTGTATATGTTTCAGCTGGCACTGTGATTTGTACGTCTAGAATCAATTTCGAATTTATAGCACATTCCAAAGCATATGAACCTACAATATTTACATCTTTAAACTTGTGAAATTTAAAAACACATTTTGTCTTATCTAACTCCTTGATCACCGGTAATTTAACCTTTAACTTTTTAAATAATGTCTTCTCTGTCAAATCATACTCTGTGTCATCTTCTGGGATAGATTCTAGATGCTTTTTAAATTGTTCAAACCAAGTCTGTATTTTTTTATCTGTCTTCTCTTTCAACTTGACTTCTTCAAGTATTTCCTCGATTTGGAGACGGAATAAGTTGGAATTGAACAGGTTTTCAGTTTCTTGAAGCCTGTTTAGCTCGTTAACTGTCGGTTGTCGGTACAAACTTTTAGTTTTTAATCTTTTCTTTGCGGGTTCAGATGACTTTATTTCACTTGTATCTTGCAACTGTGATGTATCATCATCCTCAGTTATAGAGGCTTTAGCCCCCTGAAAGCATTATAATTAATTTCATAAGGATAATACAATTACGGCTCAGTTTTTTTAAAACAACTCTAAATACGTGGTTATTTCCTTTCATAAAGTTTACAAGGCAAAATTAAGGAGTAATTTTAGAAACTGAGAAACAGTTTTACTTTATAATACTTACCCTTTTCACCATGATCACCAATAATTCACTATTCTAAATGTTTTACTAAATTTAATAACTCTAAATTGAGGTTATCAATAGGTAAACTGGTAAACAACGTGCGACGGTGAACATGCCATTGCCCTGTTTGACAGCTTGTCAAATGTGACATTGACAACTTAAGTGCTGTCCGAATTGTAGAAAAGAACTTCACGCAAATTAACAATCTGAGGCCCGTTTCACGAGCTACAAGTTACAAATTACAAGCGGAAGTCTCTTTCTAACTCCTCCTGCTAGAAAGAGAGTTCCGCTTGTAATTTGTAACTTGTAGCTTCGTGAAACGGGCCACTGTTATTGTAGAAGTTAGGATAATAATAAAAGTTCGTTTTGTCTTATGTCATACATTCTCTTTTGAATTACGTGCCTTTCTTGACATTGACGTTGGCGAAATCATCGACAACTTCGATGGAGCCATAACAACCTACAAAAATTGAATTGAATTGAATGACTAAACACCAAGGGCCTGTTTCACGAAGCTACAAGTTACAAATTACAGGTGGAAGTCTCTTTCTAACTTCCTTTGATAGAAAAAGAGTTCCGCTTGTAATTTGTAACTTGCAGCTTCGTGAAACGGGCAATTTTATTTATCCAGTTTTTTAAGGTCGAACTTGATTTGATTTATAAAGGGGGCATGTATTGAGTGTCGTAGGAACAGAGGGCTTATTGTCTAACGCACTCGCAATCGGGACCGGCTTCAAAGTGGAGCGATTGTTTTCATTTTGTATGCAGACAAGCCTTCGATTTTCAAAATGAAAACGATCGTGATTGCGAGTGCATTAAACAATAAGCCCTCTGGATTGGTACTTGGGAAGAGAAGATTCTAGGTTTGGTTTATGCATGACATGACACATTTGTTCCAGGACTTCCAGGCCTAAAAATAGCTCCAGTTTATGAAGTTGTATGATAATAGTGTACTGTCCAAAGATATTTTAAATAATTAAATATCATTGCTAATGTCTAGAACTACGGTCTAGAATAAGCTACATAAAAAAATTGGGGAATACCTACATCTTTTAATTAAATAAACAAGAACATGTTTAACATATGTTTTAATAAAGTATACATACATCATTGTATCTACATCTTGGCTTTAAACAATAGTTTCCAACAAAACTGCAAATAAATAAATATTTTATTTTAAAACTACACTATTATTTAAAGTAGGTACCATATTAATAATGTAGATATGTGCCAACATTATTATAGAGCAAGTGACATGTAGGAGATTATTTACACAATAATGGACAATATTTCTAAATACATAATACTTTTACAAACTCTGACTTATTTGTGCAAGCGACAAGCGTTTTCCAGATTCCACTGTCCAATTAATACGTTCCGTTGTACGGCCAATCAACAAAAAAGCGCGCGTACAAACCGGAAGTTAATTGCTGCTTTCCAATATTGTATTTTTTTAAAGTATGTACATTTCAAACAGACTTTAGAAGCCATCTTAACCGAATATTTGGCGGAATTAACGAGAGTGCATTCTCTGCTTGAGTAATTACTTCAGATTGGCAATAATGGCGTTAGTGTATTCGCTGCATTTTCCAGTGCCTCCCAAATCACCAGTTAGGGGTTTGCCAGCGCGCAAAACCGAGTAACACGCATGTTCGACTTTGTCGGCGTGTTCGTTGAGTTGGAGATGCCTCAGCATCATGATGGACGACAGAAGCAGTGCCGTGGGGTTAGCCATGTCCTTGCCAGCTAGATCCGGGGCTGTGCCGTGCACCTGTAATGTTAATACGTTTCAGATATTGTTCGATTAAATAAACGTTGCTAGCCCGCTTACGGGAAATTGGACGACACTTGGGAAAATAGGTACCCAACAGTGGGCGTTTAGGGCGGCCATATACATACGGAATTCCGTTTCAAAATTTCGATTCGGAATTCCGAATGCAGCTAATCCATACAAAATCTATGACCTTACCACACACGTCCGTTCGATTTTTTTCCATTTGTATGTGGCCGCACTTAGCTGCCTTCGGAATTCCAAATTGAAATTCCGAAACGGAATCCCGTATGTATGTGGCCGCCTTAGACAGAAAATGTAACTTTTTGTCTGGGACATGTCGTCCTTTTCTAACTTAAAACATGTTTGAGGAGGATGGCAAGCTTGCCTCGCATAGCCTCAACGATGATGTGGATATAAAGTCCCACATAGACGTGCGAGTTAGTACGCCGTACTTATGGCTCGGCGACCTAACGCCGCTTCCGCGCACGCTGCACCGTGTTATTGATGTTTTCAAACATCTAACATGTTATCCGTCAGTTTCGGCAAACAAATAGGGTATTGTTTTGATTGGCAAAACATTTTTGACGTTTAAAATCCACGAAAACATAGTGCAGCGGACGCGGCTTTATACTCGTCCGTGTGCCACCTTAAGGCCTCATTAGCACGAGCGCTTTTTCAACGCGCGTTAAAAAACGTCGGTTTAGAACAAAAGTATTTCTATGGATGCATTCACACGTGAACGATTTTTTAACGCGTTGCTTTTTTATCGACTTTCGACCTTGGGCGGTACCCATAGAGTGTAAATTTGCCCATTTGTATTTAAGGACGCTTTTTTAACGCGCGTTGATAAAACGTCCTTGTGAATGTGGGCTAAGTACGCGAACTTTTAAAGGTAAACACAGGCGAAAAAGGTCGTCGAGCTTTAAGAGAGAGACAACAAATCTCATAAATGGTGTAATAAAATAAAGGCGAAGTATATTATCGTCGGTCTAGATGTGACACCTCGTAACTAAATTTTTTTGGCAAATTGTTAGTTATTATTATACAGAAAGTTTCAAATAGTAAATTAGGTGTGGATAACTGGGAATAAAAATCCCCAGCTGTCTACGTATGGACAACTGGGAATTTTTATTCCCAGCTGTTCACTCTTTAATTTGACTCAACCATGTTAATTTAATATCTAATTAAGAACATCAATAAAAACTAACACATTTGAGTCAAATTAAAGAGTGCGAACAGCTGGGATTAAAAAATCCCAGTTGTCCACACTGTAGACAACTGGTAATTTTGAGGATGTGTTCAACTGGGAATTATTATTCTGGGATTTTTTTCCCCAACCGGCAGTACATGCGTTACACCAATTTCCCCAACTGATAAACGCAAAATTATAGGCACAGTCAAAAGTATAATAAAACAACAATCCAATCGACATATTTTTATTTTGGCGTCTATTTCTATTTACACAAATAAATAAAACAATACACAAATGATTCGACGTGGAACCTGCAAAGGAATATGTAAATATCAATCGTCATTAGATCCTTAAAAGTACATTTATTGTCAGATTTCATCTGAATCACATTTCCAAGCAAAATAAATACAAATAGTGTATAAATACTTAAAAATACTTAGTGTTGTACTGATAAAATACCCTTCGGTGTACAAATAAAATACTGATCGACAGTAACAGCGAAGTTAGGTAACAATAAATTAGATCATTTGTTAAAAATAAAATACTCAATGAGGAACAAAAGAGCGCGGTCAAATCACAATTTCAAACTTATCTAGGTTACCACAAGCTTATATCTTTCTTTTCCAAAATATGGATGGTCAAAACTCGTTTGAAAACGTTTTTCATACAAGACAAAATGATTGACAATTCCATTTGTTCGCGATTTCATTTCCAATAAGACCTACACAATCGAAACGCCAATCCAATTTGATTGCTAGCTATTCTAGTCAGTGTGGAACGGGTTTAAGAACAGGTAAGCACAAGACTTGTTCTACTGTTCCAGAAAATCTCTCGTTGTAACCTTTTTCCGGTATCGCCACATTCTTTTAAGAAAACACAAGTTCATGTCAGATTACCGTCCTTGACAGTTTTTTTTTAAATCTATAGTTGAAAAATATAAGTCTGTGGTTATTCGACAACAGCCATTATCTCACTATACTTATTGGTAACGCATGCAATAAATTAACTTACATTACTGAAGAAAAGTGGAATGTAATCTTAAACTATATTTCCCCGAAATAGGGTACTGCGGATGCAACTTACAGCAAATTTTGTGTCAAATCAAATTTGACAGTAGACGCCAAATGTCAAAACATTTTTTTTAATGCACACTCTGTGGTTAGACAAATAATTTTACATTGATTTTAAATCATAAGTGGCTGATGAGATGAGCCTATTAAATAAACGCAAACATTGCTTTCATGTGGATTTATGTTGTAAAAAATTGGACAGTGCTATTCAATATTATGCCATCGTACGACACGCAGCACAAACAGAGTTGATATTTTATTATTGTTGTTAGAAAAACAATTGCATAACACCATCCAACTTGAGATTTTCAAAAGGAGCACCACGATATTTCAAGACGTGGAGCTTTATAATTTTATTACAGCCAACAATTACTTCGGCCAATTATTTTACGATATACCCGTAAGACAGAAAAGAGCACTTTTACATCACATTGAACAAAATTAGGTTAAAATTACAAGCAGTTGGGCTCCAGAACGGAGATTTCGAACCTTATTATCTCCGGCCTAAATTGGGCGAGGTGCGCTATACTATAATAGCTCGAATGCTCACCCAAAGATGACAAATGAATTTTTCTCGAGCGGGGAACGCGAACGTATCGTTTACAGCACAGTGTAAATGCGGTATACAAGTCGAGCACGTCCCCCTCCCGCGCCCCGCCGTCCATAGGAGAACTATGCTTATAAAAGTCGAGCTATAATGCCAGGTTCCTTGATTTTTACTATATAGATTTGCTAGGAACAACCAATTGTGAGGTGGTGAGTTTGTTAATCCTTTCCTTTCAATGTAATTCAACTAAATTCTTAATACGAGTTGGTATTCTTCTATTAAATACTTAAAATGAACTATCCACATTGTCTGTATTCCAAATCTCAGCATTATCTTTGGCAGTAACGTCAACGAGATCCCGAATCTCTTTCTTATCTCTACAAGTAAGGTAAATTCGCTACTGTGTCAAACAATAAATGATGCTTTTACTTAACAATTTGATCTATTAATTGAACTATTTGTTAACAGACTTGCGTTTGGTCACCGTTTCTTATTGTACATCTTGCTTTTGCGTCTATGACGGAATATGTAACATTACTGTACTTTTCAAAAAGATTATGTATTGTTTTAAAAGTACTGAATACCTATCAGATCGTTAGGGTCTTTATACCATTATTGCAACAGTTTATTCGATTTAATAAAAAAAATAACCTCAAAAAAACAACATCTCAGGAAAAGGCATCAATTACTCTACATTTAATGCAGTATAGATTTGAGCTTTAAATTTTTACAAACATAATTAAAATCAGTATAATCACAAATGAACAACAAATGTTTGAATGTCATGTGACTGATTTTTAATTTCTTCAATGTCAAATCAAATACTAAATTTATGCAAACGCCAATGATAGCTCAAGAATATCTTAGCTTTTACATGTAGCGTTTAGCAAAAAAAACGGGAGACTGTTTGTAGTGTAGTTGGCAACATGATCCAATCTTTACCAGAAAAATACTGCTTAATTTAGTGGTTGTCACTTCCTTCAGAATGTAGCTCCACCTATCAAACCCTTTTTTCCCAAATACACGGTAATTTCTACACTGGCGTTGACAATAAACATGATCTAAATCTCCATGGTAGTCTAACAGGATCCTGTTGTTTCCCATATTATTTCTTGATCATAATGTCTTTATTATTAATATTTTTTGAGTTACAATTTTTATAACGCTGGAATCGTAAACTTTTCAGTATTTCTTAAATATTAAACATGTAGATAAGGCTGAGTTAGGTTTAGGCTAAAAAAAGTAACATTTTCTTTGCGATAATTATGACATAACCAAAAACAATTATGGCAGACAATATAGACCCTATTCTAAGTGTCCCTCTTTCTCAACATCAAACGGCGACCAACCAAAACAATCTAATTTAAATTCTTTATAATCTCATTAGTATACGCTGTGCACGAACTTTTTCCACCAAGGTCTTCGGTGAGAACTGCTCCCTGCCGCAGGACGGTGAAGGCTGCTGCTTGGATCTGCTCCGCGTGGTCATGCAGCCCCAGGTGCCGGAGCATCATGACGCCGGAGAGCAGCAGGGCCGTGGGGTTGGCCTTGTCGTGGCCCGCGATGGCCGGGGCCGTGCCATGGACCTGGAAGGTTAGTGGCATGCGTTACGATGGGGTTACGTTGAGGTACAAACAACAGAAAACTTTACAAGTGTACAATTTGGATGAGGGTTTTTTTTCCCTCTTTAGCTGGACATTCACGGTTTCTCATCTCAGTGGGCGAGGGGGAATTCGATCGTAAATGTCAAAATTCAGTCCTAATTTTGGTCTGATACCGACTCATGGAATTTTGTCCGACCATTTATCGTCACACCATTTCACCATGGACAAAATATTGACATTCCATTTGATTGACTACGATTTGATTGATCTATTTGCCGTCAAATGGGCCGGCCGACCGTATACAGTTTTACAAAAAGTTATCATTCTTGACACGTTACACTTGCAAAGTTTAGTGGAATAGGACCCTGTTTGAGGGGTTGCTTGTTTGTTATTTTGATTTCCAGGGATGAATACACAGGCTAGAGTTAATTGCATGACACGATTACATTTGCCCGTTCGTCGGATGCGATTGAGTCGAACGGAGTTGTTAGCGATTACGATTACCTTATAACCCAGTGTCCTAAGTAAGTGACACGCGCGCGAATGCTCAATTACGCTTCTGAAACGCGAATTTGATATTTTCGCGTCGCACCGCTTTGCTTCGCGTTCGCATGCGATTCGCTTACGTAGGATACTGCGATAGGTGAACTATGTGGAGTGAACACAAAGACTAAATATGATAAATTGATCATAACGTTAGTCGGTTGGATCTGTTTGAGACTCATTACATTAATCATGGATTAGGCGTACGGAAAAATGCCATTAATTTAACATCCACCAAGACACAATTAAATGTTCACCAAAACTACAATGGTTTACAAACATTTACTATTTTATCGTCGTGCGATCGTTTCCCACACACAAGTGCAGTGACATCACTAATGGTGCGTTCCTATATTCGAAACCGTGGATAGAAATGTGAGATCTCGTTAAAATTTAAAACATTTTGTGAGTACCAAATGTCAAAATTTAACGAGACGTCACAACTCTATCCACGGTTTTGAATATAGGAACGCACCATAAGACGATATATAAACGACATTATTGTTGGACACTTTTTGAAATTAATAGCTTAATGTAATTTACCAATAATAGATGATAATATTGATAATGAGCTTATGATTCAATAATTATTCAAAAAAAATATATTACTTGTATAAGACAGTCCAGGTTTTAAAGACAAACAGACATGCATTCATTTAAATTGACAAACATATTTCATTTGTTAGTGTTCGGACATGATCCACAATTCCACACCAGTTAGTGAACACGCAGATATTCTTTTGAAACAGACTTACGCTGTATTATTCATCATCCACTGCATAAATAAATACGTATGAAGTACTAAGGACAGAATTTAATCAAAATGTTGAATTAATTATAATTTTCCTTAATTAGCCAATTGATTTTACTCACTAGTTTTCTTAAAGGTGGTTATGCTTTTGAAACAATGCGATAACAGATAAAATGATCTGTGTCAAGAAATAATGTAGAAGAAAGACACGTAATATAATACACTAAATTCATAGACTTCAAAAATACGTCATTAATTCACACCTCTTTTTAAACAGACTTCAAAAAAGGAGGTTTTTAATTCGTCTGTTATTTTCATAATACTTGCTTCGCTTGCGAATAAGTACATCATAAAGATCATCCTGTATCGACCCAAGTATAAGAAAGTTATAGCGTTGTTTTTTTCCTCACTAAAATCATAACTAAACTAATTTGTGTAACGTAATAGTAGGAGTATGTTGCAATAGAAAAGACAGAGTTCACATTATGGGCTCCAAGATACAGGCTCAGCCTAGTTTGGGGTCCACTGGATATTTTCTTGTATGTTCTTGTGCTAAGTTAATCAATAGACTTATCTTAATTTTTAACTTTATATCTTTTGTATTTAAGCCACGGTAGTCTCACACATTTTGCTTATAGTTTATTAGCGATTGCTGTAGGCACCAACCAACTGGAATTCTTATTTATTTCATGTAAATACCCGTGTTTTACCAAATTCTACTCGGTTTAGTACTCACCGACTCAAAGAGCGCGCCGTTCTTGCCGATGTTGCCGGAGGGAGTGAGCCCCAGCCCGCCGACCAGCCCGGAGCACATGTCGGACATGATGTCGCCGTACAAGTTGGGCATCACCTGCGCAAACGTCGCATTATTAGGCTTTATTTAGAGCTATATAAGGCGAAGGATCAGAACCTGTGGCCTGTTTTATAAAGCTACAAATTACAATTTACAGGTTACAAGTTTCCATTTGACACAACCTAGAACCAATGACGACCAGCCATTTGAGCAGTGTTGCCAGTTTAGACCTGTAAAATTGTAACTTGTAGCTTTATAAAACGTGCCCCTGATGGTAAGCAGTCACCGTCGCCTATAAACATCAGCTATGCCAGGGGCGCAGGTTGCTGCTTATCAGTAAATACTCTCTTTAATCTGCGTTTAAAGGTGTCATAGTAATGGATGTTTAACCCTTAACCAAGCTGACAGATCACACGTAACAGTGGAGATTCAGAGTTAGGTTACATACAAGGTACTATTGAGTACATTTTATTACCTTGCCCGGTTAAGGGTTAACCGGTTCTAAATCATGATAGTCCAAGAGCTCTTAAGCATTTTTGGGCAGGTGTTTGAAGCACTGTGGAAAGTACAGTACTTCTGCTTCTTCTTGTAGTAACCGAGTTATGATTTTTTAAAGTAGTGATTTTTTTTTTCACAAAGAATGATCTTGACTCATTTTGAGACATTTACTTCTCTTAACTTGCATAAGCAATTTCTGAATTTGCATAAGTATTACATTCCAAGAACTCATGTTAAATGACAGGAAATTGTCAGACCATTAGTCACAATAGTTGCGTGCTATCGTGAGTGTGTGTATGAGTGTAGCGTGTGCGTGTGTACTGACCAGCACGTCGAACTTTGAGGGATCCTGCACCATGTTGAGGCACACGGTGTCGAGGTAGCGCTCCTCGAACTTGATCTCGGGGTACTTCTTGGCCAGGTCGCGGCAGCAGCGCAGGAAGAGACCGTCGGACATGCGCCTGTAAACAAGGTGAGGCGAGGGTTAAAAACGTCTATTTCTATCACTCTCATAAGAGAGAACATCGCGAGAGAGAGCATTACGAGTGTTTTAGAGGGCTTACCTAGACAAATTCTGCGATTTCGGAAGTTGAGATCTAACTGCAATTTACTTGGCTTACATTAACAAAATAAAAATAAAAACCGAGGTCAATGGCAATGTAGACAGCAGTAACATTCTTTGTCTTGCGGTTCTGTGCAAGCAGAGCAGCTAGCAGCTAGCTAGCTTGTATTTTCTCGCTCAGTACCTCTTTATCCTTACAGACTAAATGGAAAGGGATATCCAAGCGACAAACAAGTTGCGGGAAAGTCGTGTTAGCCATTCTGGAAGGCGAATTCGGCGATCCTCCCGCTCGGCATGACATCAGATCCTTTGGGAACGTAGGTTCATATCGTACCGACTGCGCCAATGCTATGGTATCGGGAAATCGAATAAAAAGCAATCTGGCTTCTCAGGTGTTTTATTAACGACTGTTATTTCACGGTCATATTTGAATCAGCCTACCAACCCATATTCATTGCAATGTGTTACATTTACTCACCACCATTATTGCCATATAAGCTACAACTTTTAGCAAGAAGAAGATCAAGACATACGGCTGTGTGTCCGGCAATAACCATCTACGGCAGCGCCACCAGTGTCGGTATATGCAACTAAATCTAACAGTGTGTTCTGTATACGTAACTACAACTTCAACCTCCTTCCCAATGAACTTCGGTACCCAGGCATAACAGTCCTCCCCCTGTAGAGACACCTACCTATTGATCAACCTTCCTACATTCGATATTGTACTCACATGATGTTGGCCTTGTGGACGGCGGTGACCTTCTTCCTCTTGTTGTCCCTCGCGTATATGAACGCGAACTCCGCGACCCTCAAGCTGGCCTCCTCCGTGATCAGCTTGATGCTCTGCACGACTCCGTCGACGATCTCGTGCTCGATGCCGGAGTACTCGCCCTCGGTGTTCTCGCGGATGGTCACCACGTCCACGTTGTCGTATAGGGTCTTGATGCTGAAGAGAGTAGAGGAGTTATTAATCATGGGGAGTAAGACCCGCCATACACGGACTGCTTTAAGCAGTCGGGTAACGACTGTACTTCGTTGCTATTGGTCGATTTGCAGTTTCAATGCTCTAGAAAGTGCAAACCGAGCAATAGCAACGAAGTGCAGTCCGTGTATGGTGGGTCTTAAACTCTGCTAAGTTACAGTCAGTGAAAAAGGTAAAGGTTGTACAATCCGCGCGCGAGCTCCTAGGAGTGTCAAGAAAAGTTGACGTCAGGATTTAGTGCAGTGATTTAGTCAATGTTACGTTAATGATTATAGCCATCTAAGGCGATAGGGCCAACTCTCGTACTGGGAGAGGCGGGATATGGCGCGGTGCAGACCCGTCTTCTTCTCAACCCCCGATTCCTCGGAGCTGGCGCGCAGACTATATGTGCGTTCCTTTCACAGCTGGATTTTTTTACGGCAAGGACGAGGCACTGGAGCAAATAGGGCACACCTATCCCCTATTTTACCATCCTGACAATGACAGGTGACAGGTGACATTTCAGTGTACATTGCGCATGTATAATGAATCCTAGTGATGTAACAAATTATTAACTTTGCAATGCACACCAAATTGTCACCTGTCACCTATCATTGTCATGATGAAAGAGGGGGCTGATAGTAAATGGGATCTAAGACCAATAGACATTTCAATTCTCAAGACTACTATCTTCAGAGTCCAAAATGCGTTGTCAACCCTGAGGACTTAAAACTTGTCAGGTTTTGATAGCCATATTACGCGGCCTTTGTACTATTTTTTTATAGAATGTTGGTACTACGCTCACAGTACGCAGTCTGTGGCTAATTAGCGGAAAATTTGCAATGAAAATGAATAGGAAAATAAAATATCGCAACAGATTACCTTTTCTCAAAATATAAACATGGATACCTACGTAATCAAATTTATTTCCAAAGTAATACCTAGTTATTAACCTTAATTTTGAAGGACGGACAGACGGCGTATTCTTTATAATAGGGTTAGGTATGTATCCTTTGGGTTCGAAACTCTAAGAATATAAGTCTAATTGTCTATAAGCGTGTAGGTACTTGTACGATAGGTACATAGAAAACGATAAACATACTAACATAGGTAAATAAATAAATACTTAAATAGGTACATAGAAAAAATCCAAGATCGTTGCTTCGTATGCAGGGTAACTATATCATCATATTCATCATCATCATTTCAGCAGTAAGACGTATGTCTGTGACGGTTCAAACAAACACAACATGGTTTTTTCCACATAGAATAGAGGCCCAGTATAACCGCGTCGTCAAGTGCTATTAAGTAGCATTTAGCTGAATAATAGCATATCTACGTGCCACTAATAAGTACGTGTACTTATTTATAGCATGTACACTTAATACGGCGTAAAAATTAAGCATAAATAGTATAACATAATTTTATCATTGCATATCAGTCTTTAACTCAATAGCTTTGCTAATTAGCAACATTAAACCTGTAACTATGCAGATACATAGGCGTAACTAGACACTATTATATAACTAGAATTCTGCAACGTGATACTGATAAGGCAAGCCAAGGCACTCATATGGCACATTGTTTCGGCCTTCTAGTCGATTACTGGTACAGGCTGGTAGTGCTAATTTATGTTTGACACACCGCTTATGCTGAATGGAGTTGACTACTGATGACTAGAAAATATTTCCCATCTTACATCAAAGTGTGTAGATAGTAGATAACATAATATATGATGGCCCAAAGAAATGTGTGATACGTCTGTATCACTAGAGGCTAAGAGCGTATCAGGACGGCTAAGCACATGTTTTCAGCGACATGTTTGTCGCTTGTATCTCCCTTTCTAAATAGTCTGCACAGATAAGGACGCACTGAGCGACAAGTGAGAAAATTCGCCGACATAACCGCTCGCCACCGGATCGGCTCAAAGTGAGACATTGAAAAGTAAGCTTTGACTATTAGTGTTATTACGATGCATTTTTTACAAATAAAGTGAAAAAAATATCCGGGCGCGGGGCTCGCGTCGTCCACTGAAAAATGTATTGTACTTACACAAATCAAAGCTCACTTTGAGATGATCTGGTGCCGAGCGGTCATGTTTGCGATAACCTTTAGTGGGATCTAATGATAGAGAAGATAACCTAATCAATATCGATGTATATTAAAAGCAAATAAACAGTTATCGAGAAGTTTAGACGTTTTGCGTTATTATCTCTACGTATCCTTTTAAGATTACATTAAGAGTGCTATCAGCTTGTTATGAAGGTGTGGACTCTGACTGTTACGAGGCACTTGCCCCACCTCCGGCGACGAAGCGATTTACTATCGACTATTATCTTGCACAAGAAACGAACAGAAGATATAGACAGTGTCAATAAAAGAGACAAATATTCATAGTTGCTCGCTGCCGCTGGCTGTTTACGCTGCCAGCGAGAACTCTCTCTCCAACAATAGTACATTCTTGTAGAGGTTAGAAAGTAAGCAATAGATGGACGAGTTACTTTTTAGGGTTCCGTAGCCAAATGGCAAAAAACGGAACCCTTATAGATTCGTCATGTCTGTCCGTCCGTCCGTCCGTATGTCACACCCACTTTTTTCCGTAACTATAAGAGCTATACTATGGAAACTTTGTAAGTAGATGTATTCGGTAAACCGCATTAAGATTTTCATAAAAAAATAGAAAAAAAAACAATAAATTTATGGGGTTCCCCATACTTAGAACTGAAACTCAATTATTTTTTTTCATCAAACCCTTTCGTGTGGGTTATCTATGGATAGGTCTTCAAAAATCATATTGAGGTTTCTAATATATATTTTTTCTAAACTGAATAGTTTGCGCCAAAGACGCTTCCAAAGTGGAAAACTGACGATTCTGACGTGACGGTACTATATTTCAGATATAATTAAAAACCGACATATATGGCTGTATGGAATCTGATTCCTTTGCCTATCCGTGAAGGGATGAATATTATTTAAAAATAAAACGACTTCTCATTGGCCAATTTTATTTCATATGCAGCACAAGTCGTGTTCTGATTGGTCGACTTGCTCAATGGAACAGACCAACAATGTTATTTTTGTCCAGTTTTAATTCATAGAATTTACTGCTCATTCAATGTACAACTATTGATTATTTTGGGGACCAAGAACAGACCATCTTTCGCCACATTTCCGAGCAGTGGCGTGAAAAAGATATTTATCCCGTGTCAATAAAAGAGGCGCATATATTGGGTCCTTACCAATGAAATTGGCGTTATTTTTACGTGTTTTATTTCGTACGGAATTTATTCATTTCAATTTTAACTTCCAATTTTTTTTTTATTTTCCATAATACAGTATGTTACAAAGGTTTTAGATACAAATAGTATGGTTCAATTTCTTACTTAGTGTTTAAAATTAAAGTGTGAACTCAACTCTTTTCATGTGCTGTGAGTTCAAGTGTTTCAATTACGCAGAGTTTTATGAAGCTAACTTTTTTTAAGTAATTAAGATATGTATAATATAGCTTAGAAGTGTCCAATATTCCTGACAGAATTTTGTTAGGTTTGCATTTGACGTTACTAAATAATCCGCAAAATTAAATGTATGAAAACCACCATTTTCATAAAATTCTCCATATGAAACGCCAATTTCATAGGTAAGGACCTAATACTAATGGTTAATCGCTGGCGCTACTAACTTCTCACTCATCGTCGGCGGTGGGACAAGTGCCTTACGCAGACCATTGAATTACTAGTCTCTTATCAGTGGCAGACGCAATTAATGGTACAAATGAAGTATAATAAACGAGGAAATAGTTTAATGAGGTCAGTCTTATAAAAATAACTAATATAATAAATGCTACGTACGTGCAGTCAATTTGTAAGATATATTTTCCAAATATTTTTTTAAATTTCATTTTATACTTGCTTTATTTTCGAATTCAGTTTTCAGACGTGTTTTTTCCCTATCGGTTTTTTCCTGTCACATTTTTCCCATTCCAGAAATTAATTTGATGGTGTCGACTGAATTAATTAGTGGCGGAGCTCTTATTTCTGGGTGACTTGGCCCTTCGGGTTTGTTGCAGTATTAACGTATAACCTTAACCTATATATTTCGACCTAACGCAAAAAATGGCGATTGGGAGAAATTCAGATCGAAAGAAGCGACAGAAAAAATTGAAGATCGACAAAAATAATGATAGAAAATTGGCGTAAAGAAAAAAAATCGGGAAAATACCCCCAACGTCCATCAACCCGACCGGTAGGACGGTCGCGCACATCGTGTTTTTTACTATATTTTACTATTAAAGTAAAGCAAACTTCTAGTATGCTACAACTGACGACGTGGTTGGCCTAGTTAGTGAAACTGCCAACTAAGCTAGCGGTCCCTCGTTCGGTTTCCGGTCAGGACAAATGTTTGTGTAATCAGTGTGAGTATTTGTTGCTGAATCTAGGTTGTTTCTATATTCAAATATGTTTATCGTTGTCTGGTACCCATAGTACAAGCCTAGATCTTAGTTTGGGACTAGGTCAATTTGAGTAAGACTGTCCCTGTTATTTATTTATTTATTTATAATTAAAATCCTTAATATCATTTTTTAATGTTAGCTGTCATATAAACATCGGTATCAACGTTCAAATTTCATGGCACCCGGTAAGGATAGCAAAAAAATAAATACATTGGAATATTTGGTGAATAATAACGTTTATATTCTGTGTCATTTTTAAATTTATTATGCTGCAGTTAACTGTACCTATATAAATACTGTACTTATACGTAAAGAGCTTTATTATCTAAATAATGTCATATAAATTTAATACTCATTTTGCATTCGAAAAGTAATATATGCCAAATAGGAAACAAATGTCAATTTAATTGTCAAACCAAATAAATATTAGTAAGTGTGAAAAGGTCATTTGGTCATTAAAAAATGGATATATTATAACAGACGTCAAATGTTGACAGAAAAATCCATGGAACAAATTTTATTAATTTATTCAAACCTTTAATACATATTTAGCGTCTTTCTTTTTATTTATAAAAAATAAAGGTTCTAAATACTAGATGTGTTTGTTTGTATTTGTTTTTCTGCAAACCGTACTTTGCCATGAAAGTTGAACGTTGATACCGATGTTTATCATAAAACAAATCTGTATAAATCAATTGATTCTGTTATCATGGACGGGAAGCTGATAACAACCATAACACGTAAATTGATTGATAGCCCTTTTGATATTGTTGTAAAAAAATATTGATTGGTTTTTTGCTGATTATGATAGAAACTAGCTTTTGTCCGCAACTTTGTCTTGGTAAAATTCGTTGATATTGTTTTAAAGTTATCTCCATGCCAAATTTCATCTAAATCGGTCTTACACTTCAGTGAAAATGTAACAGATGGACAAATTCACATTTGGAACATGGATTTAGTACCTATAAAGCTATAGGTATCTGCCCACATATTTTCTGAAAAAACCTTTTTTTTGTTATACATCAAATCTTTCACATAGTTGTATGTACAAGAGATTAAGTAAAGGAGGAAAGCAAAATATTACATAGTAAAGTAAATTGAAATGAGAAATTGTAGTTCATAAACTGCTCTGTTGCTAACATAGCCAATAAGGAAAATACTAGAAAATTACCTGAATCATACTTCATACGAAGGTTATTTTCTTTAGTACTTTTTCAGACAAAGTAAGCATATAATTAAACTTTTGACCACCACAGCTAAAACAATTTTAATAGCCTCCAACACCAGGCTACATAATAAATAGGTACCATAGCTCAACTAATTGACAGATGGGCCTTCGTGGCACTGAAATTAACTGTTGTGTAAATTTTTTGAGAGAATAAAATAATCAGTAAAATCTTCATAAAAATCTTCAGGAAATTAAAAGAAACTTAGTCATTAATAATTTGTGCAAATGCAAAAGTTGTATCTTGTCTAGGGGACCGTCAAGGACGTAGCGAGGTACGGGCAGGCCCTAGAAGATGCAGGAATGCTCACAAACTGTAGAGTAATATTACCACCCCCCTTAACAAAATCCTACCTACGCCCTTGGGAATCACTGATGTAGGACCACATATTAATTATCAAAACTGAACTAAAAAAATGTGGTTTAGCATCTTCTATACATAAGTAGGTGTTTTTTTTCCTTTTTTCTCCCTCTACCTCTCTCATAATATTTTTGGCAAGTTTTTCTGCTAAACTACATTATGATATTTGACATTATATTTAATTAAACATTTATAGCTTTATATAATGCTAGACTAAGTAGTTTCAAAAATTACTGACTGCTAAGTTTCTTCACAGCACTGGTAGATTTTTGACTTGTAAAGTGCCTGTGCAGCCTACTTTCTGAAAAAATGTCTTTTATCTTTTTAATTCTATAATTATAGGGACAATACCTGCATCAGGTTAATTAAAAATGTAACTATGATGAAAGAGCATGCGTAATTTAACCTGTAATATTAAATGTGCCTAACTTTAGCTTGAACTTTTAACCAAATATATTGGTGGTTTGAATATTAGGAATAGGTGTAAAATTTAGTCAATAACAGCCACCTAACTCTGACTTCAGTTTCAGTGAGTCCTCTTGACTCTATCTATTGATGAAAACTTCATTAAATGTTGCATAGATTGAAAGGACTAAGTGTACATGCAGAAGGACAGACAGTGAGATGCAACTTTGTTTTACAGTAAGTTAAGATTATAAAAACAATAGTAACATAGTACAGATACATACCCTTCCAAACTCTTGCAAGGCCTCACATTGGCATAAAGGTCGAACTCCTTACGCAGGGCCAAGTTGAGTGAGCGGTAGCCCTTGCCAATCGGGGTCATAAGTGGCCCCTTTAGACCGATCTTGTTTTGGTTTACAGAGTCTATGGCCTTTTGGGGAATGCCAAACTGTCCGTCAGGACCCTAAAAAGAAAATATAAATTTAAAGTTCCCAATTCGAATTAGCATTAAAAAAATATATTTTTTTTTTTGTGTCAAACATAATCAAATAAAATAAATGTCTGTTTTTGTAGTCTAATATATTAATGTCACTTAGTAATTGTTGAATCAACGATGTTCATAATAGTAATCTCAAGGGCTTACCCTAACAGCTGTGACGTCCACCTCATCCCATTCAATGGGTACTTTGGCGGCCTCGAATATTTTCTGCACGGCCACCGTGATCTCGGGGCCGATGCCATGGCCAGGGATGAGCGTCACCCGCCGCACCCCCGAGCTGTATTGCGCCGCCCCGGCCTTGGTTACCGGAACCTAAGGATGACCAGAAAACCCCTCGTATAACCTCCAAATCACATAACAATAAAAAAAACACCGAAAAACACACTCAACCTCCTTCACCCCGACCTCAGCTCCTCCGAGACTGTCCCCCGCACCACCCTCGAACCATTTCACTAAACTTCCTAACACTTTACTCTCACGAAAAGGCTTCAAAAGCACTTTTATGTAATTCTTCGACATAACTATACTTAGTCTATTTTTGGAATGCAAGAATAAAAGCGTACGGTGTCTTTGGACTAACAAATTAATAATTACATGCGCTATGCGTAAGGAATGTTAGAAACAGAAGACCGAGCTACAAACTTACGATTTTCCTGATAATTCTTGAAGCCATTTCCAAATTTTCGTTATACGACGACGACAGACAGCTCCGCGGTGAAGGGCGGAGGGGGAGGAAATTACGACTGCGACAAGTTAACTACGCGCATGACCGGAAATTGTCGTGAAGTATGTTGAATAAATCGATGCAATTTTCACGTAGTCATTTTATTTACACTAATAACAATTTATTTAAAACACGGTTTAAAAGTATGTCATAATTAAGTTGTCAGTCTATTTAACTATAGTGATTGATTTTTATAAGCGAAATCACGTAAATCGAAACAAATTGATAACAAATGTTGCTAAAGCAAAATAAAGTTTATTGTTTTACATGGCAGCAACTTGCGTCTGTCACCAAATTGTCAACCAAATTGTCCAGTCGGAGTGAATGTTATTGTTTCCTTACTTATTTTGCAATGTTTTCAATGAGTTTTAAGACTAAATAAAAGTCTCAGGTCGTGTCTTCCTTTTTAAATATAGGTTTTATACGAGGGCCTGAAAATTTTGAAAAATGGATCAGCCCCTTTCGTTAAAACTGAGTTCTTTGAGTGTCATATCTCAATGCAAATTAGAAAGGATATTATCGCTTTGTGGGGATAGAAAGGATCTCATTATTGATCCCTCACTTATCAAGCCTTTGGAAAGAGTTTGTGGAGTCATTTGGCTTCGGTAGGCACCATTATAACGTTAGGAATGATGAATGTTAAAATACTTGTTTTATTGCTAAAACCTATGCTTAATTGAGTCTTTACGATTTTTTTATATTACAGACAGCATGGCATCGATAAAATCTACAAAATGGACCCACAATTGGGTCCCACAGCTAACCAAACCCGTGTATACTTCATCCCGGCCTGCGTTCAGAAATACAAGTGCGTCCTTGATCAAATATCGTCAGTGCTCAGCCAAAATGCATCATTATCAGACAGCAACAGCTTTCACATAATAATAGTTCCTAAAGTTGTATGCTCTTACGACTCATTATTAGAGAATAGAGGTCTCTACGGTGTAGTCAAACTACACTCGTTTACATGGGAACTGATGGCTCTGGATGAGCAACTACTTAGTTTAGAGTTACCGTTTCTATTTAAGCAATTATTTGTCGAACAAAACCACTCCTTACTGTCAAGTATTTCAATGGCATTATGGAGTTTATTCCATGTCACAGGTCAGCCTAAAGCTATGTTTTCTGTTGGGAAGTTATCTGCCAGTGTTTTGGATATTCTGGAAGTTTATAATGAGACTTACGCTAGAGATTTTCTGCCTGAAGAAAGTTCCAATGAAATTGGTGCGTTGATTGTGGTTGATAGAAGTCAGGATTATGCTTCAACCCTTTTAACGCCAGCAACTTATAGTGGTTTATTAAGTGAGATATTTAATATTACTTGTGGTCATTTAGAATTAAATGTCAAAGACACTAAGATTAAGAAAGGCAAGTTGAATTTTGATTTTGAAGAAGAAAATGCACAGGTGAAGAATACAATCTTAACTCTAGACAGTTCCATAGACAGTCTCTATGGTGAGATAAAACATAGGCATTTCTCTGAAGTTTTAAGTGTTTTAAGCTCAAAAGCAAAACTGTTGAAAAATGAAGATATTAAAGCATTAGGAATTCAAGAAATAAAGCATTTTGTTGCAACAAAGTTGCAGCAAGTTGCTCTTTTCAAGCAGAGCTTGGTCAACCATGTGTTGGCCTGCGAAACTATTATCTCAGAAATGAGTAACAAGTTTGAAAACCTCAAATTAACTGAGACTGAGATGTTGAATAACAAGAACAAGAAGTCAAATTTCACTTTTGTAGATGAAATCTTTGGGACGGACATACATATTTACAATAGCTTGCGTCTCATGTGCTTGCTTAGTTTAACTCAAGGTTTCTCTTATGATGAATACAATTCACTTGTAAATAAGTATTTACTCGCTTTTGGTTACAAATTTTTATATATCTTCAACAATCTAGTCACTGCTGGGTTCCTAATTCAACCTACAAGTCTGAAATTGTCCCTCAACATATCAAACTTAGGCAATTTAAGTGACAGGCTACCTAAATGGCAAAATAGTTTTCAAACTACAGCTAATAAATTGAAACAATTGCCATCTCAGCCAGATAATGTTAATAAGTCTTCACCGAGCTACGTTTTTAATGGAGGTTACGTACCGTTGATATCAGTACTGTGTAACACTGTTCTAACTTCAGATTCTCTACTGGATGTAATAATGAAACTGTCTGCTTTACCCGACTTGAAAGTAGGTGGAAAAATGCTAGATAACCTCAAAGTGGGAATGGAAACGTTCAACGAAAAGCTTTCAAATTTAAAAATACAGGGTGATTTGGAGTTTGGTTGCAGAGATGCAAAGAATTTGAGTAAATTACTGAAGAATGACATTAAGTTAGGTAACACGTTTCCGCTTAAGCCTAAGAGTGTGTTGGTATATGTGATTGGTGGCGTGAATTATGCCGAAATAGCAGCGTGTGATGTCGTGCAGAGTTCTACAGGTAGTAAAATCTACATTGCTAGTGATTGTATAGTGAATGGTAGTGATCTGATGGCTGCTAATACTTGAAATTCTGTTTAGCATTAGAAATACATATTCAAAAGTGTTCTTTTTGCCCCCTTAGACATTAATAATGTCATGACATTAATAACATCAATGACATAATACGAGTATGTCAAAGATATTTGCAACATAGGGTTCTAAACTAAAGTACAAAATCGTACTAACCATTTCTCATTATACAGAGTTATTGGATAGGTTCCATTTCTCGTTATAAAGAGTTATTGGATTGTTTTCATTTCTCGTTATACGGAGTTATACTTATATTCTCTACATTAGTGTTGTTGAGGTAATTTATATTTTTACTAACTGTATAAAATGTAATGACAATGCGGGAGTCTCTATAGTCTGGTTTTAAGACTTGTTAACCTAAGTACTAGTCTTCCTTGTTTATTTAAAAATAAATTTAAATGTATGTGTATTTTTTTTATCGGTGTTGGGTTTTGTAGACAAGAGTATTTTTATTGGAGAGTTTTATATAATAACACCAAGGATTTATTAAAAAATATTGCCAGGGTTAATAATACTGCCTATTGTTTTAGTTACCAGGACTTTGTGACAATCTTTATTTTCTCTTCTTACTTAACTCAGCTGATGGTGGGCGGAGATAATGTAAAGGGTGTATGCTGAACTAGCTGGTTCTGTAACAGCCTAATTTTTTGCCTAAAATCTGTTGTAGTTTACTTTATTTTTCAAATTCAAAGTAATACTAGAACTTGTATTTTCTCGCTTGTCGCTCTCAGTGTGTCTCTAGAGCCGAGCTGTAACTGTTACCATAGCAGTTACAGTAACGAGCTTCTAGTAGGTAGCTCGCGAGCCGCGTACACATCACGATGTTACGTGCAACTTGTACAGTAACGGCTCGCTAGTGCTTACTCGGCTTAATGTTTAAGACTTATTAGAAAATTTGCGGGAACTTACACAGTCAAAAACTTTAATTTTTAAGACGAAAAATATTTAAGTAAGTATGTTGACCGTATTACTTAGTCCTGACCAAGGACACTGGTTTTTGTTAAGTTTTTTTCTTATGATTATTAGCTAGGAATTAAGACACATTTATACAGGACATTCGGAGTATATTGTTATTCGTTACTTGAATACAAGAGTCTCTTTTGTGATAGTTAAGGGCCGGTTCAAACGGACAGCATTTGAACTGCAACCTACCTGCAAAATGGCAGTTCGAGGGCCGTTGACGTAACTGTATCAACACTGCATTACAACCGTGCAGTCCGCTTGCAGTTGGCGTGCAAGCACGGTTGTAATGCAGTCCTGTTGCAGTTGGAGCAAATGCAATACGACGGCAATAAAACTGTATTCCAGTTCTGATGCAGTTAGCGTAACGGCATCAAAACTGCAAACCAACCGTGCAACTGGCTTGCAGTCGGTGTGCGGTCGACAGGACTGCACGCCAACTGCAAGCGGACTGTACTGTTTGTTTGCAGTTTTGATGCAACTGACGTAACTCGAACTGCCATTTTGCACTGTAGAAGTATCTATAGCAGGACACAATTAATATCGCGTGCGTCAGAGCTCTTACGCCGTGGACCAAGAGTCTAATATTGCCTAATCCGCGCGCCATATTAATTGTGTCTTGCTGTACCTACATTTTAATATGAAGCTAGACTGTACCAAAATAGGAAATATGCATGGTTTTTTTAAATCGCATTTGTCAACCAAACAAAAATAATGTAAAAGACATCACCAAAAGTGAAATTAAAATGAAAATCGGATAAGAAATACGGATGATACAAGCATTTTAAACTGCTAATTAGACAGAGAGATCCGAAGTGCACCGGTGACGTCATTGTGCAGTTCGGCCCTATAAACTCCACGTAAAATTCTGTGTTGCTAGAAAGAGAAAGGTACAAATCTTTTTAGCTTATATCTTGGTTATTTTATAGCTATTCAAAAAATGTTTTTTCTCACCTGTTTGTTACATGAATCAGCGTTTATTGAAGCTGTAAAAAAAAACATGCATATTCCCTATTGCGTAAGTCGACCGCGCGCTACAGTCGAGTTTGTGTTTAGCTTACGTGAAGTTTTTACCTCCTATCCAATAATATGATTCATAGGGTCTATATCGGAATCCCTAATCGTCATTTATCCTAATTTTTTATTTATCGTTTATTTAGTTTAGACGCATCTTTTGTCCGAATTTTCGTTTATCTTAAAGTCGCTTCCGCCTGAATTTTAAGACTTTGTAGTGTTGTTAGCAACCTTAACCTAACCTAATCGCAGGTATTTTCGGAAAGCTTAAAAAGTTGACTCAACCGAAACCCAGTTTAGGACAATCAATAATTCCGACAAACGAAACATTAGGACAAATGTTATTAGGGATTCCAGTGGCACCCGATTTATGATTAGTTAAGATTACTGTATGGTACATACTCAATAATATTTATAATTATTTTTAAGTAAATAAAACATTTTTTATCGTAACAAAATATTTTTATTTCATATTCTATTATCACAGTACAAAATCGATTATCTTAGTGTCCAATAAGCTGACATGAATAAATTACACACTTATCATTTGCTTAAGCATTACAAATATAATCATCCTATATCATGCCCCTCAACAATCCACTTTATTCCACTGCATTTTTACACCAATTGCAATCGTATTGTTTACAACTCCGCCGCCTTTATTGTCAAATATCGCCTTTATTATTAGGATCATAACGTTAAAAATACGGTAACAAAAGGAGGATAAAAACGGTGGAATAAAAAGCCCAAGGGCCAGCCTAGTTGTATTTTACTAAAGTTAGGGACTGTAGAAATCTTTCAAAATGTAGGTATGGAAGACAAAGACGAACGGACGACTGCGTACGTCAATCTTATATACATTACTTAGCTTTTACAGCTGTTAAAGTTCACGAAATACCACCTGGCTAGGCCCTAAGATACGGTGTAGGCTTTAAGCAAAGCATTTTATAATAAACCGGGCAAGAGCATGTCGAACCATGCTCAGTGTAGGGTTCCGAAGCCGTTACTACAAACAAATTAGACCTCGCAACAAACTTAACTTTGCCGTTGGAAAACTGTTATCCCCATACATCGACTTAGGTCGCGGTCAGTTTACCAACACCGCAAAAAAATACATCCCCAAGTTACGTGTAACTCCCTTACAATATTTTTTTTTCTAGATTTTATTTTACCATGCCAAATTTACAGCTTTCTAGTACTAAGAGTCTCTGAGCTAGACTGCGGACAGACGGACGGACGGACATGGCGAAACTATAAGGGTTCCTAGTTTGACTACGGAACCCTAAAAAGGATCTGTCAAGAGCCATGTCGGCGCCGTAGTGGCTGCTAGAAACAACGCTTATTCGCGTTTTCGCGGTCATTTTCGAACATTTTATTTGCTCTGAACTGAATGCTAAAGTTCCTATTGCGGTTTAAGCTACACCAAAAACATTGCAATCGTTTTAGAAGGGCCGTTTTGTACATAGTTAAGGACAGTTAAGGCCACAATTAAAATCCTTTTTTATCCATTTCTTAACGAAAATTGCTATTCTTAAATTATTCGATGGTTAAAATGGCAATTGGCGTATAGGACAATATTATAGTCTTTTACGCCAAATATCATTCTGGCTTCGATTATGGTTAACTTTCGTTACGAAATGAAAAAAAAAAACAAGAATTTAAATTGTGGCTTTAACTGTTCTTAACAATGTATTTTTTTTTGAAAACGGCTCAGAAAGCTTAAATTTAAAACATTAATTATTAAATTTAAAAATTATAAAGAATTTGTAAAAAAATATAAACTTGACGTAGTCAACTTTTTTATGATATGCGCGGGTAGCACAAGTTGTATTTTCTCGCTTGTCTCTCATTGCGTCTCTATCGTTACTGACTAGATAGAAAGGGAGATCCGAGCGACAAACAAGTCGCAGACAACTTGTGCTAGCCGTGCTGGAGAAGGCAAACGAACACACAGGCCAGATAGTAAGTGGGACTTGAAGCCCATAGACATTTCGTCGGTGACATTGCAAAACCAAGTAACCAACAAATTTATTATAGAGCAAAATAAACCTTAACATCTTAGAAAAAAGGTGCATTTTGCTCCTCATTAAAAATGTTACTTACGCGGTTTCGCTGTTTCACCGACGATTTGCATTCTTAAGGCTAGAATGCATTTGAAAATGTATTTGTGCTAGGTAATTTAACCGTTTGTCTTATTCCACACCGGAACACAACAATGATTCAGACGGACCCTGCACAGTGGACAAGGTCCGACTACCAGAATATCAATTGACTTTTTAATATGAACACTGTAGAAATGCAGGCAGGTAGAGTACCTACATATAGATTCAGGTACAGTCGAGTTCATAAATATGTATAAACTTTATGTATTTATGTATTTATGTAAATGTATGTACTTTATTGTACGAACGGAAAAAAAAAAAGATAGAAACACAAAACTTATGTACTATCAGCCCAATGGAACCCTGACCCATATGATAGAACGGTGTCACAGTGACATTTAAAACAATTTGTTTGACACTTCTTATGACTTGAATCATAACGTCTCTGTGACACAGTTCTATGGTGGGTCAAGGTTCCAATGGTCTGATAGTACAAGGGCGAACTTATACCTTTAACTCTACACTTTAGTACCTTGTCTATTTAATTTCATGTTTAAACTGCGATATATAAATTATCACGGCGATTAAAGTGACAAGGTATATACACATAATTAAGAACACGACTGTACCTAACTAGTAAATAATTAGTGTCCCAAAAAATATGTATGAAATTTCCCATTTTGTTACGATCATTTTTGATAAAGTAACAAAAAGGAATTATTTTGGGGCATTGGGATTTTGTTCAATTGTTTTATTACATAGTTCCGTTCACAATGGTAAAATATTAGTAGTGCTTTTAAGTCATTAATGATATAACGCCTCATATTGCATTTGCTACTTGCGCCAATACTGCGCGAACTTGTGGAACTGTTCGACCAGCACGGCCATGACAGCTGTCACCGACATGTCGAGCAGATTCTGTAGGTAGTGCACCGCCTCCTCGTCGCCTAGGTCCAGTCTGGAATAACAGCCTTATTAGTTAGGGATAAGTGCAATTGGACATCCCGGATTGATAAAGACTAGTAAATACTGTGTCAATCTAATGAATTTTTACCCTAATGCGCAAAATTAAAGGAACGGTTATGAGTTTCACAGACTAAGTTTGTATTTGATCAAAAATGGTATGTGTATCTCTAAATACTTAACTATTAGACTGATTTTAATAAATGGGGTGTCAAAAATCGCCAAGAATGTGTGAATGTCGTAACACATACACCCTGTTCAGACTTACTTGTCTTAAGTATTAAACAACTTTCTAACCTCAAAATGCAACTTTTTTGCATGAAACAGCTATTTTAAATAAAGCAATCACGGACAATTGGCCAAGTGATGTCCAAAATGTTTTCTCAGCTTACTTTATTTACGATAAAAGAGCTATTTTAGCTAAAAAAAAAGGTTCATTTTGAGATTAAAAAGGTGTTTACCATATATGACAAGGAAATCTGAACAGGGTGACCGGCAGAAGGTTGGACAAACTTAAGGGACTAACTCTGTAGGTCATACTCATCTACTTTTATTATGGGACCAACATCCAAATCGAGAAAAAAAAAACAGCTGTTCATACATTTCGGCTGTTTAGCTCACAAAGTTTGTATGGAACAGCTGTTTCTTTTTTCGCGATTTCGATGTTGATCCCATAATAAAATTTGATGAGTATGACCTACAGAGTTAGTCCCTGAAGTTTGTCCAAACTTCTGCCGAACACCCTGTATAATAAAAATTACAAGGGTCATTCTAGTTCCGTTTATGGCTTTTTTATTAAGGCTGTAATGTGACATACCGTAATTTATCCTGGACCTTTTTGACGGCCTTGTCGGGTTCCAGAGCGATGTCGGGCACGGAGGCGTCCACCATCAGCGAGAACAGGTTCAGCATCAGGTTCGCGTGCCTACCAGTAACAACGGTAACATATTAAACATATCCTATCGTCCCAGTCTAGAGCTAGGCCTTTTTAATGTTTGAATGGTTCACTAATGTTTCCCCGAAATACGTTTGACCGAATGAGTCGTTTGGCAACTGCTTCATTTCCCAACCCGCTTATATTTCTGTAACTGTAAATATTTCAGAATTGTTACAAAAACTAACCTAACCTAACCTATAGGGTCTACATAATGGTACAAAAATAAATCCTGAAATATTTGCAGTTACAGAAATATAAGCGGGTGGGGAAATGAAACAGTTGCCAAACGACTCATTCGGCCAAACGTATTTCGGTCAAATGAACGGACCCCGTTTGAATGAATGGGCTGTGGGGACAAATGGGATTTAAAACTCCTAGTTGTAACCATCCATTTATATTAATTATATTATTAAATATTTATTAATTTTGATTAAAACACTGTTTTTTTTTAATTCTTATTCGTACGTTAAAAAAAACCAATACGTTTAAACATTACAAATCTTGTGTTTAAAAATTTGACAGTAATGAAAAGACAAAAGCCAACAATTTTTTAATTGAATTAACTCCAACTGGGAATATTTTGTCCCATTTGTTACCGTTGGGATTTTGTTTTATTCCCAATTGTCCAAAGTGGTAACGAATGGGAATTATTTATGCCAATTGTCCATACTGGTAACTAAAGGGGGACAAATGGGAATATCCCGTGTGAGTGACTGTCGACGTATAGGAACTGACCTCCTCAAGTGCAGCAGCGCCGTGTAGCACTGCTTGCGGAACTCGTGGTAGTGGTCGGAGCCGACGCCGCCCATGGCCTCCACCATCTCGCGGCTGAGTGACTGTCGACGTATAGGAACTGACCTCCTCAAGTGCAGCAGCGCCGTGTAGCACTGCTTGCGGAACTCGTGGTAGTGGTCGGAGCCGACGCCGCCCATGGCCTCCACCATCTCGCGGCTGAGTGACTGTCGACGTATAGGAACTGACCTCCTCAAGTGCAGCAGCGCCGTGTAGCACTGCTTGCGGAACTCGTGGTAGTGGTCGGAGCCGACGCCGCCCATGGCCTCCACCATCTCGCGGCTGAGTGACTGTCGACGTATAGGAACTGACCTCCTCAAGTGCAGCAGCGCCGTGTAGCACTGCTTGCGGAACTCGTGGTAGTGGTCGGAGCCGACGCCGCCCATGGCCTCCACCATCTCGCGGCTGAGTGACTGTCGACGTATAGGAACTGACCTCCTCAAGTGCAGCAGCGCCGTGTAGCACTGCTTGCGGAACTCGTGGTAGTGGTCGGAGCCGACGCCGCCCATGGCCTCCACCATCTCGCGGCTGAGTGACTGTCGACGTATAGGAACTGACCTCCTCAAGTGCAGCAGCGCCGTGTAGCACTGCTTGCGGAACTCGTGGTAGTGGTCGGAGCCGACGCCGTCCATGGCCTCCACCATCTCGCGGCTGAGTGACTGTCGACGTATAGGAACTGACCTCCTCAAGTGCAGCAGCGCCGTGTAGCACTGCTTGCGGAACTCGTGGTAGTGGTCGGAGCCGACGCCGCCCATGGCCTCCACCATCTCGCGGCTGAGTGACTGTCGACGTATAGGAACTGACCTCCTCAAGTGCAGCAGCGCCGTGTAGCACTGCTTGCGGAACTCGTGGTAGTGGTCGGAGCCGACGCCGTCCATGGCCTCCACCATCTCGCGGCTGAGTGACTGTCGACGTATAGGAACTGACCTCCTCAAGTGCAGCAGCGCCGTGTAGCACTGCTTGCGGAACTCGTGGTAGTGGTCGGAGCCGACGCCGCCCATGGCCTCCACCATCTCGCGGCTGAGTGACTGTCGACGTATAGGAACTGACCTCCTCAAGTGCAGCAGCGCCGTGTAGCACTGCTTGCGGAACTCGTGGTAGTGGTCGGAGCCGACGCCGTCCATGGCCTCCACCATCTCGCGGCTGAGTGACTGTCGACGTATAGGAACTGACCTCCTCAAGTGCAGCAGCGCCGTGTAGCACTGCTTGCGGAACTCGTGGTAGTGGTCGGAGCCGACGCCGCCCATGGCCTCCACCATCTCGCGGCTGAGTGACTGTCGACGTATAGGAACTGACCTCCTCAAGTGCAGCAGCGCCGTGTAGCACTGCTTGCGGAACTCGTGGTAGTGGTCGGAGCCGACGCCGTCCATGGCCTCCACCATCTCGCGGCTGAGTGACTGTCGACGTATAGGAACTGACCTCCTCAAGTGCAGCAGCGCCGTGTAGCACTGCTTGCGGAACTCGTGGTAGTGGTCGGAGCCGACGCCGCCCATGGCCTCCACCATCTCGCGGCTGAGTGACTGTCGACGTATAGGAACTGACCTCCTCAAGTGCAGCAGCGCCGTGTAGCACTGCTTGCGGAACTCGTGGTAGTGGTCGGAGCCGACGCCGCCCATGGCCTCCACCATCTCGCGGCTGAGTGACTGTCGACGTATAGGAACTGACCTCCTCAAGTGCAGCAGCGCCGTGTAGCACTGCTTGCGGAACTCGTGGTAGTGGTCGGAGCCGACGCCGCCCATGGCCTCCACCATCTCGCGGCTGAGTGACTGTCGACGTATAGGAACTGACCTCCTCAAGTGCAGCAGCGCCGTGTAGCACTGCTTGCGGAACTCGTGGTAGTGGTCGGAGCCGACGCCGCCCATGGCCTCCACCATCTCGCGGCTGAGTGACTGTCGACGTATAGGAACTGACCTCCTCAAGTGCAGCAGCGCCGTGTAGCACTGCTTGCGGAACTCGTGGTAGTGGTCGGAGCCGACGCCGCCCATGGCCTCCACCATCTCGCGGCTGAGTGACTGTCGACGTATAGGAACTGACCTCCTCAAGTGCAGCAGCGCCGTGTAGCACTGCTTGCGGAACTCGTGGTAGTGGTCGGAGCCGACGCCGCCCATGGCCTCCACCATCTCGCGGCTGAGTGACTGTCGACGTATAGGAACTGACCTCCTCAAGTGCAGCAGCGCCGTGTAGCACTGCTTGCGGAACTCGTGGTAGTGGTCGGAGCCGACGCCGCCCATGGCCTCCACCATCTCGCGGCTGAGTGACTGTCGACGTATAGGAACTGACCTCCTCAAGTGCAGCAGCGCCGTGTAGCACTGCTTGCGGAACTCGTGGTAGTGGTCGGAGCCGACGCCGCCCATGGCCTCCACCATCTCGCGGCTGAGTGACTGTCGACGTATAGGAACTGACCTCCTCAAGTGCAGCAGCGCCGTGTAGCACTGCTTGCGGAACTCGTGGTAGTGGTCGGAGCCGACGCCGCCCATGGCCTCCACCATCTCGCGGCTGAGCTTCATGGGCGGCGGCAGCGGCTTGGGGTCGCGGCCCAGGATGTATCCGAAGTCGATGTGGAACAGCGCGCCGGCGCGCGTCAGCAGCAGGTTGTCCAGGTGACGGTCGCCCACCCCTAGGATTACCTCGAGTATTATATCCATCGGAAAAATAATACGGACCACCTCACTAAGACCAGGAATCGGTCTAAGTTAATGCGTGAATAGGAATCGTCCACTAATATATATTTATTTATTTAATTGTATTTTTTTTGCCTTTCTCGACACGTGCCGTGCAATTAGTTACATTGCTTGGCATGGCACAAATCTGGCGAACATGGGGGTCGTAATAAATTCGAAAATGTTTTTTCCACAGTATTTTTAAGATATTTAAATTGTTTGAGCTTTCGTATTTTGTATACATTTTGAACATATAATTTTCTAGATACATATATTTTTTAAGGAAATACTACACCAATAGACTTACCCAGCAAATATGTAATGACGCAGTACCCCGCACAGCTTCTAATATAAGTATCCATGGTCTCAGGTTTGATACCATACGGCGCACCCTCACAAGGGTTATGCTTCCTAAAGAAATTCTGTATACTGCCCTCAGAAGCCAACGCCTCTGCCACAGTAACAGACTCCACAAACTGCAAAAACCCATGCTTCGAACTAGTCGCTAGAACTTTGTACGGAGTCAACTTCAAATCCAAATTCTCTCGTCTCAGCAACTTATCCATGAGCGTTATCATCTGTAAAATCAGCTGATCTTGACGTAAGTCATCGCCATGTTTGAAAATGGCTTCGTATTCGACTCCTTCCGTGGTTAAGAAGGTTAATTTTGAAGGCATGAGGGCGGATTTGAAGAGGCTGGCTTTTTTAGCGACTATGCCTTTGATGGTGACGTGGGGGTCTAGGGGGAAGGGCATGGGTTCGAAGTTTGTGAAGTTGTATTTGAAGGAGTCGGGGTCGGCGAGTAGTTGTTGGAGGCGTTCGGCCTTCTTGTTGCGGTTGCCGCTCTCTCGAGCGACGGTCTTGACGAGCTTCACGAGTTTGTCGATGAACACTTGCTGGCGGGCGAGGAAGGAGCGCGTGCGTTGGTGCTCTGTTGTGCCTGGAATTAGTAAAACAGGGTCTTTATTGTCTGCGATGATTTTTAGTCTGTTTTAGGCCATTATTATCGCAAATCATAACGTATTCTTTTAAGAAAATTACTTTCTCAAGATTCAGATTTTTTACAAATAAAACCTAACGTAACCAAGGCAAACATCTATACGTTACGTTTCGTTACGTTGGATGTTTAAAAAGTTTGAAAAATATAGCCAAAAAAGAAAACGGGAATAATAAAACATACGTATGAATTGATGGAAAGTAAAAAATAAAAGCAATTTTTTGTTTTTATTTCATAAAAAGTTGGTGGGAACCATTATTCGAAAAAAACCCACATGCCCCAAAAAAATGTGTTACTTTCCGTTTTGTTACCGATAAAATGTATTGGATTTTGGTAACAAAACGGACAACAGGCAAAATATAGAGGCATTATATATTTTATCCCTAGGATAAGCAACGCATTTGCAAAATTATATTGCGAATAGCCATGGGTTTCAGAGCCTATTTACCATGAGGTGGCATTTGCCTTCTCTATGTGTTAAAAAAAGTTACCTTTAGCGAGCTGGTGGCTGAAGGTCCTCATAACGGTGAGGTACATGCCGCGGATGGCGAGCTCCTGCGCGCCCGTCTGTCTGTCTTCGCATTCGATCAGCAGGTACCAGTACAGGTAGTTGGCTAGTACACTGTTGTTGCATCAATATGTAATATTACCTTTAGCTAGCTGGTGACTGAAGGTCCTCATGACGGTGAGGTACATGCCGCGGATGGCGAGCTCCTGCGCGCCCGTCTGTCTGTCCTCGCACTCGATCAGCAGGTACCAGTACAGGTAGTTGGCTAGTACACTGTTGTTGAATCAATATGTTAATATTACCTTTAGCTAGCTGGTG
Source organism: Acleris cristana (assembly GCA_948252455.1). NCBI lineage: Eukaryota > Metazoa > Arthropoda > Insecta > Lepidoptera > Tortricidae > Acleris > Acleris cristana. The sequence continues at coordinate 14,130,751 of OX411788.1, read as the reverse complement.
ACTGAAGGTCCTCATGACGGTGAGGTACATGCCGCGGATGGCGAGCTCCTGCGCGCCCGTCTGTCTGTCCTCGCACTCGATCAGCAGGTACCAGTACAGGTAGTTGGCTAGTACACTGTTGTTGAATCAATATGTTAATATTACCTTTAGCTAGCTGGTGACTGAAGGTCCTCATGACGGTGAGGTACATGCCGCGGATGGCGAGCTCCTGCGCGCCCGTCTGTCTGTCCTCGCACTCGATCAGCAGGTACCAGTACAGGTAGTTGGCTAGTACACTGTTGTTGAATCAATATGTTAATATTACCTTTAGCTAGCTGGTGACTGAAGGTCCTCATGACGGTGAGGTACATGCCGCGGATGGCGAGCTCCTGCGCGCCCGTCTGTCTGTCCTCGCACTCGATCAGCAGGTACCAGTACAGGTAGTTGGCTAGTACACTGTTGTTGAATCAATATGTTAATATTACCTTTAGCTAGCTGGTGACTGAAGGTCCTCATGACGCTGAGGTACATGCCGCGGATGGCGAGCTCCTGCGCGCCCGTCTGTCTGTCCTCGCACTCGATCAGCAGGTACCAGTACAGGTAGTTGGCTAGTACACTGTTGTTGAATCAATATGTTAATATTACCTTTAGCTAGCTGGTGACTGAAGGTCCTCATGACGGTGAGGTACATGCCGCGGATGGCGAGCTCCTGCGCGCCCGTCTGTCTGTCCTCGCACTCGATCAGCAGGTACCAGTACAGGTAGTTGGCTAGTACACTGTTGTTGAATCAATATGTTAATATTACCTTTAGCTAGCTGGTGACTGAAGGTCCTCATGACGGTGAGGTACATGCCGCGGATGGCGAGCTCCTGCGCGCCCGTCTGTCTGTCCTCGCACTCGATCAGCAGGTACCAGTACAGGTAGTTGGCCAGTACACTGTTGTTAAATCAATATGTTAATATTACCTTTAGCTAGCTGGTGACTGAAGGTCCTCATGACGGTGAGGTACATGCCGCGGATGGCGAGCTCCTGCGCGCCCGTCTGTCTGTCCTCGCACTCGATCAGCAGGTACCAGTACAGGTAGTTGGCCAGTACACTGTTGTTAAATCAATATGTTAATATTACCTTTAGCTAGCTGGTGACTGAAGGTCCTCATGACGGTGAGGTACATGCCGCGGATGGCGAGCTCCTGCGCGCCCGTCTGTCTGTCCTCGCATTCGATCAGCAAGTACCAGTACAGGTAGTTGGCTAGTACACTGTTGTTGCAGGCGCGGGATATTAAGAATGTGGCTAGGTTTAGGCGCTCTGAGGGGTCCGTGTCGCTGGAATAAAGGAATTACATAAAAAAATCTAAAGAAACCGTTTGTATTTCTTGCATCTTCCGAGTATCTTTATCTTTCTAATTCTGGGGAAAATCGAATGCTGTCAAGGAATACGTTATTGGGATACACCTAAAAAAATGGTCGCATTTTAATTTTCAGTTTTCAAGGTTTCATTCATTCTAAAATATATTCAAGGTTCTTTCTAAAATATATTCGTGCCGTCTGGAAAACCTCACGAGACAAATAATTAAATGTATTATTTCAATCATAAAGTATAATTTAGTTTATTTTGATTTGTAAACAAATAAGGGTTATGTAACAACAGCTGTCTTCAAACTTAGGTATGTAGCTGTCTAAATTGTATTAATAAGGTAAAATATTGGACTACTCGATAACCACAAAAAGGTTGATATATTTAGCGCAATTCGGACAGCTTTTATGGGTCAAATGAACTTCATTTTAACACAATTAATTCAAATAACTATTTGTTTTACTTAAATCTAGTTGCAGGGATTGATTCGAGAAGCCTCTTCCTAGACGTGATTTGATTTTTTTCAAACATTGTACACACAGGTGTATCCTAATTATACAGTTCGTAACAAAACAAGAGATAAGTATACAGTATGTAAACTTACTAAAACCATTTGTTTGAATCCGGGCATGTATAGGCAATAAATAAGGTGTTCGTATATAAATTATTGAAATTCTAACGTTTTTTAGAATTTATAATTTTAATACAAAAAATATCATTTTAGTTATTCATGATTCAATAACATCCTGTATTATTTGTTTACAATTGTAACATTTGTCATCTGGTTGTCAGGTCAAGGCCAAGTTCAACATTTTCAATGTCAGTTAAAGTAAGGCTATGTGCACACTACCGATTAAATACGACGTAGATTAGACCAAACGTGGCCGTTATTTGAACCAAGCGACGATGGTTGTTTCAAATGAACGCTACGCATCAAAGCTGGATTTTGCCGGGCACGTCGCTTGATTATGTTCGAAGCTTGTACAATCCGCAGCCTCATTTCTTCCTCCGCTCTCGACACTTTTTTTAAATACTAACTGTTTCACCCATCCCCAGAAGAAATAGTCTAGAGGTGTGGGGTTCAGCAAACGTACCATATCATACAACTCCCCGCTTTTCTAGTGCTGAAGCCAAGATTTTCTGTAAAATGGTTGTACATCCTTTTTTCCGTTCTGACGTCAATACGAGGACGAGGCCCACCACTACTACTACTACTATCCGGTACTGACCGGAACCGCTCTTTCATTGTCACGCAGTCTGGTAATCGCCCTTATAATTGACAATAAAGTGACACCAGTGAAATTTGAATGACATAAATCTGTCACGACGTAAACATTACACATAGGGTGATACTTTTAGGGTTAACCGACTTTGAAAAAGGTAAGTGTTTATAATTTTTAAACAATGATAAAATTAAAAATATTCGACCCGTACTAGCAAAACATGTGTTAAAACACTTAACTCGACTTGGCTATCAACTGGTTTAAAGAGATGGTTTTAGTTAGTTTACATACTGTATAAAGTACACAGCAGCCACATTAACTAACCCGGGCGCAGCGCTGTCGTCGCCGGCCCCGCGGCTGTCGTCGGCGGGCTCGTCGTCCGAGCGCCGGCTGCTCGCCGACAGCGACATCTCGCTCGTCGACAACACTAACGACATACGAGGGGTCATAGGGATGAAGATTGACCGGTCGATTTTTTTTTTAATGTCTGAATGGTAGCTTGTATATAAAGACAGAAAGTATACATGTTTGATTCCATCAGTCTCTATTATGAAGTATTTATTGATTTCCGATAGTTTAAATGTAAAGTTGCATCCTACCGACTGCGCCAATTAAAGGCGTTGAGACAGATCAATCAAAGGCAAAGTTCAAGCAATGACTTATTGCTTATTGGGTAGACATTGGTAATTAATGTAAATTATCCACCATCGTATTTAAGGATACATAAAAATCGCAAAGAATCAATAGAAATTTTGTTATATCGTCGTCAAACTTAAATCCTATAGTCAAAAGCATAAGTATATATTTTTCCCTGTCAATCAATATATTATAGACTAGTTTACCGGAATACAAAAGATTATGCATTCGTCACTCTATAACTTACATATTTATTGTTAGAATATAAGCTTTATTCCTATTTAATTCTAGAAGTAAATAATAGACATACCCGAAGCCGAAAGCAAACTGGCCTGGCTGCCCCGCGGCCCGCTTTGCAGCAATCTACCCTCAGAATCCGAATACACCGCTACATCCTTGCCGCAAATTCGCGCGTACTCTGCAACATAAAGATTTAGCTAAAATTATCCTTTAAACCACGCGTTCTAGATAAACAGTATGACTACATTGACTACAACATTAGAGTATGAGGATCAAAAGTTAAAAGGAATTTCTTTTATAAAAACCTACCTTGCATTTTAAATTCTATGAGATCATTTTGCCTACACACAGAAACATATGGGTGCATAGTTAATTTACGTTTGTACGCACAAAAAGTTTGACAAAAAGCAAGATACATAAACCGGACCCATGTTTAAATCCGCTACTTTTTTTCAAGGCCTCTATACTACAGGGTAAAACTATATTGTCTTTGACAAGTACTGGTATTGTTTTTAACTCGGCCACCGCCATTACTGTCAAGTAAAGCTATCGTATTTTTGTCAAAAACCTGGCCTACCTTCTCATGTACTTGGGTAAAACCATGATGTATTCCAATTGTAAATAGTAATGACACAAGTAATGGTTCATTTACATTGGTCCAGCAAAAGAATGCCAGTAGAAGTACATTGCGTCGTTACAATAGCTCTCGCCTCAAACGTGAAAACCAACTCGTCAATGTACTTCCACTGGCATGTTTTTGCTGGACCAATATAAATCAGCCATAAATTCCGACTGATTGATGGTATCCTACCTTCGTGTATTTCCGAGAAGTCTTCATACTTGAGCGCTTGCACGAGCTGTAGCAAATACAGCAGCAGATCTTCATCAGGAGCTTGCTTCAACCGCGAAATCGCATACCTGTCAGTTGACGATGGATTAATTCGAACCACTATAGCCCGACAAGTTTGCGCGCGACTGTCCTCCGGGGGGAGGCGAGGGGACTGCTAACCTACCCATTCAACCGAGTTTTAAAAGGGAGCAGTTTATCAATTGAACGTGTCTATAACTTTAAACGCAGCTAGCAATATTAGAGTTCCCGTTTTGTTTTAAGAGGAATGTGAGGCGATGCTTAAATCGCGTGGCTAACATTTCATTTAGTACAAATTTAGCTCCGGGCGATAACGTTCCTCATCCCCTTACGGCCGAACCCTATATTCAAACCGTGGATAGATAACGCTTACTTCGGGTTAAAATTTGTCATTTTCCCATACAAAATATGTCAAATTTTAATCCGAAGTAAGCCTATCTATCCGCGGTTTGAATATAGGGTTCGGCCATAAAACAATTATGAAAAACTAGGTTTGTAAGTTTCCGTCTTTTTTTAATATGTTGCTTTAAGAGAAAAAAAATCTTGGAAAACATTTACAACACCTGTATTAAATAATCGTAAAAATCGGACTAGGTATAACGGCAGAGAAACGTTACCGCATTTTGTATGGAAGTTTTTAGCCTCACTACCGTCTTGAATAAATGGCGGTTTGACGTGAGCCGAGTGCGATTCTGTCTGTGTGACTGTCGCGCGAATTAACCGGTGTCGTGCTCAACTAACATCAAGCTCGTTGTATCTCTCACTACCACTACGAGCGAAAAATCCGTCATCGTTGTGCATACAAATATTTCCCTCATTGGTGCTGAAAATGTCATAGAATCACTCACTTGCGGACGGCGGGGTGCGTGAACTTGGGCGTGAGCAGCTCCAGCGCGTCCTCCACGTCCATCGGCGCCCACTGCTTCATCATCGAGAGTGCCTGCCGCACCTCGCCTGCCGACCAGTGCGACATTATCATCACCATCATCATTATTATCATCATCATTATCATATTTTTTCCAGGATCATCATTACGAGGATAGGCCATGGTAACTTGAGTGTGAGCAGTAACATTTATTTTTTATCTATTAATAAAGGGCTACTGATAAAGACGGCTTTTTTTACTTTTCCCACAGCCGCAATCAAAATTAAAAGCGATCAACTGCACCCGTAAACTATGGACGCACTCGTTGTCGCTGACGCTCGTGCTCTTAAATATACGGGTGCATTTTATTTATTTCATCCCTTGGTACCTATAGGTACTACAGTGGTAGTACCTATTAGGGAATGCAAACCGGTAATTCTTTAAGGATAAGGATAGTTTTTATCCCGGAAATTTTAAAACTTCCTGTTGGAATAACGATAATTGAAATCTACGCGGACGAAATCGCGGACAGAACCTAATAAAATTATTAAATGCTAAAAAATCATTTTAAATCTACTAACATACAATATTTTGAAAGTGATCAGTAGCATAAGTTGTGATTATGACCGACAACACTTCTTGAGCTGCTGGTGTTTATGGGCAGTGGTGTTTACATTCCACCTGGTAACCCGCATGCTTGTTTGCCTCCCTTTCTTATACATACTGTCCCAAAATTCAACGATAACCTGGTACCGGGCGAGAGGCCAAGTTATAACAGTTCTGAAAAAAAAAACTACATCACAATTTTAATTATTTTTTCCAGAACTGTTACTTCTTGGCCTTCGGCCCGGTACTAGGTTATCGTTGAATTTTGGGACACCCTGTATAAAATAAAATAAAAAGTAGAAAACATTTAACAACAGATAATTCTTTAAACATTTGCCACCTTTTTTACGTACCTTCAGTTATATCCTTCAATGGCATACTACAGCAGAATCACAACTAACTACAGCACAATATGTCAATCACAAAGAGAAACAGTACAATTAACCGTAGCAAATGTCTATAACAAATCTTTCAAACGACCGTCTTGTTATGTTAAGCAATTCATAACTTTTTTTTCACGGTTACGACCGAGGTTCCAATAAAACAAGTTCGAACGTTGACCTAGATTTTACTTTGATACTGGTTGAAAAAACACTTACTCAACCTCAGTGAAGCAATTTACGGGTCACATTTTATGTAAAAAAAGTCGAAAAGAGCGGGAAAAAGTTTATATTAGGTATGTAAAGTATGTAGATATTTTTGGTTTGAAACAAAATCTTCAGAAAAACTAGTTTATTATTTTTCCACGACCTAATTTTGCACAAAGGGAATTCTTGATTATGATTCACTTTTGTTTGCTTAATCACAAACACGTGCGTGACTAGATAAATTATTTAAAATTTGAATTTAGAACATTGTTTTAAAAGAAAAAACATGCCACAAAGCGAGGTTCTACATTTGAATTTTCAAACTCAATTCACTGTCGTGATAAAACGTAACATAAACCAGTAAACAAATACACTAAACTAAATCACAACACGTAAATAATAAAGTCTTCATTTGTATGTTAGGTTTCTTTTAAAGAATGCCAAACTTTTTAAATACCGCACAGTTAAGGTCCGCACCGGTAACGGCCCGCGTTTAAACTGGGCTGACCGGTTGCCGAAATGTTGAATAATCGTGTACTTGGGAAATCATTATGCTGATTTAATGCAGGCTTATAGCTAGGCGTGGCAACTAGTTGTTTAAAGATAGTAATGAGGTTAGTCATATTCGCTAACTATATTCATGTTTAGAATGGTTAAAGCGTAGAATTAACTGAAATATTTTTAAGCGGTAAAATACATTTTTTTAAGTTACTCGCTTAAGAAACTAAGTTTTTGCCCGCGACTCAAACACACTCGGAAATCGATCAAAAACAAATCTCTTCATCAAATTTCACATCGATTGGTTCAGGCGATAAACTCAAAACTCAGTAAGGATTTGATTATAGGCCGGATTTACACTTATAAGTTATTACTGTAAGTTCAGAGACGCAACTATGGGTAAGAGTGAGTGGCAAATATCTGCATTTCCGTCTTGCATATAACTTTGTTTCAAAACTTAGATCAATAACGTACAAGTGTAAGTCCGGTCTAACTGCAGTCAGCAGCAAAAGTAGGTAAACAATCGACGAGCTGAAAATTATCTATACGCAATTCTATTGTCATGAGAATAAAGAGTGTGTGTTGATAGGTTCGAGCTCTTCAACTCTCCACCTATCTACTGTTGCTGACCACCTATCTATACTTGCGCAACTATGTCATATGAATGCATTTCATTATCTATTAGAGATATCGTAAAAGTACCGTTATAAGTTGTAACTTAGTAGCGTTAATTATCAAGTTAATTGTGCAAGTCTGTCGTCAACGACGATTTCAGTCGATTATATTTATCAGGTGTGTTATTTTTATAATTCGTTTACGCTTATTATATTTATACGTATTAAGGCAATTAAAACTTAATATGTCTGCCTTTAGGGCAGCATTAAGTATAGTTAGCGATAGTCCGCTATTTAGTGATAAGAACGCCTGTTGACACAATTCTTTTGTTTTTACTTTCCGTGTTGTTTTTGTATGTGGCGTTCAATAAACATTATTGTATTGTTTTGTATATGTATTTTGTATAGTCTGCCTCCCTTCGGTTGAATTCTGTTTGCATGACATGAAACAAAAAGTTTGATAAGATGAGTCTATCAACTTGAAGTGCCAACTTTAAGAAAAAATGTTCTTAAAGTTGGCACTTTTTAATTTAAGTTTTCTCTTAGCACTAGTCGAGTCTAAGGACAAGGTCGACAATGGAACAAGCTTACCCAGAAGGTATCTATCATGCATGTAACAGAACTCGCATTTCCATAGCAAATTGTGTTACAATTGAAAGATCACTTATTTGGATGATACTTATGCAGAGGTGGTAGGGCGCGGCAACAAAATAAATGAAACTGAGTGGTAATATACGCGAATATTGGTTATCGCATGAAAATAATATAAAATATTAAGTCCCGCGGTTAATTATTCAATCCATTCTTTCAGTGTTTGACAAACATTTGTTGTATTGATCGGCGATATTTTAAAATACCAGTATAATAAGATAATGAGCTGATAAATTAGCATAGTAGTAGTAGTTACGTAACGTTATGGGGGATTTACATAACCGATCGATTTAGTGGTTTTTGGCTTGATAAGAGATATAAGTAACTAACTGAAGCCATTATTGAAGCATTTTTTGTACTGTTACCATTTCACCGTAATCATATTTAGAAAAAAATAATAAGTAACATAAGTAGAAACAGAAGTAACAAGAGTGTATTTAAAACGATTGTTATTTGCGCACATGCACAACCACGTGAACTCGTTACGCTCGTCGTCCGTTTGTTAGTACTTTACCTCAAAAGCATAAAATCCTGGTAGCGATTCACCGGTTCGCATTTCACCTCGAACGTACAAAATCTCAATAGCTTATTTTCTTGAAGCAATATTTCATGTGGCTGTTCACTTTAGTATATGTAATTTGTAGCATCTTATTTTCCGAGTAGTGTTTCACCATAATCGCATTTCACCGCGACTGAGTTTTATTTGACGCGTTAATTGCTATTTGAAATAAACCTCGATAGTTTTATTTCTTGCATTTCATTTTTCGTGTAGTATTTTACCCTAGACGCATTTCGTCGCGATCGATATTTGTTTGGGACTCTATTTAATTTGACGCGTTAATTGACGTTCGCACTAAAATTCTGTAACATTTTATGTAAAACGTGTTTTGTACCTGTAGTTTCATGTCTTAAATGCTATCAAACTCATTGAAATATTATCTTTGTGACTAAAGATACTGTCTAATACTGAAATAGACGATTAGAATACAAAGCGAAAATTTATCAAACGATTGGGGTGAAATGCGACAAAAACTACTATGCACTAAAAAAAAAGAAGATTGAGACGCAACGCTATAGTTAAATTTACGATCGAGGTGAAATGCGACTAAAACTTATAGCGACTAAAAAAGTAGACGATCAAGGTACAACGCGATACTTAAATATACGTTCGAGGTGAAATGCGACAAAAATTAATATCAACTAAAAAAAATTAAGATTGAGACGCAACGCTATAGTTAAATGTACGATCGAGGTTAAATGGGACTAAAACTTATAGCGACTAAAAAAGTAAACGATCAAGGTACAACGCGATACTTAAATATACGTTCGAGGTGAAATGCGAACCGGTGAATCGCTACCAGGATTTTATGCTTTTGAGGTAAAGTACTAACAAACGTCGTCGTCACACCTAACTGCAAAGTTAGGAGTAAATCGGATCGGCCACACCGACGCGTAAAATACGGAGACGTTGCGTAAAGAAATAATGGGTAGAAATAATAGTACATGGCGTCAATTTTGACGGACCATTATTCACGCACAGTTAAGCTCTGGTGTGGTCGCTTACTTTGCGGTTAAAAGAAAGAAAAATACGACACCAGATTATAAAAATTCAGCTGTCTGGCTTGGTTTAGCTAAAATAAATTCAAATAAAATTTATGTTTTTAATCGCCATCTTACCTGGTCTGTTCCAGTTGACGCATTCCAGGAACTTGGTGAGGGCTCGGCGATGCGAGGACAGATAGAACCTGGGAGATGAAAATGTGTACAATGTACTGGAATATTTAAAAAAAACATCGTATTTGGTCGCATTTTTTGTCGCAAATATGTCCCGAGTTTCACGGAAGTTCAAGGTCAAGAACTATTTAATTGGTCGTCAAAATTGAAAAGTCATATTTGTAGGCAATTGTGTGGGAAAAACGCAAGCGTCCCTAATTATGTGACCACCACTGTATGAGCTCAGTCCTATTCTAATCGCTAATGAAGTTAGATAAGGAACGTATTGTATGTGCCACTGACCGGTACTTCCACAGCAGGTCCTGGTCGGCGGCGGCCAGCGGGCTGGCGGGCGGCGCGGCGACCAGCGCGGTCAGCTGGTCGCGCTCGGCCGCGGTGGGCTTGGCGTCGCGCCCGCCCTGCCCCGCGCGCAGCGAGCGAGCCAGCCGGTGCTGCTTGTTCTCTACTAGGTTTTCCTGGGAATTTGTTTGTTTATGAAGCTCGTCTCCATGTTATGGAGAAGGCCTTGTTTTGCTGGGGTCACTAGACCAAATAGAGGATTTTTCTACGAAATTGGCCACATAACGGTTCTTTTAAAGGTCGGTAATATGGCGTTTCGGAGAACGGAGAAAAAGTGCCACAAGAAATTCCAGCAGTTAATTTTTTCAATCATAAAATACAAATAATACCTTAAAGCAAGATTCCCGCGTAAATTACGGAAAACTTCTGATTTTGTTCTACAGAAAGAAAACAGATTTATTTCAAGTAATTTTTTTGGTGCCGTTTATTCGATGGCCTTCAAACTAAGTTATAATTGCAGTAAAGGTCACCATGTGCCTTGGATAAATAATCACTGACCTATTTCTACACGTACCTGCAATATCTCATAGTCGGGCACTGTGACGATCTCCGCCTGTGCTCGGAACTGGTACATCTCGTCCCCGTCTTGCTCGTAATACACCACCGCGTGCTGTGTGCCGTGCGAACACAATCAAATCTATAAGCCGGAATTCAACTGCAGCGCACAACACGCACGCATGCGTCACATCATGCGTGTGCCGCAGGAGTATCTCCATGCATTTTGATATGAATAGGTAGAAATTTTGTGAAGGAGTAAATAAAAATAAAAATAAACATTTTTAACAACACTGTCTGCAATCGCAGAAAAGACAATAGATAGTCGTATTCTGTACATTTACTCGTCCATATATTGAATACTTTCCAGCCTTTGTAACATCGTACTATTTTATGTCTCTCATCTCTCATAATGCAAAATAACCTTCTGACGTTTTCTATAAATCGTTCTAGGAAAGCAGTTTTGTCAATAACTTAAACATAACGTCATCAACCATTGGAAGGTGTTAAAAACGTCGTAATGAACATTTAGTTTTACGCCATTCCTTCCTTTACGTTACTGCATACGAGCTAAACCCCCGTAGCCCCAAGAGTACTTACGTTGATTCCGTCAATCTGCACGTTGGGAAACTCCACCATGAGGTACATGTAGTCGGAGCCACGCTTCTCCTTCTCGTTGATCATCTCAATCTCTCTAAACGTGAGGCGATCCAGCCAATCCACCTGTGGGACAGATTAAAATCAAATAACTATGGCGGTAAAGTAATCCTGAATGAGATACCGGTCTTATGAGGTCATGACATGTCAAAGACAAAGTCGAGTCACAGGAAACTGTCATCTCTGACGCAAGAGCGTCGCCAGCCGATGATAAACGGGGGGGGCTAGTAGAAGTATAGAGGATGTGAGAGTATGGCGGGACTTGAATGTCAACATTGACAGAGGCTACATTTTTTCGATTCTTAAGGGGGGGCAGTCAGTAGCTATATGTTTTTGGATATAAATCAGTAACATAATCTAATTTATCTCCAAAAACTGCTGTGTAATGTGATGTGTGTGTAAGCTACTCGAGATTATTGTAGTTCGACCTATCAACACGTCTCTTTTGCCAAGTTATACTTGCATATGGAAAGATTAAACTCTGCTGAAACTTTACCTTAGGCATGTGTCCATTTCTGTGCTTCTTGGCCAACTTGGCCAGTCGCTGCATTTGCTCCTTGCCACGGTCGGGAGCCTTTCCGGGCGTCTTCTCGCTGCCCTCCACCCCAGGCCACACCCTCAGGTCAAACATGCCCTTTTTCACCGAGAAACAGAACCTTTTTAATCTAACCGACATTGACAGGTAGTATTTCTTACCTAGGGTACTTATAGAATGCCCCATGATTGTAATCGGGAAATAGCAACTGATGCATGCAATGTTGGTTTGGGTGCGAGATTTTACCCAAGCATTTTTTTACTTTTGTTTTTATTTGTTATACACATACAAGTAATAAAACTAGGTACACTGATTTCGTATATTGATATTTGATATTAATTATTCTTTGCGCAATGTTTAAAATGGTTTAAGACAAATGTTTCATCTCCAAAGCCGATTTCTGGGGAAGTAAGATTTAGCCCGAGTGCTTTCCGACACGAAAGAAAAAGAAGAATAGGAATCGTTTGTACTAATAATCCTCCGCCAGATTTTTCCAAGCACAGGCACTTTTAAAACATCACTGTATAAAAAAATACATGCCGAAGGCACTAAATAGGTGCGATAAAAAATCATAAACTCAGTAAAACAAAAGTAGTTTCGACACTTTCACACAAAAATAACTTTTGACTCAGGCTATGTTTTGAGATGTGTGTTCTTCCATGAGTGAACTGGGGGAGTGGCAGATTCCAGTTGTTGACACGTTTGCACATGCGTGAATTACTACACTGTAAATATTATTATTTATTACTGATTGCACTTAGCCCGGTCAGGCACTCTGCTATCACTGATGACGTCATTTGTCGAGGAATCCGGGAACATGATACGAGGACCTAGCAACAGAATCTCCATGTTGATAAAAGCTTTTATAGCTTTGACTTACTGTGCCGACAATCTAAGCTTAAAAGAAACTTATGGCGAGACTTCGATGTCTGTCTGTATGTTACAGCTTGAAATTTTTCGTGACTCACTTTTTGATTTATAATCAAAAATTACCCCCTCCTTATCTTCAAAGTTCAATAGCCAAAAACTAGTAAAATTCAGGCTTACAGATAATTATTCATATACTCGTATATTTTGCAAAAAACGAACGTGTGATTTTTTTTCGTCAGTTTTTGAGACATTAACAAAATGCTTAAAAATTCTGTTAAAATTTAAAATGTCGACTCGCACTTGCCCTATATTTTTTTATTAGAACAGACATCCAAGCATGATTTTAAAATAGGTACCTATTTTTATTTACAATATAAAACAAACATTCCACGAAAAAGTAATCAAATTAAAATAAATTGTAAAATATATTATGTGGAACATATTATTTTCTTTGTTTTTTATCACATCGCAGAACAATTTAGTGCAATAAATAAAGGATATATCTTAATTATAACTAACCTCTGCATCTATAAATTGTACAGGGGGTCATATTGAATATAAATTAAATGGCTGATACTTACCCATTATTAATATGATATTGCGGGCACTTGAAGAGAGATATATATGTATGTTGTTCTGACGTCAACTTGATTTAACTAAGGGTCTCCCCAGACCTATCGACGCGGAATCGGCTTGAGCCCATAAGAAAAAATGTATGTCCATGCAATAAGAGCGAAAAGGATGTCGCTCGGCTCGGCTCGGCTCGGTTCGGCGTTGCGAACGGAACGACGTCGTTTTCACTTTTATTGCACGGATATACAACTTTTTCTTACTGGTTTAAGCCGATTCCGCGTCGATAGATCTGTGGAGACCCTTACCCAGAAAAAAAATCACCGATATTATAGGAAGTCCTACTTTTAGTGCTAATATCGCTTAAACGGCCCGACCGATTTTCATGAAACCTAGTCAAAAACCATCCCAATTAAACAATCTCTGTTTAAAAAAAAACCGAGATCAGATCGGTCAATCCGTTTGGAAGCTACCATGCGAAAGACACAGATACACATACACACACGTTAAACTTCGAGCACGTCTACGGGGTGTTACCAAAGCGATGCTACGTTGCTATACATCTGACATTAGTTTAATTCATAGTGGTCACTGAGGCGAATATTAAAACGATTTAAATTGCTAGCACTTTATTCACTTTATTCAACAGATTGCTTTATTGTACCAGGATGTCAGTAGTTGCTAGGAGATTATATTTAGTCTCGTCTAGTATGTGTATACAGATTTTGCTCGCGAATTTTCGCCCGACAGCGCAAGAAGGGTTATGTTTTTTAAGTGTATTTTATGCGTGTATGTATGTGTGTATGTACTTATGTATATGGATGTATCGATGTTTGAAGACCAAATGTTTATTACACATATTTTATCCTGAACAATAATCCTATCGATTAGTAGGTACCTAGAATGAAATAGAGTGTTCATTTTTTTATCTTTAATTCTAGCAAAAAACGAATTTTAGTTTTTTTTTGAATGCAGTTTAATTTCTTTATAAAAATAAAAGAATGTTTCCCTTAAGTAAAATGATCTAACTTAAGGATTTAAGGTAGTTCCCCTCCAGGGAACATTTTTTTTTCTATCCTGTATACGTCAACGATTTTGTTTTTATATTAGCCGGTAGTTACCTACTACCAGGCGGCCATAATCTTGTTTGCCACCAGCGTGGTTTAAGGCCTTGACAGCCCTGGACAGTACATCTCTCGTCTCTTTTGCACGTTTTTGCACTTCGAACGTGCAAAAGAGACAGATGTACTGTCGCTAGGCAACTAAGTTGTTCGTGCGCGCATAGCCTAAATAAATTATTGTTGGTGGTTGCCCTGCCTGCAAAGTTAGCGGTCCGAACTATTAGCGACTACGGCTTGCCGTCGCGGATTAAAAACACTATATCTAGACCTATGTATGGAAAATTAAATGAACGTGCGATATCGCAGTTACAACAACTGTTGATGTACCTAATGTTTATCAGCCGGCCAACTCGGCACGCGCTAGAGATATCAATCTCTTATTAGCATTTATATCTAACATCGCACTAAGGTGTGCTATTCATAGATAATATAATAATAAGTAGTTAATATAAGGAAGCGTATAATTTAGAGGTGAAACTCGCGGGCCAGACGCAAATAAAACAATAGACAATCACGGTCAGTATGGGAAAGACTGAAACTATAAGACATACGAAGATCTGTTCTCAAGAACCATGTCATCGATTTTAATAACAAGAAAAACTGCATTCATACATTTTAAAAAAACCTGTACTCAGCTCTGAAACTTCAACTTGAAATTGTTTGTCGCTCGGATCTCCCTTTCTATCTAATCTGTAACTATAGAGACGCACTGAGCGAAAAGCGAGAAAATACGACGTGTGCTACCCGTACTGCTATAAGGCTCGGTGGTGGCGGCTTTGACATGTTGTATTTTCTCGTTTGTCGCTCAGTGCATCTCGGTCGTTACAAACTAGGTAGAAAGGGATATACGAGTATGTTAGTCGTCCTGACCATGATGCGGAACGGAGGTCTAAGTTTTGAGTCGCTTAGGAATTAATTTAGTTGACTGTGAGTACCTACAGACATATTCTAATTCAGTTTTATAATAACTAAAAGGAGTAATAAATGCTATGATTTCAAATCGTTGGTGATTCTACAAATGTTGCGTAACTAACAAATTCAACAATTTGCTAAATGTATCTACTTGCTAAGGTTTATTTTGCACCTTATTTAATTTGTTAGTTATGTGGTACTGTAGTATTGCCAATGAAATGGTTCAAGAATAATACTAACCTGTCTCAACATGCCGTGTTTCCCAAAGAACGATATGGTGGAGCCACCCACTACCATGAGCTTGCCGGGGCCAGCGCAGTCATATATGGTCATTGCCAGGATGGCATTCCGGGGGAGGTCACTGTAGTATACTGGAAGAGTCACCCACTCATTCCAACTGTAAAACATACAGGAATAAACTTATTTACTTTAGTCACTTCAAAAATCTGCATCTATATTTATTGTCTGTCATAATTATTTTTACTTAGTCATAGTGTTTTACTTGTTAAAAAAATTATAAATCAAACCTAACCTAACCTAGCATTATGTGTAGTAAGACATTTAAGAAATTCTGAAATACCAATACCTACCAATAATTATGTCAACAAAGTAATCATGACCGAAAAAAATGGAGTACAATGGGCTCCCCAAAATGCATTACTTTTTAGGGTTCCGTACCCTATCGGTAAAAACGGGACCCTATTACTAAGACTCCGCTGTCCGTCTGTCTGTCTGTCACCAGGCTGTATCTCATGAACCGTGATAGCTAGACAGTTGAAATTTTCACAGATGATGTATTTCTGTTGCCGCTATAACAACAAATACTAAAAACAGAATAAAATAAATATTTAAGGGGGGCTCCCATACAACAAACGTGATTTTGCCGTTTTTGGCTAATGTTGTATAGATAATGGTACGGAACCCTTCGTGCGCGAGTCCGACTCGCACTTGGCCGGTTTTTTTTAACTATTGCTGCAATACTCTTAGATTAGGGTGGATCACACAATGTATCAAAAATATTTTTTTTGCTTCAATCCTTTTCAACTACTATGAAATAGTTGTTACACCTACCTAACATTCATATTATAAAATATAAAAGAGATACATTAATATACGGAACTTAAAAATAATGGTCTCATTCCCTATTTTGTAAAAGTTCCAGTTTCAAGGTAGGTGTAGCAACTTTTTCATAGTAGCCAAAAAGGATTGCAGGAAAAATCTTTTTTTTCACATAACATTGTTTGATCCACCCTATTATTAGATATGTGTTTCATAAATCTTATAGGCTGCAGGCAATGGCCTAGAATTTACAATGCCAACATTATAAAGTTGTCTCACAGCATTGAAAACTGATATAAGTTACAAGGGCAACCTTGGTTGTATTGCAGGCCAAGTAAGTATTACATTACATCATTATTTATTTGTTTAATTGCATGGCATGATGAGACAAGATAATGATACCTATGCTGGAAAGCCAGACATGTATGGGCTTTAAATACTATAAAACATTTATGCCTGTCATTTTGTGCACTTATCAGTCTTATCACTTTTAACCCTGTGTATGTCTTGTCACAAATGTAAGGTTTATAATAATTTGGATATCATTTTGTAAAAATTTCAACTTTTATTTTTTAGAACTTGCTTTTTTTCACATCCAACATACAGTTATACATTAGATTTTCATGTAGCTTTATACTAGACCCAACTACAGAGGTAATTTGAATTTAATGTAGCATGTAATGACAAAAAATAACCATATTTGGACCTCTAACTTACTAGATCCTACTTTTACAAGTAATAATAAATATAAAAGTTATTACAAACATATTGTATTTATTACCACAACCAATACTGCCAACAGTTATTAATTAATTATGAATTAATTACAACAGAGAGCTTCTGTATAAAAACCTTCAGATCTGAGATGCCTTACATAATGTAAAGTGCAAGTATTAAGGTATATTTACTTACTTCCAACGATTAGTGAAGGCCTTATACGACGTAGTGACTGGCAAGGCAAGGGGAGCGCCGTCGCTAAGAACCTGGCAAGTCACGTATAAATCCGAGCACCCTTCCTGGTACAGACCAGAAAACTTCAGCATAGGGTCTGATAATAGCTTGTCGTACTCGGGTTTCGCACGTTTACCTTCTAAAGTCCCTCTAAAAAGGAGAAAGTGGTGTTTTTTATTGAGGAAAAACAAAGGCTTATGTTGACAAATTTATCCTTTGATATTTGTGTGTAACTTACACTTTAATCTCTAATTTATGATCTAAGGAAGAACTATACACATAGTAAAACTTGTCGTCTATTTCGTTCATGATTTATAATGCAGTTATGATCGAATGGAAATTGCGATTTGTATTTATTTTGCACTTAATTGTCAGTTTGACAGTTTGGTTTTTGGTTGGATTGAGTACAGATAACATACAATAAAGCTGTTTATGTTTGTTTAAAATAAAAACGCTACGAGGTAACGTAGGATTTTTTACTAAGGCGATAGATCAAGCGTTTATTTTTGTAAGTCAAACCGTTTGAGACTTCTTACACCGTTCGAGACATAGCGAAAAACATAGTATTGTAACAGGAATTTACCTGTCTGGACGTGTTTAACGGTGTTTCTATTCAATTAAAACGTCAGCTGCATTTGATTTGATATGTCAGACAGCTACTAAAATTACTTACAGGTTATGTCTGTTTGTTTTCGTTCTATTAGGAATCACTAAATTCAGTAATCTCGTTTAATTAATCGAAGATATAACACGTAAGTTCGTCGAATATGCAAAAAAGTGCCCTTTCCTTTACTGAAATACAGCCGGCAAGTTTTAGTTATATCTTATTATAATTCCTTTTTCAGAACAATGACGAAGTTGCTAGAGTGGATTTCAGTGGCGTCTGCTGTGCTCGCGGTCTGGTACTCCCTCGTCGGGGGCTACGTGAAGCACCCTCTAATAGAAAGTAACATGAACTTAATACTACTATCACCATTAATATTTGTTCTTCTGTTTGGACTGTACGCGGTGACGGTCATACTGTACCGAGTCTTTACATTTAATAATTGCGAAGACGCGGCTAAAGAACTACAAGAAGAGATAGTAGAGGCCAGGAAAGACTTATCGAGTAAAGGGCTCAGTTGGTGAAACATTCCAGTTTATATATTGTAAGATTTCTTTGTTAATTTTGTATATTATAAATATTTTTCAAAGTCTTGTCTTTTAGATGTTTGATAAGTGTTTATTATTTGACCTTATTATTCCAAAGCTAGTCTTTTTTTTTAAATGAATTTATATGACAGTTTATGAGTCATTATTGTGGTAAACAGGAAATTTATAACAAAAATTGGTTCAAAAATCTTTGTTTCACTTATATGCATAGGCACAGATTTGTGCTCAAATTTTGTTCTGTATATTTTTATATGAAACAATCTGTAGAGGCTTAAATTTGGTATTTTGTCACCTACCTCAAACAAGGGGTCTATTACTCAATTCAGCATACCTATTTTTTGTAACTAACAAGTATAACTATAATATGACCCACAAACTATCAGTTTACTTAAACCCTGATAAAAATATGACTTCCTGCACTATGTTCTAGAAGAAAATGGTGTATCTGTTTTACCCGTTAGGAGCTTGACGTAAATATATCTATTATAGTAGGGCACACAAATACAAGATGTGGTATCAGCTAGTTTTTAAGGTTCCGTACAAAAAGGATGTCAACATAAGCATAAGATATAACAATGTTTGATCTAATTACATTGTTTTAGTTGTAATATATTTCGATACAATGACAATTCGAGTTGTAGATAAAAATTAAAATGTTAAAGTTTGAATCTGCATTAAATAGCTATCAGGTTACATATGCACTCTTTTAACTTTAAAGTAGTGCCATTATATCCTTTATTAACACTTACGCTTTCGCTGCCACTATGAGCTACGCTCGTAGTGGATTCCAGCATTTTCGGCTTTGCACCAAAAACTGCCTACGAATTGAGAACCCGCTAAGCGGATTGCTGGAACTGAAAGCGTTAAACAGCCTGACTACATATTGGTATGTGATAATTGTCAGGAATGTGTTCAACAATAGTATACTTGCATCTCTTTAACGCATGACTGCATCCTTATATTCAGCATCACTTGTTGAATAGTGGGGGTTGATGATGTTCTCTGGATATCACTATTTTTTAACCTGATTTGGCAGGACTAAAAACTGTTGCCTCCACCTGAATTCTTGATGATGGAATTAGAAAATAAAACAACGGTCAGTCCTTGTTAAGATTTATTTAAGCTAATTAAAAATTAGTTTATTTGCATAGAATATTTACAATTTAATTATTTATAACATAATATAACTATTTAATTATTATAAAATAATCCAGCAAAATTAAATACAATAAAATAATTTTTCAAAGTTTTAACATAACTCTCATTGTTAAGTAAATTGGTCCATTTGGCTTGCACACATGAAATTAACCAAGAAAAAAACGTAAAGGTGTGTTAAGACTGTCCCCTTTTCATTCACGATTGATAAACCTATAGGTACTCCATTTGTTTAGGTACTTAAAAAAATGTAAACAATCCAAACCACGTGACATTGTTGAACAGCCAGTCATTACTGTTTTATCGCACTTTGACGTCTCAGTGTTATGCTTCTATTGGCTGACGGTTGCTTTGTTTACATTTTTTTCAAGTACCTTAACAAACGGAGTATAGTTTGTGTTATCTGTCTCTATCTGTTTGTGTGTCTGTCTGTAGCTCTTAAACGGGTGAACCGATATGGATGCGGTTTTATTTATTTGAAAACAGGTTTCCTAGCGGTGGTTCTTAGCTACATTTCATGAATATCAGTTGGGCCGTATAGGGTGAATTGCAAAAATATTGTACATAGTTAAGGGCTCAATTAAAAAAGGGTTGTTAACTGCCGCACTCAGAGACATCAATTTAATTTAATGCTTAATTAAAGTTGCTGCTGTCACTTTCTTTGCTACAATAGAATAAGACAACACGTCACTAAACAAGCGTTCAATTTAATTGACGTCTCTGAGTGCGGCAGTAAGCCCTTAACTTTTTCCTTTGTGTAACGAAGATTAGTCATATAATCATATGGATAATTTTCGTTACACAAAGGAAAAACAATTGAAGAAAGTTAACGTTATCTCAATTAACTCCTCAACTATGTACAATATTTTTGCAATTCAGGGTGAATTAAGCGATATCAGCTCAGGGGGTTTTTGTCCATCTAATAGTTATTTCCAAATTCAATGCCCATGTTTGATGACGCGTTGGCCTAGTTGGTAGTGACCTTGCCTACGAAGCTAGCGGTCCTGTGTTCGGATCCCAGTATGCGCCAATATTTGTGTGATGAGCATGAGGATTTGTGTTTTACTGCAGCACTCAGAGACGTCAAATTAATTTAATGCTTGATTAAAGTTGCTGCTGTCACTTTCTTTGCTACATCAATAGAATAAGACCACACGTCACTAAACAAGCATTAAATTTGATTGACGTCTCTGAGTGCGGCAGTTAGTCTTGGGCGTTTTCCTATGTACAGTCAGCTGCAGAGAAATGTAACCCCTTTTGCTAGGAAACTTGTATGCAGGGGGGGTTACTTTTCTCTGCAGCTGACTGTACTTATTTAAGTATAATCATTTTTAGTTTTCATTTCTCAATATAAGCTCGGGTCCAAATGAAAAAGGGTATAAGTCGACTTAACTCGTAATAAAAAAGGGATTATACTTTTTTATAAATATACCTACACTTTTTTGTTACGAGTTACGTCGACTAAGGCCGTTTTTCACCAAACTGGGAAGGTTTTATACCTAGATTAAACGCCGAATTTGTTTAGACTAATCTCGGATTAAGTCTAATTCCTAGTTTGGTTAAATGCGGCCTAAACGGAATAGGTACCGATACTAGACTTAAACGATTTTTCACTTGATCTTCAAAAGACTTATACCCTTTTTCATTAGGTCCTCAGGGTACCTATATCGTTGTCTAGTACCCAAAGTGCAAGCCTAGAGCTTAGTTTGGGACAAGGTCGATGGTGTTAGATTGTACCGTGATATTTATTAAAATTTAAGATAGACAAACATATTTTAACAACACAAAGCGTTGGCCGTCGGCAGCATAAACAGACGCAAATTTCAAATTTATTAGCAAGTTTGATTTTATTTTTTATAATTTCACATGCACGCCTTTTCGGATATATACCTACGTTGCTGGCCGTGACCCTGTTGTAAGGGATTTATCCCTCATAGACTACAGTAAGATTATACAAGATGGGGTACACTACCAGTTTTAAAGAAATAGTGTAGAGTAGGGACTTGTACCGGATTTGTAAAGGCTTGTACCGAAAGTCCCGGTATTAAAGTTAATGGTAGTTAAACCTAAACTACAATTTTGCGTTTAAAAGTATAGTTTAGGAAATATATTGGCCGTCTGTAATCTTCACTAAGATCTTTTTGTTAATATCAAACAAAATGTAATCGTAAAACTGCCCTCGTTCTTCAAACAGCACAGTGGGTTGAAAGGTTTTGATACTTGAGTTACATTGTGGATATTATGTATGTAAGAAAAAAGATCGAAAAGTAGATAAAAGACGGCTAAATCATATTATTAATCAAATCTAAACATACCTTTACATTGAAAAATATGGCAGTGTAAACCAACAAATAGGTCCCTCGTAGAGGCCGGCGTTGACGTCGTTTATTGACGTTATTATTTGTATGATAGTTATGACAAAAACAGCGTAACTGCCAGTCAGTTAAAGGTCTATTTTAATTTAGACAGCCACAAATAAAAAGCATTTGTGAACATAGCCGAAATAACACCAAAATATTTCATTGAGCTTCTTTGCCACAATTTGGACCTTCCATTTACAATTAAATTTTAAATTGCACCTTATTACTATTTACAATAAACTTTAAAGCTGTTTCTCTTATCAATATACGCAAACTATACAACCGGCAAAATATCACATACCTTATTGTGTATTATAAATTTTGTAATGGAAGTGCGGAGGAAAAATCTTTAGAAGTAATAAATGGGCGAAAGAGGGCTCATACGGCAAAATAATTTCAGATTTTATTTATGTGATATTACTGACATCATTTATTGGTTATTAGTATAAAAAAGTATACATTTAACTGTAAAAAAAGTAATTGTGTCTTTGGTTGATACAACAATTGTTGACACTTAGTGGACAGTCGTAACTAAGAAAATTGTAAACAAATTATGAAATATAATAATTAAATATAACAAGTAAACACAGCTGTTATTAGACGATTGAGGATAAGGTTACATTTCACCCAAAACCGAGTCATTTATTGTTATTAATAGCAATTCCTGTTTAAGATTACAGATTTGATTTAAGAATCAAGATGTGTCCAAATATTGTACTAAATTCTGCTGAAATTTAAGAAGTAAATTGTTTACCTATCTACACTTACACTTACGTGAGCTGATTGAAGAAAAAAGTGCCTGCTAGAGGATCCTAAAGACCTAGCCTCGTAAGATTTAGAAAAAAATGCTATCCCGATAGACTCCGGTCATTCTATCTTACACACTTTACTTTCTAATGAGAAAGAAAGACATTATTATGACGTACGAATTTTGTGGTGCAGAAGAATGTCTGGAGTCCTTTCTGCTTGGATCTCAGCTATGTTATTTCTAACGCAATCGCTGAGAGTTTATTGACTAGCTCTTTAACTTACAAACTTACTCGGAATCGAATAAATAGATTTTCTTGCCAGATAATATACTCTATTTGTTTAGGGAGTTAAATACATAGGTAATTAACTATAGGCTAATCAACTATATTACCTATCTGGTTTTGTATGTTTACATTTCGTTAAATCCCTAACCAAACGAAGTATAGCCCGACCATGTTCTTAGACATTCAAGCACATGATACGCATTATAATGAATCCGCGGGTCAAGTAACACAGGTGACCGAGCTCATCAAAAAACTCAACTTGATTGTGATAGAGAACAATACTACACTTGGTTCTACATCACACTGTTCTGGTCCAAGTCAAATTATACCACTTTAGTGTTCCCGCTTTAACTTCGGTTTAACTTAACCTAACTATTGCTCTATGTCAAGATAAGAAAAACCGTCACTCGTGTTTTTTTAGGTGTCCACTTAAATTGGACGGACGCACAACGTTGATCGTTGACTAACCATTGTAGAGCTCCGCGACACACAGTTATGTACATTTCGTAAACGTCATAGGACACTAGCCAGTAGACACAAGCAAGATTTTTCCTATAGTGATTTACCTACACAAGGCTATCTACAGAGGCCTTTCATTCTTCTGTTTGCTTTGCCATAAAGGATTGTACTACCCATATTTTATGAAAAGTCTAGGTTGATGACGACATGGAACATTATTGTCAAGTTTTATTTAAGCAGATAGGTGGATTACAAATGGAATTGGTAAGTCAAGTTATAGTGTGGTAAAAAAGTTTTTGAAGTAAATTGGAAATAAGTAGAGTTATATTACCCAATTTACATATAATCACTGCAGATTAGAAAATATTGTAGCCCTACCTGTTACAAACTCTTTATTTTTCTGTATATAAAACACCGCTATAACTGTAAATTATAATACGAGTATATTATAATAATCGGTGCAAATTAATTTATTTACCTACTTGTCGCGCGCATTAGGCACCTAGCAGTCACAATTTGTGATGTCTTGCATGTCGCTCAGTGCGTCTCTTTTGTTACAGAATACCTAATTAGGTAGAATAAGACATGCTGAGCTACATAAAAGTCCTGCGCAAGCATTCCCAGTTCTCTTGATTTGATTTGAGACTTCTTGGTACATTCAAGTGAAAGCGAAGTTCAAAAAAATGTTTAGTGTAGGTATATAGATGAATCTAAGGACTTAATAAGTAAATTACAATAAACTGTATATGGGTGGTTTTAAAAAAAGGCGTTCATAGTTATAGATTAAAATGAAGAAACGGTACGTAACTTTAGTCAGTTGCGTCACGCAAATTAGTCATACATTTATATAGTGCCCTCATACGGCAATAGGCGGCATCTCAAATTCAATAAACCAAGCACATTAAATCCATACTCGTTAATAATATGGTCGCACTTGCTATAGGTTTTTTTTTATATTTTGTCTGAGATACCACCATTTGTCTTATAGCCGTTAAGTTATTTTTTGTGACGCAACGAACTATAGTTAACATTTTTTAATTTTACTCTATAAAAATGTACTTTTTCATTGAAGAACGCTCATTTGGGCATTTTTTAATTAATATTTTTTCACATGGTTATACCTCTACCTTGTTTAGAGTACCAATTTGAAAAAATACCTGTACCTACTGAAAGCCCAGCCGATACCGGTGCCCAGAAAGTAATTCCATCTAGAAATTATATATTTTTATATAATAGTGTGATAGTGTT
Source organism: Acleris cristana (assembly GCA_948252455.1). Taxonomy (NCBI): domain Eukaryota; kingdom Metazoa; phylum Arthropoda; class Insecta; order Lepidoptera; family Tortricidae; genus Acleris; species Acleris cristana. The sequence goes on along the minus strand of OX411788.1, from coordinate 14,105,980 downwards.
TATGAATATCGGTTAATTATGGCACTTTGTGAAAAACATAGACAGTAAACAGTTATATATTATAAATTATAATTCATCCTAGTGTAAGAAAAATACCAATCATTTGGTTAAAAACATGGGTTGCAAACCCAACCAAACACAACATTAAGGGTCACTTTTTATACTGGTCTATATACTAGTATATCTTATGTTAATTTTTATTACAATTTCTAACGCTCTACTTAGTTTTTATACTAACAGCGGATGATATGATGGAATTATTAAAGCTACATTTGAGGTCTAACTACAAACGTGAAGTATTTAGGAGTGAGAGTAGAGTTATTTAAATTCTAATTATAATTATATAACTAAAGTAGTTTGTTATTTCTGTAAGTATTTATCCATGATAGATGAGAACCAAATTTAATTTTCTTTCCCCTTCGTTTTTGACGGTACAGTTTGTTTTCAGATAAACGTTGGGACCTTTCTTTCTGCACTAATATAAAAACAAAGTAGTCCTAAATATTACCAGTTACTTTGGGACTGCGTTTAATACACTTTATGTTGCGAAACCGCCTTCTCTCTATCATATAAAAGGACGCAACATCGAGTCGTTGTTTAAGTATTCATGTCCCGGTAGTGAAACGACCATTTACCGGTGTTTTGTTTTATGTGTAGGAAATACACTTCATTATCTAAAAAAATACTACCCGATTCTGTGCAACGAAATATATATTTAAGAAAATGTTTAAATTGAGTTTTTCAGTCGGAACAATCTTTTAAATCAGTCACAGATCGGAATTCGTATTTCATTAATAACATAATATAATACCATAATTATTTTCAAAGTTTCATTCGATACAATTATTTATTTAAGGTAAGAATTTATCAAGAAATTCTAAAAAAATATTTCTTTCCTAACTTAAGAGTAAAAAAAAAACACTAGGCAAACAAAGCCAAAATCACCTTAATAGTAGGACTCCGAAAAGTGACTCCCATATTTTTTAAACTTATGGTGTTATCTAACTATTTATCAGCTATTCCTAGGCTGTCAGGACATGTAATTAAACGTAAGGGAAACTGACAATAAAGGACCTTTTCTAGTTAGGTTTGTGTGTAACTATGCAAATGTCCCACCCTATTTTTAAATGTAAGTACTCTACCGGACATAATTATCACATTTATACGCTAAAAATAAAAATACACTGGACTACATTTACTCCATACTTACTTAAAATTGGTCCAAAACTTTACTTACAACTTTCAAATTATCTATTGAGGAACAAAGAATAAAAAAGTAAAACTTGTTTTGAAACATTATGACAGGTACAACGTAGCTTCTTTACACAACGCTAAACCAAAAAAAAAGCTAGGTGGGATCACAACTCACTGATGGCTAATTACTGTAAAAATCATCTTTTGCTTTTATTAAGTCGTAAATCATGGTCTTAGTTTGTAATTATTTAACATAGCAGAGGCCGGGAAGCAAGATATTGCTGGAAGGGTACTGAAATGTACCTAATTATATTTCCTGGAAAATCTCGGGAGTGGTACTTCGCTAATTATTTCTATGAGCGATTGCGCTCTATATCCGAAATTTCGAACAGTCACTACTATTCCAAATTCATGAATATCTCCAATTTTGATCAGAAATGATGTATTTCAAGGTATCATTTCCAACAAGTCCTTTACAAGACCACCGCCTACGAGCAAATAAGTTCTAAAAGCTTTCCAAATATCTTGCCTCGTCACGCCGCCATTTGCCTGTCAGAATTAAGCCTTTATGACGCATTTACTCTGCCAAAGTTTATTCATAACACCTAACACGAGTGAGGGAAGGGCTGTAATTAAACCTAGGTGGAACAGAACGACATGCCAGCGATTGTTTTAATATAACTAAGTACATCTTATACTTTAAGTAAGCTACACTTGTATAGGCCAGAAACTGTTCAGAACAAGAAAATATAGAAAAAGTGGAGGAAGGCCTTCCCTTTGCCCAGCAGTGAGAGACAACAAGACCTTAAAAAAAACTTGTACAGCGAAAACGGCTCTATTTTAACGAATATAACGGAATAGTGACTTTTGGGGACATCTACAAAGTTGTCACCTTCGGTACCACTTGATTTTATACAGGTAAGTAGTACTCGGTCTTCTGGGTACTCTGTAGATAAATCTCCGGCCGTGGGTAAAGTAGATATACTTAGGTACTGATAGTAACGATTTCGAGGCCATCTTACTCCAGTATCATGACGCGTGTGCATCTCTTTTGTTCTGAATTCATGTGTTAGCTTTATAACTCCCTGTCAAATACCGCACCTGTTAAGTTGTTTATATAACTTACCTCTACATGCCCGTCTCCGGTAGTTCTTTGTCCAAGCAATATTGCAACCATGCTTTGTAAAAAAAACGACTGTTTACCGTTGTTAGACATTTATATCGCTTAAACAATGTCATGTATGCCCTTTTACAATATCAGGTGATCGTGAAAACATCTGGCATGTTCCAAGACAGTTCACCCATTTGTTATCAGTTTACGATTCATGAAGGATCGTAAAATTTAGTGCGCTAGTTAAAGTTTACTACATCTTGTAGTCCGTACCTCTATCGGGGTATTGGTAGTGTAGCTGACCGATTGACTTCGACATCTGTCTAAGAAAGGAAACGGATCGACAATGACGTCGAAGGATTAACTCTGAAAAGAGCAGTTTGTTTGTGTGCCCTGACAAGGACAGTTTGGATCCGATTGACAAACGAGATCGATAATGACGTCGAAGCTTTAACTCTGAAAAGAGCATTTTGTTTGTGTGCCCTGAAAAGGACAGTTTGGATTGAATCATCAACTTCTGTTTCCATTCAACCATCCACCGAAGACATCCAAGTACATATATTGTCGGAGCGGACGCGCAGCGGAGCGACGAGCCGACGATGTTGTCACCTCAACAGCCAGGAGCGAAATAGAACGATTTTCGGGCACGCGTCTATTTTATAGGCGCGCTTCTGCGCAGGTCGCCCGCGCATCACGCCACCTACGCACCGTCTCGCTCTAGCTAGACCTCTCACTCTCACTTGTAAATAGATTACTCGTATGATCATAATATATTTGTGCCTGTACTGTTAGCTATAAGTAATCACCTTTTGTAAATAAATTTATCCGGATTCGTCGTTGAGCTTCCGTGGCGACAACACGTACCGCTCCGACGTCTCTACTGCGCTACGCGCCCGCGCTACGCCGCGCTACGCGCCCCCGCCCCGCCATCGTTGAGTTCGCTCCGATGTGCTACGGTTCCGCCTACGCCTACGCCGTCGTAGAGTTCGCTCCGACGTGCAGGATTGCAGTGCCGTGGTAGTGATGCCGCTAGCGGCCTTGAGATAGTGACTCTTTTAAGACAGTGACTTTCTTGTGTTGTTTATCCGAAATGGATAAACCCAGTGCGCTCCTTCCGGGCTTTAGCCCCGACGTCCTCAACGTCCTACGTCGGCTCGAGGAGCACCTCCCGCAATTTGCGGGGCTAACGGCCGCTCTGATGAGCTTTGCTGTGGTGCAACCTGAGCCAACGCTCGGGTGCTCAGTGCCTCCCGCCTTTCCGACTGACTCGCCCGCGTCACCCGGAGTCCCGGTTTCCGTTGACTCGGAGCCGTCGGACGATGAAGAGAGCCGCGCTCTAGCCCGCGAGGTCGCGGAAGCCGACCTGCGAGCCGCCCGTCGCAACTCTATGGCTGCGGAGTTGAAAATCCGCGGCCGCCCCCGCTCGCGCACTCCATTTGTTGCGCCTTATGCCAACGCATCCGCCGCCGCCGACTTACTTAGTCAGGCTGGCACTTCAACCAACGGCTCCGACGCCACGAAGGCAAAGCCTGCAGAAGGACGCTCGCGTGGACGCTCACGCTCGCCCGCTAACCAGCGTAACGAGCGCACGCGCTCTATGCGCAGGCAATCGCAGAGCCCTCACAATCTGTCGCCTCCGTCCCCTCTGTTCGATGAGGAAGAAATGGACACCGCCCAGGAAAACTGGACTACCGTGTCCCACAGAAGGAGCAAGAAGAAATCAGCTCCTTCCCCACCAAGATCTCAGCCACAGGCCAAACTGCTTCGAGGGCCGTTCAACACCAGCGTGCCCGCCTCCTTCTCCGGTGAGTCGCCTATCTCTGTATCCGCTTCCCAACCCAAACCCAAGTCGCCCCCTCCCATCGTCATCCATGACAAAGGGAGGTGGGACGACCTATCTCAGTCAATAACAACACTTAAAATCAATTTTACACGCGCCAAGAACACATTGCTAGGCATAAGTGTGCAGGTCCCCGACATCTCGGATTACCGAAACCTCACGCGGCTTCTTAACGCGAAACAGATAGCGTATCATACCTTCACTCCTGCTGAAGACCGAGTACTGAGGGCGGTAATCCGAGGTGTCCCCAAGGAACTCGACACTGAGGCAGTGAAGCTAGATTTAATCGGCCAGGGCCTACCCGTCCAGGAGGTCCACCGACTTAAAAATCGCCATTTGGGCTCATTAGATTTAGTGTTAGTCATTTCTGACAATACCCCAGAGGGTAAGGGTATATTTAAGCTGACTAGCGTATGCCATCTCTCCGGTATAAACATAGAGCCTCCGAGGAAACACTCTATGTTGGCGCAGTGTCATAGATGCCAAAACTACGGGCACAGCCAGAGAAACTGCCATGGGACGCCTAGGTGCGTCAAGTGCTTAGGCAGCCATGGCACCTCCGACTGTGCTCGAGTGAAAGGCACCCCGGACCCTCCCGGCTGTGTACTATGCGGACAGTTGGGCCACACGGCGAATTACCGTGGTTGCCCAAAAGCTCCGCGTGTATCCGGTCGGGCGGGGCCGAGGAGCTCCAATGTGGTTAATTCAAATTCAACGTCATACGCTCCTAGGCCTTATTATAATAGGCAGGCTGATTTCCCTCCACTCAGGAGGACCCCATCCTCTCCCCCTCAAATTCCTGCACCCTTTAGGCCCAATCCCTGGGTATCTGCCCCTCCTAGATCCGCACAACAAGCCCCATCCCCTGCTGCCCCTAAGGTACCGGTGATGACTCCCAACTTTAATAACGCTCCCCCCGTAGACCTCTCGGCCTATCCTTCAGTATGCCGGGCGCTCGCTTTTAGCGAGAGCCTCGCAGTGCTGGAGGAGAAGCTCCGAGGCGCGTCGGGTATCCGCATCATTGAACTCATGTCAGAGTACAAACATGTCATCGCCGGTATCAGCGGCAGAGCTCCTAACTTCCTTATTAATGGATAAGTCCCTCAAACTGAAACCCAAATCTATCAAAATTGCATCCTTTAATGCTAATGGTATCAAGGGGCAGAAAGATCTGATAATTCAATTCATTAAAGACAATGACATCGACCTATTTCTTGTTCAGGAGTCGTTTCTCAAACCGAGCACGCGCAGATTTAGTATACCTAACTATTTGACAGTACGCAACGACCGACTCGACAATATATTAGGAGGAACCCTAATCTATTATAGACGTAACCTTCACTGTTGTCCTCTAGATCCCCCGCCCCTGACTAATGTGGAAGCGTCAGTCTGCCGCCTCGCTATGACCGGTCATAGCTCGGTCATAGTGGCGTCAGTCTACCTTTCACCAAATAAAGACTTACTTACTACAGACATTCAATCCCTATTAGCCCTAGGTCCCTCTGTCATTCTGGCAGGGGACCTTAACTCTAAACATACATCTTGGAACACGACTACGACTAACAGAAACGGTGTGAGACTACTTGGGATGGTTGAGGATCTTCCAGTGGATCTCATAGCTCCACTGGAACCTACTCACTATCCCAACATAGTAAACCATAGACCTGACATTCTCGACATAGTACTTCTAAAGAACGTATCCCTCAGGATGCGTTCTATAGAAGTACGACACGAGCTTGACTCCGACCACAGACCTGTCATTATTTCATTAGGCCTCCCCCCCGACTCACTCCCTCAGACTAAAACTATTACTGACTGGAAGGTCGTCAAGGATAAACTCCAAGACGACCCGAGTGACTTGACAGCACTGACGGAGACCTTGACCACCAATGACGACACGGACAGGGCGATTGGAGCTCTCACCAATCACCTCACCTCCATTTTAAAGGACTCGGAAAAAGTGGTTCCACTTCTTAGTGATAGACGACCTCCACTCACTCAGGAACTGAGGGAGTTGGTGAGAGCTAAAAACGCTGCGACTAGACACTACGATTCTTACCCAACTGAACAGAACAGAGCTAGACTGCGCGCGCTCCAAAACCAGGTCAAATCTGAAGTATCCAGCTTTAGAAACGACTCCTGGAATAAGCTTCTGTCTAACATCAGGCCTAGCCACCTTGCTTATTGGCAGATGGCAAGGTCCTTTAAATCAGATGTTTCGGCCCCTATGCCTCCTCTTATTCGCCCTGATACCTCAAACCCTGCGTTCGAGGACGAGGACAAGGCGGAAGTCTTAGCCTCCAGCCTCGAAGAGCAATGTTCCCCCAGCACGCTTCACATGGACGAGACCCATATCTCATGGGTTAACTCTGAAGTGTGCAGACGTGCTTCCCTCTCTCCCTCTGACCCTCCTCTTCCTCCCGTAACGCTGTCGGAGGTTCAGGATCTTGTCAGGGATCTGCGACCAAGGAAAGCGCCGGGTGCTGACGGCATCTCGAACGATATTCTCAAACTCCTTCCTCTTACCTTACTTACTATCCTTGTAGCAATTTTCAATTCTGCTATTTCCAATTGTCACTTCCCCGATGCGTGGAAAACCGCAATTGTTATCGGTATCCACAAACCGGGGAAACCCCGCCCTATCCCGTCCAGTTATCGTCCTATTAGCCTTCTCAACTCCATGGGCAAGCTGTACGAACGTGTCCTACTCTCCCGCATCCACTCTTTCCTTAGCTCCAGCTCGATCCTCATCGACGAGCAGTTTGGCTTCAGAGCCCGACACTCATGTGTCCACCAGGTGCACCGTATCACGGAACACATCCTAGATGGCTTCTCCACCTTCGGGAAAGGAATTCCTACGGGCGCAATCTTCCTTGACGTAGCAAAGGCTTTTGATAAGGTCTGGCATAATGGGCTTATCTATAAGCTTCAGCTTATGGGTATGCCCGTTAGGCTGGTCCTAATACTGAGGGATTTCCTCAGTAACAGAAGCTTTTGTTACCGAGTGGAAGGTTCGCTCTCCCCTCCTCATCCTATTAGAGCCGGTGTCCCGCAAGGGTCCGTGCTCTCTCCCATCCTCTATTCGTTATTTACTAACGACATCCCTCACCATCCTAACGTACAGCTTGCCCTCTTCGCAGACGATACCGCTCTCTTTACTTCCCACACCACCGCCTCTGTCATCAGGCGCTACCTCCAGGAGGCGATCACCGACTTAGGTCGGTGGTTCAAACTCTGGAGGATAGAGGTAAACCCAGAAAAGAGCGCGGCCGTTTGGTTTTCCCCTTCTTTAACCCACTCTCACTCCGAGAATATCGTTCTGTTCGATCAGCCTATTCCTTGGTCATCTGAGGTCAAGTACCTCGGTGTGACCCTTGACAGGCGCCTGAGCTTCCGACGGCATATCCAACTAGTCCTGAACCGGGCCAAAATGTACAAGGGGCGTCTTGGCCCCTTACTAAATAGACGCAGCCAACTCAATGTCAGAAACAAATTAACACTTTACAAAGTCTGCCTCAGACCAGTCTTCACGTATGCCAGCATTGTCTTCGGTCACACATCCAACACATACATCAATACACTACAGACATTCCAAAATAAACTTCTCAGATCGGTCGCTGGGGCTCCGTGGTTTGTCCGCAATACGGACCTTCACCGGGACCTCAGCGTACCTTCCATCAAACACACCATCAAAGAAGCGTCCAGGCGCTTCTTTGATAGAGGCCCCCACCACTCCAATCCTCTCATCGCCCGTGCCACCTCCTACACCCCAAAACTCCCTTCTTCCGATCCTGACATCCTTTCTGTGCTTGGGGTACCCCTCAGGCGCCCCAAGCATCTCCTCTTAGACCCCCAAGACCCCATCCAGACCGCCGTTGAGGAAGGCGTGGCACACAGAAGGGCCCTGAGAATGGCACGTCGTCGTGGCCGCCCTCCCAGACAATCAACTACCAGCATTCAAGACCCTCAAGCCGCAGAAGGCAGAATTCCTATTCAGCCGCCCTCGCTCTGCTCGGGCGGCGCTCCTCTCGACGGGCAGGAGCCCACCAGTGCGGCATCCGCCGCACTGCCTACTATATAGGTTCGGCGTGCCTCCCCTATGAGGCACGCCACCGAAGCCACAGTGAAGTAGTAACGGTGCAAGAACCACCAACTACATATGACAAATTCAAAAAAAAAAAAAAAAAAATTTATCCATTTTTCTTCTGCTACAACTACAAACAAGAAGTGTTTCACTGAACTCCCTGCAAGCCTCAATACTTCTACATTGGTGACCCGACTGAACAACAAGCAGCCAACAACCAGAAGAAGATGGAAACTACAGAGCCCAACCACACCGCTCCGCCTGCACAGCCACCGGCAGCACACGCGCAGATTTCCGAAGCATCCGGCGAAGTCACTTCAATCTCGCTCGCACTCCGACTCCCACCATTTTGGCGCGACCAGCCACGGTTGTGGTTTGTGAATTTTGAAGCAGCCACAGCCGAACTGAAGAGGAGCCAGAACCAACTCGCACAAATGGTTATCGCACGAATGGAGAAGCAAGACATACAAGAACTGACGGATATTCTATACAACCCGCCTGCCCAGAATTATTACAACACAATTAAGGAGCGTCTTATCCGGCTATACGAAGACTCCGACAGCAAGCAGATTAAGATGCTCTTGTCGGAGATGGAGCTTGGAGACCAAAAAGCCAGTCAGTTGTTGCGCCGAATGCGTGATTTGGCGAGAGACAAATTCAACGACGACACAATTAGAATAATGTGGATGAACCACCTTCCCAGTCACATCCGATCGGTGCTCATCGTCAGCGAAAATTTCAACAACAAGGCGTCACTGGACGAATTAGCCGCGCTCGCTGACAAGATGCTAGAAGAATGCCCGCAAGTCGCCGCAGTGGCAACACCGCAATTTACAGCACCACATACCTCTATTGCCGCCGTTTCTACGCAACAGTTTGCAGCGCCACAAATCGCCGCAGTCTCAACTCAACCAAGCAACCTTGACACACAATTTCTAATAAATGAAATAAGAAGATTATCACTGGAGGTAGCCGAACTGCGTGCAACACCACAGCAAAGAGACTGGAACTACAATCGTTCGTCGAATCCACGCTATCGTGCCCGTTCCCGAAACTCGTCGCAAAACCGCAGCCGCAAGAACTCTCCCGCTCCAACCGCGCCGTACTGCTACTACCACCGCCGTTTCGGCATGGACGCCAAGAAATGTGCGTCGCCTTGCAGTTTTAAGACTATTGAGCCGGAAAACTAAAACTAACGCTGGCTGAAGCGGGATCCGGCGTTACAAACCACTCGCACCGCTTATTCGTCACAGATAAGAAGACGAAATTATCCTTTTTAGTAGACACGGGTGCTAACATCTCCGTCCTACCTAAAAAGAAAGGCGTGTTTGCGCAACCACTCCCATTTGAACTGTATGCTGCTAACAATACGACAATACCTACCTACGGTGAAAAAACGCTCGAGTTAGACCTCAACCTACGCCGTGCATTCAAATGGAAGTTTATCATCGCCGCAGTATCGAAGCCCATCCTCGGAGCCGATTTCCTGACCCATCACCATCTAATAGTCGACGTGAAGAACCGAAGACTGATCGACGGCAAGACCCATCTCGTAACAAACGCGCAACTCAGTACTACGAATATACCTACAGTTCGTAGTATTGACATCAAGCAGACCTACCACAATGTACTCGCAGATTTCCCCGGCACCACCAGACTCACATCGATGAAGCTCAGCCCGAAGCACTCCGTCGAGCACTTCATCGACACCACTGGCCCGCCAATCCACTGCAGAGCTCGTCCAATAGCACCGCACCGTTATGAGAGAGTAAAAAAGGAGTTCGAAAATATGATAGAACAAGGACTCTGCAGGCCCAGCAAAAGTCCGTGGTCATCGCCTCTTCACGTCGTACCCAAAAAGAATGGAGACCTACGTGTGTGTGGGGATTACCGAAGGCTGAACGCCATTACTAAACCGGATAGGTACCCCATACCACGCATCAAAGACTTCACTTACCAACTCGCCGCAAAAACAATTTTTTCAACACTGGACCTAAATAGAGCCTACCAACAACTACCAGTCACAGATCAAGACATAGAAAAAACAGCCATAATTACACCATTCGGCTTGTTCGAGTTTCCTCGTATGTGTCCCGGATTGAAAAACGCCGGACAAACATTTCAGCGATTTATTCATGAAGTTCTTAGAGGACTCGATTTTGTGTTCCCGTTCGTCGACGATTTACTAGTCGCCTCAGTCGACGAAGAAGAGCACAAAAGGCATCTCCGCACCGTACTCGAACGACTCGACGAGTACGGCATCACCATCAACCCGTCGAAATGTATATTTGGCCAGCCCAAGGTCAAGTTCCTCGGTTTCGATGTATCAAGCGACGGCATTCAACCACCTCAAGAAAAAGTTGAAATTATAACTGCCTACCCGAAGCCGCAAACTATCGACGAGTTACGACGTTTTCTCGGTATGATCAATTTTTACCGCGAAAACGTCAAGGACGCCGCCACAATCCAAGCGCCGCTAAATCACTACCTACACAATGCGAAGAAGCGCGACAAGACACCGATCGAGTGGACCGACGAAGCCTCAAACGCATTCGAGACCTGTAAAACCAGCATCAAAAACGCAGTTTTACTCGCACACCCGATGCACAACGCCCCGCTTGCAATATTTAGCGATGCATCGGATACGTCAGCTGGATCCGCAATACAACAGTTTGTAAACAACGCATGGCAGCCGCTCGGATTTTTCTCAAAAAAATTCACCGAAGCCCAGAAGAAATACAGTACATACGATCGCGAATTGTTAGCGATCTATATGTCTGTTAAACACTTCCGCAAAATGTTCGAGGGAAAACAGCTTATTATATTCACGGACCACAAGCCGTTAACGTTCGCATTCACCAAACTAACAACCGATAGCGAATCGCCACGCAGAACTCGACAACTACTTTTTATCAGCGAGTTTACCACCGACATCAGATTCGTTCGTGGGGAAGAAAACGCAAGCGCGGATGCACTCTCACGCATCGACGCGATCAGCTGTCCCACACCCATCGACTTTCAACAACTCGCGAACGCGCAAGACAGAGATAGCAGCATAACAACACTACTGCAACAAAGTAACTTATCATTAAAAAAAGTTACGATTCCCGGAACCGACATCAACCTACTATGTGAAACTTCAAATGACGACGTGCGACTGTACCTACCACTGGAATTTCGTCGTACCGCATTTGAAGCCACACACAACATCAGTCACCCCGGAATACGCAGCACAAGAAAGTTGATGTCACGCAAGTACTTCTGGCCTTCTATAAACACCGACGTTGGAAACTGGGCGAAAACATGCATCCCATGTCAGCGAGCGAAAATACAGCGACACACTACAAGTCCTGTGTCATCGTTCAAACCTACTAGTCGATTCAACCACATACATATCGACATAGTCGGCCCGCTACCTACAACATCCGCCGGACATCGCTACTGTGTCACTATAATCGACCGAGCGACGAGATGGCCCGAAGCTTACCCATTGCAAGAAATCACCGCCGAAGAAGTCGCCAAGGTCGTTTACGAAGGCTGGATCACGCGATTCGGATGTCCTTCAACGATGACGACCGATCAAGGACGCCAATTTGAGAGTAGGGTATTCTCACACCTATCGCAGCTACTCGGCATCGAAAAAACGCGAACGACACCTTACCATCCACAGTCAAACGGTATTGTTGAACGTTGGCACCGCACTATGAAAACAGCGCTGAAAGCTAGACTACTATCCGCTACTACCTGGATCAACGAGCTACCTACCGTTTTACTCGGCGTTCGCGCAGCTATACGCAGCGACACCGGTGTAAGCGCCGCGCAACTCACTTACGGTTGCAATATACGACTACCCGGTGACCTCTTATCAACAACACCGCGAGATGACGTCAATCTGGACTCCGCTTACGTCGATCAGCTGCGAGATACAATAAGAAATCTGAGACCGACGCCGCATCAATCACACGGTAACTCGAAACCCATTTTCGTACACCGTGACCTTCCAACATGCGATCACGTGTTTATACGAGTCGACGCCGTAAAGAAGCCGCTACAAGCACCTTACGACGGACCCTACCGCGTGCTGAAACGGGACGACAAAGTTTACACCGTTCAACTACCAAACCGACAGAGCAACATTTCAATAGACCGATTGAAACCCGCCTATACGATCACGGAACAAATACCTACTTCAACAATGAATTCAAAATCTACACCTGTAACATCAAGAAAAACACAACCAGAAAACAACAATAGTAACCTGAAACAAATCAACAAGAACCTGGAACAGAACGGACAAGCAAACAAACTAACAAATGAAGACCCGGTAGCTACTAACTCAAGGACAGAAGACCCGGTACCTACCAACTCAAGGACATCGCGCCGCGGGCGTATTATTCGCCTGCCGGTACGCTTCGCTTGAGGGGGAGCACTGTAGCTGACCGATTGACTTCGACATCTGTCTAAGAAAGGAAACGGATCGACAATGACGTCGAAGGATTAACTCTGAAAAGAGCAGTTTGTTTGTGTGCCCTGACAAGGACAGTTTGGATCCGATTGACAAACGAGATCGATAATGACGTCGAAGCTTTAACTCTGAAAAGAGCATTTTGTTTGTGTGCCCTGAAAAGGACAGTTTGGATTGAATCATCAACTTCTGTTTCCATTCAACCATCCACCGAAGACATCCAAGTACATATATTGTCGGAGCGGACGCGCAGCGGAGCGACGAGCCGACGATGTTGTCACCTCAACAGCCAGGAGCGAAATAGAACGATTTTCGGGCACGCGTCTATTTTATAGGCGCGCTTCTGCGCAGGTCGCCCGCGCATCACGCCACCTACGCACCGTCTCGCTCTAGCTAGACCTCTCACTCTCACTTGTAAATAGATTACTCGTATGATCATAATATATTTGTGCCTGTACTGTTAGCTATAAGTAATCACCTTTTGTAAATAAATTTATCCATTTTTCTTCTGCTACAACTACAAACAAGAAGTGTTTCACTGAACTCCCTGCAAGCCTCAATACTTCTACAGTAGCTATAACGGGGTTCGCGTAGCGTAAGTAAAAAAAAGAGACTGTCGCATGTGTCTAACAGTTCAAGTTAGCTCCGTCTAGGTATTACCCTAAAAGAACAACAAGTAATAGAGATTGAAAATCCATGTCGACGTTTATGCGTCGGAAGACCTCTCCTGTTTCTAAACTTGTTTGAAAGAAGCCATGTTATTTATTTCTACATATATTATTGAGTATTAACTGGGAGAAAATAAATTACTACAGATTCATCGTTTACTTTTAGCAACACAAATCCGTAGTTAACTTTTAAATTCAAATTCACAACTGTACAAATCAAGAAAAATAATATTCAGCCTCCAAGAAAAAATATTCACATTTGCTAAAAAGTCTCGGTTATTTTTCTTCAAACCTTTTTACATAATGTTTCCGCGCCTCTCGTTTGGCCCCGCGTACTCCCTCGGTAGAGTTGCGAGCCTTTTATATTCAAATGTTTCACAGCCACAATTTTTCCTATCGCACTAGATTCTTATGCATTGTTTTGAGATATCTTACTACGGTTGAAGCTCAACAAGGTTGCATAATGTATGGTTGGTTAGTAGGTGAAAGGGTTTCAGATTTATTTCTACATTTAGATAATGGTTACGAGCATTCTGGCTCAAAAAAATGCAGAAGGGCAAAGCCAGGTATTTAGGGACTATTTAATAGTTATAATTCGGGAAATAATACTAATATTATTGCAACAGACAGCCGAATCATATTGACAGAACTAGTAGTTATATGAGTTTTTTTTATTCCCATTACGTATAGCAACTTTTAGCTTATATTTTTTGTACCACATTATTCGAGCAAGAGCGAACCGATAGTATGGATGCTCGCTTGACAGATTCAAAGCGTTGAAAAACGCTTGTAAGCATTTTACTAAACGTGCTACTCTACTGTTATTGTTCCCAGATAATGTTAACAATATTCACCTACTTTTACAATTCCAGTGAAATAATATTTGTAATTTACATCCAATATAGGTATACTAATTTAAATGAAAACATATTTCTTGTCGTCACAGATTTTTGGACCACTGATTAAAAACACTCAATAAAACTCAAAAAAATGACAAATTATGTGGAAGTGATTACAAATTTATTACTAGTTTTTGCTTCAAATTAGGGTGGTATCCTGGGGATTTCGGTACAGGTATTTATCGACTTGTACCAAAAATCCCAGTATTTGATGGAACTGGAAACCCTACTATAATTTGGTATCGATCTACTGATTTAACAATACAGTCTGATGTAAATTCTCGGGTCGTTCGAGATGAATCTCTATCGTGAATCTGCATGGAATGACAGCGTCACTACTATGGAATCTCGAATAGGAATTCAACTCAATCGCGACCGGGAAACGCTTCACAGGATCAATACACTCCCAAAGCTTTAAGAAGTAAAATTAGGACAGTTTATTACCTTGGGCTAATTATGTTCTGTGTCATGTAATCATACTTTTAAACTATAAACAATTCTTAACGGTGCTGACTTTTAAAATCTAAAGTATGAAAAATACTCCACGTTGCACAAATATCCAATCACGAATTTGATCATCCCTATTGGTGGTGTCGGCAACGCCATACTTAAATTATCTGTGTAACCTTTATGTCAATGGCATAAGATGCACAAGTGATCACTTAAGCGTGACTTAGACAGTACCAATTTGAACTAAATCGCTGTATCCAACACGGCCATCCTGACTCTCCACGTCCTCTTATGCTCTAACTAATTCTTGTAAAAAAACAAACCCATTTTTCCAAATAACCCCTTCTAGTTGACTATGTCACCTCATTTCGATAGCTGGCTGTAATATAGTATACAACAGCGCCTTACCAGGCTAAAGGCTTTATTTAAGCTTAGGTCGCGTCGCCTAGGATTATCTGTTTAATGCAAATAACTTCAATAAAACCTCTAGCCAACTACTCCACACCAGAACTGAGGCAAAACGGTAATTTTCAGCCTTTGACTTCAATACCGCTCGCGAGCTAAATCCTTATCAAAATTCCTCCACTAAGTGTTATTGTCCAGCCCAAATCCTTATCTTCAAACTAGCCTAGCCACTGCGACTGCCAGCAGTGATATCCCGTACTTCAGCTCCTGGGACGGTGTGATGTGGTACGCTGAGGAGTTCCCTGCCAGGATGAGGGCCCGCAGCCTCTGCCGCTCTCGGTACCTCGTGTCTTCTCCCGGAGGGTCTAGGCACTCGAACTCGCAACATCGCTCGCCCACTCGGAAGTTCTTGCAGAACTGAAATGGAAACGAATCTGTGAGATATTAGAACTTCCACTGACGAAAAGTCAAAGTCAAAGTCAAAGTTCTTTATTCTTAAATTTAGGCATATCTAATACCTATAATGCACCTATGAATGTCAAAGAAGAAAGAGGTAGTGACCCTGCCTACGAAGCTAGCGGTCCTGGGTTCAAATCCCGGTAAGGGCAGGTATTTGTGTGATGCGGCTATTTGTTCCTGAGATATGGATGTTTTCTATATATTTAAGTATATGTTTCTCTATATAAGGATTTATATCGTTGTCTACCCATAGTACAGTAACCAGCAATAATATATTATCCAACATTGGGCGCAAAAATATCTGACACGCTCTTATACGTCTAGTAATGAAAACGTGTCAAATATTTTTGCGCCCAATGTTAGATAATATATTATTGCTGGTTGTACAAGCCCAGAGCTTAGTTTGGGACTAGATCAAATTGGTGTGACATTATCCCCTGATATTTATTTATTAATTTAAAATTAGTGGCGGAAAGAGGAGGCCTGTGTCCAGTACTGACTGATAGATGCTCGAGGTGAAGACGATGACGTGAATAAAGCTTTCTTTATCGAAAACATGTTGTCTTTGAATCTCCAATACATACTGCACCGTACAGCGACAAATCTGTAGCAATCCTCAGAATTTAAATCAATTGCGAATTTATATCAATAGCGCGCGCGATTCTAAGATTTCCACGTGCTTCTATGGTTCACAGATTTTCTGGCAAAAATTCGTACGATATGTCCCGTGGTGTGTGCTAAGCCTTAAAGTCGAAATTGTGTTGCGTAAGCTTGCCTAAGGCCGTCACACAAGTATAAATCTTACTGCCGCACTCAGAGATGTCAATTAAATTTAATGCTTGTTTAGTGACGTGTTGTCTTATTCTACTGCTGTAGCAAAGAAAGTGACAGCAGCTACTTTAATCAAGTATTTAATTAAATTGACGTCTTTGAGTGCGGCAGTACAGTCAAGGACCTTAATTGTTATGCCACTATGGAACCCTGTCGCATAACGTTAATCATTAATTTTGGCATAATTTATTTCATGTGGTTTGACGCTGTCACTATGACAGGGTTCTATAGTGGCATAACAATTAAAGTCCTTGACTGTACGACTGTTTTTTTACTGTAAGTTAATAAAAAAAACAACTAAGTATGATTACTTAACTTTTTTTTTCATATATTTAAGTTACTTAACTAATGTTGATCCAATTCACTTTTGATAATTTTGGCCCTCATTCTGGCTCTATTTCAATTTAAACACAATATTTTTCCTAGTTGGTTTACCATTTGGTATGAAACCTAAATATTCAAGTAGGCATTGGCAGCTGCAGTATCTCGTAGTATAAAATATTTTTAAGCCGTAATCGCACTGCAGACAAAGATGGCGGAATAAGCTTATTCAGTGAAGTGAACTAAAAAATACCGGATTTAAACTGCTCTCTCACTCCATTGTCTAAATAAAGTAATTCTTTTGTGAATGGAGGCTCGTGAAATAAACCTACAGTGTGAAGTTACAAAGACAGTCGTATCGCTGGCTGGTGAGGATTAGTTGGCGGGAAGTAGGGATGCCACACGTGCGGAATTTTTCGGAAATAACCGGTAAATTGGTTGCTTGACCAGGATGCGGAACGAATTTTTAAGTGTCCGGAGTTTCACAAGTGTCTAACGATAAAGTAAATCAAATTGGTTTTTATTAAACCTACGTTGAAATTTGCAATGATAAACCTATTTTTCGTTATAAGTAATTGCTTATTTAAAAAGAAACAAATAAATCCAGAGGGATTTCTATTGTTTTGTGAAAATCGTGAATTTCTTGGATTTTGTATTGAGCTCAACTATAATATGCTTATAGGCCACGAACCTATCCGACAAAAACACCTAAGTACTTTGCGAATCCAAAAAACTGATTTTCAAACTGAAATTGAGATATTTAGATAACACGTAGCTAATTAACGGCCGAACCCTATATTTAAACCGCGGATAGATAAGGCTTACTTTGGGTTAAAAATTGACATTTGCCCATACAAAATGAATCAAATTTCAATCCGAAGTATAAACCTATCTGTCCGCGGTTTGAATATAGGGTTCGGCCATAAGGTACTTTGCGCTGGATTTTGAGGTTAAAAAGAACTCAGCTCAGCATGTGCCTTTTACCTCGCTGTCAGTAATCTAATGGGCGGACGACGGATGCAATATGGTGACGAAAGCACAAGATGGATAAGACTTTTATTAAATACTCGAATATTTATGTGTGAAAATATATGCAGTTTTTGTTATAAATCAGTACATATTTTGTATACTAACAAAGTACTGAAGTATCGCTTTACGAATACGCCCCTCTTACGTCTGTAGATGTGGAGAGGTCATTTTCATTTCAGGAACTACTATAAAAGGAATGTACTGAAAATACCTAATGAAGAAAAAAAAATATTATTTACTTCTATAATAAAATTCTATAGCATTTTATGCAGTGATGTTCTCCTTTTTTAAAAAACAATTGTAGTCATATCCATATAACGTATATCGTTTGACATTATTTTGACGTAATTTGCATCCGTTGTCCGTCCATTAGCATAAGGGACGTTGCGCTGGATTTTGAGGTTGAAAAGAACTCAGCTCAGCATGTGCCTTTTACTTCGCTGTCAGTAATCAAGTCAGGACTGTATTTTTTTTTCTACAAGTTTGTCAACAATCTAAAGAGCTCATCCTTCAAATCGGTTCAAAGCCTATGCTATGGCTTCCTCGGGTTTAATCGGGGTTATGGCTAGTACTCTAAGGTACAACGACTAGGTCGGCACAAGGGTAATCTAATCAATAACGTCATTACATGCCAAACATGCCCGCTAATGAGGTTACGAACAAACACGGACTTAACTGCCGCACTCAGAGTCAATTAATTTTAACGCTTGTTTAGTGTCGTGTTGTCTTATTCTATTGCTATAGCAAAGAAATTGACAGCAGCTACTTTAATCCAGCATTAACGTCTGACGTCTCTGAGTGCGGCAGTTAGTGCGGCAGTTAGTATATGAAAATAATTTACGAGTATACCCTAAAGAATGGCAATCGCCCACGGCGACTTTTGGCAGCAATGCAGTCGTTATATTGTCGCAAAACCACATATTCGTTGAAGCGAAAAATTCCTTACAAAAAGGCATATTTTACAGGCAAAACTCACTCAAAAGATTATTGTGTATTTCTAATGTGTATTTTTAACCATCTCTTCTTTGCAAGGTTGTCTGGAACAGATCGCTATTTTGCGATAAGACCGCTTGTGGGCTCATTATGTAATAAAGGTATCCGTTTCTAGATGTGGTGTTTGCATTGAGATTTCAGAGGCCTTAAGGGCACGCGAGACTAACAGTCCATCATCGGTCGATATTGGCCGGCCAGTTCATAGTTTTCTAACATAAACTATCAGTTTCCTTCTCTTAAACTTTCATAGATTACTTCACAGGTTTTGGACCTTCAAGCGCTAACTTTTAGTCTGTGGGAGCCTTTACAGGGCACTAGGGCTATGCACTGAAAACTTTAAAAATAGCTGACATCTATATTGACATTATACAAAAGTAATCTCTGAAACATCAAAACCAATTTTAAAAATCCTTCACTCTTAGTCAGCTACCTTATCCCTCACCATCCCTCGAATCACTAATAGGTACATGCTATATTTAACTTGTATAAACCGAAGTGAATCGCTAGTAAGTAATGCTCCAGGCGGGCGAGAAGCCTCCATGCCGCCGATACTTTTTAAATATCGCCAGTAGATTCCCATTTTAAACATGTATCGGCCATATGGCTCGGTATTCATATTCATAACGCATTGCTGAGCCTCGTGCCAAATAAGGTTTTATATTCTGTGCCAAAATATTTGAGCTGAATTCAAACGGGGCTTATTTACCTAGTTCCATTTTAAAGGTCACTGAAATTTGGATTAAAAAAAAATTGAATTGGGATAACATTTAAATGTGTGGTCAAGGGATAATAATCCATTTGCAGGAGGAACTCATTTGATTTGCTTCTCAAGCACAGATTTAAATAATTAGGCTTTAATTATTTACCACAGGTAAAACATCTCATCAAATAAATAAATAATGTCGGGTCAGTCTCACACAAATTCACCTAGTTCCAAACTAAGTTCAAGGCTTGTACGGTTTAGATGAGGATAAACATGCTTATAGAATAGAGTAGAATAGAATAGAAAACATTTATTTCGCTCAATTATAAATTATTACAGTGTGTGAAAAGTAGTGCTGAGAAAATGGTATCCACTCAGCTATATGTCGTACAACCTGTCGGAGGTTCGACGCTGGTTTTCTGTGGACCCACGGACTGGTTCTGCTAGACAGCATACATTGCATTCGCTTCTCCCCTCAAGTTACAATAGGGAAAGCATTTATATATGAAAGAACTCAATATCGACACAATAAGTGCTTATATCGAATGAATTCTGTTTTTAGAAGTACAATACAATAATAATTAACTTAACCTAACCTGCCAATATTTTCATACCTGGGGCACGTTTTATAAAGCTACAAGTTACAATTTTACAGGTCTAAACTGGCAACACTGCTCAAATGGCTGATCGTCATCGGTCGAGGTTGTGTCAAATGGAAACTTGTAACCTGTAAATTGTAATTTGTAGCTTTATAAAATAGGCCACTGGTAGTAAGAGTTAGTTGCGCTTGTGCAGCGGACTTTGAGAACTTCGAAACCTTCGAACTTCGTAAGTACAAGAGTGTCTGTTGCTCTATCCACCGCGATAAAAGTCAGTATAATACGGGCCCTGGGAAGACGATGAACAAGACACAACTAAACTAATAATAATCACCTAGAACTAATCTAACAAATCTCAGTGCAATCGAAGTTCTCAAAGTCCGCTGTACAAGAGCAACTAAGTAACTCTTACTCCCAGTTAGACTGTACTCGCAACTAAGTAAGTAATGGAAACTCTACGCTAGCAACTTTGCTGGCGTTTTAATGAACAGCTATCTAAATGTTTTTTTTATCCTAAACGAGTTTTTGCCTGTGACTTCGTCTGCTTTGACTATCCTTCGAGAATTCCGCTATTTCGTTTGCCCGTTTTTTTCATTTGCCCGAAAATCGTTTTTCTCTGAACCCATTAACTTTACAAAATGTTTAAAGAGATACCAACAGAACCTGTAGGTTAGGTTAGGTTAGTTTTATAACAATTCAGAAACGTTAAACGGTTTCAGAGAAAAATGACTTTCGGACGATTTGTTCCTGATTCGTAATATTCCAAATTGGTCATCTTCCAAACTCGACAATTTCCTAACTGGTTATATTCCTAACTCGTCATATTCCAGATTCGTCATCTTCCAAACTCATCCAGCCGTTTCAGCGTGAAGGAGTAACAAACATACTAACGCACGCATTCACAAAGTTTGAAATAAATCTTTGTGTAATCATTTTACGACTGACCAAAATTTGGTCTTAGGGTCAACTCAAGTGGCATTTGTATGTTTGTATGTAGTTTAATGATAACTTGAGTAGGTATTTTTAATCAGATGTTCACAAAATTTGGTATGTACGTACCTGTCCCACATTCGCTCTCAATTGCTCTTACACTAAAGGTCTAAGATCCGAATAGGAGACGATTTGCACCGGGCTGTTTATTTGATGAAAAGTATTTTATATCAAATTTAATACGCTAAACAATATGTGGCGAATAGGTGGGCTGAAAAATGTCAGCCCAGTACTTTTATCATTTTTTTTTTGTTAAAAATGAACTTTTTGTTAAAATTGCAAATGCTTGTTTAATAGACAAATTTCATACTAATCGAAAGTATGAAGCCGATAGAATATGCAAACGTGAGGTTTGGAGCAAATTATTAGTACCGACTTACCTGTTATACTTGCCTACCCAATAGTTAGTTTGACGGGAAAAAACAGTCACTCTAACGTTTGCATAAATATTCTATCGGCTTCATACTTTCAATTGGTATGTAATTTGTCTATTAAACAAGCAATTGCATTCTTTTTAAACAGAGTTATGTTTTAAATTTTTAATTAATTATATACTGGACTGAAATTTTTCAGCCTACCTATTCCCCATATATTACTTAGCATATTAGATTTGATATAAAATACTTTTTATCGAATAAACAGCCCGGTGCAAATCGTCTCCTATTCGGATCTACTATAATAGGTATGGACTTTACTTGAAACTAAAAACCCTTCAAGACCTATTGCACTGTAATAGACATTTAATCGGAATCGTGACTACAGAGTATCAAATTTCGGCGGTTACGTGGACTACGAAAGCATCCGTCAGTGTATGTTTTGAATATGTACGCGAACGCGACAGAGCTTCGTTCAGTCGAGGACAAAGATATTTACAGGACAATAGTCCTTATAAAGGCATTTGGATTTGAGTAAAGTCGCTTAGTATACAATGTGTTCGGAAAAAGGTCTGACAAACTTCAGGGACTAACTCTGTAGGTCATTCTCATCAAGTTTTACTATGGGACCAACATCCAAATCGCGAAAAAAAAAACAGCTGTTCCATACATTTCGGCTCTTTAGCTCTCAAAGTTTGTATGGAACAGCTGTTTTTTTTTCGCGATTTGGATGTTGTTCCCATAATAAAAGTTGATGAGAATGACCTACAGAGTTAGTCCCTGAAGTTTGTCAGACCTTTTTCCGAACACCCTGTATAAGAGCTATTGCACCTTATTCCATTTATTATAGCTTAACACTTAAGTAGCCTGTCGCTTAAACGACTTTAACAAATTGTTGCAGTTCATGCTTAACTATTCAGTACGTACAGTCAAGTTCATAAATATGTATACACTTTACTACCTTGTTTATTTAATGTCATGTTTAAACTGCCATATAATGAATTATCTAAGCGATTAAAGTGACAAGGTACTAAAGTGTACACATATTTGTGAACTCGATTGTACCAACAAGCCACATTATGACGAAATATTCCGTTACACATACAGGGTGCCCTGTTTTAAAAGGTCCAAGATCAACCTGTATATAGAGAAGGTTTTACACTTTCTAAACAGCCTAACATAGACCTCCCAGACAGGGTATTGATTCTCTCAAACGCAAAGGTGAGCGAATGCAGGAGTGAAGTCCAAGCGGTGAGTTTAAGTAAATAGTCCCGTCAGAGCGAGCAAAACACATATTAACGCGTGCATTCTCAATTAGGCAGCCTTATACGTTCGAGAAGCCATGCTGCCAAATTGAATACACGCGCTGAAATGTGTTTTGTTCGCTTTGACGGGACTACTTAAACTCGCCGCTTGGACTTCACTCCTGCGTTCGCTCACCTTTGCTTATGAGAGAATCACCACCCAGCACTCGTTCACGAGTATGACGCGTACCTATCTCAGCTATCGCCCCCCTCAACTGTGTTCGTGAAACTGGCGACCAAGTGAAGTATATAACATAATAGCATGAATAAGCTTAACCAAGTTTGAACGTGAAGTAATTTAATTAACATTTTGTACGGCAGGTAACCCAGTTTAGCATAACTTAAGTTATTATATAACTTGTTCACTACAGTGCTCGGGTTAGTGCTGAATGCTTGAGTGGGTTCCGTGGCAACGTTGAGCGCTCGAATAAAATTCCAATATGAACTGTCAACCGTGAAGTTTGGTTTTTACCCGACTGCCGCAGAAGAGTACCTATTGTTTTTGACCTGTATGCATGTGGCTAGAGACAAGTAAGGTCACGAGTGTTAATTTGGAACCCATTTCAAGAAAAATATGCTTGAAGTCGTCAATGTCCTTAGAGATGTCAAGTCATTTGTAACATTTAGGAAACTCAATCTAATTGTTGTAGAATGTCAGATTAACTTGGGCCGAAGGTGGGTACCAAATTAAATCTCGTGACTGTACAAGAAGCTGACTCTCAACCAACACGGTTGAAGAGCCACTGGAAGAAGAAAGGCTGAACGGCCGCCCGATTTCGACAAGCGAGGTTCGTCTTAGCGTCGCGGGTGTCACTGGGTATTCTTTAATGTGAAATTGGTGAAATAAAAAATATATAATAACATTGATAACTATTATATTGACGACGTTATTCAATCAGGAGTTGGGTTTAAAAAACTTGCTTTTTTACACTTAGATTGAAAAAGGCATGCTTCAATGGTTCGGTCTTTTGGAAAGGATAGACGAAAGAAGATTGACGAAAGAGATATAGGTACAGAGCGAAAGTAAGTGGAAGGGTCGGAAGAGGCCGCCCTAGGCGTACTTTTTCGAATCAAATCGGAGGAATACTGGAAAAGGGCCGAATTATAAGTACCCGAAACCGACGTGCGTGCATGACTCGATGTATGAATGTGGAAGAAGCGAAAGACATTTGTCAAGATCGTAGCAGGTGGAAAGAAGTGGTCTCTGTCTACCCCTCCGGGAAACAGGCGTGATTCAATGTATGTATGTAAGAACATACCAGAAAATATCCAGTGGACCCCAAACTAGGATGAGCCTGTATCTTTGGGGCCCAGATACTCACATAGGGCGGGTCACAGTAGATGGCCTTGCACCACATTGGCTCCGAGTGGTAGCAGACGCACAGGGAGCAGACCCCCGGCCCGGGCACGTACAGCAGCCCGTGTGAGATCGACTTGCCCTCCCAGTCTATGCAGTCTTCCTCCACGCAAGCTGGAAAGAGAAAAGTAGTTACTTCTGTGGTCTATTTTGTTAAATCAAAAAATATAATTAAAACGCACGAGAGAACGAGAGAAATAAATAAATATAGTCGCGGTATGAAAAGGTTCGTCACTTTTCGACTCTAGTTCAATGCTGTTAAGTTTAGTTTTTTTGGTTTTCCCTTGTTCCTTGTAGGTAACCGTGGCCATTTAACTACTATTACTACTGGTTATCTGTGAAGATTTTTTTTCCTCCAGTATAACTGCTTATCTCCGAGGATTTTATTTTCCTCCAGTATAACTGGTTATCTCCGAGGATTTTATTTTGCTCCAGTATAACTGGTTATCTCCGAGGATTTTATTTTCCTCTGGATCCTCCTATACCTATACTGGAGGAAAAATAATCTTCACAGATAACCAGTTATCTGGCCACGGTTACCTCCAAGAAATAAGGGAGTTTTCATACCGCCACTATACAATACATTATTAACTTTCATTATTGAGCCATGGTAGGACCCTAAAGTAATGACAGCGTCTGTTTTCTACGGGGTGCTATGGTGGCTTAAAAGTCAAAGTTCTTTTCCGTACCGGTGAAGAATATGGTTCATTATTAATTAATAATTCAGGTATAGAGTTCATTTACACTGAAAAAGGTCGAAAATCAGTAGTTTTTATAAATGTCAACACTCAATAAGGAACTGATTTTTTTCAAGAAGTGATCTTTTTCAATACTTTTCCTAGGATTTCGATAATAAATCAAGTTTTTTAAATTCTTAGCGACAACGTAAACCATTGTTAAAGACATTCTGAAAACGCTGTGATTAAAAACTTCAGGAAACAATAGGTAATGATTACATAATAAACTATTGTATAAAAAAATGTCGCAATTTAAAGCGTTTCATCCGATATGTTGTTCTAATTTCATACAATATTTTAAACAGCAATGATAATTTACTTCAAAATAAATGCTTCGTACACGCGGTAACAAATTGGTTGCTTTTAAAATAGCATGAGGTCACCTCTACGTAATATTGAAACTAAAATAATAAACAACCCTCTATCACTTTTATAAGTCAACGTGTACCATTCGGGCTTGTTATTCTCAACAACTCACTTTTTAATTGGTCATAGAAGGCCCAGTACCGAATCGTCTATGTAGCTATAGTAGCAAAATGTCCAAATTGACCAAGAAGCGAAATGTCATTCGTAACGGTGTATGTAACTAGAATAAGTTTACATACTTACATGCATACAACTTAAACTGGCCGCTTAATAATACGTCCGTCGAGTTGAAAAATATTTCAGTTCAGAATAGCATGGCTGATGTGGAGTAACCATTACTTAATCCAGTCGGGCTTTAGTTCCCGGCGTGTATGCTAATGCGTTGTTATGCAAATGGGGTATTCAATCAGCTGGAAACAAGGGTAGCTCGTCAATCCATCAGTTTTTGTGGACTCGGGGTAGGG
The DNA here is from genome assembly GCA_948252455.1 of Acleris cristana. NCBI lineage: Eukaryota > Metazoa > Arthropoda > Insecta > Lepidoptera > Tortricidae > Acleris > Acleris cristana. Next base: position 14,080,337 of record OX411788.1, on the reverse strand, counting down.
GACAGGGTTCTATCGTATTTACTGAAAGTGTAGGTAGTTTACCACACGTCATTTAAAGGGTACAAGGAAAAAACATGCCAAGCAGCAGCCAGTGTTAGCCATGTCGCGGTGTGGGGATAAGACAACAGAGGCCCTTGCCAAGATGCATTACGCTAACTCTATGGCTCCAGTGAAAACGGATACAAGCCGACTTAGCTCGTTTTAAAAAGGCATAAATCATATGGAGAATATGCTGGACTTACACCATTTTTCACTTGAATCTCACAAGACGTGTACCCTTTTTCACTAGAGCCACAGAACTAGCGTTTCTATTCGTTTAGTTTTTAAACTAATCGCGTCACTGGTAGATGACGTGATACGAAAAGTCACGTGATTCATTTCACTTTTAATGTTCACTTCTCGTTAGATTTAAAGGCTTAAAGATTGCTGTGAAGCAAACCTGTTCCAACGTGTTCTAATGTGATTATAGTTTACTAGACGTTTTATACCTAGGATTAGTTTCCCCCTATTCTAACCACTTAGGGAATTAATTTCCGAAAATCCTTTCTTTGTGCATCCCTAGGATATCCAAGGAATTTTCCCTCCAAATTCCAAGTCCCTAGGACCAGCGGTTTCAGCTATGCGTTGATTAGGGATTGCAATCCCGCAAAACGGGATAACGCATTCCCGCGGGATCCCGCACCTTCAAAGCGAGGATCCCGCAAATTAAAAATTTGGTTCTCAAACTTTCGCGTAAATCGCGAGTAGCTCGAGCGCGACGTTGATTATTAGTCAGTATATGAATGACTGAATTAAAAATATAAAATTGTTGTTAGGAGTAAGGGTAAAATTAAACAAAACTATTAAACTTTGCTAAACATTTTAAGACGAATCTAAGAAAACAGATTACTAATTAATTACTTATACTTAATTAATAGAAAAGAAATAATTTCTGCCGCTTAATGTAAGAAATGTTTCAGAAAAGTTGATTTTTACACATAAGGACCAATTTCACCAACCGATGTTAACCACTTAACAGACGATTAGAGCGTTAACAGCTGTCAAAATGTATGAACTAACAGTCGATTAACAATGATTAAATTTAACATCGTTAGGTGAAATTGGTACTAAACCCGTAGTTTCAATTTTATTTTATAACATAATTTCAAAGATGCGGGATCTCGCGTGATCCCGCGCGGGATTGAGTAATCCCGCATATCAATCCCACGCGTTGAATGAGCTGCGGGATTGCAATCCCTAGCGTTGATGGATGAGCCAGTCAGTTTCTTCTTTTATGTACTTAGAAATATTAATGCCGTGCTGAATCATTTCACCTATTTTCCCAGACTATTGTTTACTTGTGTAAACATTAACAAATTCCGGTGATTCAAAGTAACGATGAGCAATTATCCAATATAAATACTCTTACACGCGTCTATTACAAGATTATACCAAGTTATTTCGCCAGACTCGAACGTTTGCTGACAGCGGAGCGCTCCAGTTTGAAATTGGAATCAAAATGGTTTCTACACATTTGATTTCCGCCTGCCTATTTGCGATGTTCGTGGGGAATACTGTGAATTCAGAGTGTTGCGGCCGCCATGTGGTTTATTGGGTCGCATCGAGCTGTATCATCTACTGGGAGCCTCATCTCAAGCAGTTACTTAACGACAACGATATGCTTAAGACCTCAAAACGGTTGCATTGCCAAGTGAAGATTTGCGGAGATGGACGTCAACACGGTTTATATTGTGGTAAAGGAAATTGTAACGTTTTTGGATGCGCTTGCGAAGGAGGATGTATCCAGGGAGACGCTCTACGAAACTTCAAGAAAGATTCTCAAATTTATAATGCTGTTTTGGGTACGGACTACACAGATCCTACCACATGGTATCCATAATTAAAGTGGTTCAGGCTCACATTATTTTTTTACTATACTCGCCGTCAATAGAACTTGTGAACGATGTAAACAAATTATTACCTACTGTTTGACACATAACCTCAAATATGCACCAAGCGTGTTTTTGTTATAAATTAATGTATAATGAATAGTTATTTCATCTTAAACTTAATATGAAAATAATGATCTAGTGTATAAATCGTTGCAAAGACCTCACTTCATCTTTAAAAGTACGTGATCATCGAGTAATCATGGTGAATTGGTTCGTTTGGTTTTGTTTACATCTTTTGCAAGTTCTATCGACGGCAAATTTACATAATTCAAAAAATTCAAAATTCAAAATATTTATTCAGTAAATAGGCCACATGAGGGCTCTTTTACACGTCGGTAACATGAGTGAATCTACCAGCGCTTCGGACAAGACCATCATTGCGGAGAAGAAGCGCCGCAAGAAACTCCAGCAGAAGGTCATTTTTTCAATAATAATAACAAAATAATACATAAAAGTGTAACTGTGGATTTTAGCATCTATTGATATATGTACTAAATTCAAATTACTCTTATCCTATCGTATCATAGACTTGGGCCCTTTCGGATACACTTCGACCCTTTAGGATCTTTTGTGCAATTACCCTCTTACAAATCCAGCTGTTTGAATGTTTACCTTCATGGTGACCGTGGGGGTTCGAAGTCGGTAGGTACCTTACAATCTCGAGCGGACCCCTAACGCTCACCAAACCACTCTCACTTGTATTGCTGCGACAAGGTAGTAATGTGTATAGATGCTTCTAAACTCGATTGTACATTCGGGCAAATATGTGTGGGGAAAATACGAGTAGGTTGAATTCGGTTTTGCACTTCGGAAAAAACAGAGTCGATGCATCTTATTTGTTAATAAGAGGACGCCCGTGATTTTGTAAGCTACTTCTCCTACTTAATCCCGGTGTAGGGACTTTCGAAATTCCTTTTTTAGGGTACTCAAAGAATATTCTCTCCAAATAGTCCGTATGGTTGCGTTAGGCGATTATTTAGGAAGAAATTAGACAAGGTTTACAATTACAAATTTAATCAAATCAAGAATCTAATCACAACTTCAAATTATTAAATCGATTTCAAATTAATAATTAAATAAATTAAATAATCTCAGGTAATCTCAGGTAATCTCCGGTAATCTCAGGTAATCTCAGGTAATCCCAGGTAATCTCAGGTAATAGTCCGTTAGTTCACTTCGCTAATTAGGTAGAAAACCGTGATCACTTAGCACAGCCTGATATGGCTACCACTTCTCTGTTGTGCGGCAGATGGAGGTGCACGGCCGGTGACGTCACGGGTAGTTCCGGAGGAAAGGCAGGTGAGCAGTCCGGGGAGTTCAGGCTCAAGCTCAGGCTTGAGTAGTAGTCCGTACCAAAAATCCCTGGAATTGGGATTGTTCATATTTTTACAATTACTCTAATTCGAAAACCATTTCGAGGAACAGGGTTTTAAAGCCGTTCTGCATAATTAAGTTTTTGAAATATTTATCTATTTCGGATATTTTGACAAAAGTATATTTAACCTTTGTTTGACTTTCGTTTTCGGCTTGAAGCCCTCCTAAGTGTATCTTACGGGTTAGGCGAAAACCGCTTGAAATAGTATGTTTTAATACACTATTACAATCACTTTTTGTCATTAGATATCATTTAATTGTTGTAATTTATTAGAAAATGCCAACTCAAATTTAAAATAATCATGTCATCCATAAAATGTCTGCTAAATAAATAAAGAAATTAAAACAAAACTATTGGGCCAAATACAGAATGAATGAAATTGCCCTTTTAAAATTACCCATTCTTTCGAATTAGAATGTAAAAACCGTGAGTTATTTTTTTTGGTATATCCCAATTGAGCTTTTGGCCACTTAGCGGAAACTCTGGTTTTGCGTTACTAACTGCAACTGAATGTTGGATAATATAATTATTGCTGGTGACTGTACTATCAGCCCAATGGAACCCTGACCCACCATAGAACTGTGTCACAGTGACGTTATGATTGAAGTCGTAAGAAGTGTCAAACAAATTGTTTTATAACGTCACTGTGACATAGTTCTATGGTGGGTCAGGGTTCCATTGGGCTGATAGTACATAAAAACGGTAAAATTGTATGCAACCTATGTATTATAAAAATAGGATTTTGGGGTTCCGAACCCAAAGGGTAAAAACGGGACCCTATTACTAAGACTCCGCTGTCCGTCTGTCTGTCTGTCTGTCTGTCTGTCAGCAGGATGTATCTCATGGACCGTGATAGCTAGACAGTTGAAATTTTTACAGAAGATGTATTTCTGTTGCCGCTATAACAACAAATACTAAAACCATAATAAATAAAAAATTTAAGGGGGGGGGGGGTGCTCCCATACTACAAACGTGATACTTAATTTGCCGTTTTTTTGCTAATGTTGTATAGATAATGGTACGGAACCCTTTGTGCGCGAGTCCGACTCGCACTTGGCCGGTTTTTTTTACTCTTGTCTCAATCGTCAATTTATATTTTCCGTGCTATTTTTCACAATGACACGTTTTCTCGTATCGTTACGACCGCGGACAACCTTCAGTTTTATAAGTTTTTAAAATAACTTTATGTCATTTGGCACGCGATCACTATTTAATAGGTGGCCAATAATACAATTCTGTTCTAAATCATATATGTTTTCTTAAGGCCGTATTAATAAACTCATCTTGAGCGACATGCCCGTCACAAGATACGTCAACGTCAAAGTAAACGTCAAAACATAGAACACTGTCATTTTTGACGCATCTCGAGACGAGCATTAAAGTCAAGAGGGCCCTGCCAAGATGCATTGCGCTAACTAACGTTTCTATTCGTTTCATTTTTAAACCAATCGCGTCACTGATAGATCCCGTGACTTTTCGTATCACGTCATCTATCAGTGACGCGATTGGTTTAAAAACGAATCGAATAGAAACGCTAGTTAGCGCAATGCATCTTGGCAGGGCCCTAAGATCAGTTTATTAATACGGGCCTTAAACTTTGTATTTTGATGGTGGTTTCACGTTTAGTTTCATGAAAAGTTTTCTCTGAACCGAGCAAATGTGAGCGTCGACTCCACATTGAAAGATATTTTTTTTAACTTAGCGGTGATTATTTCAACCCCCAGAATATCTGACAGTAGATAAGTATTATTTTGTCTAATCTTTATAACAGATACTGCTATATGGAAATTGAAATATCAGCCCATCAGTATTATTGATTTTTCATTATCTATATATATATATAAAAGGCAAACCTTACTGACTTATATATCAACGCACGCCGAAACTACTGTAGCTAGAAACTTGAAATTTGTTATAGGGGTTCCTTCCATGATGTAAGTGAGCACTAAGAAAGAACTTTCCGAAAATCGACCCCCAACGGGACGAAATGGGGGGGTAGCGGGAAACTAATTATACGCGTACGAAGGCGCGGGCATCCTCTAGTACCATAGTATATAGCGACCCACCCCCATACATAAAGCAGAATCAGTCATAAAGCAGTCCGCTTAGATAGACTGCACGCACGCCAACTGCAAGCGGACTGCGCAGTTGGTTTGCAGTTTTGATGCAGTTACATCAACTGCATAAGAGCTGTCCTCAAACTGCCATTTTGCAGCTGGGTTGCAGTTCAAATGCAGTCCTTCTGTACCGGCCCTAAGTATTCAGTTTAAGTATTGTGAAATCTAAAATGCTCTAAAAGAAAACTATATGTGGTGTTTTCTGAGGTGTGAAGTCCGAATTGCTCGTAAAATGGACGGCTTATGGGGCCAAAAAGTTCTGGAATGGCGATCACGTACTGGAGTACGTAGCATGTGCCAGCTGACCCCATAAGGTAGACCGACGAGGTCACGAAAATCTCTTGGTTGCGGGCGGAATGAGACCGATTCTGGTGGCAATTGGCGATCCTTGAGGGAGTACCTACGTCCAACAGTAGGTATGATGATCATTTCAAATTATAATTTAGGGTTATTAAGCTCTTGAATCATCTAGGTGGTCTAGCTCTCATCATCATCATCATCAAGAGCGGAATGAATGGAGAGCCACTCGACCGCCCGTCTGCCTCGGCCGTGTCCCCACTTATCATCATCTAGGTGATGGTTTGAGCAGGAGCTATAATTTTTAGGGTTTGCTTACCGTCCATTTGGAAATCCAACGGACCGCTCCAACTACTTTTAAACTCTACATTTTTTACATTCACGGAACGATTTGGCTCGGCGCTGCTCTATTCGGCTTGTTGAAGCGGGCGTGAATGCCGAGCTTTAGCGTAACTACCGAGTGCTATATGCTCGCCTTCCAATGCGAGCGAAGCGGGCCCCAGACTCGGTTTTGATTACAACGGTTACTTCAGGAGTTTCCACCGCAAGCAAGCCTCTTGAACTTACCGTTGTAAGCCAAACGGACTCCGCACGGGACCCGCTCGGCTTGCAGTGGAAGGTGGGTATGACAGCCCAAATAGTAGCCATTGTCAAGACCTTTTGTTTGAAAATTTTGGAGTGAAAATTATAACAGTGTCGTGTGCCGACATTTTTACGACGGGCTGTTAAATTAAACAAGTTCTTGTTTATAAATACTATATAGTTATATGTTCAAAAGTTGTTACAGTCGGTAACTAGAACATTCCCTTCCTTCTTAAATAGTTCTACACTATTGTCCGTAGGAGCATACTTGTATTGTTTGAACTTAGGGACAATTGCCGGTTGGTGTCCCATAAGTTTACTTATTCATTCTGACGTAAGATACATGTAACAATGACCGTGTTATCTAATATAATAACCACTAGGTATCACTGGCGACTAATAGAGCAACTCAAACTCTGGCCAGACTCGGACGTCCGGGACAATGCTATGGCACGAGCAGAGCGGTACGCAAGTCAGATTAACAAAAAATCTTAGATGGTCTCGTATATATATTTTCGCCTTCCTTCTTACGACGTTTTTGGCGAATACAGTGAATTCTGAGTGTTGCGGCAAGCAAGTGGTACACTGGACCGCATCAAGCTGCGGAAACTTTGACTCAAAGTCTTTTATCATGAAGAGAATTGAGGGCGATACGGTTGGGGAGGGATTTATAATTTGCGAAGCGAAGGTGTGCGGAGACGGACTTGAACATAAACCTTATGCCTTCTGTGGTTTAGGGGGCTGCAACATCTTTGGATGTAATTGCGACGGTGGCTGTACCCAGGGAGACGCTTTAAGAAGCTTCAAGTCATCTTATAACATTGATAATGCTGTTTTGGGACTTGATTACACGGATCCTACGTTTTGGCCCCGATATTTGTTCCCACAATGGTTCACATAATATTTGGAGTGGGTCACATCAAAACTATTTTTTTACAACTTAATCGATGCAATGCGTATATTGAACAAAGTGTATTTTTATTTACGTGAATTCCCAGCAGTAAGTCAGTTGTTTCATTGACAAAACAGACAAGCCCACAGAATGGTGAGTGAATTCCGAGGTCCATAGAATAAATCCTGGCTTATAGAATATTACTTATATTTTATGGAAAAAATAAAATAAAGTGTTAATTATTTACAGTTTTGAGAAATAACAAAAAAACTTTAAAAATCTGTATTAAAATTTAGGCTTGTCAAAATGGACCTTAATGCATAAAAATAAAGTTCATAACAAAATGAGTATTTTCTTTTGCGGTTACCGAGCATATTATCTTAAATACGGAACCCTCGGTGCGTGAGTCTGACTCGCACTTGACAAGCTTTTTTCATACAAATTTATCTTCGGGCGTTAATGTTTCACACACCCTAAATCAAGACCGACTTTCATGACTTTTTAATACGTTGTAGTTATTATGAAAAACTAGTTTTTTACGTTTTCGTTTTTTTTTTGGTTTCTATCTAAGAAATTATTTTGGTGGAAAGGAAAACGTACAGACCTAGTTTTTCATGATATCTACAACATATTAAAAAATCGTAGTAATCGGACTAAGTTTAAAGGGAGAGAAACGTTATCTGATTTCGTATGAAAATGTTCACCTTTACAATCTTCTTTTGTTGCAATGGTGGATAAATCGAGAGAACCCAATTATTTTATCCACGTTTATCATAACTATATACAGGGTGTAACATTTAAATCGGTCAGTATGGGAAAGTCTGAAACTATAGGTAAGACATATGAAGATCTGTTCTTAGGAACCATGTTGTCGATTTTAGTAACAAGGAAAACTGCATCCATACATTAAACAAAAAACTTGTACTCAGCTCGGGAATCGAACCCAGACGTTGTGAAAAATAAAACTACATAACACTATTTCTATTTAGATATCGACTGTGTAGGTCTTAAGCATTAAATGTTAACATGAAACATGATTTCTAAAATTTATAAAATGTATTGTTTACTGCTTAAGACCTACACAATCGATATCTAAATAGAAATAGTGTTAGTTTTATTTTTTAAAACGTTCGGGTTCGATTCCCGAGCTGATGCAGTTTTCCTTGTTATTAAAATCGATGACATGGTTCCTAAGAACAGATCTTTCATACTTTACCATACTGACCGATTTAAATGTTACACCCTGTAAATACGACTATGACAGACCCGCAGACGAATATATTATGTACAACTACACGGAACTAACGTGATTTCATACGAGTATTTTAACAGATTAAGAGATCAATGTTTATTAATATCATGAAAAAAGATCCCTGAAGTCATAGCATGCTTTCTCCACAAGCCATTTCTTTAGCTACATTTAATATAATACAATTAAAAGTTAAAACTAAACTTATTTAAATTAAAATAAAAACTAAGCTACTCAAATATTAAAGACGTAAATAATAATCATCACTATAAAAAGTTTAAAAAAACAAAAAAACCGCCTTCAAAAAGCAAAAAATAACTTCATTTAAAATGGTAGGTAATAGGTCAGTCCAACTGAAGTCTGCTTTTGGTTAAAATATTGTTGGACGCCGACTTCAGTTGGACTGACCTATTACCTACCATTTTAAATGAAGTTATTTTTTGCTTTTTGAAGGCGGTTTTTTTGTTTTTTTAAACTTTTATTTTATTTTATACTTTTTAGTGATCATAATTATACTGTTATGTGATGTAGTCCCACTTTAATTAATAAGAATTAATAAGAAACTATAGAACATTGAAATTCATTCTCGCCGCAAGCAACGCCGTGGGAAAGTCATAGTCAAATACTTAAACATACATATGCTTCGTCATAGTCGCTCAACTATTTTAATCGAAATATCTTGTCGCCACCCTTGAAATATATACCGTTTAGGAGTTCCGGTGGCCATCTGTGGTTTTCATCATCAGTTCCACTTTACCAAATAGTGTTTTCCAAGAGCAAATACACGAGTTACAATGAAAAATACCAAAATCGCTATAGGTGTGCCTATAAATTTTGAAGAGTTCCGTCGATTCTTCATGGATTCCATTATCAAATCTTCATTATGATAAGAATGGGACCAAATGGGAAGCACCAGCTTTCAAACAAAAAAAGAATCTTCAAAATCGGTTCACCCAGTCGAAAGTTCTGAGGTAACAAACATTAAAAAAAAAAAAAAAAAAAAACATACAGTCGAATTGAGAACCTCCTCCTTTTTTGAAGTCGGTTAAAAAGAACATCCCCTCTAGCAGGTCCGCTCGCGGCATGGTCCCTATGACACTGGCTACGTTACCTCTCTGGATAGCTAGCCCAATCCTTTGGGAGGGGTAAGCACCAGCTCTCTCCGGACGTATCTATGAGCCGGGATGACAGGGCCTTAATAAAGCTTTTCATATCAGATGACCAATGTCCCATGGTCTCCACTGCAAGCGCCACAAATTCATAATTATTTAATAATGATGAATATTTGCGGCGCTTGATGGTTTGGGCCCATTTGGGCCTGATCAGCTGCTGCACCGGCCCGATTACGGGTTGACTGGACGTTTATTGAATTTTGTCTCAAAGTACATACCTACTCATACACGTACACATACATAAACTCACGCCTTCATTCCCGAAGTGGGGTAGGCAGAGCTATAGAATTCAACAAACTTGCTGATAATTGTTTAACCAAAAAAAAGAAGAACAACATTATGATTAAAGTACAAAGTCTTCTGCATGAATATAGGTACAATACTTTATCTACACACATATTATAAGTACTCTAAGATGGGTTCAGAAGCCGAAAGGCAAATGACCAGCATTACCTGTGGTAGTAGGTGTCAGCGACGACAGATGCAACGTAATTTCATTACGTTATCGAATATTGTAAGGTAATGAGATCCAAATTTGGAACATCTTCCAAAATTAAAAGCTGTCATCGCTGTCACCTACTACCACAGGTAACGCTGGTCATTGCCTACGGGTTTTGAACGCATAATAGAGGACTTATGATATGTGTGTAGAATGTGTAGATAAATATTAAATAAGTACATTTTAAATAGCATTATCAGTGTTTCTGTCCGGAAAAGGAACAGGATGCGGGCGCGTCTCCATGGGTCCGGTGTGCCTGGGATTGTGAGAATTCCTTTATGCCTATTATATAAGGTTGGAAGAAACTTATTTGGTTTCATCTCGCATATCGCATGGCATGCGGGTTCCTTCATGGTTGGATGCTTGTTCCTGCTTATTACTTGCAGATTTTGCTGATAAGCTTTAACTTGTTTTATTATGTGTGTTTTTCTTATATGTATTTCACTAGAGGACGCCCGCGACTTCGTACGCGTAGAATTAGTTTCCCGCTACTCCCCCCATTTTTTCCCGTTGGGGGTCGATTTTCGGAAAATCCTTTCTTAATCCACAATAAAAAACATCCTCGGTTCAATGGTCTGAAACAGCTGGATCAGTTCACAATACCTACGAGTAGGTATATTATTACTCACGAGTACTTTTAAAATGACCTACAATTTACCTCATTATACGCGATACTCAAGGAACGGTTTCACTTGACATTTTCCCTTGGTTTCAGGCCTTGGAATATTTCTTTAAACGTATAAGGCAGGCACAATTAAGGTTATTTTTCAATATTAGGTTAGGGTAGAATATAATAAATTATCAGATAAATAAATATCAAGGGACAATGTCCCACCAATTGCCCTAGCCCCAAGCTAAGCTCTAGGCTTGTACTATGGGTACTAGACAACGATAAACTTACTTATATAGAAAAATATATACTTAAATTCGAAGGACACATCCATGACTAAGAAAAAAATATTCGCGCTCATCACACAAATATCTACCCTCACCGGGATTTGAGTGTGGCGATGACTTTCCGAAAATCGAATTTTACTGCAAGCGATATTTCCATTCGCAAAATTTACCAGTCTTTATTTTTTTCAGTAGCATATTTTGCCAAAGATTTTTATCTCAGCAGCAATAATTCCAGTATCATAATCTGTATTTATCTGAATAGTTATAATCATTTTTACGGAGTCGACGGAGCTCCTACTTCTGGGTGGTTTGGCCCTTCGGGCCTGCTACAAAACTAACATAACCTAAACCTACCTACCTATTTCGGCCTAATTACAATGGTGAAATTTGCGACTGGAAAAAAATCAGAATAGTAAATATGCATGCGATCAAGAAAATTTAAGAATGGGAAAAAAAATCATTCGGTAAAATCACGAATTGGAAAAATCTCGACTGGAAAAATTGTTACCAGAAAAAAAAAGATTTTTGGAAAAATATCGCCACACTCGCATCTATTAGTTTCTCGCTACATAGCGGAAAAATGCTGCTACAAACTACAGAGTAGCACTTGTATGTAGCAGAGTGGCTGACGGTGATTAATATGTGTTAAGGTATCTTCCCCTGATATATACTGTTAACGTAAATTAACATGTTTTTTTATATTTTGTATGATTGTGTAGTGTCAATAAGTTGTGGTGTCTATAGCCGCCTTAATAACATAGACTAGGGAATCAGTCTCAAGGGTCACGTTCACGTCGCTTCGAACCCTCGGCGGGCCTTTGGGACAGGGTCAAAATTCAGTTCATCATCATCACCCACCATCGTGTCGTTCATACAAGCCCGTCAGGACCCCGGCTGTTGATTATTATGCACATATACCTACTTGTTTTAACAAAATTATGTGAATTAATTATCATCATCACCATCATAAACTCACGCCTTCATTCCCAGAGTGGGGTAGGCAGAGCCACAGACTCACCAACAACTCCAAAAACTTGTTGATAATTCTGTGACCACAGTTTGCATAACCAGGCTAAGATGTTATCCAGTGTATTAGTGACAGGTTGCAAACCCATCGCCTAACAGCACTACACAGCCTTTAGTCCCTTAGTCGTCTCTTACGACATCCACGGGAAGACATGGAGTGGCAACATTCTAAACCCGGCACCACACGGCATTAAAATGCGTGATTAATTATAGAATCAATTAATCACGTAGAAATAAATTTATTTGTTTGTTCTACCTTGATAGTACCACGGTAACCCCCACAAACTGTAATGAATCATGCAAGCGACGTCACGGGCCTAATTGATAGTAAATGTATTATTCACAGTTGTCTGAACCCGCCGCCAACTTCGGCCGAACTTCCCGCTTAAGAGCTTAACGAGCTGGCAACTTTGCTGCTGATGCCACTATTTAGGAATCGAAAATACAGGTGATTTAGAATTGACAACATTTTTTTTTAATAACTTGTTCTGAAAATATCATGCAGTGGTTGTCTCATAAAAAAAAAAAACCGCCTTCAAAAAGCAAAAATAAAACTTTATAATGGTAGGTAATAGTAATAGGTCATCTGAAGTCTGCTTTTGGTTAAAATGATAATAGTCGAGGAAAGATGTTTGGTCACTTGTTACGGCACGCTGAGTTGTGATGATGATTGAAATGAAAATGTTTAATTAGATCATGTTTGTTGTGTACTTAAATAAAAGTGAGTTAGAAGTTTATTCATTTTGTTTAAAAGCGGGTGTAAAATTTTATTTAATTTATATTATACTAAATGCAGGAAAATGCTAAGAGAAAGCGGAGCCGCCCCAGGAAGAGATGGAGTGATGAGTTGGGATCATGGGACAAGAACTGGAGGGAAACCGCTCAAGATCGGATAGAGTGGAAGAGGGGGAGAGAGGCCTTTGCCCAGCAGTGGGACATTATGGTCTCATAATAGTAATAATAATAATATAATACTAAAGTGATCAAATAAATATCGAACATTTGTTCGATGTCCGAACTTAAGTAACTTCGCAACGCTGGAGTTTCCAACAATAAACTGAGAACAGCGTGGACAAAATTAACGGTAAACAAACTTGAATTGTTTAGCTATTTGTTTTGTTTTGTTTTGTTTATAAATAATCGCTTCCGCCTGCGACGTTGTCCGGATAAAACTTGTTAATCGTTATTTCCCGAACTTTCCAAATTTCTGTTATGCAAAGTATTTTATTTAACCATGATATCGTTATAAATAGACAGACCCCTTTCCTGTTAGGGGTCGATTTTAGCAAAATTGTTTCTACTTTGTTACCAACGTTACTTTTTAGGGTTCCGTACCCAAAGGGTAAAAACGGGACCCTATTACTAAGACTCAGCTGTTCGTCCGTCCGTCCGTCTGTCCGTCTCTCCGTCTGTCTGTCACCAGGCTGTATCTCATGAACCGTGATAGCTAGACAATTTAAATTATCACAGATGATGTATTTCTGTTGCCGCTATAACAACAAATACTAAAACCAGAATAAAATAAATATTTAAGGGGCTCCCATACAACAAACGTGATTTTTTGCCGTATTTAGCTAATGTAGATAAATAGATAGATAATAATGGAGAGCTTTTCTGTCAGAGCTGATATCTCTTAAACGGCCCAACTGATTTTGATGAACCGTTGATGAAAGTTACAACCGTTTAAGAGCTACGGTGCCACAGACTGACGCACAGACACACAATTACACATGCACGCACGCACGCACGCACGCACGCACGCACCCACGCACGCACGCACCCTCGCACGCACGCACGCACGCACACACGCACGCACGCACACACACACACACATACCGGTTAAACGTATAACACTCCTCTTTTACGTGGGGTTAAAGATCAGCAATTCAAAACTATTCTAATGTCATTTCATTAAATAACCTTTCTCTTTCTGTCTTTAACCTAGAACAGTACCTTCGTTGCACTCATTTCACTATTCCTTCAGCTATTTCAACTGAGTAAGCTAAATATTTACGAAATTAAGGTAATCCTTGACATTAACAATGCAAATGCAGCTGAAATTCGCTGCAGGTTGAGTACGCTGAAAGGAAGTCACGGCACTTAGTGTCGACTGCATTGCTTTAGATACCAAAGACGGCAATCTGCACTAAAGCAGTTGAATCATTTTCAACGCTGCATAATTATGTATAAGGTTTCTTTTATAATACGATTCCTGTAAGGGCGCGTACATATAGCGATCCGTTTTACAGGTCCGTTATTTGATAATGTACATATGTTGTATGAGCGAGTTCACACACAAAACCGTATTCCGGATCCGGAAAAAAGAAGAACAAGATAACAAGATCTGTTAAAAAGGATCCTGTGGAAACGGACGTTCTATTTGTACGCCTTACAGATAACTGCGTTCTTAATGTCTGTGAAGTCAGCGGATCATACTTCGATTTATTTTTGATTTTCTGGAAAATTATGTGCTTTCTTCACGGACATGCTTTCTTACGTATGAACACCAAACACAGTATTATAAAGAACCCCCTTCGTATAATGAAGGACTTTAAATGTTGATCCACCCTAAAATCTTGTCATAATGACAGCGTCAAGTGACGAGATAGAAATTACATAGGAATGGAGAGGGTAAACTTCAGGGAGGGAAGATGGACGATTGAAAGATGTCCGGCTTTGTACTTTTGAAATATTCTATTTGCTGATTTACTCTACTCACTTGACACTGGTGAAATCACTGCGAAATACTGGAAAAGGGCCGAATTTGAAGTACCCGAAACCGACGTGCGTGCATGACTCGATGTACGAATGTAGAAGAAGCGAAAGAGATTTGTCAAGATCGTAGCAGGTGGAAAGAAGTGGTCTCTGCCTACCCCTCTGGGAAACAGGCGTGATTTAATGTATGTATGTATGTAAATACTTACTTAAATACATAGAAAACATCCAAGACTCTGAAACAAATCGCGCTCATCACACAAATATTTGCCCATACCGGGGATCGAACCCGAGACCGCTAGCTTCGTAGGCAGGGTCACTACCAACTAGTAGTTCTAACGATATTCTCATGGATTTACTAGGAAGAGGGTTCTAGTCTTTAATACTGTTGTTTTAGGGTTTTAATTAAACTTTATGATGTTAGGTTAAGTGGTGATATATTTTTAGTGTGGAGGCTGAGTTAACGACGTACGGTAAATACACTACGAGTACAAGGGGTTTTTTCTTCTCGGTTAAACCATATGGCTTTTGGCATGTTAGTCCCTTAGGACTCTATTCTAATCGGTCAAACCATATTACTTTGGACATGTGATCGTATTGTCAATGTTATGATAGCTCTTATTTACTTGACAGTAATGGCGGCCGAGTTAAAAATAATATGATAACACGTCAAAGGCAAGATGGTTTTATCGAGTAGAACAGAGGGTCTGTACACTTAAATGTAAAGTCGGCCAAAGTATGTTCGAATTTCATTTTCACGCCATTTAACAAATATGTCAATAAAGTACATTTGTCAGTTTTAACGGTCGATTTAAATGCCATTTTTAGTTCATAGGAAGTTGTGTTATTATTTTTTTCTACATTATTTTTTATCTTGTACATAACCAACCTATTTCCAAACTAAGCTTTAAGCTTGTACGAGGGTAGAGATATTTATTGACTTGAGTGAGCAAACTCTGGAAAGAGATAAGACGATCTATATTATTTAAATAATTACCGTACCCTTTCCCAGTAATTTCCTATTTCAATAACTAATGAACGTGACCAGAATAACGATATGATGGGGAAAGGTGACTCAATCATTTCGTTGAATTAATAATTGGTCGGGCAATACCTCTACTTATTTCACCTGGCAACCCATTGGCCTGGTTATCGTTGTATTAGAAAACAGGGTTGCCACAGTAAAATATTTGTACGGATATGGATTATAGCATTATGGATAGTAAGATGGTTTGGTCATTTAGAAAGTATGGATGAAAGAAGACTAACGAAAGAGGTATGGCGAGCGTGAATGAGTGGAAATGTCAGCAGAGGATGCCTTAGATGCACATACATTAATCAGATTCGTTATGTACAGAATAACGGCCAAATCAAAAGCACCCGAAATCGACGTGCTGGCGTTCCATAGTCTCTGCCTACCTATTGCGAGACAGGCGTGAAGGTATGTATGTATGTATAGATAGTCCAGGTCAAAAATTAGCACTAGCATTAGATACGCTTCATACTCGTGAACGGGTGCTGTTTGTGGGGTCCGGTCTGTTCACGGCTGCAAGGACTTGTTGTTCAATTAAACATTCTACCTAGTTTATGACTTTTGACGTAGGGACCTCGTCGTGTTGTTCTCATAGTCATTATTATTAGTTTAAGGTTTATTGACCTTACATTTGTAATAATTTTATTTTTGCTAGTTTTAAGAATTTATTGTTTATTACTTTATTACCTTATTATTACTTAATGTAACTTGCTTTTAAGTATTATTATGTTTTTATGGTTGAAAAAATGACCTTCTGTTGGAGTTTCTTGCGGCGGCGGTTCTTCTCCGCAATGATGGTATTGTCCGAAGCGCTGGTTATGATTGATCTTGTGTAAAACTTTGAATGATTCTATACTTTTTATGTAATACCTATTACATTTTTTAAATACAAATTTGGAAAATTTTCTATGACTTTAAAAAAAAAACCAGCAGCCGTAATTAGTATCCGTGGCGTGGGCGGCTCCCACGTTCCAATTATAACTGAAACAACATCGCATTTCTACTTTCAAATAACAACACGGGCTATGTGTACGTGTGAATTGCTTCATCCAATTTATTACTTAATTAAAAACCTTAATTATCTGCCTAATGACATAATTACGATAACTTACTTCTTATTCAAACAAGCTAGAATCACCTTAGAGCCTATTATCATACTTTATCTTTATCATCAATTGAAAATGGCAAATCAATTTTATTATGTTCAATCACAAACCCAGCAGCCAAGCCAGCCATCGTCGAAGCCAAATTATTTGGCTAGTGGTCTGAATTTGAATCGTGTCTCACGAATGCACATGCTTGTGGCACGGATTATTGATATAATAGACATCTTCTGGGTGAGCTCGCTTCATCGTTGACAAAATCTTCGTTCTTCCAAGGGCTACAGTTAATCGAGAGCAAACCTAATATATATAAAAATAGTAGTGATACCATCTATAACATCTGTTGTTATCAGAATTCAATGAATAATTTCAAGTTAGTATTCATTTCAAGTAGAGAAAAAAATGATTCGTGATTTTACTAAACGATACAAAATAATCTTTTTAAGGGCCTGTTTCACAATCGTCAAGTAAAGCATATCATCTGACACATAAATTTAGACCTTTCCTTTTCTTACACTTGAACATAGACAAGGAGAGAGCTAACTTTAACTGGCACATAAATTTACTTGTCGATTGTGAAACAGGCCCTAAGTATTTTAACAAGACCAAATAAAAATATACATCATGACTGTATTATTTTATGTCATTTGTCAAATTAAGAATCAATTTAACTTCTTCGCTTTCTAAAGTTGTGCCTGAGTGTACAAGAACATGACAAGCCACTTTAATAAAAGACAAACTCGCCTGATTGCCCACGGAACTATAATAAAGCCAACTATGTGTAAACGAGTCGCAAGATGGATGGACGGACAGCAAGATTGATCGCGCGCCGCAGTACTTAATATGACAGCTAATCGCGAAATAAAATGAATGTATATACAGGGCGGAAATAACTTATTCAGCAGAATGCAAAAGGAAAGCTTTATGAATGAAAATAATACGATATTTTTTCGATTTTCAATGCTTTTCCACTTATTGGGTTAAAGATCAGTGACGCTGTTCTTACAAAACACAACATGTATTTTCTAAATACGTTACATACCATATTTTTTATTGAAAAAGGTTTTTGATACACTCTTTATAAGAAAGGTAGCTGTACTTACTGGTACTTTTTAAAATAGGTAACGCGGTTCATAATTTTTAACTGGGAAAAAGGGCTAGTATCTAAATTTAAAAAACAGGGAAGGGCGTAAAACTTAATACGGTTTGAGTGGCCGAAAAACTAGCGAATGTTTAACTTCTGTTCAAGTTACATTGTCTTAGTTCATATTTTGCAACGGTTTTAATTGGTAAAATTTAATTTATTCATAATCATAGACTCCTTACCCAATTTTTTAATTGTTTGCGTTTTGTTCTGAACACTTGTTTTGACCTTTTAGAGTATGGAATCAAGACATCGACCGGCACAAAACGTGCTAAATATTGCACTTACCTACTGGAAAATTAAAGACATTGCATTGCCAAATAGACGAAATTAGATTCTCAAAATGGTTTAATATTAATTTGTCAATAAATACTAAATTAAGTTTTATTAACGTCTGTGACCATCGCCTGTTTCCATGTTCAAATCTATAATAGTCGCCATTATTTTTTAATGATTAAATTCCTACGGTTACTGGCTAGGACACTATCAATAATAAATGAGTAATTACGTCAATCCGAACACGCGATATTGATTGCGTGTACGTGCCTTAACACGACAGGTTTATTATGTATGCCAATGTTGGTAGGTGCTATTAATAAGCGCATAACTGTTTAACGGAAGCTACTCGAGTACGAGTATTTCAATCATACATCACGTTGTAGAGTCGCCTTTATTGTTTGAAATCGTGATCTGAATCTATCCGTAGCACTCCTAAACAAACTCACTTTTTCATACATTATTTTAAGAATAATTCACCTTTGCACGGTGACGATACGAAAGTAAACGTCAATTTCAACTTGCTTGCTGTTCCAACGGCAGACCAGCGGCAGCGTTGGCTTCACTCACAGCCAGCACATGCTGAGTTGGGGCCGTTTCGCAACAATCATTACTATAAATATATTGTCTCTTTTCCTTTATTATATTATTTAATTATCTGTGTGTTATTGTTGCGAATAAAAGTTTTTCTATCTTTTTATCAAATCGCCATACACATTTTCTTGATAGCCTTCTTACTCGTTGAAACTCGTGCTTAGAGCACTGTGCAAAATCACGTTGATCCTAACTAATCATCATCATTTCAGCCGAAAGACGTCCACTGCTGGACATAGGCCTCCCGCTATAGGTCCTGCGCCGCTTGCGTCCATCGGTTTCCTGCAATCTTAACCATTTCGTCGGTCCACCTTGTTGGACGCCTACCCACGCTGCATCTGCCGGTACGCGGACACCACTCGAGAAGTCTTCAACCCCATCGGTCCATGTGCCCCACCTACAGCCACTTAAGTCTAGCAATTCTTAGGGCTATGTTGGTGTCATTGATTCTCGCACGGATCTCCTCATTTGTGATTCAATTGCACAAAGAAATTCCGAGCATAGCCCTTTTCATTTTCCTTTGAGCAACTTTAGCTTTTTTATTAAGCCCTCGGTTAGCACCCAACGTTTCAGTACCATAAGGCATCACTAGAAACACACACTGCCTCCGGCCTTAACTAATGCTTGTTTTTAATTAAAGAAAAGCTAAAAAATCCTTGTAACCCGAACAACCACGCTATAACATAAATAAAGAGCTTCTCTAATTAACTTAGCAAGTGCAATGCAACCCTCCTGCATTTGAACAATGCACATGCACTCTATGCTCGGTGCGGTCATATGCAGCGGCAGTGCTGTCATAAACGGGATTATGCAAGTTATGATTCAGTCGCAACACTAATAATGTCTGCATAATTAGTGTTCCGTGTTCTGCATTCGTATTTAACTTTAATTGGAGTAATGGAATAGAGTGGGCTTTGTCAACCACAAGTTGTTGTTTCAAAATAAATAAGACTACAGGGATCCTATTCTATTCCGTAAAATATATTGTTTTTATGGGGTGTGCTTCAATCAGTATAAAACATTTTGTATAATTTCATTTAACTAACCACGAAAAGCATAATGAACGTTTAGAATAAAAACCAATTGTTTAATTTGATCTGGCATACGATGGAATAACACAACACCCATTTAGCATAACTTTTATTTTCTTGTTATTATGCATTTTAAGTCAATTTCTTCTAAAAAGGTTAGGTTAGGGTAGAACTGTGACCACATTAATAGTAATGAAAGCAGTTAGAAATATATATTTTTTAATTTATAAACATTATAGTTTGCATCATGACTATTATATCGATGGTTTATTATGCAGATTGAAATTATGCAATTAGTGTTATGTAAAATGATCATTAGCTCATTTGTTTTATGATAAACATTACACACTCGTTTTTATGAGCTATCATAATGACGTCACAAAACATATACACGAGAACACTAGACTACAAATACAAATACAAAATTCTGTATTCATAAAATAAATGAGGTACATGATACAAGCACCCTTTAGGAAAATTTTTGCCTGTGTTGGGAGACACTGCTCTTCCTCCGACAACATGAGGTAAGATTTAATTACTTACACTAATTAAGTACAATTTGTTTAGTTCCAAAATTTACAAAATTTACTTATAGATTTAATTAAATTTAAATTTAACCAGGTAATTTAATCGATACTCTACGCCTAGTGTCGGAGTCACTGCTTTCCTGTAAAACCTGCATTAACTATGTTTTTTGTTTTTTAGAGTATTTGTATTGTATTGTATCGTTTTTCTGTAAATAAATATATTTGTATTTGCGAATAAACTAAGAAACATACAAAGACAGCTACAATCATAACCCTCTCTTTTGCTTCCTAGTAGTTGGCTAAAACTACCCCGTATTTTGCTCATTACACAGTGAATATTGTATTTCGCCGGTTAGAATAAGGCTTGTCTTGGCCCCCGTGGGAAATCAAAGCGCATGCCTCCCAGCTAAGAGCCACGATCTGGAAATTCCGACTACTAAAGTTTTATGAAGAAAAAACTTCTTCAACATGGGTTATTTTCGGCTGTGTTGTTATGGCAGTGTCATTAATTATTCAATATGTCTCGGACTTCCAATGAAAGAAAACATAGATACTAACCGTAGATCGAATCCAGCAATTGTCCCATTTTTTGTGTTGGGTTTTTGTTAAGTGTTTATGGCATAAAAGGCTGCGGCTCCACTGAGGCGGAGATGAGCGGAGTGGAGCGGAGCTGTGCCAATATTAACCAATAGAATCTAAACTAACGTACGCAAGGCGCGCTCGACGTGACTGCATGCAACTTCTATTGGTTAATATTGGCACAGCTCCGCTCCGCTCCTCTCCGCCTCAGTAGAGCCGCAGCCTAACCCTTCGAATTACTTACACTATTAATTATGGCAATACATAAATGAAGTGTGTTTCACTTGGTTCGTTTTTTGGGTTATCGGTAAGTTACCTTTTTAGGGTTCCGTACCCAAAGGGTAAAAACGGGACCCTATTACTAAGACTCCGCTGTCTGTCTGTCTGTCACCAGGCTGTATCTCATAAACCGTGATAGTTAGACAGTTGAAATTTTCACAGATGATGTATTTCTGTTGCCGCTGTAACAACAAATACTAAAAACAGAATAAAATAAATATTTAAGGGCTCCCATACAACAAACGTGTTTTTTTTGCCGATTTTGGCTAATGTTGTACAGATAATAGTACGGAACCCTTCGTGCGCGAGTCCGACTCGCACTTGGCCGGTTTTTTTAATGTTTAAATGCAGTTTTGCCTTTTCCAAAACCCAGGCCTTGGTTTATAAGAACACATTACCTTAACTCACGGAATAGAAAAAACAGTAGAAGTGGCATGAGCTTCGCTTAGTATCAGACCTGTTGTCGCCAATACTCAAACTGTCATAAAAACAACACGCCACCATGGAAAATGTTTTTGGTGCGGCTATCGTTTTTACACTCCTAAATAGCACAATAAGGCATGCTTCTGGATTTATTTCCTATTTTAGAAATACCGAAATAAGCGATCGCGGCAAAAGTATGGTAGGTTATGCGGAACTCCACATAATTATGCCACACGTTACTCGCCCACTTGACACTTCTACTGTTTTTTCTGTTCTGTGAACTTAACTTATAGTTTTCAAATTCTCCATACTGACCTATTTCGAAGGTTCAACCTTTAGATCAAATTATTTTGTATGTTTAAAGAAATTTGACGGAAAGGTTTAACATGGATCGATACTTAATAAAATATGTGTATAATAGAACAGAATTAAGCTTACGTCAAGTTAATTTTTAATTATACTGCTAGAGTGAAGAAGTCCTGGCTTGACTCTTGTTCTTAAACCTTTATTCTGGTTATTATGTATATAAATTTGTTTAACTTGTTTGTTGGATATTACCTATATATTTATTGATATTCATAGCAATTGAAATTTAGGTTTAATATACCTTTATTTCTTTTACTGCCGCACTCAGAGACGTCTATTAAATTTAATGCATGATTAAAGTTGCTGCTGTCACTTTCTTTGCTATTGCATATACATCACTAAACAAGCGTTAAATTTAATTGACGTCTCAGAGTGCGGCAGTTGGTGTTGTACTTATTACTTACCTACTTAACTGTTCATTAATGTCATTAATTAATTCAATCGCTCAAAGGTTTGTTTGTTTGTTTATAAATCCCCGCTATAATTGTGTCTATTTTATAATTATGATCTCTTTTGTTTGTACAATCAAGTGTTTACATACATACATACTTAATACATATATAGCTCGTATATCTCACAATATGACATCTTTCAGGGACGCGGTAGACAATGTATTCAAATCAAAACGACACGACGCGGCGATGTTAATTGGGTTTTGTTTACTAAAGACCCACTAGAGTTGACATGCTCACAATGAAATGTACCGAATGATCAAATGCAAATCAAAATCTTTTTTCACGCCACTGCTCGGAAATATGGCCAAAGAAGGATCGAAATCAGAATAGAAAGTTGCTCTTAGTAGTACAACACAAAAACAGTCCAACAATGTTGAGTTGCAAAGTAAAATGGAGTGTTTTTAGACCAGTTTACTTTCTACTCTGCTATTGGTCGGTTATTTATGACATTAGTAACTCGTTCGGAAATAAATAAAAAAATGTTTGACAAATATGACATTAGAACGTTTAATTAAAAAATTAAAACGTCAAATCCGCTCAGTGAAAGTGTATTTTTGCGATTGTAAACGTGTTTTTATGTAAGTTTTTAAGGCGTACGTGAAAAACGCCTTTGCATCTTTAAATAAGGTAAAAATTAAAAAAGTTAAAAAGGCGGGAATGAAAATTACTTCTGTTCTTTTAATTGGAAACAAACGCTAAACTTTTGAACTTTTGATTGGAAATTTGTACGATATTCAACAAAAATGAGTGATACAAGTACAGATATGGATCTTACACCGCCTGAAATTCAGGATACGGCAAAGTCGGTAATTCGGAATTTACTGCCAATAAAATCCCGTCGCAAATATCAGAAAGTGTATGAAAATTTCAAAGCATGGCAAATAAATAAAAAAACGAACTCTTTCTCTGAAAGCGTAATGCTGACCTACTTTGATGAACTTTCAAATATCAATATTACTTTTAATTAAACTGTGTATTATGTCCTAACCTGTTTTATTTCCTTACATTAGGCGTGAAAAGCACATAGTATTGCCTCGGTAGAAAGTGCAATAGATGGACTCGTATCTTCGCGGTCCTCACCTGCGGCTCGGCCCGCGAACTAACTCGTCCATCTATTGCTTACTTTCTGTACCTGGGCTACAATGTACTATAGTTTCAGGCTACTATTATGTTCTAGACCTAATAAAAAAAGTAAACTCTACTGAAAAATCAGGCACCAATCACTAATAGGGAATATGCATGGATTTTTTAAATCGCATTTATCAACAAAACATAAAAATACCGTAAAAGACATGACCAAAAGTGAAATTAAAATTAAAATCGGCCAAGAAATACGGATGATACAAGCATTTTAAACTGCTAATTAGACAGAGAGATCCGAAGTGCACCGGTGACGTCATTGTGCAGTTCGGCCATATAAACTCCACGTAAAATTCTGTTTTGATAGAAAGAGATAGGACCAAAAATTGTTGGCTTATATCTTGGTTATTTTTATAGCTATTCAAAAATTGTTTTTTCTCACCTGTTTGTTACATGAATCAGCGTTTATTGAAGCTGTAAAAAAACAACATGCATATTCCCTATTGAGTATGCCTTGACTTTATATGGCATAGAGAAGGCAAACAGGCACACATGCCACCTAGGGCACGTTTTATAAAGCTACAAGTAACAATTTTACAGGTCTAAACTGGCAACACTGCTCAAATGGCTGGTCGCCATTGGTCGAGGTTGTGTCAAATGGAAATTTGTAACCTGTAAATTGTAATTTGTAGCATTATAAACAGGCCCCTGTTGGTAAGTCCTGAAGGCATCTGAGACCCGTACCTACACCATAATGAGACAATTTAATTCTCAAGGCTACAATCTTAAGACTGCAATCCTAAGACCAAATATGTTGCCAACTAAGATGGAATGCCTTTATGCTTTAAGTTTTCCAAAAATACCTGCTGTTAGGTTAGGTTAGGGTTGTATTATAACATTTATAACAACACTAAAAAGTTTTAAAATTAAGGTGAAAATGGTTTTAGGATAAACGAAAATTCGGACATACGATGCATTAGTAAAATGACGATTAGGGATTTTAATATAGACCCAATTAGGACATTATCTTTTACAACGTAGTAGAAAATGTATTCAAATGTAAACGGCGCGTCGACGGGGCGATACTAATTGGGTTCTGTTTACTAAAGACCGTGTTTCGGGAGCACTAGGGCTGACATGGGGTACCTATTATTTTATCGAAACACCTTTCGACGAATTTTCATTACGCAGAATTTTCGTTCCATCGAAAGGCATTTCCCGCTGCATGAGATTCTTTTTTGGTAGTAACAAGTTTAACTTAATCCAACTTTAATAATAAATGTTTATGATATCCTAAAAAAATCGTGGTTTCAGCTGAAAATAGCGTTCTATGAAATAAAATTCGATGAAATGATGGATTACTCTCAATGAGTTAACACTTTTAAATTCCGAATTATTTTTCCGAATATTCATTTGTCCGAATTTTCATTTTTCCGAAAGCTATGTTATGCTGAATTTATTTTGGTATAAATGCATAATTTAATTGCTAAAATTATGTAGATTAAGTTAAGTTTAATGTATAAGCGACATCAAAGATCAAAGTCTTCTTTCAAAAAAATTCACTCCGAATTATTAAATTTCGGAGTTTTGATCAATTAGGAATTATGAATTATGAAATGTCCTGAATAATCATAGAGCTAGTGCCAAATCTCACGAAAGCAACCTTTAAAAAATTAAATTATTATTTTTATACTATCGTCAATATAGTTTTAACCTAACCATATATTGTCGGTAACACTGCAAAACCGCGTAACTAAAAATTTATGACAGAGAAAAATTAACCTTATTGTCTAATTAAAAAGTTGCATTTTTCTCCTTATTAAAAAAGTTACTTACGCGGTTTTCCAGTTTCACCGACGATACGTAGAGTTTACATAGATAAATACACATTCGTAAAGACCCTGTGTAGCGCTGAAATCCCGAGTTGTCCGAAACAATCCTGACGTATGGCGTCCCTAGTCTCGAGGGACCATCTATTTTGTTTAAGAACGGACTTGATGAAACAAAACAATGCTTATTTGAGGCTCAATTTTACTTTTGTTCAGTGACATGGTAGCATACAGGGTGACCAATCTAAACTGGAACAGGTTCAGAAGGTCTCCATTTTGGAAAAGGGAAGTACTGTATTTAATGATGTAAAGAAAATATATTCAAGGTGATTGCGAGTGCGTTAGACAATAAGCCCTCTGAAGGCTTACTGTCTAACGCACTCGCAATCACCACCGTTTTCATTTTGAAAATCGAATGCTTGTCTGCATACAAAATGAAAACAATTGCTCCACTTTGAAGCCGGTAGCGATTGCGAGTGTGTTAGACAATAAGCCCTCTTATCACTAATTTGTATTCAGCTATTATAAAATACCGATGTTAAAGTCCCAACAACGCTAGAATGTGCTAGGGAAGTTAAAAGTTAACCGTTGAAACACTGCGGAGCAAGTTGCGGCGGTCGCCAGCCGGTTACGGCTGTAGAATAAACGCACTGCGGAAACTCCTCGCTACTT
Source organism: Acleris cristana (assembly GCA_948252455.1). Classification (NCBI taxonomy): domain Eukaryota; kingdom Metazoa; phylum Arthropoda; class Insecta; order Lepidoptera; family Tortricidae; genus Acleris; species Acleris cristana. Next base: position 14,054,194 of record OX411788.1, on the reverse strand, counting down.
GGGGCGATAAAGGTTTATAAATAAAATATTGCTGGAATACAGCGGGAAGCGTGGATGGTGAGAAATAATGGTTCATTGAAGTTATTTCTATGAAGGCGCATCGGCACAAAAGCGATTGCAGTACGGAGTTAGTCTGGAAAGAGTTTTATATGTAGAGAAGATAGGTTAGATTTTGGCGGGCTCTTTTCCGCAACTCGACGACTCAAATAAGCGCCTATTTTGCCTATTTTTTTGTAGAGAAGATATATAGATTGCCTTAACTATGCCTAAACTGGGTCCCTGACGAGGCTACGAGTCCCGGGTTCAATACAATACAAATACTCATTATTGAACTCCAAAAAAAAAACACAGCTACATTTAAGTTACAGGTATACAACTGGCGGTGTTACCCTTAAATGGCGATCTCTTCCAGACAATCATGCACAGAGATTTAGCTAAGGACACATATTATTATGCATGGCGATAGATAGCGGTCCGCTATTAATTAGTTTTCCGTTACTCCCCCTATTGTAACCCCTTAGGGGAAAAATTTCCAAAAATCCCTTCTTAGTGCACCCCTAGGATATCCAGAAATATTCCCTCCATATTTCGAGTCCTTAGGTCCAACAGTTTTGGCTGTGCGTTGATCGGCCAGGCAGGTTAATCTTTTATACCTACAGATTTATCTATACTATAAGTATATTTATCGTTGCCTATTACCCATTTAGTTACCGGCCTGTTGGCAACACCGCCAATATAAATTATGCTACCATTGCACTGTGTCAAATTTGAATCGAATCAGTGGTAAAAATAGAATTGAATGTTGTGTACGCTCCGCTTGTCTTTTTCATTTAATAAAAAGTAATTATCTCAAAGTTACCAGTGTACATAATTAACCACAGTCCACTTTTAAACTACAGTCCACTTATAAATCTCAACATGGTCCTTCGAGCCGGATGTACTACAGTCTACTTATAAACCTCAACATGGTCCTTCGAGCCGGATGATCCACTGTCCACTTATAAACCGCAAAATGGTCCTTTGAGCCGGATGAACTACAGCCCACGTATAAACCGCAACATGGTCCTTCGATCCGGATGAACTACAGTCCACTTATAAACCTCAACACAGCCTAGAGGTTAGTTTGGCCCTAGGTCAATTTATTTATTTGGGTGTGATAATATCTCCCGATATTTTTAATCTCCAATAAACTAATGTTACGCAAGCGAAGCCGCGTGCTTAAGCTAGTCTCAAACATACAAACCGAAGCCCGTTAAATCCAATATAAGTAAACAGCGCCGAGTTTAATTGGTTTAAACTTATATTTAATAAGATTATTTTCTTTCTCGTGGCGCAACACGAGTGTTACAAACAGAAAGACAAGAAGATTTTTTACTGGGCCTCTATTCTACTCGGTAAAACGATATAGTTTTTGACATGTTATCCTACTGTCAAAATTACGATACCTCATATTATGTACTATGAGCCTAATGGAACCCTGTCCCACCAACGGTGTCACAGTGACATTATAAAACAAATTGTTTGACTTCTTACGACTCGAATCATAGCGTCACTGTGACACAGTTCTATGGTGGGTCAGGATTCCATTGGTTTGACACTACTTGACAGTAATGGCGGCCGAGTTAAAATACGATAACATGTCAAAGGCAATATGGTTTTACCTAGTAGAATAGAGGCCATCTTTAATATCGTCCAGGGCCTCTAAAATAGGGGAAAACAATGTAGAATGAATTGTGATACCTCTGATCCAGAATTAGTTAATTAATAATTAATTAGCCTAATAAAGTGTCCCGCTGCTGGGCACGTCAATTAAATTTAACGCTTGTTTAGTGACGTGTTGTCTTATTCTATTGCTATAACAAAGAAAGTGACAGCAGCTACTTTAATCAAGCATTAAATTTAATTGACGTCTCTGAGTGCGGCAGTTAGTCTATAGTTCCCTGTATGGGCCGTCTGTGAGCCGGACACGCCAATAACGCCAACATCCCTTCTTCAACATGCCGGCTCCCGGAAATTATATTTTTCACCTCAGCACCTCAAAAAGGCACGTTAAATTAAATTCGAGAGCAAAATTCGATTTTGCAGCGAGGTGAAGCAAAGTAACTTTTTAATTATTTTTCACAATATAGTTATATGTGTGCCACTTCTAACAAGAAGTTGTAGGTGGCTGGCGGGGTTTAATTTTTACCATGAGGTTTAATTTTTACCATGTTGTTTTTTTACACGACTGCCCAAAAAAAAGAGTGTAATGTTTTCAGGATTCATGTATGTATCTTACGATTATTTATTCCACCATAACTTCTAAACGCTTGAGCCGATTTAAATGTGTTGCTATCGTTAGAATCCTTTCACCATCTCGGGTGACATAGAATACCTAAACTGTTAAAATTGAAATAAAAACAATGGCAAAATGACAATTATTTATGTCAACAAAAAAAGTTTTCTAAGTATTATATTATAGGTATTTGAAAGGTCTTAATATGACCATCTCAAATATATACGAATATAGTAGCATTAAATAACAGGTTTAATAACAATAACAAAAAATGCAGTCGGCTTTTAAAAGCTTGCTTTTCATTTAGTTATTATTTACCTTTAGGTTAAAGTTTCTCGCTGCTGCAAAAGTTGTATACGTGTCACACGAGACCAAAGTAATTTGCATCTGAATCATTTATATGTAGAATCCTTCGCATGCACGGGATTCAAAATCCACACTCGCTGCTAAAAACAATTTTGTTCTCTTGTTGCACGAATAACTATTGACAACATCGCCGACTCAAATTTAATGGAGATAAAACTGCTACAGTAGCCGTAAGTTAACATTAACATTAAAGGCCCGTTTCACGAAACTGCTTTTGCTAGAAAGAGAGTTCCGCTTGTAATTTGTAACTTGTAGCATCGTGAAACGGGCCATAGGTAGCTGGGTGGTTTTCAAAAAAAGGTGTACTATTTATCATCCCAATAGAATGGTGTCACAGTGACATTATAAACAGCAGCATTATAATTAGTGTTTGACACTTCTTACGACTTGAATCATAACTTCACTGTGACACAGTTTTATGGTGGGTCAAGGTTCCATTGAGCTTATAGCTAGGAGAGGATATTAATTAAGAAATGGTAAATTTAGTCATGTGAGTCACGAAAATTAGTCATGCATTTATAAAGTGCCATCGTACACTGAAAAAAAAATTGGTCGGTTCTACCAAGATTGTGATTGTTGCGCATAAGTGTCTTGATTCCATACGAGCCTGACAAGACGTTAGATGCATCAAATAAGATGTTAGTTGAATCACTCAAGAAATTGCTGTTGCTACTATCAGCTTTGGTTGATATAACTAATATCTTAACCATTGTATTCATTTTTTGTCAACTAAGAGAAAATCTCTCTTTGTTGGCTCTCATTTTTTGAGTGTATGCCAATTGGCGGTATCTCGAATTTAATTATGCATTACGGGGTAAAAAAATATTGCAAATAACCCTCTCTATAACCATTTAACAGAAATATGTTGAGTTATAAAACCTATCAACAACTCTGTGTATAAGAATAGCATACAGAAATAAAACAGTAATTTTCTTTAAAATCGATTGCGACTGGCCATCGATCGATTAAGGATGCTACTACAAAACACTCCATTAACCACTTCGAATACCCCATCCATCTCACTCGCGACTTAATTGAGAGGAAGAGATGCAACTAACGTAGCTGTGAACTTCGATTTTCATATTAGGTCCTTAGGCTACAGTTTAATGATACAGGCTTTTGACATGTTAACGTATTATTTTTAACTCGGCCGCCATTACTGTCAAGTAAATAAGAGCTATCATATCGTTGACAATACGATTTTACAATATGGTTTTACCGAGTAATATAGAGCTATCAGATACTTAAGGAGGCTTTAAAACGATATACACGTAACAAAACAATGTGTTAAAACTTAATGGTACAAAGGGATCTTGAAACGGCTCCTTTTATACGTAGACGGTGGGATTAAAAAGTATTATAATATTTATAATGTATGTACTGAAGCGTATTGTCGAGGGTGTAATACCGTTAATTACACTAAAGGGTATATTTTTATTGTTAAGGTCATTGGAATAATCATATTTCAGAGTAATTTAGAGGCACTGGTATTTTTTTATGGGTAATTTACCCGCTTTGGGACTAATAGAAATTCTAAATACAAACGAGTTGAACTCGCGTAGAGAGGGTTCCGTACACAGGTAATTAAAAAAAAGATGGATTTCTTATAGGTTTTCCTGTAATCTACAAGCAATGATCTATTACAATGTTTTTTTTTTTCAAAATTTTACGCTCAGTAGTTTCGGAGATTAGGGTGGGAATGCTCAATTTTCGTTTTCTTTCATGAATAATATAAAAATATTTATTTTACACTAATAACACAAATATATTTGAGATCCTCATAACGAGCCCTTTCAGCTGCGTGTGTCATATATCAAAATATATGACACAGTTAGGTTAGCAAAACTTTTTTTTTAATTTCCTAATTTGTCCCTCGAAAATGACCCTTATTAAAGAAAATATATACTTTGCACATCTCTGTGTTTGGTTCATCAATTTACATATATGTACCAGATTTAAACTCAATCGGTCCAGTAGTTTCGGAGCAAATTGGCTGTGACAGACAGACAGAGAGACAGATGCACGAGTGATCCTGTAAGGGTTCCGTTTTTTACTTTTTTGGACGGAACTCTAAAAACATACTATTATACATATACATACTCGTGCATAATGTAAATAAAATGCTTAGATATAAATAAATAGGGAAAGTCAGAAGAATTAAGAAACGTTTACAAATGAAGTCAGGAGACGAGTCAGGCCATTATACTTTTTTAAATTACATTTAAAGGAACCTACCGATTGTGATTGCCTAATGTCAGTGGGTAACCGATTCCATAGCCTTACAAAATGCACCGAAAATAATTCGGAATACATTTTGGTTTTGTTGCACGGGAAAGCAAGCGATATGTATGCCTGAGTATGAAGCTAGCGGGTTCGATCCCTGGTAAGGGCAAATATTGCAAATATGAGCGCTACGTATTAAAGTATATATTTTCACTTAATATGTTTATTTCTGTCTAATATTCATAGTACAAATCTAGAGCTTAGTTAGTTTTGAGATTGTCCCCTAAGGGCGGGTGAGATTTCAATTCTCGACTCGCCTCGTCTCGTCTCAGCTCTAGTTGCACTTTCTAAAGTAAAGCAACTCAAAAATAATTAACATTTCCTCTCAAAAAACAACCCTCCGAAGGCTTTTAAAACTACAAAAGAGGGTTAAAACCTCTTTAGTTTCTCGCTGATTGTTAGCGTAGAGGGCCTACGAACTACGTCCGCTACGCCACGCTACGCCGTAGCGCTGGAGGTTGTTGACTTTTTAAATAACGGCGAAACATTTGTTTGATGTTAAATACAGGCTGCTCTCAATTTTAGGTTTACAAACAAAACAAATATTTTAAACTTAAACATAACATTGGTTAATTACTTAAATGTTATAGTCTGCGTGTATTGGTAAAGCCCACAAAACGATGATATATAACAAAATAAACTGGTAGAGAATGCCTTACGGTATTAAGTTCACCTTTTGTGTATTAAGTGTATTATTTTGGGCAATAAAGTTGAAATAAATAAAATTTCAAAAGATTTAGACATATAACATAAAGTATAATGATTAAAAACCAAAACTTGACCTGTAGTTGGTCATATGAATCAAACTTCAATCTTCATCCCTTTTTTTCCAAAACACAATTTCTGGCAAACACATAATTCACGGATCATTACAAAAATATTTTCAGTAAATACATAAATCAAACAAGAGCGGTAATTTAAAACAAAATCTCGTTTACTCGATTTAAAGCAAATAGTGCTTTACGTAGCTAAGAAGAAGGTTGAAACCAAAACACGATAGCATATTGTGTCAAAATACTGGCTGTTAACAATTCGCGTACTAATTCTCAAGGTCCTAAGTCACCAAAGCGAGTTCTTTAAATTTGAACTTTATCCCAATCCCGACAAAGTGGTTAACGCAATGACATGTGCGTAAGATATGCCTATAAGGAAGTTAACAGTAGAGTTGTGTAAGGCAATTACTTATTCTAGAAATCGAGCTCGTCTCAGTTGGCAACCGTCCAAATGGGTCGGAGTCCTTGCTGGCATTGCCAAAAGCAGAAAGTAGTATGAGTCTATGAAGTTCACATGCGCTTACTGCGTTATGTATGGACGATGGAACAATATGACGTCGAAGAAGGTAACGCGAGAGAAATAAATAGGTCAACTTTCGGAGGCAAAGTTAAGTGAACGGTATATTGTGTAGCGGTAAACAAATAGTGCAAAACGGATAGCCGAAGGGGCCAAAGAGTTCTTAAGTATATAATTATTCTGTATAGTTAATAGCATCCCCCCCACAACGTGGAGAAATCTGGTGAAGGGGGCAGGAATCTGCTGTATGCCGGCGGCACGGGGCCTAGCATATTGTGGCGATCCTAGAGGGAGGCCTATGTCCAGCATTTGCCATCCTCCAGGAGATATAGTGGTGATGATGGTGAACCAAATATTTTTTAATGACAACGGTTAAAACTAGATTGATCATCCTGTACCTAGATACTGTGTAAACCAAAAACAAATGAACTTAACAACTCAAAACTAACAAAAAAACCCGGGAAGATAAATATGCTTCATACGACATTATGATATTTTGTGCTAATCAACATAAAATCACCCCATACTTAGTTTCAACGTTATGCTGCTTACAGGACATCTACTCTACTGAAAAAAACAATATTGCCTTTGACATGTTATCGTATTGTCAACGATACGATAGCTCTTATTTACATGACAGTAATGGAGACCGATTTAGAAACAATACCGTATCACCTCAAGGCAGGTATGGTTCTATGCAGTAAAATAGAGGGTCATAATATATAACAGCATGAACAAACTTTCAACTGCATTAAATTTCATTTTAAAATAAACTAAAACTTTTAGATTCTTTCATAAATAAAACTGTAATATTTCTAAATAAATGGAGCTCTAAACAAGATAAATTAGGTTTGTTTCGAATAATAACTTCTCGGTGTTATTTTAATGAGCCTGTATATCAAGATTGTCCAGGAGGCGGCTAATTGCTGCGGATAATTTGAATAAACCCGCAGAAAAGGAACCGTTCTCTGAACAAAAGAGGCTGGTTATCTTTAAAATTAGGGTGCGTGTGTGACGCATAAAATACGGGATGTTGTTTTTTTAAACAATGCTTTTGCTCAGAAGTAAATCGAGATATGTTTAAGGTACTATCGTTACGATTCAAGTTGTAAGAAGTGTCAAACAAATTGTTTTATAATGTCACTGTGACACCGTTCTATATCGGGTCAGGGTTCCATTGGGCTGATCGTACAGAAGTTAGAGTTAAATTTTATTTTAAAAACACTTTGTCGGGTTTAAAGATTGGATAGGGATGTTAAGATGTAGTTTTGTTTACGTTACCGTATTTTTAAATTTTAATGTTTTAACAAACATGTTTATGAGTACGGTTTGGAACTATGTCAATTTGCGTGAGATCTTCCCCTGATATTTATTTATTTATAACATCTAACTTGAAAAAAAACACGCAGCATAATCTTTTATTTGCGCTATTAATTTTCAAATGTTGTCATCAATTACTTTTCATTAGACAAGCGGCCCTCACAGCATAAATTTATAATTTATCTAATTTGTTTACACCCTGTTTGAGGCAACTAAATAATTTTCTCAATCATTTTTACGTGATGGCCAAGGCATACAATCACACATGCCACCCGATGGTAAGTTCTTAAAGGTTCTACAGTTCGTAAAGACCGTTATGAGCCGTTTTTTTTTAATTTAGACATCATTAAACCGCCACTTCCAAAGTCTACTGACCGACAGACCGATAACTGGTAGTTAACATTTAAAAATTCAGTTACGTATTAGTTCATAATATTTTATAATACCTTCTTAATCTTATCATAATCAATGTAAAATTATAAACCAGTAGATATTTAACAATTACTACCTATTCGATTTCATATCTAATTAAGAACATAAAGAAGCAATGTCCATTGATTCTTACAAAATAAGTAAAAAATATTTTTAATAACTTCTAAATAACAGTATTTAATAACTGTCCCACTTCTAAATCCGCGACGTCAAATAAAAAAGACATTACGATTTTCAGCGCTTTTAACAGAATCGTAAATCTTGTTTCGTGCAGCATGAAACTAAATACGCTTTAGTATTGCTAAAGCGAGAGTCTTATTTATAAGCGATATACTACTTAAACCAATTTTATACAATTTTGACATGAATTTATTATAATAATTTGTACGTTTATAAAGAGTCATAAATATAATAAACGGCAATAAATAATATTAAAACGAACGAATATATTCGCATATAAATGACAACATCCTGTAGTTTTTGCCTAAAAACTTACCGAAATCGTGTCATAATATAAACTTCATAAGAGAATAACCCTCAGAAATCTTTACTAATTTAAAACCCATGATATCCAGAACCAAACAAACCAATAAAATAAGCTAACAAATATCTTTATTAATTTACCGTCCCTAAATTTAAATTTAAAACTGACAGATGTAAAAAAATCTGTAGTTAAAAAATAAATCAGGCGAAAGACGTCATCTCCCATCCTAACTTTCAAATTTAAAAACACATTCAAATTTCGAACTCTACTTTTTAAACATTAGAAACGAAAGCATAAAAACATTGAAAAAACAAACGCAACATTCCTAACCACTTCCAAATTTGAAAGTGCCACATTCAAATTTTAAAAATCGAACGTTGGCTTTTTAATTTGTTCAACAATAGAGTAATAAATAAAGCGGCCTACTCACCGACATACGCGGCGAGGAGCGCGAGCGCGAGCGCGACAGGCGACATGACTGCCGCGCGGGCATGCCGGCCGCAGACTGCGTCGCCCCGCGCCCCCCACTGCGGCAGTGCGCTCCGAGCTTGCAACCCGCAACTAGTGTGAAGTAAGCTTACCATTGGCTTGGTCTACATTAGGATACACATAAAAAAAATTATGCCCAAATTAAAAAACTAAATTTAAATCATTTTTGCACTTCAATGACTTTGTTTTTTACTTTTGCAAGAGCCGTTTTGAGAAGTCCGACGCGTTGAAGTTGAAAGCTTTAGAAAACTTGTTAATTTAATTTTAATGTTAGTATATATCAGGGGACAATCTCTTACAAATTGACATAGCCCCAAACTAAGCTCTAGGCTTGTACTATGGGTACTAGACAACGAAATAAATAAACAAATAGAGAAACAAATACTCGCGCTTATCACAGTCATCACACAAATATTTCCCCATGCCGGGAATCGAACCAGGGACCGCTAGCTTTATGGGCGGGTCACTACCAACTAGGCCAAGCAACGCGTCGTCCAGTAACAGGAAAACACTAGGAAATAACTTGTCGAGAAATATGTCAACTGAATGCGGGCCAGTGAGTTCATTTCGCGAAATGGTATTTCAATGACTTTACAATTCCCAACTGGTTTAGTTTAATAACGTTCGGCTAGATATCGCATTTATACTTGCACTCCTAACTGACGCTCGTTTACATAGAAAACCGATAATTGCCGATTGCTATTAAGAAACTGGTAGTAATTACTATGCAGTAGCTAGCTGTCCTGAGGGCTTATTGTCGCAACCGGCTTCAAAGTAGAGCAATTGTTTTAATTTTGTATGCAGACAAGCCTTCGATTTTCAAAATGAAAACGATCGTGATTGCGAGTGCGTTAGACAGGTTCAATCTCGGTAAGTAGATATTTGGGTGATTAGCGCAAATATTTTGTTTCTGAGTCTTGTACAGTCACGAGATTTAATTTGGTACCCACCTTAGGTCTTAAGTCAATCTGACATTCTACAACAATAAGGTTGTGTTTCCTAAAAGTTACAAATGACTTGACATCTCTAATGACGTTGACGACTTCAAGCATATTTTTCTTGAAATGGGTCCCAAATTAACACTCGTGACCGTATGTTTTCTATTTTAAATACATGTGTATCTTTATATCTTAGTATCTTCTTTTTCGCAGTGTTTGTATTGTCCGAAGCGCTAGTAGATTCACTCCATATTAATGACGTGTAAAAGAGCCCTCAAGTGGCCAATTTACTAAATAAATATTTTAAATTTTGAATTTGAATAAAAATATTTTTATCGTTGTCTTGTGCCCATGCTAAAAGCCTAGAGCTTAGTTCGAGACTAGGTCGACTTGCGTGAGAGTGTCACCTCAAATTTATTTATTTATCTTACGTCGTTTAAAGTGTAATTTATCTCAATTGGTCGTAAACATTGGTCACATAAAATATAGAGATCCTTAGTAGTTATTTACGTAACTGGTACATAATGAAGTTCGCAAGCTCGCGCTCTAACCTCGGTACTCGTACCTTAAGACCTAATTATGTACCGTTGCATACATAACTTTTTCTACAAGCTTAAAAAGGAAACTACAAAGTTTGTCGTAATTAGTTTAGTTCTGCCTGGCGGGGGTTTCTAAATTTGACAGCGACGACAGAGAACAACTTTGGCGTCATACGTCATACAGCCTAGTTTATTTATACTGTATATAGTTTATGTATGAATGATTACTAAATATAATGTCTTTGTAAAGCTTATTAACTTAATATTTTTGAAAGTTTTGACACATTTTTTTAATATTTCTTTATTTTTGTATGTCTTGTAAAGCTCCTGTTAGTTATGGTAAATTTTTTTTTCGTATTTTTATAGTCTACATTTAAATTGTTGTAAGAACAGTTTTTGACCAGTATACCTAATAATAGAAATTCACATGTCTGTTGATCACCAAATACCATTACTAACATTGTTCATGCGCGTAATCATGGTTATAACAATGCTATAATAATTATAAAAGAACTGTTATTACCATGGCAACGCTCATTTTAGAACTATTTTCACGCTTCGGTTACGCTATAGGTGGTATTCTGATATCGTTAACGATATCAATATTAGTGGTTTACAGTACGCGAGTAGAAAAAGTATCTCAGGCCACGTGAAGAGCGTGAGGTTTACAAACTTGATGATTATTTCAAGATGGCGAAGTTAATCTGCAAATTGCCTGAAAAGTTTTATATTACAGCACGTTGCTGGTGTGCACGTTGGTGTGTAATAATTTGCATAAAAACTAATGTATTAATTTTCATTTTGCATAACACAAATTGCATAATTTTGATTTATATAATAAACCAACGAGATAATAATTATTGTGCATAACATCAAAATGCATAATTTCTTAAATCATAATGTTCATAGGTTAAAAAGTAGATATTTCTAATCTCTTTGATTACTACTAAAGTGTTCACAGTTCTAACCAAACCTAGTAAAAAGAAATTGACTTAAAATGCATAATAACAAAATGATCGTTATGATAAATGTGTGTTTCTCTTCTTTGTAAGATTGTCTGGAAGAGATCGCTATTTAGCGATAAGACCGCTTGTTGACTCACTATGTAGTCTTTTTTAAATTTTCCTGTATTTCTGTTATTTGGTGTATGTGGTGTTTCAATAAAGTGTTTTGTATTGTATTGTATTGTATTGTGTTTCGTTATTTGATCATATGCTAAAATTATACAATTTGTTGTAAGGTATGCTAAACATCCATTATGTTATTTGTAGGTAGTTCAATGAATGATTGAAGCGCACCTTGCTCGGAGCTTGGTAGTGCAATCCGCAATTAGTGTAAAGTTTGCCATTCATTGATTTATTCGTTAATTGGTCATTTAATTTGAGTGCAGTGTCGTGAGAATAATTAATGACCCAGGACCCGTACCATGAGTTACAATTACAGTACTCGCTAGCGAGTCGAATGCTCTGTCCCTCGCACTCTACAACAATACTGTGAAGGACAGAACATTCAATTATCCAGGGAGCACGGTAATTGTAACTCATGGTATGGGTGGAGAAACCTATTGAGAAACGCAGTTGACTCATAATATTTTTTGGGTTCCGCATCCAAACGGTGCCATCAAAGAAGTGCTGTCCTTCCGTCCATCTGTCTGTCAGCGTTCTATATCTTATGAACCGAAATAGAGTGGATAGGTAGATGAAAAGTGGATTGTTGAAATTTTCACCGTGTGTATTTCTATTTGCCACTATAACTACAGGGGGCCTATATAGCTGCGTTAATGGCGTGACAAAATGTGGCTAAAACCTAATTATGTTACTTTCTGACACGTATATAAGTGCGAGTGTGACGGATGCTTTATCCACATTTTGTCACGCGATTAACGCAACCATATTAGGCCCGCAGCGGGCCTAGTATGGCTACGTCTGTATCGCGCGTCAAATGTGGATAGAGCTTCCGTCACTCTCGTACTTGGTTACGTGTCAGAAGGTGACGGATGCCTTATCCAAACTGTCTCGCGATAAACGCAGGCATATTAGGGCCTCAGATACAGTCGTTTTATCTCGCGACAGCGGGTATGCCGTACTTGTGTGTGTAGCACGTGCACGTTCTCTCTGAGTGCGTAGTTGTCGGCGCTAAGCGTCGCCGTAGTGTGCGTGTCTATACCTGTTACAACTACAAGTATAGCAAACCCACTTTTGTGAGATAAAACCACTATAATAAAGATAAGAAATAAAGGTACATACAAAAATGGTACGGAACCGTTCGAGTGCGAGTCTAACTCACACTTGACCGTTTTTTTTAAATGCCATAGAGAGGGGCAAACGAGCAAACTAAAAAATTGCCATTTTGAAAATGCGTCAGCCTAGTTGGTAGTGAACCTGCCTGCGTAGCGATTAATTTACATCTCTTACACGGCCCAACCGATTAAATTAGCTTACGAAAACCCATCCAAATCGGTTCATCGGTTTGGAAGGGGGTGCGCCAAAGTTCATATAAAATTGCAACTCCGATTATTGGAACTCCGAAAATTTTTCTCATAACATTTTACATCATAATGATCACTCCTTATAATGTCCAAAAAAACATTGTATACTAATGATCGGAACTCATAATCATCTGAACTTATAACGCCAATATTCATGGAACCGTACACTTTCCATAATTTCTTAAATATCTTACGTGTAGATAAAATTAGGTTAGGTTAGGTTAGATTTATAACAATCCTCAAAAAGTAACAGTTTCTTAAAAAAATTCATTATGAGTTGCGATAAGTATGAGATTTTTTTTTCGAAGAAATGAAGCATGAGGATTTTTTTTCGAAGAAATGATGAGTATGGACACAAATCGTTATATGTATAAAAAATCTAAAGACCAATTTTATATGAGCCAATATGGACCCTTTGGAAGGTAATATGCCACAGACAGACACTCAAAAATATAGATACACACGTTAAACTTACAACACCCCTACTTATATTATGTCGATTATTATTTAATTTTCTGAATCAAAGTCGGGTCGCGGTGGAAAAGCGCCCCGACCGCAGCAGAGGTCCCAACGCACACTTCCTTATTCAATTATCAAGCTGCACCTTCCGACTTGGCGTGTGTCAACACAATAACCAAGTTAAGATGTATCTCCCTTTATGTTGTCTACTTAAATTGGGGATGATGTACTGTCACCAGCATGCATAATATACAGGATGTCCCATAAATCGACGTCAACCCGCCTAAGGCTGATAGAGCAGCTAAAAAGCTAGGTGTCGATTTATTCCCTATGTATTTTCACCGTTTTTTACTAGTTTCGGAGATATTGAGCTTTATAATCTCAATGTTTGTAACTTTCCCTTGTGTCATTGTCACGAAAAATCCTTAATTTCATGTTTTATTTCAGAAGATTTTCAGTGGTATCTTACATTATTAGAATCATTACGAATTAGCAAAGTTTTTAAACACTTTTGCACGTTTTTTTTCTCAACTTTTTAATTAATTACATAAAGTTGTTTTTTCCATATAAAGTATGGAGAAATAAACTTTATGTCAATACTTAAAGTTTTAAAGTTAACTATAAGAAAACGACCAAAAGAGATTCGTAATGTGTCTAATAAAATATAATATACCACTAAAAACTTCAGAAATAAAACATGAAATTAACGATTTTTATGCTCTGCTTGCACAGGTGTTTGTTTAGGTATATAGTAACTGGTACAAAAAATAAGCAGTAAAATGATAATAGTTAAATACAGGTTAATCGCAATCAAAATACGGATCACGACAGCATCATATTTTTTTTCAACCACTCATTACTAAGAATGGCAAATTGAGACAATTTTCTTTTACAAATAATGGTGGTGGCGGTCAGGTAACACATAATGTCAGTATCGTTAAACTCAGAGAGTTAAATAAGGGTTTGTAGGAATACAGAATATTGCGTCAACTCATATCGCAGTGCATGCGCACATGAGTCGTTGTCTGGGGCTCTAGTAGTTATGTCGTTGTATTGTAGTTAAATGAAATATAAATAATGTAGTGATCTAATTGGCATTTAGCGTTGAAAATGTCGAAAAAAAACAATTTATGAATATTTCGTTCTTTTCGGTTTTTTCCGTTTTTTAGGAAAAATAACAAATAAATAATGACAATTTATTCATAGTCAATGACTGTCACTCTCGCTACCTATTTCAATTGCTTCTACCTTCATCTCGTCGATGTCGCCCTTTTGTAGGTGCAAATAAGATCGAATATAGATAAAATAACAGCAGAAAATTTCTTGTTTTTTTTCTATAAAAATCCGAAAAAAACTAGTTGTTTGGAATAAAAAGGCATTTTTTCCGGACTTTTTCAACGCTATTGGCATTACATTCAGTATTGGTGACCTGTTACATAAACCCCCTAGTCCCTATAGGTTTTTGCAGAATTGGTTTGGCGATATTTGAACCAAATTTCAACCTTTCAATCCTAGTCTTCCATTTTAAATCATCCTGTACCAACCTATGCTAATTGACGTCATCGGCATCAAAAGTACGACCCCTGCCAGTTACTTTTTTTTTAACAATAGAGTATATATGAGAATAAAATGCTTTTAGGCCGGCCGCATACATTCGTTTTCCGTATACGGTTTCCGAAAAGGTACGTTTTCCGCATTCGGACATCCGCGGCGGGCCGCACACATACGTTTTCCGAATGCGGAAACCGTATTCGGAAAACGTATTCAAAAACCGTATACGGAAAATGAATGTATGTGGCCGGCCTTACATTGCAGTTACCGCCTTCTTTGGTATGACGGCGGTTCACAAGTTCGGCAGTAGTGGGAAAGCGCTCGCCCCGCCGCCGCCGCGTCTCGCGTTCAATTACTGCGGTGTGCCTCGGTTTTCGTACAACGTGTCGACAACGATACGACATATGCGAATTGCGAATTATATATAAAATAAATGGTTTTCGTGAAGTCATTCAAATGGGGGCCACTAAAAAACAGCGTCGTGGGTCGTGGTCCGTCATGCCGAGTGGTACCCTATTTTACAATATTTGATACTCGAAACTTAGTCATACTGTATATTTTGTTTTCTTTTTGTGTTACATGTGATGTGTAAAATTTTGTCAATAAATTTATTTCTATTCTTTGCTTTCTTCTAAATGAATTAAAAACGGGTTTTACACATTTGTTAGTAGCGATAGTACAACCAGCAATAATTATTATTTAACTATGAGCTCGAAAATCGTGTGGTACGTTTCATTAGTATTCACAATGTTAATGTTGGTATATTATTAATCGTCACTGTACAGGTGATTTTGGTATTTAATCTATAATATATTTTCGGCGTTTTTTTGCTTAACCTCAAGAACCGTACTAAGTTAGACACGTGAAATTTAAAAATAGTAACAAGTCTTCATTGGCGGCTACAATAACAAACAATGCCATCCGTCCGTCCGTATGGCTGTCGGTGTGGCTGTGTATACATAAAATGAGTTTCTGCCAAAAATTTCATTTTTAGGACACACTTTTCCTGTCGACTGTACTTTTATTTGCAACGTCGTTAGTCGTTGCTTATCAAGACCAAACTAATGAGTCCCAACACGGTGGGTCTATGTTAAATATAGCGGAGATCCTGTCGCCACCTTCCGACTCCATCATCAGATCAGCTCTTAGATAACAATAATATTGCATTGTCATCGGGTTTACATACGTGCTCTAAATTTCAGGTTATTCCATTAACTGGATCAAAATTGTCATGCAAATTATGACGGACAACTTACAAACATACAAATAGAGCAAGTTAAGAAAAAGTTTGTAAAAATATCAGGGCTTAATATTAATATAAATATAAAAAATACTTTAAAAGAGATCACCAAAAGTGAAATTTAAATTTAAATCGGCCAAGAAATACACATGATACAAGCATTTTAAACTGCTAATTAGACAGCGATTAGATACGAGAGATCCGATATGCACTGTGACGTCATGTAACAGGTCGGCAATATGAACTCCATATTAAATTCAGTTTTGCTATAAAGAAATAGGAACAAGTCTTTGTTGGCTTATAACTTGGTTATTTTTATAGCTATTCAAAAAATGTTTTTTATCAACAGTATGTTACTTCAATCAGCATTTATTGAAGCTGTAAAAAACACAATCAATATTCCTTATTGTACGGAACCGTTCTCGTGCCATTCCGACTCGCATGTGGCCGGTTTTTTTCCAATGTCACCTTTTCTGAGTAACATTGCGTGAGGCCATTTTCTATGAAATGGTAATATAACTAATGAACTTAATTAAATGCCACCGCACGCTACCCCACTTGTTTTTTAAATAATGAACCAAAGGATTTAGAGTTCCCAGACTCACACTTAAAAAAATGTGAGCTAACCAAGAGAGGTTTTCTATTAGTTGACATAAAATGAATACACTATTCATGATATTAGTTATATTATATCAAACAAAACTTATAGTAAAAACAGCAAGTTCTTTAGCGATTCAACTAACATCCTAGTTGATGCGTCTAACGTCCTGTTAGGCTCGTATGGATTTAAGACGTCTATGCACAACAATCACGATCTTGTTAGAAGCGACCAATTTTTTTTTTCAATGTAAGAAGGCGGGTAATGCTCATCATATTTTTTGTGATCTCCTGTACGATAAATGTCTTGCCGGATTATATGGATAGGTTTAGAACACGTTTTCGAATTGCCTTAAGTATTCGATAACGTGTTCTAAAATATGATTAAAAAGTTCCTGAGAGCCTATTGTCTAACGTACTCGCAATCACGATAGTTTTCATTTTGAAAATCGAAGGCTTGTCTGCATACAAAATGAAAACAATTGCTCCACTTTGAAGCCGGTTGCGATTGCGAGTGCGTTAGACAATAAGCCCTCTGCTCAACAAATAAATATGAAATTAAGAATGTATAAGCTGACAAAATAAAATGACAGAAAAACGTACGTTTTAACCCGGGATCCCCTTGAAATATCGACAAACATTTCATCGAATTGTCTTTCACCGAATTTCATTTCATCGAAAGCTAATTTTTGCTGAAACCTTATAGTTTTCAGGGTATCTTAAGCATTATTTACGTAGGTTAGATTAGGTTAGACTTGTGACCACAAAAATAATAAAGCTGCACGTCGAAATGCCTGTCGATGAAATGAAAATTCGGCGAAGTCTAACGTTCTATGAAATGAGTTTCGATATTTTAACCTTTTAACCCTTTTAATAAGAATATACCTAGAACCCGCGAACAAGAATGTAATATGGCAACGAATACCTCTGGGCGTACTTAGTACGTAGGTCAGTCGTAGAGGGTCTACGTGCTACGCCGGTACGACCGCTACGGGTGTCGCTACGAATACTAAAAGTATGTCGGTGTATTAATACTGGGGCTCTATTCTACTAGGTATAACTATATTGAATTTGAAATATTATCGTATTGTTTTTAACTCGTTCGCCATTACTGTCAAGTAAATAAGAGCTATCGTTACGTTGACAATACGATAATATACCAAAACCAATATGGTTATACCCATTAGAATAGAGACGCTGCGGCCTTTATTTCACTTTGCATAAGCCCATCTTGCTTTGATGTCGTTTTTACATTGTTGACGTTATGAGAACTCTTATTTAATAATCAGTAAAATTTATCATAACCATAGTAATTTTATTACGATAACCAGGAAGTTATGAAGTGGATTTTAGTGGAATAAAAGCTCTGTAATATGATTTATTTTATGAAGTACGACTGTGGTATGTTTGTTTTTCTGTACTGGTAAATATTTGTGCAATGATCGCGAATATTTTTTCCAAGTCTTGAATATTTTATATTTATTTAAGTGTGTACTAATCTATATGTACGTTTATTGTCTAGTACCCATATGGCCATATTACAAACCTTGAGCTTAATTTGGACTAGGTCAATATAGATTATTCTTTTTTTTTTCACAGCCTCAATAAAAGCTGATTTATGTAACAGACAGTGGCGAAAAACATTTTTTAAACAGCTATGAAAATAACCAAGATATAAGCCTACAAAGATTTGTTCCAATTTCAAACAGAATTTAACAAGGAGTTTATATGGCCGACCGACATGACGTCACAGTGCATATCGGATCTCTGTGTAATCGCTGTCCAATTAGAAGTTTAAAATGCTTGTATCATCCGTATTTCTTGGCCGATTTTAATTTAAATTTCATTTAAAAAATCCAAACGTATTCCCTATTGTGTGAGATTGTCCCCTTATATTATTTGTAAACTTAACCTGCGGGAACTTTCGTTCACACTTCACCGAAAAGGTTCGAACAGGGTCGAGAAAGACATAAATATGATTTAATAATATTAGCCTCGTTCCCGGCCTAGGTCGGCAAAAACCTTTTTATCTCCCAACGACGAAAAGTGCTTGAATAATGTATGTAGGAAAATGACGTTAGGTAGAGTGTATGACAAGAAACACGTGGAATTTGCAGGATGTCAGGTTACAGAATGTATAGTCGGTAAATATAATTCCTAGCCTGGGGTGCGATTCTCTCAAAAAGGCGGTCGGACGAACGAACGAGTGAATGTCTCAGTGGCGAGTTTAAGTAGTCCCGTCAGAGCGAACAAAAACATTTTAGCGCGTGCATTTTCAATTTGGCAGCATGGATTGTGTCGATACGATCGAACGTATAAGGCTGCCTAATTGAGGACGCACGCGTTTAAATGTGTTTTGTTCGCTCTGACGGTCGGTACAGTCGGCCTTATAAGAAGCTGGACACTTTTGTACCTTGTCGCTTTAACGCCTTTGACAGATTAGTGCGGCAGTTCAAACATGACGTTAAAGTGACAAAACACTAAAGTGTGCAGCTTCTTATAAGGCTGGCCGTACTACTACTACTCCAAATTTGTTTAGCTGTTTATGCATAACGCTAAGTTTCGACTATTCCGTTACAACAGGCTATTTGTCTATGACAGTATTTTGTTCCCTTTGTTTTTGTTTTCTCTTTCTTTCTTTTCAAAGAAAAATATTAACCTGTAAGTAATTGCTTTGTGATGACCAATTTCAAACTTGTTAGAAAATGATTATCTAGTACGATTTATTAAGGGCTGATTTTTCAATCCCCAGATAAAACCATCCGTCAGTTAAATGTATTACTATCCTTTTCTGAAGTCATATGAAAGAAAAGGACAGAGCTAAAATTTACCTTTCGGATAGCTTTATCTGGGGATTGAAAAATTAGCCCTAAGTGACATAAAAAATACAGTGTTTTACTCGTAAGCATGCTAAACACTATTTTCACTGGCTGACTGTATACACCAAATTTTCATGATTTATGAAAAAGGAACTCCTTCGTGGTAAAACTTCGCGTTGTTTTGCAGTAAGTATGTCACAACAAGTTTCTTGTACGCTTAGCTTGTTTACCGCGGCGAAAAACTTTAGCGTTACTTTCTGTCACTGATGCATAGGATCGAAACGTTGAAACAACATTTCTTTATTGATAGTTTGGTTTAAAATAAAGAAACGTATGTGTAGAGTTAGGATGATAGATAGAGTAAGAAATAGCAAGATTCGGGAACGATGTGGATTGAAAGAAGATGTCGGGTTAAAGAATTTTTATTATCTCAAAAGAAATTACATTTCACTTTATGAGACTTACCGCCTGTTTCACAATCGACAAGTAAAGCGTATTTGATAGATAAATTTAGCCCTTCCTCTTTCTTACACTTGAAAATAAAATAATACTTGTAGCTCTTTTGTTTCCAATTAAATATTTTTCTTTCTTTTATATACTTAACCCGCGGCTCAAAAAGATGTGTGCTATAAGTTTAAAGTGTGTGTATATGTGTCTGTATACTTGCGTGTCTGTGTGTCTGTCTGACTGCACCGTAATTCCTAAACAGATGAACAGCGCCTCTATTCCCGACGGTAAAAACCATATCGTAGTTGACCTGTTATGGTATTGTTATGACGTCAGACGCCATTACTGTCAAGTAAATAAGAGCTATCAAAACGGTGACAATACGATAACAGATCAAAAACGATATTGTTTTTAACGTGCTGAATAGAGGCCCTGATTTGGACACGGTTTTTTAGCGAAATCTGGATGAAACCTAGGTTTCATGACAATTAGACGGGCAGTTTAGGAGTAAGAGCATAAGAGCTCTGTCAGAAATATAATAGCGATATAGATGTAAAATGAACTCTAGAATAAAGGCGTACAACTTAATAAAGAGCCGGGGTATTGCATATATAAAAGGCAAAACTGACTTATTTATATATCAACGCACAGCCGAAACTACTGTACCTAGAAACTTGAAATTTGGTACAGGGGTTCGTTTCATGATGTAAGTGAGCACTAAGAAAGGATCTTCCGAAAATCGACCCCCAACGGGAAGAAATTGGGGGAGTAGCGGGAAACTAATTCTACGCGTACGAAGTCGCGGGCGTCCTCTAGTGTATGTATATAAAAAAAAACGTTTTTCTCACGAAATATAAGCTCCCTACCTAGTCATACTTTGGACCCTCATTAAAAATATCTTTTAAGTTTGAGTAGACAGCAGTATTCAGGTCGGATGTCAAAGAATTGCTCCAGCGTCAATGGGGGCATTGGGGGCTAAGGCGAGCCTTTTTAATTACGGGTGTGGATGCGCGCCAAAGCGGTAAGGCTGTAAGTCCACCTGCTCATAATATCGCTTGGGATATTTTTATTTATCACTTATTTGACCAATGATTTTTTTTAAACTTATAATTTATTACATCGAGTCAGTTGTAGAATGGCCATGTTTATGTAGAACGGGAAAAAAGTTTTTATCCCCCGACGCATAAAGAGGGGTTATAAGTTTGACCGCTATGTGTGTACACACACACACATAGCGTGGCTGTCTGTGGCACTGTAGGTCTTAAACGGTAGAACCGATTTGGATGCGGTTTTTTTTATTTGAAAGCAGATTTTCTAGCGATGGTTTTTAGCTGGGTTTCATGAAAATCGGTTAAGCCGTTTAAGAGATATCAACTCTGAAAAAAAGAGGTCACCATTATATTGGGTGTTTTTATGTATCTAATAGTTATTTACATACATGGTCCGGTAATACCTCTATAGTAATTAAATGTAAGCATGTATAGTATTAGATAGGTAATGAAATGAAAACAAAACCGTCCCTTTAAAATAATTCCTACTCGTAGCTCCTGCTCTGCAACGCCTATAGCGCACAGTTCTCCTAGCATTAGCCTCTCTAACACCTCCCCCCCCCCTCGTCGTAATGAAAGCGCTGAATTACGACAACGTGCAAGCGCCGACGTTATTCAGGCCTCCAATGTAAGGTAAGGTGCCGAGCTAAATGGACCGTGAGTGTGAGGTATTCACGGTGATTGCGGAGGTAATTAAATTACAGATGTAGGGAATATTGAAATGACATGGTTTGTTGGATGTTTGTTTTTATATTTGTTTTTAGTTACTTGGAGATCCTAGAGCTGGTGCTTACCTCTCTCAAAGGATTGGGCTAGCTATCCAGAGAGGTAACGCAGCCAGTGTCATAGGGACCATGCCGCGAGCGGACCTGCTAGAGGGGGTGTTCTTTTTATAGTGGTGATTATTATTTACGTCTTTCATATTTGAGTAGCTTAGTTTTTATTTTAATTTAAATAAGTTTAGTTTTAACTTTTAATTGTATTTTTAGTTACTTATACAAATAAATTCGACTAAATATGATGTAGCTGATTATAGTTACTACTCCAGGATTAACTGGAAGAGATCCCATATGGGATAAGTTCGCTTATGTAGATATGTAGATTATGTATATTGATGCAAACATGTGCAATAAAGAGTTAACATACATACATACATTATGCACTATATCTATATCTATTCTACTTGGAAAAACCATACTGCTTTAGACATGATGTGATATTGTCAACGTTATGATAGCTCTTATTTACTTGACAGTAATGGCGGCCGAGTTGAAAACAATACGATAACAGATCAAAACAATATTATTTTGGGTGCGTAACGATCAATATAAAAATATTTCCTATAATATCAGTTGCTACGCTCATTTGATATAATTATTGAATCATTTAACAACATTTAATAAATACTTATCATTTTATATAATGATCATTTGATCTAATAATATTTCATATAACATACTTTAAGTATAATGCATATTTACTCTAATTAACTTATGATATAAAGTTAATTTCATCTAAAGTACAGTTGGTAAGTTGGTATAACCATTTTTGGCTTCGACGACTCGCCCTTAAACCCCTTGCCCGTGCTCAAAACTAATTAACTGAAAAGTAGTTTAGGTTAGGTAAATAATACAATATGATTTTTATATCAAATAATGATAATACTAAATGATGTTTATAATATATAAGTGATATGCCAAATATAGTTATAGTAAATAAAAATAGATATTTTATGGTTTATTATAAAATCAGTGATTATATCCTTTGAAATTATATCAAATGTTATTATATCATATGAATTT
This sequence comes from Acleris cristana, assembly GCA_948252455.1. Taxonomy (NCBI): domain Eukaryota; kingdom Metazoa; phylum Arthropoda; class Insecta; order Lepidoptera; family Tortricidae; genus Acleris; species Acleris cristana. The sequence goes on along the minus strand of OX411788.1, from coordinate 14,031,326 downwards.
ATATTAATTATTTTTATACACTCCCCATTATTTTACCTAGTATATACTTGGCTGCCTTTACTGTTAAGTTAAAATCATCTATCAATACGATAGCAATAGGGGTAAATACAATGTAGGATAGACCCGGTAGGAACAAAAAGCAATCGTAAAACGGTACTGCGTCCGTTAAGTAAAGTGTTGCGAGCTGTTTATGACTTTTCAAAGCAATTAAAAAAGAAAGAGTACTTTACTCGCCAGAGGCAAAACATTTCAGTATGGTTTATACTAAGTGGCTTTTCGAGCACGAAAATGTAAAATGCCTAAGTATCTTCAATTGCAACGATTTCTAAAGTGTGTTTCGTGAAACCTAATGGTTCCGTGGAAAAGTCAACAGGGTTCCGCGAAATCGATAACAGAAGCTAGAACTAAGATAAAAATATTCACATGTACTAAAGTATTTGATGTGAGGTCCAAAAAATAAAAGGATGTTTGTCGATACCAAGAATCGAACCCCGGGACCGTTAGTTATCATTCTATACCTATCGTATAATTGCATCATTTGCATATACAATTGGAAAGTAACATTGAGATCGAAAATGAAGCGTGAAGCTTGCTGCTTGGTTAAAGTCCTATAAAATTATATCAAAATATGTTTAAAACAGGTTGTAAATAATAAATCCTAGCCTATATAGCTCCTAAGGCGACCAAATTAGCTCCTAGCTCGGACTGCAGTATAACGGTGCTCAAGCAATAATCGCCTCTAAGCCTAACACGAAATCTACATCGATTGCCTACTTTTCTCGTATCTTACTACAATGGTTGCTTGAAAACCTAACCTTAAAATCTTTAAGATAAAGTCAAAAGTTCAAGAAAGCACGCATGTAATAAACGCCTTTTAGAAAGTTAAGGCTAGAATTTCTACAAACTTATCTGTGCTAATGAAAAAGGAGTCACTGCCAAAGAACCCTTGAGCTTAAGTGGTAGGAATGGGTTTTGGCAGCGGCAAGATAAAGTTGGTTCAAGTGTTATGAGTGAATTGGCACTTTTCCCTGTTTGAAAACATTTTAATCGATTTTATAGAATGTTATTCATTTTTCATCGTTACCATTTTGTTATGAATGGGGTTTCTTCATACATACATACATATCTTCATGCCTGTAATCCCAGAGTCGGGAAGCAGAGCTATAGAATTACCAACAACTCTAAAAAAAAAATGATAATTCTGTAACCACATTTTGCTCAATTAGGCTAAGATGTTTACTAGTGTATTAGTGACAGGGTGCCAGCCCATCGCGTAACAATACTACAAGCCTATATTTCCTTAGTCGCCTCTTACGACATCCACAGGAAGACATGGAGTGGCACTATTCTAACCCGGCAACCATACGGGGCCATGAATAGGATTTCTAACTAGTAAAATTTCGCAACACTAACACCAGTTACATGTCGTTTCTTTTCCATTATTTTTATTGTTATTTTTTGTCCGTGTGAATAAATTAATGTTGTACTTACTTACATACCTATTTACTAGAAGTCATTTAAGGCTTCTTACAGAGGAGAGGCATTTTGCCAACGGCAAAAGCTGCAGCCGTCGCCACCTGTCAGCCGCAGCAGCCTCTGCCGTTGGCAAAGTGCCGCTCGTCTGTAAGAAACTTAATTTGTGAAAAAGCTAAAGTCGGCATAGTCAAAAATCCATATCGTCGGTGAAACTGCAAATCCGCGTAAGTAAATTTTTTAATAAGGAGCAAAATGCACCTTTTTAATAAGACAGTAAGGTTTATTTTGTCCTATCATAAATTTGTTACTTACGTGGCTTAGCCAGTATCACCGACGATATGACTATTGTATCTCTCTCATATTTTTATTATTTGTTGTTATAGTGATAGGTAATTTTATGTTTCCACCTATTACGGCTAAAGGGATACAGCTAATGTTAAGTACGAGGGAAAACCTTGTTTAAAATCCGGTCAAGTGCGAATCGGACTCGCGCACCGCGGGTTCCGTCCCCGTACAGTAGGTATTATTATATTCCGATTTGAATTCAATTTCGAATCGAATCAGCGCGCCCAGCTCACACTTGACAATTTTTTGTATTTGTTGTTTTTCTTCAGGGTTAGTGCTATATTTGTACCTGACGCTTTTATGCTTTACTGTTTTTACGATACAACGAAAGTAAAAACCTAACCTAACCTAACCTAACCTAACCTAACCGGCCGATTAAAAGAAATCTGGCATTTTACTTTTGATTTATTCCATTTACTGATTTAAATACCGCGGTGGACCGCTTTTATTAAAAAAAATAAGAAGAAGAACGGGGTCTAGTAATAACACATAAGACATAGGTACTCTGAAAATATAAACAACTTGTATTGCCGAGTGCATACAATCTGAACCTATTTAAAGCTACAGTAAATAGGCACCTTCTGGGAGAGCTCACTTCATCGTCGACAAAATCTTCGCCCTCCAGTGGCAAGAGTTAGTTAAGAGCAAACCCATTTTCTATAAAAAAAACCGCTATATCTATTACGGTTCAAAAGATACAGCTATATCAAATGGCTGGTCTTAAATCAGTGACACAATAAATTTCCGCATGAACGAAGGGCAGATTGAACAAAGCGGATGGAAGTGCATTCGATGCATACAAATAGGGGGGGTTATGAGGAGGAAACTGAAAAGGGATCAACTACAGCGGCCCACTACTGTTGGGTTTATTTCGATTATTTTTTGAACCCCAACTGAAATTCTCGTAGATGGAAGTTATAATTCTTTGGGATTAAAGCTGTACGTCCTCATCTCGATATGACTAGGTAGCTAACACGATCAGTTAGTTTTTTGGTGGTTTTTAGGGTTCCGTACCCAAAGGGTAAAAAGGGACCCTATTACTAAGACTCCGTTGTCCGTCTGTCCGTCTGTCCATCTGTCCATCTGTCCGTCTGTCCGTCACCAGGCTGTATCTCATGAACCGTGATAGCTAGACAGTTGAAATTTTCACAGTTGCTGTATTTCTGTTGCCGCTATAACAACAAATACTAAAAACAGAATAAAATAATTCTTATACAACAAACGTGGTTTTTTTTGCCGTTTTTGGCTAATGTTGTACGGAACCCTTTGTGCGCGATTTCGACTCGCACTTGGCCGGTTTTTTGACTACATTTTGATCTGATTGATTACATCGTTGTGCCTAGATACGAGCAATACGACCAGATCGCTGTACGACTACATTTCAAAAAGTCTGAGTCGCTAAATGACCACATTGTTTTTTTTCATCTCATATCTGTCTTAGCAATGTCGACGGAGCCTTATTCCTGGGCAATTGTCCCTTCGGGCATTTGAAGTTACCTAACAAACCTGACCTACAAAGTAACGCAGAGGAACCAAAATGATTGCCATTGCGAGTGCGTTAGGCAATAAGCCCTGTCAAAGACGATATGGTTTTTACCGCCTGGAATAGAGGTCCTTGTTTTACCACCTTTGGCAGATTAGTGCACAGTTCAAACATGGGGCCCTAATATGGCTGCGTTTATCGCGTGATAAAGTTTGGATAAGGCATCCGTCACCTTCTGACACGTAAATAAGAACGAGAGTGACGGATGCTTTATCCACATTTGACACGCGATATAGACGCAGCCATGACGCAGCCATACTAGGCCCGATGACATTAAAGTGACAAAGCACTGTGCAGCTAACATAAGGCCGACCACGCAACTACTTTTACTGATCGGTATAATACTTTTACGACCCAACTTTCCATTCTGTTTTCGTTCAGCAGCTTAGCAACCCCTTTTGATAATAAAGTTGTGATACAATATGTCGACGTGTGCCAAACGGTTCTGCGGTAATAAAACACAGCGGGAAGTAGTTCGTTGCCGGACTGGTTGCGCGACTGAATACAAATGACCTCCTTAGCCTAAGAGGCCGAGATGACCGCTGTGACAACTTCGGGCAGGCTTAGCGATGGCTTAGCGATCCCGGTTCCTAAATATAGAATGACGCTGACAAAGGTTCGGTAGAATTTATATCCATGGTATTTTTTAAGCGTCTAACATACTGATGATTTAAATACGTTGCAGCTGGTTGAACTGACGTACGTCGCAATAGCAAAAAGTAATTCTATGGCATTATATAATTAGGATAGAACTTCGCTTCAGGTAAGTTCGTTTAATCCTACAATTAATATAAGTTCATTTATTTTGGTATGTAGTTTTAGTTATGTTTTTATTATATTTTTTCTGTTTTTTGTGTGTGTCTTTTTTAAGTTAATTTATTTTAGTATTTAGTTTTAGTTACGTTTTTATAAATTTCCGTGTTTTGTTTTTTTGTATAAAATAATAATAATAATAAAAAAAAACGGGTTAAAAATCATGGTTAAATCTGAGTATCACCCACCCATAACTCACCTCATTGCATCATAACAACCCTAACAGTTGCTTGGCAACCAAACAACAACCCCTAGCAACCACCATAAGCAACCACTCAATCAGTCAATATTGTGACTCAGTCAGAAGGTGAACTTTACAGCTGTTTTAGCGATCTTGTGGATACTTTAGCACTTTACGACATGTCGGGAATCATAAATAGACCTATGAGCAAGATGCGGAAAATGGAGGCGGTATGTTATTTGTAATTTGATTTAAATTAAACTTAAAAATATGGGTTAAATCCAAGTTAAATCGGACACATTGCAATCATAAAGGTTCTTGACGATGTCCATCCAAGACACATCTAATAAAGCCTAGTCACAAAAACTGAGACGAGCATCTCAGTCATCTCAGAGCCAAGATCAGTATTAATAAGGCCATTGGGCATCTAATAATTAGCCCGGAGGCACGGAAGCTTCTTAAGAATTTAAAAAATAAACTGCTGGCTGGCTCTTTCCTTGGCCAACGGCTAGCAATAGCTATCCAACGAGGAAATGCAGCCAGCATTTTGGGCACCATTCCCGGTGGCAGTGGCCTAGGGGACATTCGTAAATATTATAGTTACTTAGATATAACCTACTTAGAATACGTTAATTTATTTTAGTATTTCGTTTTATTTATCTTTTTATTATTTTTCCTTTATAGAGTTCCGTACCCAAAGGGTAAAAACGGGACCCTATTACTAAGACTCCGCTGTCTGTCTGTCACCAGACTGTGTCTCATGAACCGTGTTAGCTAGACAGTTGAAATTTTCACAGAAGATGTATTTCTGTTACTGTTATAATAACAAATACTAAAAAAAGAATAAAGTAAAAATATTCCTAAGGGGGTTTTTATCCCATACAACAAACGTGATTTATGTGCCGTTTTTTGCTAATGCTGTATAGGTAATGGTACGGAACCCTTCGTGCGCGAGTCCGACTCGCACTTGGCAGGTTTTTTTGTTTGTTTCTTAATAAAGTGTATTGCCTTCCGGCATTCCCGAATTCTAATAATTTAATCCTTTAATGTAAGATGTTTTCCTGTATCGTAGTTCGTAGAGTCGTCGGAACAGTCGTTGCATGTACATATCTGGTGTATTTGTGTGTCTGCATATTTGTATTTGTGGATATCATCCATTTACTATCTCAACCTCTTATCTGATCGAATAGTTAGATAGAAAAAACACTCATGTTCCAAGGTTTATAAAGACGGAGAAGGGGGGGTAACCTATTTAACCGTTATTTATTAACCGACAGAAAGAAACCCTCTTCCGCGCCAGAAAGCGGATCCTCCGGTACCTGGTGTACAGTTTCCTGAAGACCGAGGGTCTGTCCCACTCCGCAGACACCCTGGCTGACGAGGCGGGGCTCACGGCCGAGTACGAAGTCTGCGACAACATCGACCTCGACATCATCATGCAGGTAACATACAACCCTTCAGGTACCTTAGGTGCACTTTCTTCGAATGATCCACTTGCCTGAATAGTCCACTTGCCTGAATGGACCACTTGCCTGAATGCTTCACTTGCCTGAATGGTCCACAAACCTGAATGGGCCACTTGCCTGCACGGGCCGTGCCTGAATATCCCACTTCCCTGAATGGGCCACTTGCGTGAATATCCCACTTGCCTTAATGGTCCATTTCGTGCCGAATGTTACACTTGCCTGAATGGTGCACTTGAGTGAATGGTGCACTTTCTCAGACTATCTACTTTCCCAAACTGCCTTCTATCTGAGTTTTGGGTATTTTAGTAAGTAAGTAAATAACTTTACTTACTTTTACTTACTTACTTACTTACTTACAAACTGCCTACTATCTGAGTCTTGGGTATTTTATGTTATTAAGCTTGTATTTCTGTATATGTATAAGTAAGTTTATCGCTGCCTGGTATGTATAATACTAGTCTAAAACTTACTTAAAGGGAACTTAAAGGGAGTAGTTTAAGTTGTGTATAATTGTCCCCTAATATTTCCATTTATTAATATTATTATTTACTGGTGTTTGAACCTTGTGCAGTGTCCGTTCATGTAGCTTTCACCACCATTTAACCTTTCGCTAAGCAGCAATGTTGGCATTCTTATATTCAGATGGGGGGCGTATGCAATGCAATCCCTTGGAGTTCTAAAAAATTCAAACCTTTTATGCCACATATTGTGACACCCGCAAGCGAATCACCTACAACTTCCCTTCCCTTGACCTAGGATCATGAAATTTGGCAAGACGCTAAGCTATGTCTAAAACAAAAGCTATGTGTAAAGGCAAAAATCCGAATACCGTAAATTTGTGTAAGGATCCCTCGGCGCTCGAGTCATCATTTTCATTTATAACAGTCGGAATTTTGTATTGTATCCCTAAGAAACTGCGATCATTACAAAGTATAAAGGGTGCCGTGGAAACCAGTTAGCTGGAAGATTCGGTTCACTGAGCACCGCCGAGGCAGACTGCTGCCACTGCTGCGAAGTAGGTCGCCGTCGAAATAAGAAAACGAATCGGTTGGAACTGCCCTAATAAGTATATTTCCGGTGCAAAATATTCTTCCGGACGAAAAAGTTTGGGCTATAAAGAGGATTTTAAGTGAGGGGTAGATATATATGCGCGCACTATAAATAAAAATAAACATAATTTCTACATAATTATAAATATAATATAATAATATAATGTCTGGGGACACATCTCACACAAATTGACCTAGTCCCAAACTAGTTGTAAGCTCTAGACTTGTACAGTCACCAGCAATAATATACATATTATCCTACATTGGGCCCAAAAATATCTGACGCGCTCTTATACCTCTATTAATAAAGACGTGTCAGATATTTTTGCGCCCAATGTTGGATAATATGTATATTATTGCTGGTGACTGTACATGCTATGAGTAGTAGACAACGTTTTAAATACTCAATATAAAAAAAACATCCAACACTCAACAAATACTTACTCGCGCTCATCCATCACACAAATATTTGCCCATACTGGGAATCGAACTCGGGAACACAAGCTTTGTAGGCTGGGTCACTACCAACTAGGCCAACGCGTGTTCAAATTAAAGCCTACTTGCGTGTCTGTCTATATGTGTGTGACTAATCTCAGAAACTGCTGGATAGGTGTTAAATGCGGTTTTTAACATTTATATTTTACCCGGCGAGGCCGCTAGACAATAAATAAAACAAACCTTACATAAATTTGTCTAGTAATATAAATAGATACTCAAACATCTAGAAAATATCCTAGACTCAGAACCAAATACTTGTGTTCTTTACACAAATACTTCCCTTTACGACTGAGCGAACCCGGGACCACGAGCTTCGTAGGCAAGGTCACTGCCAACTTGGCCAGCAGCGCCGACATAAGGCACTGGTCCCACCGCCGGCTACAGACTATAAGCTAGTAGAACTATAATCTACAAAAGAGTGGGCGAGCGGCGAGAAGCGAGTAAAGTTTTGATAGTTTTGACGCTCGGCTATAAAGCGAGTGTTCGCGGACGACTTAGCTGAGCTAGTTTTATAGTCGATAGCTTTTATCGCTGCGGTCATCTAGTTATACAGCGGTCCCACCGCCAGATACCGACGAGCTCGGCGAGCAACTAGTAAAATTCTGTACTAGAAACAGTTGACAATCGGCGGGAGGCTAGTAAAAATTCTATGGAATTATAGCTTACTCGCCGGGCGTTGGGAGAGTGTCCTCGCCGGCAGCGTGAACAGCGACCGATGAACTATAAATATATATCTCTCTCTTTTATTAACACGGAAGCGACTATCTTTTGTTCGTTTCTTGGGCTAGAAAAAAGTCGATAGTTCATATCTCACTCGCCGGCGGTGGGACCAGTGCCTAACAAAGACAAAACATATTATTTTACGCGCTCGGACAGATTCCATAGCATAAAAATACTTAGTTGTTTTCTCGCAAAACCTTTTCGTTTGTATAAACACACTTAAGGATGTTACAATGCACATAAGTATGAATATATGATTTGTTTACGTAGCTAAGAAATAAGGGAATCCTTTTGGGGTTTCATTTATTGGAGTTTCTTGCGGCGCTTCTTCTCCGCAATAGTCGTGTCCGAAGCGTTAGTAGATTCACTCTATATTTATTTAGTACCAACGTTTAAAAGAGTACTCATGTGGCCAATTAACTGAATAAATATTTTGAATTATCAATTGGCCTATAAATCTGTCTTTACTCGTTGCTATTCTGTTGACATCCTACTAATATATAAATGCGAAAGTTGGTGTGGTTTTGTGTCATTCACGTTGCAACGGCTGGGCGGATTAGGATGAAATTCGAAATGGAGATAACTACCCGGATTAACACACTAATTCTCATCCAATTTAAAAGTTCCCGAGGGAATAACGATAATCGAAATCTACGCGGACGAAGTCGCGGGCAATAGCTATAATTATACATAATCTATATTTATAAAAGGCAAACATGACTGACTTATATATCAACGCACAGCCGATACTACTGTACCTAGAAACTTGAAATTTGGTACAGGGGTTCCTTTCATGATGTAAGTGAGCACTAAGAAAGGATTTTCCGAAAATCGACTCCCAACGAGAAGAAATAGGGGGAGTAGCGGGAATCTAATTCTACGCGTACGAAGTCGCGGGCGTCCTCTAGTATAATGCTCTGTTAATATTATAAAATTAATACTGAATAATATTATATAATTAAAAATGCTTTGTTATTTTGCATCTCAATTCTATGTTATTTCTAAACAACAGCGGGACTCCTAAAATATCACTTGATGCCGTCTGCACCAACGTCAGTTCTCGCTTGGAATTGCGTCACGATTATAATATGACAAGTTTATGGGCGTCGTTTGGCCGCCGGCCTAACGCGACATCTTGGTGTGACACCCGTTACTAAGGATAGTAGCAGGGTTAAATAGGGCATCTTATTAATATTAAATATCGCACACGATAATCAGGTCCGAAACAACTCATTTTTTATATTTATTTATTACTTTATTGCACAAAATTAAAATAGTGTAAAAAAGGTGAACTTAATGCTACAAGCATTCTCTACCAGTAAACCTTAAGGTGAAATACTTTCGGCTACGATCGCGTTTCGCGGAAGACGCCCGCGGTCAAGTTGCTGTGCACGGCTTGGTAATATAGACTTTAAATACTGTGAACATGATTTAATATCGTTTAAAGACCATACAATTCTTTCCGTTCCGATTCGTTGCGGGCCGTTTGGTGGAAATCATCCTTAACTAGGCCAATCGTTTCGTATTATTATTACGAAAATTACAAAGCTAACGAAATAAGCTATAAAATTAAGTAAATCTAGTCGCGAACTAAAGATAATGTTACATAACATTGCTTTCTCAACATTAACTATGTGCTCCTATACAAGTCGTATAACGTTGATTCGATCTCGGAAGTAGGTTTCCTTGTTCCCAAGTATCCGAAGTTATAAGCTCGGATAACTTCAACTTTGCACTCATTATGATTTTTATACGACGAGAAGTCTTGAAAGCTTTTGAGAATGAAGTAAAATTTCTCTTTTCGAGTTTACTTTACTTGGATGATTATTAAAATAAAAAAGATCATGGCGTCGCTGTGTGGTCGAGTTTACAGCAAAGAAAGAGTGCAATGAGAGCTTCGATAAAAAAATAATGTTAAACCATATTATGTGTATAGGGCCCCAATGAAAATCAGCGCCTCGGCTTGCCTCGGCATCGTACTGGGTTTTATAATGAAACAACAGCACAGATGAAAAGATGTTATCTATTTTAATTCTTTATTTATTGAAAACCGTGTCGTTTTTGTGCTAATAAATGTGTGTATGTTATGAATGTTATGTGTGAGGCGCAATCATAGCTGGTTGGTTTCGGCTTCGGAACCAACTCGGATCGCCCAGGGAAGTGATTCTCTCAAAAGCAAAGGTGAGTGAATGCAGGAGTGAGTGTCCAAGCGGCGAGTTTAAGTAAATGCCTAATTGACAATGCACGCGCTAAAATGTGTTTTGCTCGCTCTGACGGGACGAGCGAGCAAAACACATTTTAGCGCGTGCATTCTCAATTAGGCAGCCTTATACGTTCGAGAAGCCATGCTGCCAAATTGAATACTCACGCTGAAATGTGTTTTGTTCGCTTTGACGGGACTACTTAAACTCGCCGCTTGGACATTCACTCCCGCGTTCGCTCACCTTTGCTTTTGAAAGAATCACTACCCTGAGATGGTGATGGATCAGCTCATGAGACTGCGTGTTCCAGATGTGCCCAGGATAGTCCTTAGGGCGCGTCACCGCGAGCCGATGGTCGGCTGTGTTACCGACGAATTCATGAGATTTTGTGAGTTGAAGGATGCTAGGCAATCGTGTGTCCCAATATACCTAGTGTTATAATTTTTCTTACTATTTACTTATAGAGGGGGGCCTTTGCCCAGCGGTGGGACACCCAAATAGGCTAAAAAAAATAATTACTTCGCTTAATTTTGTTTCATAGTGTATTAGTCTACCAAGTGCAATACCATGTAAATATATTTATAAATAAATGACCGATTTTGACAAACAAGGTGTCGTCAGATTCATCATAGCATCGCGAATGCCACTGGGTACTTTAATTAAAGAAAACAACGAAATAGCGAACTTGGGAATTTAACAATATGTGTAGACGACATTATTGTAGTCTAGTCTTTAAAGTTAAGACTGGCTTGGTTAAGCACGTAACTTGATGATAAATAAACTAGACACCATTATAACTGGCAACCAGCCGAAACTCTTGTTTTCGCCGAAGTAATGGAATTCGACAAATACTGAGACCAGAGCGATTCGTTTAGTAATTACCTAACGTCCGACACTTTCACACGGAATGTTCAGAAATTGGCTTTTCAGCCCGTAACTCAATGAACTCTAGGTACCTATATCTACTATATCGATGTGTTTACTCGGATTGCCCGGTAGGTATATGGCTACTAAAAAAGTAAAGCCGGCAAACTTTTTTTGCCGACTTTACTTTTTTGCAGTGTCATTATCTGCTTATCAAGACCAAACTAATGAGTCCCAACACGGTGGGTCTACGTTAACTATAGCGGAGATCCTGTCACCATCTTCTGACTCCATCATCAGACCATAATCCTACAGTCGAGATCAGTTTATTAATTCGGCCCTTGATTACAGTCTTGAGATTGTAGTCTTGAGAATTGAAATGTCTATGGGTCTCAGATCCAACTTACCATCGTGGCCTAGTGCTCGTGTGCCTCTACATGCTATAAAATAGCAACGAACTGAATTTCTGCATAGAGAGTGATATTTGCTACATTTTTATGTTGTGAAATTACACAGTTACTGCGAAGGAACCTAGTTCTTTACATTTTTTTTCCAGGACTACACCAATTACTACCTGACGCGGTTCAACAAGCCGCCGCAGTTCCTCCGGCAGATGGAGCTGCCGGCGCCCAAGCGGCCGCCGACGAGGCAGGCGCGTCCCAAGCCGGAGCCCGAGCCGATCAAGGAAGCCCCGGACCTGCCGAACAGCTTTACTGTCACGCAGTTGAAAAAAACGGTGAGGATTAGAAATACTACTTAACGTCGAAGAAAGTTGGACGAACGAAGTAGTGAATGTCGCAGCGGTGAGTTTAAGTAGTCCCGTCAGCTTGGCGAAAAATGGGAAGCACCTTAAAAGTTGATTCACCCTTTTACGATTATTTAAAATATGTTGAATAAAAAAGGGGTAGGTTTATTATTTCACTTTCTTTGATTTTATCACTTTTGTAAATCCGCTGTAATAACATTTTCCGTCTACGTTTTCCAAAAGAAAAGCCATCGTTTTCGAGCATGTTTTAGAAAAGTTGGATTTCTTTTCTTTCGTCGCTCGTTCTCTTATTCATCACTATTCTAATTTCAAAATTGGTATCCACAGGAACTAGAAGTCATCCCAGCCACAGAACGCAAGTCACTATCCACGTTCCTGGCAAAAGCGTCTCCGGAAAAGAAACAGCTGGTCGAGAGTCTGTACCAGGACATCATCACGCCCTCGGGGGTTAACTGGGAGGACATAAAAGGGCTGGAACAAGCTAAGAGCCTGCTGATGGAGTCTGTGGTGTATCCAGTAAGGTGAGGATGATGATATAATGGGCGGACGGCGGATGCAATATGGTGACGAAAGCACAAGATGGATAAGACTTTTATTAACTTTCGAGTACTATTTATATGTGAAAATATATGCAGATTTTGTTATAAATGTAAAGAAACTACTGAAGTATCACTTTATGAATACGCCTCTCTTACGTCTGTAGATGTGGAGAGGTCATTTTCCCTATATAAGTAGATGGTGAACTATAAAAGTAATGTACTGAAAATAGGTACCTAGTAAAGAAACAAACATGATTATTAAGCTTCCACGATAAAATTCTATAACTTTTTGCAGTGATGTTCTCTTTTTATAAATCAGTTGTAATCATATCCACATTACGGATATCGTTCGACATTATTTTGACGTAATTTGCATCCGTCGTCCGCCATTAATGATAATGGATGGTGTGTTATTCTGTTGTTAGGATTGCTAGGTAGTAAAAGTATACTGAGAAAGTCCAGACTCCAGTCGAGAATCAAGGTTTCATACCCATAAGCTTAAAATTGTTCAACATGAGACTTAAATTACTTCAAGGAAATAGGGTTTGAGTTGACACTCAGCTCTCACATTTCGTTAACATTACGATGTAGCGAATTAAGTATCCACAGCACAGGGAGGTGCAGTATGCAGTATGCCGCGGCATTCTACTCGTACGAATCGCTAAATTTGAAACTTAGGATTTCCCGTTCCTTTTATTCTTAATTCATAAAAGTAGATTATTATTAGGTATAATAATCAATTCGGCATGCCCCCAATGAATCTAATGAATACCAACATTGCCGTGCTATGCCGTTCGGTGCGGCTGGTTTTCTGGTTCACTCCACAAAATTCTGTCTACTACCAGCACATGGTTAAGGGAGGTGATGAGTGATGACTGAGATACGCGTCATACTCGTGAACGGGTGCTTTTTGTGTGGTCCGGTATGTTCACATTCGCAAGGATTCGTGCATCAGTCAATTATATTAGTAGTCTTTTTTTTATTTAATGTTATATGACCTTACATTTATAATTAATTTGTTTGAGCTAGTTTTAATAATTTTGATTTATTAGTTTATTGCCCTTATAACTTAATTGTATTATTATTGTACTTTATGATTGAAAAATGACGTTCTGCTGGAGTTTCTTGCGGTGCTTCTCTGCAATGATGGTCTTGTCCAAAGCACTAATAGATTTACTTCAACCAACGTGTAAAAGATCCCACATGTGACCAATTTACTGAATAAATATTTTGAATTTTGAGCTCTGTATTCGAACTTCAACAAGTCTTCACATACCCAGGTATCCGGAGCTCTTCACGGGCCTCCTGGAGCCCTGGCGCGGGGTGCTGCTGCACGGGCCGCCCGGCACCGGGAAGACCCTGCTGGCGCGCGCCGTGGCCGCCGAGAGCCGCTGCACCTTCTTCAACGTGTCCCCCAGCACCATCGTCACCAAGTGGCGCGGAGAGTCCGAGCGGATCGTTAAGGTTATAAACATTATGGAACAGTTGTGGAACGGTTAAATCCTCCACCCTTCTTCTGGTCTGGTCTGGTCTGGTCAAATGCGAGTCATTCCTCATGTCATGATTACTCAAACGCTTTTTAGATTACGTTGAGTTTAGGTTGTTCCATAATGCGGATAATGGCCACTTTGTAATAATACTATTGTCCTATTAAAGCACGGGATCAAATGACGTTTATACAAATTTTATTTCTTTATCTTAACTTTATTTAGGTACATATTTAGTATAAAACAAAGTAGCTTTTCGCGTGTGTCTGTTTTTCTGTCTTTCTTTCTGTCTGTAGGTATATTAGGTAACTCCTTCTAAACCAGGCCGCAGATTTTGATGCGATTTTCATCATCAGCTATATATTTTTTACCGGAAGGTTTTTATGTATATTATAATTCTGATTTATTTGCGGGTGTTGCAGAAAACTCTTATAAACAGAAGCAAAGCGAGAGGGGGTCGCTAGTTACCTATAATAGAAATAGAAATAGAAACATCGTCGAGCACAAGAAAAATAAAACAGAACAAACAAAAACATCATACAAAAAATTATGGCAACAAAGAAATCAAAATAAAAACAATGAAGGAAAAAAAAGTCCTACAACTAAATTTATTATTCTGCACATATTTCGAGAATTTTAACTTGATGCCTAACTACTTAACCAGCATCAACATACTTCACCCAGGTCCTCTTCGAAATGGCGTCATACTACGCGCCCTCAATAATCTTCATCGACGAGGTGGAAACCCTGGCTTCAGAGCGCTCGGCGCCGGGGGAGCACGAGGCCTCTCGCCGGTTGAAGGCTCAGCTCCTGACTGAGCTGGACGGAGCGGCCACGAGGGAGGGCGTGGTGTTCCTGCTCGCGACCTCCAACATGCCCTGGTAAGAGTCTGCAACTCGATGACCCAATATTTAAATTAGGTTTTGTTTCTATTTTGGTTTTGATGCAAACCTCATTTGATACGTTCTTGACTTCGAGACTTGGCATGAATTCGTCAGTTCGGTAGGTAATTTTTAGTCAATCCTTGGAGTCAGTGCATGAATTCGTCAACTCGTAGGTAATTTTTAGTCAATCCTTGGAGTCAGTGGCGTATGGTTAAAATGAATGAAAAATCCTTGTCAATGTGTAACAGGGTTACGAGGGCCTTTAGAACTATATCTTTTGATAAATAATGAAGCACAAAAATCTTTTAGTCCCTATAAATAGCTGGACATTTTAGGCCTTATAAGTAGCTGGACACTTTAGTTCTTTGTCACTTTAACGTCATATTTGAACTGCTGCACTATTCTGTCAAAGGAATTAAAGCGACAAGGTACAAAACTGTGCAGCTTCTTATAAGGCCGACTATTCAATCGGCAAAAGAAAATCTGACCCAACATTATATCTGAGTCACAGTGACATTTTGTTTGACAATTCTTATGATTTGTATAATAATGACATTGTGAGACGGTTCTATAGGGGGTCAGGGTTCCATTTTGCCTATTGTATAGCACCATCCTATACTGGGTGGTCCAAATAGTGACGTCCAATTTTTTTTTCTACAATCCTCGCACCAAGTTGTTTCCGAAAATACCCCATGTACGTTCAGCGATATCTGCTTACTTAAAAAAAATACTGAAAAAAAAAACGGACAAATAGGTTTAAAAACTTAGCTTATTCGTAATTATTCTAATTGTGTAAGATATCACTGAAAAACTTATGAAATAAAACATGAAATTAATGATTTTTCGAGACATGGACATAAGGAAAAAATACAAAAATTTCGATTAAAATGATCAATATTTCCGAAACTATCCAAAATCGCTGAACATACATGGGGTATTTTTGGATAGAACTTGGTGTGAGGAATCTAGAAAAAAAAATTGGACGTCACTATTTGGGACACCCTATATAGAGCTTAGTTTCAACTAGATAAATTTGTGTAAGATAGCTCACTGATATTAATTACTCATTCGTTCTCACCAATATTCCCAGGGAAATAGATGCAGCAATGCTGCGCCGCCTCGAAAAGCGCATCCACATCCCCCTCCCCCACCACAACACCCGCGCGGAGCTGTTCACCCTGTTCCTCCAAGGCGCTTCCCTGGCGCCGCAGGTGAAGGTGGACGACCTGGCCGCGAGGACCGAGGGCTACTCCGGCAGCGACGTCAAGCTGGTGTGCAAGGAGGTGCTCATGGCTGGAGTGAGGAAGATGCTGCCGAGTATGGGGAAAGGTTAGTACAGCAGTGGCCCGTTTCACGAAGCAACAAGTTACTAATTACAAGCGGAACTCCCTTTCTAGCAAAAGGAGTTAGAAAGAGACTTCCGCTTGTTATTTGTAACTTGTAGCTTCGTGAAACGGCCCTAGGAATACTTTTCGTAGTAGAGAGAAAGTTTAACGCGTGAAATTGTAAAAACCGACTATGACGAAGCTTAAAATACGCTGACGCAAAGCTTACGTAATAATGCGTCTACTTCACCAGTTGTAATTCGTTTTTGCGATTTTGATGTAGCTATACTAAGGGTCTCCCCAGACCTATCGACGAGGAATCGGCTTGAACCGGAAAGAAAGTTTTATGTCCATGCAATAAGAGCGAAAACGACGTCTCGTTCCGTTCGCAACGCCGAATCGAGCTGAGCCGATCCAAACGACGCCTTTTTCGTTCTTACTGCACGGACATAAAACTATCTTACCGGCTCAAGCAAGGCTCAAGCCGATTCCGCGTTGTTAGGTCTGGGGAGACCCTAAGACAGCTTCAGCGTATTTTCAGCTTCGGTATGGTCCTTAGTAAAAAGTTTTATGTATGTACTAATATTTGTATACCGGTTGTTTCAATTGTATCCTACCGCAAGTCCGAAGTTTTGTTTCCCATATGTTCCATTAATACGAAAAGAAAATTCATAAACTCACTTTTTTCTGAACCCATTACCTTTTCAAAATGTTCAAAGATAATATATTATATAGATAGGTTGCTAGGTTTGTTTTATAACAATCGAGGAAAGATTAAAGGATTTCAGAATAAAATGATATTCTAACTTATAAAAATTCTGACAAATGAACAGTTGGTAACTAAAATTCGATACGTTTCATGGGCATTCCGTCCTTAGGGTTGAGAATGCAAATGTTATGGGTCTCAGATCACACTTACAGTCAGGTGGCCTGGGATGCTAAAAAAAAACATGTATTTAGGTACTAATTACTGGTTTTTTTTCAGGCGCTCTTCATCAGCATCGCAAAGACCGTCTCGAGCTCTCCGACATTTTGACCGCCATTGAGAAGACCAAACCAGTGTCCAAGAACCTTGCCAAGAAGCATGAGGTCTGGCAGAATGAGACCGGCTGTTCTTAGTGCAATGTAAACAGAGCTCTAGTATCTTTATAATATGGACGACTTTGCCGGTGTGGTCGTTTTAAAATGTCTTTGCAAGTAGAATTAATTTTTTTTTTGGCTAAGAGCCGGCCATACATCGAAGCGCAGGCCAAATAAACTTTCACTGCCAAAGCATCACCGTCTTTGGACATGTTGAAATAAGGTCGAAATCGCAAGCGTCTCCTCGTATTTGTAATGTTAATTAATTTCTTAATTCAACACGTTGAAAGATGATTGTGCATTGGCAGTGAAAAAATCTCGAAGCGCACTATTAAAGTCCGTGACTGTACTTCAGCATTGAATAAATACTTGGGCTCTATTCTACTCGGTAAAACTATGTTTTTGACATGTTATTGTATTGTTTTCAACTCGGCCGCCATTACTGTCAAGTAAAAAAAAACATGCTTTGAAAACCCAACTGCTGTTTGAATAATGTCGTCAACATAATGTTAGTTTTCATTCCGTGCAATTTGGCGCCAAAAATCCGCCATTTTGATTTCCAATCATTTAATATAGCCTACACTCTAGTATAATTTATTAAAATCGGTTTAGCCGCTTAGTAGTTACAAGGAAACAGAGTCGGACTTACATACAGGTCAAACACATAACCCTCCTTTTGGGCTTTGCCACAGTCGGGTAATAAGAGCTATGGTAATGTTGACAATACGATAACATGTGAAAAGTAATATGGTTTTGTCGAGTAGAATAGAGCCCCTGTCTTTGTGTATAACAATGAAAGGTAGCAAGTTGATTATTTAATTTAAAAAAAAGTAGCTGTTTTTAAGAACCGATTCAACCGACCTAGTACAATGATAATTTAATTGACAAAGATTTTCCGTGGTCTATATTTGTATTTATTTTTGTGTTGTTAAACGGTGGACTCCCATATGCAAGCTGTCTCATAATTAGACCAACAGATAGGACTTATCTTATGCCTTAGTGCCCGTGCGGTCTATTTACAACATAACCATTTATTATCTTTCTTTTCAAGGCAACGAGGACGACTATTTTAACCTACATATGCTCGTTGGCGTCCCATAATTAAAAAAAAACTGTAAATATGAAATACATTGAATATTGAAATCCGCCGTTTGTTTTTTGCGTGTTAATTATACTAATGTATTCAAATAAAACTCTTATTAAACTATATTCTTTATTTGACATCTAACCCCACTATACAAAATACTCTTTTAATATACATCTTAGCCTAATTTAGGACTCGACTCAATTCCAGCCATACCTTTACCCTTTCTAGTTTGCGTCGTTGGGTCTTTTAACCTTTTAACCGAAAAATATCAGCATTGCAAAATAATCGCGACAGTCTTAGCCATAAAGGTTCCAAATTGAAATATTTTTATCGCATTGCAGATTAAGGTTAAAATAGGACAAAAGGTTAAAAGAAATTTTAACACATTCAGTGCCAAGAATTGGGATATTGGATAAATTTTGGGTTGGAACCATAGAGCCTGGAACAAAATAGATAAGTTACTATGTTTTTTAGGAAAATATATTTGTCTATTACAACTACGAGTTGACCAAAAGAGGTGTAATATGTGATTTTATGTCTACCTCTGTTGTTAATATATCAGTCAGTAAAGAAAACTGTACTGGGACTAGGAAATTTTTTTTTTTATTATTATTACACGAATGATTTAAGAGTTTTAATATAACTAGAAAAATATAATATAACCAATGCGAAGGGCGATTTATATTTAATTTAATTTTACAGCAGAAAACAGTATGGCACTGAAAATGTTAAGACAATTTTATCAAACTATGTTTTTTTTTAATTAACAAGTTAATTCATTATTAAACATTATAATTAGATAACTACTTACACTAACGTATTTAACAATAATCGAAGAAAAACTGCTTCGACTTTCAACAGCCCATTACAAGTATTTTTACTAAAGTTATTTCATTATACAGGGTGTAATGCAAGTCGAGTGCCAAATGAAAAGGGTGGGTAGCTAGGGTCACTTGCAACACGTTTTGGGCCAATTAACACTCATCCTGCCCACGGTGTATTTTTAATATTTTTTTTAAATAAAATCTCGGTATCTTCCAAAAGTTGACCATTTTGTTTACCTATCTTTTTTTTTAAATGTGACAGCACAAAAGTATTTGTATTTTTTTTATCTCTAATGTATGCGTATTCTAATGAAATGTTATTTTTATTCATATAGTAAACTAATAAAAAAATATTAGCCGATAAAGTGTGAAGGACAGAAAATAAAAATCGTCAAGGTCAACTTTACGGCACAATTAAAAAAAAGTAGACGCTCCTCAGATCTTCCAACATCATAAAAACTTCTCCAGTTCCTGACCATTCTTACGGTATACCACATGTCTAGAATCACGTTCAGTTTTTCGGCAAAATATGGTTTCAATCTAAAATGGTGGGTTACATTACCTAGTACTTCTTTGACACTACCTACTTGAAAGTAAGGTTTGATAAATGAATTGAGACTTTTTTTACTAATAATAAAAAAACATAAAATAGTCATCAAAAATTATTAAAAACCTAACAATAGTATTCATTTATTTCAATAACTAAGTATACGATAGGTACGCAAGTTACGACTAGGTAACCGTCTACCCAGGATACAATTGTTTCTAGTTGCTGGTAAATTCTTCTTGCTTCTCGGGCCACACAATAGCTCTGCCGTAAGCCACTAAAATATCAGCGTATTCTTCTTCTTCTTGCTGTATGTAACCATGTCAATAAATGTCGATAACAACAATAAAATTAAAATAATTCAATTTTTTAATTTAAATTTTTATTAAGTGTATTTTTCAATTACATAGGTAGTTTACCATGCAATAAAGTAAAAAAAAAACGTTATTTTTGGTCGTAACTTGCGTACCTATCGTATACTTAGTTATTGAAATAAATGAATACTATTATTAGGTTTTTCATAATTTTTGATGACTATTTTATGTTTTTTTATTATTAGTAAAAAAATAGTCTCAATTCATTTATCAAACCTTACTTTCAAGTAGGTAGTTTCAAAGAAGTACTAGGTAATGTAACCCACCATTTTAGATTGAAACCATATTTTGCCGAAAAACTGAACGTGATTCTAGACATGTGGTATACCGTAAGAATGGTCAGGAACTGGAGAAGTTTTTATGATGTTGGAAGATCTGAGGAGCGTCTACTTTTTTTTTAATTGTGCCGTAATGTTGACCTTGACGATTTTTATTTTCTGTCCTTCACACTTTGTCGGCTAATATTTTTTTATTAGTTTACTATATGAATAAAAATAACATTTCATTAGAATACGCATACATTAGAGATAAAAAAAATACAAATACTTTTGTGCTGTCACATTTAAAAAAAAAGATAGGTAAACAAAATGGTCAACTTTTGGAAGATACCGAGATTTTATTAATTTTTTTTATTAAAAATACACCGTGGGCAGGATGAGTGTTAATTGGCCCAAAACGTGTTGCAAGTGACCCTAGCTACCCACCCTTTTCATTTGGCACTCGAATTGCATTACACCCTGTATATTTGTTGAACCTACAGCATGGCTCATATATTCACAAGGGAAGGTAGCACACGGTGACTTTTTGACTTGATGCAGTCGCGCGTTCCGTATCGCTGTCACTCTTGCTATGTGATGTCTGAAAGTGACAGGGATACTGATCCCGCGACTGCATCGCTCCGAAAAGTCGCCGGGTGCTACCTCCCTAAAGCCTTTATTCCATTTCGTTTTAATCGTCTTGCTTTCGGCACCATATTGCTTTATAATGATACAACCGTTTTTATGGTCAACGAAATTGAGGCCCTGTACAGTAATGTAAATCTTTACAGAACTGTCAAATTAAACTCAAAACTGAGGCCCTACTTTGAAAGTCGAAGTTCGAGGTTAAGTTAACTCCATCCCCTTCTTTCAATTTAGTCTCGAATGACGAGTGACAGGGATGGAGCTAACGTAACTTCGAACTTCGATTTTCAAAGTAGAGCCTCTGACATTGCAGCTCCCGAAGACTACGATAAAGCCTGGCCTGGAATAGATTCTACTGGGTAAAACCATATTGCATTAGACTTGTTTTCGTATCGGTCGTTACGATAGCTCTTATTTACTTGACATGTAATTAATAATGTTTAAAGTAATGGCGGCTGATTTAAAAACAATACGATAACAGGTCGAAGGCAATATGGCTTTACCGAGTAGAATAGAGCATTGCAGCGTCTCTTTATAATGTACGTTTTGAGAAAATCAGAAGCTCAAGTAGGTATCACTATCCTACAGCAAATTTAATTGTTGGGTCAATCAACTTTTTGTTGTAGCTCGTTGCTATGGTGGCTTCTCCTGGGTCACACTTTATTAACTATGATTTCAAAGGATATAAGTCAACTAAAAATCCGTTTTATTGGCAATTAAAAACCCATTATTTTATGGCTTTTCTCCTGAGTGTCCTAGGAGTTCTTTTTTTTCTAAGAAACTCTATCACTGTTGTCTCCTGGCTTACGGGACAGAATAACAACAGCAAAAAGTTGATCCACCCCATTTATTCAAAACCGCATATTTGGCATTCAGTATTAAAGCGTATTTTTGTTACGAACATTATTTTCATTTTCTTTTAAAACCATTTAAGAAAGCTTATTTTTAACTTTAAATTATGTAGAATTAATGCTAATTCTAGTACCGACCATTACAATGTAATTACAATTTAATTATTACTTACTTGACTTTCCTTTGTTTCTTTAATTATCGCAGTTTGTAATAGTGATTACATATTCAATCGAAAATTATGATATGTTTGTATTAAATCGCGTGTCTCAAAGGAACTCTTTACTGACATTTCTTCGGGGATGGTGAAATACTTTGTTATTAATATTTTCGGCGCCAACGACGAATATTTTCGTCATGGTTGCCAGCGCAAAGTAGACCTGAGTATCTATGAGGCAAGGTTGACATTTGCTCTGGTTTTAAGTCATTGGCGTGCGAGTAACCTTTTATATTTGACATAGATTTGAAAAAAACATGGAAGTTCTTTTCTTCGCACCTTTCTGAATTTGATTATAACGCGGTATAGCGCTATCCACGAAGATCAGTTGGATTGTAAATAACACATTTTACTACATTGAATCCCAATTTACATTTTTTTTAAATAACCTAAAATGTATATGAATGCTATTATTACTATATTACCTAATTAATCTAAGCTTTTAATTTTCCTATAAACATTATTGACCACTAAAACTGAATATTTCATATCTGTCTTCCATCATTTAGTATATGGTTTGATTCATCAGTTAAGATAACATAAAATAGATCGAAGGCTTATTTAAAAACTAATAATACAAACCCAATAATTCAAAAACAAATTTAATAAAATTGTGACACCGACATTATTAATATTTATGTCCACTTGGGACTTTGAGATTTTAAAAATAGATAATTAACTGATTATAGGTTAGCGATGCCGTTTGGCACCTTAAGAGCAATTCACACTGAGGGCGGGTCGGGCGCAGGAGCGGGCGTATTGCAGTTACATTGTGCGCTCTGTGAGAAGGCCTATCAGAGAATGCGTGTATTACGAGCAATGTAACGGCAATGCGCCCGATCCCGCGCACGACCCGCCCTCTGTGTGAATTGGGCTTTATGTCGTGGTTAGAATTTGTGCTTTATTGTTCTATACAAGAAAATTCAAAATAAATTGAAATTATCAAACAATTCAGCCTAGAATGGGTTACGACATTTACCGCCGTACTTGAGAGACATTAAGAATACAATTAACTTGTTTCTTTTTTAAACATATTGAGTATGAAAAATCGACACTACAGGGGCTTCTAAACGGACCATATTTTCACTGCAATATGTGGCCGGCAACTATTAGAACAATAATTACAATATGCTTACTCGTATCGTATGTTAGAGAAAGATACCAATAGTTACCGGTCACATATTGCAGTGAAAATATGGCCCGTTTAGAAGCCCCTTTAGGGACGATTAATCGTCATCAAATAAGTGCGGCGGTTAGAACAAAAACGCAATACGTAACAGTAATTGCGGCCAAAAGGTTAAAAGGCAAATCAATAGTTTACAAATTCCAATATCAGTCAGATCTTTGTCAGATCAGATAAGTTATATGTCTAGGGCCCGCTTGCACGTAAATGTTACCCCAGGTTAACAGGTTAATACTCGTAGGTTAAAATTTACAGTTCTTACATGAGTCTGATATTCTTTAATAATTTAACCTGGGGTTAACCTAGGGTTAAATTTACGTGCACGCAGGCCTAGATGTATGTAAGTTAACCCTATCATATTAAAGGGCTTTAAGGCTTTGAAATAGGTTAAGTATTAATGTAGATACACAACAAATTTTGTTTAAGAGTCGATAACATGGCAACATTGTTCTTTTATATTTTGATATAAAAGAACAATGTTGCCATGTTATCGAAATAAGGTTTTATTCATAGAATAGATGCCTAGATTTGATTCACTTGATTTTCCTAAGGATGTTTTTTTCCTTAACCGTAAAAGCATCAGGATCTTAGGTAGAGTACTTAAGTTAGGAAACTAATTTGTAGTTTAGGAACTATTAAAGTTTTTTTTAGTTTGCTAGGTTGAAACGACTTTTGCGTGAAATATTGTCTTATAAATGTCAATAACCCATCACAATTGGAATCTACAATAGAACGAGACAAGTGTGCTAAAGGTTCAGTTGACTATAAAATAATAAACAACTTAAGATGAATTCCCTAAATGACTCAGCTATACTTCTCTCGCTCACTCGTATATATACCAATACTTGGCAGGGTAGACATTAAGGTAACAACTTTTCATACTTTGTGCAAGTTTTTTTCCCGCAGATATCTTTACTTTGTCTTATTTATGGCATCAACATGAGTTTAAAATTTATTTCATTTATTTATAAGTTAAAAATTCGAAGGACCGTATTTCAAAATGGGCCCAGAACCAACAGAGGTGAATGATATGTCATTAAGGGCTGATTTTTGAATCCCCAGATAAAACTATCCGTCAGTTAAATGTATTGCTATAGGTAAGATTTCAGGTTTTACTGGACTTTAGAAAACTAAAGTCATATGAAAGAAAAGGACAGAGCCAAAATTTACCTTCCGGATAGCTTTATCTGGGGATTGAAAAATCACCCTTAAGTAGGTCTTTCACCTTTCAACAAACGAACATTACGCAGAATTTTCATTTCATCGATAGGCATTTCTGACGCATGAGTAAATTTTTTTGCACGCATAAGTCTAACTAAACCTAACCTACGTAATTAATGTTTAAGATATGCTAAAACATCATTATTTCAGCAGCATTCAATGAAGATAAAATTCCATCAAATTATGGGTTACCCAATCAGCTCTGTTAGCTCTGGACCCAAACTTCATAAAAGGTTGTCCGTAGTCCTTTCACGGAAGAATTAAATACTAACACTGACATTAATTACAGAAGCAATAAATATTATCATCTATTTAGAGGAAAAACTCACTAAGTACATATAACTTACAAAGAGTTAGTGAGTTTTTCCTCTATACAGACGTTATATTCTGCCCTGATAAGCCAAAAGGCAGTATCTCAAATTCAATAGCCAATGCAGATTCAATCCTATTCCGTTAGTAATAAGATTGCACTTTACAGGACTTTGTCCAAGATACTACCTTTTATCTTAGCAAGGCACGATTATAAACGCGCAGCCCTAGAACTGATATACCTATTTGACACAGTGTTTGTCTATCCCGATGTAACACAAACCTGGAAACTCCCAAGAACCACAGAGTGCTTCGGTTGATCAGCTAGAGTTGCCAGCACTCCTGTTATATGTAGAATATGATGGCGGGTATCTGCCCGTCCTCCACGGAGGTCCCGTTGTTGTTGCCAGCCGCGTAAGAGAATTGGAACACTATTTTATCTCCGTTGTTGCAGTCTATGGTCACTCGGCGGAGGCCTTTGGTGCCGTAGTAGGAGTCTGTGCCCTGGAAAGGGGATGAAATTGGTTTAGTCATAAATAGATATAAGTCCGTGTGTGACAGTTCTGTGCCGTTAGGGAAAACGAGGCGACTATTAGTTCGCAGCGCGTAGTTTTTAGGGTTCCGTACGGTTTGGCACGGGTTCCCAACGGGACCCTATTTAATATGCCAACGCTGTCCTTCATAAGTGAGTTTTTTTGTGTGCGTGTGGATTGAGTGAGCACCCTACTAAAAAAAATAAAAAAAATGCTGTTCATTTAGTAAAAGTTCTAAAACAATTGTAAAACTAATCCCTGTATTTGTAAAACCTTAATTTAAAAAAAAAAAGCTTTAACATGTGCTCACTCAGTTCTCACAATCTACCAACGAAATCAGTGAATGTATTCATTTAACATATAATATTTATATACTAATATTTAGTAAAACCTATGCTAACTTACCTTTATAATTTGTAGATCTCCTAGTAACGTATTTAAGGTTTTACAAATAATTTCTTATGCTCACTCAATCCACACGCTTTCGAAAACCCGATTTCTGATGAAAAAACTAAAGATTTAAACTGCTATATATGTGTACAGTTAAGTAAAATTAATATGGGACTTTGTAAAATACAAAACGAACCGCAAACGTGGCAGGTTTTTGGATAATAAATTTTTGTAAGTGCTCACTCAGTCCACATATTATAAGTAAGTTAAAAATGTAAATATCTTTAGATTTGTAGTATCACAGAAACTATAAATTAGATCAACTTTTAGTAAAATATTTTACTAAATATCCACAATCTAATATTTTATATTCGTTGTCTGTTTATAAAGATATTCAATTGTAATTATTGTAATGTAAATATATCAATTAGGGTGACCACACTTCTATATTATGGTCATATCCAAAATACAGGACATTTTAAAAGAAAACAAATTTGTTTACTTAATCAGTCTTCTTTATTGAAGTAAGTAGGCAATAGAATAATATTAATTTATACTCGACTACGGCAAAGCAAAAAGGATTTAACAAAAATATTATTAACGGGTAAGTAAAGTTATGTATCAAAATAACTGCACTGTTAAGTGTCAATTAAAACATAGCTTAAAAGGTGTAACAGAATGTCTTGGTTAGTACTTTATGTAATTTTAGTACAACTATCGTCGTAGCAAAAAAATGTGTCGTCTACTAAATGATGAGCTTTGTAATGACCTATACCAGTTGAATGTAAATGTGCTACAAATTCAACTGCGCCGATGATTTTATATATTATATTATTTATATATAAAGTACGAGGCACTTTATTTAGTGCTACTGCATTGGTGCCATTTAAATCAAAAGAGATCAAATTTGATATTACATAATTACTGGTTGCTATTCCTTCACATGACGCACATTTTAATCCACCTTCCGCTATAGAAATAGATTCTTCTAACATACTAATATCAAAAATATTAATAATATCGATGTTTAAGGGCAAGAAGACGTTTCTTTTTAATATGTTTGATGAGCACGATAGGTTAGTACATATTTTTGTAAAAACTGAGCTAGTAAAGTATTCCAAAAGAAAATGTTCATAAATGTAAGTAACGTTACATGCGACATTATAGTTGTACATTTTTCATTCTATTTTTGTTGGCATTTCGATAAACTGTTTTATTATATATTATAATATTATAAGGTACACTTGTCGCAATACTCGCAATTAAATTAAGATAAATCTCATAAAAATATATCAATTTAATTAATGTGTATGTGGCTGTATCGGTTAATTTCCTTAGCCTTAAAAGAAGAAATTTATTTATTTAGGATATTATGACCATAATATAGAAGTGTGGTCAACCTAATTGATATATTTACATTAGAATAATCACAATTGAATACCTTTATAAACAGACAACGAATATAAAATATTAGATGGTGGATATTTAGTAAAATATTTTACTAAAAGTTGAACTAATTTATAGTTTCTGTGATACTACAAATCTAAAGATATTTACATTTTTAACTTACTTATAATATGTGGACTGAGTGAGCACTTACAAAAATTTATTATCCAAAAACCTGCCAGGTTAGTGGTTCGTTTTGTATTTTACAAAGTCCCATATTAATTTTACTTAACTGTACACATATATAGCAGTTTAAATCTTTAGTTTTTTCATCAGAAATCGGGTTTTCGAAAGCGTGTGGATTGAGTGAGCATAAGAAATTATTTGTAAAACCTTAAATACGTTACTAGGAGATCTACAAATTATAAAGGTAAGTTAGCATAGGTTTTACTAAATATTAGTATATAAATATTATATGTTAAATGAATACATTCACTGATTTCGTTGGTAGATTGTGAGAACTGAGTGAGCACATGTTAAAGCTTTTTTTTTTAAAATTAAGGTTTTACAAATACAGGGATTAGTTTTACAATTGTTTTAGAACTTTTACTAAATGAACAGCATTTTTTTTATTTTTTTGGAAGGGTGCTCACTCAATCCACACGCACACGTTTTTTTTTAGAATATGTTTTATGACAGCGGATATACCAAAAATTAAAGAAAATGAAATAACAAACACACAAAAAATTATTTTTTTAACATACTTTCTTTTTAGTCTTCCCATATAAATGGCAAAAAAACAATTAACAAATTTGGTATGATTATTTTACAAACCCTGAAGAAAAACAACAATGGTCAAGTGTGAGTTGCGCTCGTGCTGAATCGATAGGAAATCGAATTCAAATTGAAAAATAATACCTACTGTGCGGTGGAACGGAACCCTCGGTGCGCGAGTCCGACTAGCCCATGACCTGTTTTTTTAAGGCGTAGAGACTAGAGAAGGCTAACGAACCCATATGTCACCTGATGAAGTTAAAGGCGCGACGGTCCATTAGAGACCAGACGAATTCATAAATGTTTAAAGGGGTACCTATTATTTTACCGAAACACCTTTCAACGAACGTATCATTACGCAGAATTTTCATTTCATCGAAAGGCATTTCTCGCCGTATGAGTTAACTTTTTTTGGTTGTCACAAGTCTAACCTAACCTAACCTACGTAATAATTGCTTAAAATATCCTGAAAACATCATGGTTTCAGTAGAAAGCAGCGTTCGAAGAAATGAAATTCGATGAAGTGAAATTCGGTAAAATGATGGGTTACCTATTTAAAGATTATGATCTTTCTGAGGATTCTATTACCAAATTTTTACGAAATTTTAAAGGGACTACTCCTGACATACAGGTATATCTCTATTCATGGACAATACAGACGAATTAAGAACTTCCTTGTTTTTTGACGTCAATCGATAAGAATGCTGAAGAAGCAGATAATTGTGCAAAATAGTGCAGTTGGAAACATAAGTTTATTTATTATTTTACCAACTCCCTATTTGTATAAGTGACCAAGAATAAGGACCGTCAAATGGAAGTATACCTTCAGCTTGGCGCTGGCAATGTACGAGGTGTTGGGAAGTATCTCGACGGGCTCCTTGAACATGGCGCGGAAGGTGTCGTCCGAGCCGTCGCAGCAGAACGTGGTGGTGTTCGAGCCGCATACCTTCTTCGTGGCCAGGTGGATTATCTAACAGTGAAATAAATGAACATCGTCAGACAATCTCACACAAATTGACATAGTTGGTAAAAAAGCTGTAGGCTTTTACTGAATACAAGACAACAGTACTTAGTATACATTTTGGTCCCATTCCAAATACACTCTTTGCAAGAAAGGCCATTTTTAAAGTTAATGTTAAATCATTGATTAATATTTCTAAAAGCAGGGTTTAGGTTCAAGTTTCATTAAACATACCGTTTATATATGTATAAACTTAAATTGTGTTGGTTTTAGCTTAAAAACTGCCCTGATGCCTTTTTCTGAGCCTTAAACACTAATGCTCAGTCAGTGGAATTTTCTCAGAATATTATTCCGTAGTGTGTAAGGCATAAACTCACTATTACTCATTATAATTATAAATGCAAAAGTAATACTGTTTATTTTTTAAGCTCTCACAGCTAAATCACAAGCTGATTTAAATGAAATTTGGTATGGAGATAGCTTGAGCTTGAACGGTACATTTTATTTCAAGAAATTGGACTGTTTCCCAGGGATTCGCGGGCAACAGCTGATTTTAAATAATTCAAATTAAAAAAACCAGGCTCAACATGCTAAATGTGGTTGAAGTGCAATAAATATTAAAAAAAGTAACATAGTACAAACCTGCAAATGAACTTCATACTCAGTGGGACCGAAATAGGATCCGTACAATCCAAATCCAACAACGAAAACCCTCTGGTCCACAGTAAACCTGATCCTATCAGTAGTGCCACTGTAACCCCATCGAGACTCAGTCTGAGGGAACCTATTGACCGTCAACTCCTTGCCTGTCATACAACATCTAGGTGTATCAAGAAATCCTACGTTAGGCTTTGGGTTTACAGTAAAATATAGGAATAACTGGACTATTTCTCGGTCGTCTAATAGTCCACTTTGGGCTGGCCCCATCGCAAATTCTTCAACAGACATAAGAGGGAACCGGATAGCATTGAACGCACGGCCCAATGCTGTACGTTGGTTTGTTGGTGTTACAGGAAGCTGTCTGCGGATGCATTCTGCTTCAGACCAGCGTAGTACTGCTGAGAAGATTTTTGCTTCTCTTATGCGGAGGGTGTCTCTGAAATTATGAAATTAGGTCTTTTAAATACCTTTGGGTTTGTACTACATTCACATTGTAATTGGCTAGACAGCATTGTAATTGGCTTCCAACGTAATAAAAAATGTTAATGTAATAAAAAAAATCACAACTGAAAGTTTTTGACTACCTTCAAAAGGTGTATGTTCAAGATGTACTCGACTTACAACACAAAAACAACAAATATAATTATGTTAATTACTATATTTAGCATAAAAATACTTCACAGTACATGTATTATAGTCTCTAAAAAGAAAATTAAATTACCTTTCCAAAACTGCATTTAAAGTGTCCTGATCAATATCAGTGAACCCTTCAGCATTCAGCGCATCAGCTGTATTTTTGTCGATCATTTCAAGGCACAGGGCCGCCAACTGAGGCTCATCAAACAAGCGCGCCTGCGTCAGTAGCAGAAACGCATTGTCCGTTCCCAAGTTACTCTTAAGGAAATCCACACAATGCTCCTCTAAAGCAGCTACGGCATATTTCTTAGCAGTGTACAGCGTTGTCATAACGCTTTCCGGACCAATTCTAACTTCATCGGAATATAGGAACTTAAGTAAATGTAGGAACGCCGCCGGTTCAACGTCGGGCAGCTCAACTTCATCAGATTTAGTAGCTAACACCCCGTTAAACATTACATCGAAGACTGCGCTGCCGACGGAGAGGACGAACTTATGCGCCGGGATCACTTGCTGATTCGCCTCCTTCCCTACTATAAAGTGGACGTCGCAGAGTACTTCGTTGTTAAAAAGAAAGGATAAACGTTCTTTAACGGTCGTTTTAGTCGCTTGCCAGTTGTGTAATCGGCCACTGCTGTTGTTAGATGGCTGGAAATTCTCGATGGCGGACGATGATGCGATAGGCTCGTTCGAGGAACCGTTTTCTTCTTCCGCAGCACTGCAGCCTTGCCGCGCTTGCTGGTTCGACGGCAGCATGTTCTGCGGCGGCTGCTCGTCCCCCGCCGCCCCATCGTCCAGCCTCACGTTAAGTAATCTGTTAACTATATTATCGTTCTTAAACACAGGAGCCATATTAACTTCACTCGACGCACATCTCAATCGAAAACGCCGGGCAAACAGGCCGAAATCGCAAAGACAAACGTGACTTGGCCGTCTAAAACTCTGTTCGGCGGGTATTGGAATAAATTGATGTCAATTGGTGATTTTAATGACCAGTAGTTTTGTTTATTTATGTACGTTTAGGCGATTTTTTCGTTTTCGATTTGACGTAAGTCACGTAAGTGACAGATAGCACTTTTTTTTAGGAACGGAATCGGAACGGAAAGTGACTTGCCAGAGTTGCCAGCAGTCAATTTAATACACGTTTGTATGCTAGTTTTTTTTTAAAGGGATATAGGCGCGTTAAATGTTGTGCGTGAAAGTTTATGGAAAACATCACAGGCCTATAGATACCCACCTATACCGACTATGGCAGATGAATAATTGCAATGTCTGTGAAATGTAAAAAAAACTTGTTATTATATACAAACCAACAGGAAATTCGACAGAAACTTATTAACAACTGTCAGCATGTACAACATTATAGTTTTCAACTTTATTTATTCGTTTATTAGTTTATGTTTAGTAAGTTCTGAGGCCCGTTTCACGAAGCTACATGTTACAAATTACAAGCGGAAGTCTCTTTCTAACTCGTACTGCTAGAAAGAGAGTTCCGCTTGTAATTTGTAACTTGTAGCTTTGTGAAACGGGCCACTGATAGTTTATTTTGAATAGTTAAAGTTTGGAATAAATTACAAAGTGATGTTATAGTTATAGTATAGTTTAGTTCAACAGAATCTCTGCTATTCTTAACGTAGACTTATTAAACTTGGACATGTTAGATTAGTCTCATTAGTCTCAATACGCAGATAATGACCGTGCAAGAAAAAGTACAGTCGGCAAGAGAAACTTAATTTCTGACAAAAACTGATTTAATGTTACAAGGTGTTTTTGTTGGATTATCAGTATGTTTATACCGGACTGCATCAGGAGGATGTTTGTCGAGTGTATGTATGTATGTTTAGCACGCTCTGCAGCCTAAACGGCTTGATGGATTTTAACATATATGAGGTGTCGTTAATCAAAGTAATAAAAGAGGTGGGGATTTTATTTTTTAACATAAATTATAGATGACAATATCAAAACATGCAGCCGGGATTTTAAAACTTGCTTTTTATTCATTTTAATCTTGCATGTTCATTTTTAGGGTTACGTACAGGGGAGCCCAACGGGACTCTATTAATATGCCTACGAGCTGTCCGTCCGTCCGTCCGTCCTAACTTCGAAGAGCTGTATCTTTTGAACCGTAATAGATAGCGGGTTGTTAGGGTTCCGTAGTCAAACTAGGAACCCTTATAGTTTCGCCATGTCCGTCCGTCCGTCCGTCCGTCCGCAGTCTAGCTCAGAGACTCTTAGTACTAGAAAGCTGTAATTTGGCATGAATATACATATTAGTCACGCCAACAAAGTGGTAAAATAAAATCTTGAAAAATATTTTTTTTTAGTGCACCTCCCCTACACGTTACGCGGGGATGTTTTTTTTCTTTCTTGTCTACCCCATAGTGTGAGGTTTCGTTGGATAGGTCTTTCAAAAATATTGCGGGTTTATTAAAACCATTTTTCTATTAAGGGATTCGTTTATGAAATATTAAGCTTTAAAGCGCTATTTTTTGTTAGAGTCAAGTGTCCCCCCCCCCCCTACAGCCAAAACTACAAATACTAAAAATCAGAAAAATATCTTCAACGAAAGCGCATATAACGAATTTTAAAGGAAAACTATCACGGCTAAGTAGACATGATTGGTTCCTGAGATACAGGCGACTAAAGTGTTTATACCTACCAAAATCGCCTATGATATGATAACTTTGAATAGAAAAATTGTTGATGGGGCCTGCACGCGGGGGGAGTCGAACTGTCCAAGTAACAAATTGAGCGACAGCCGCGCTCATAAGCAAGCGCGAGCGCCCAGATGCTTGATATATACTTACATATCGTATAAACCTACTTACATACCTACGTCCTCGGGTGCTTGATTTGTAATTATTCTGTCTCCAACTGCAAAGTTGACTCCGTTCGTTTTTTTTAGGTTATAGTTTAGGTAGGTATTCAAGACACGTACCTACCTACCAACTGTGTGTTGCCACTGTAGTAATAAAAATATTAGGTACTTATTTTATTATTGTATCTATTTATACGTACCTATCTTATTATTATTATTGTTGTATTGTACCTACTTACATTTTGTGATTACCTACCTGCATACGACCTCGGGTTCCTAATTTGTACTAGTTATTCTATCTCCAACTGCAAAGTTGACTTCTGTTCGTTTTTTAGGTTAGGTAGGTACCTACATAATCTAACTTCCCTTGTGATGTTGGATTTTATATCTCCTTCTTCAGTTACCATCGTCCCATGTGGGCCCGTTTTTATTAGTCGTTATTAACCGTCAAACGTTATTCTCGTAGTGGTAGTCCCCTACGTACTCAGAAGACGCACATTGCGACGGGCAACTACGGAACCCTACACTGCGCGGGGCCCGACACGCTCTTGGCCGGTTTTTTTTTTCAGAACAGGTGTTATTACGGCGGATATAATTATATGTATAGGTACTTACACATTTTATTTAAAAAAAAATGAAACAATAAAGTGGGCCCCCAGACAAGAGACCTTTCTTTTAACGTATTTTTATATTTGTTATACGGTAAAACATAGAAGCGTCAAATTTGGTATGATTATAGTACAAAACAAACCCTGAAGAAAAAACATGAATAGGTACTAAAGAACCGGGCAAGAGCATGTCGGACCATGCTCTGTGTGGGGTTCCGAAGCCGTACCTACGAACACAGAAATCTGTCATACGAAGTGGAAAAATGCAACAGAAAAAGAGCGTATCTTCATGGCACTTCTGTTCTTTTGTTAAGAAGCGTAGTTTTTCGGCAATAACTTTAAAACGGTAGTTACATCCAATCATGTTGAAAATAATTTTCGTTGAAAGTATTTATTATGCGTTAGGTACCTTTTTTGATTTTATACCAAATGGACATACGGTTTAAAAGATAAAGGGGGTGACACAATTTATACAACTTTTGGAGCGTTTATTTCCGAAAACATTCTGATCAAAAAACTGCTACATTAAGCGTCACACGATGATCTATGCTGTTTTTTTTACATGTATGGAGTGCCCCCCCTAGAATTATTTATTATTATTATTTAATTATCAAACTATATGTAGCGGCATCTCTAAGACACCTATACCTACTCCAAATTTCATCAATGATGTAGTTTTCGAGTAAAATGCCTGTAAGATACGGACGGACAGACGAACATGACGAAACTATAAGCATTACATTTTTAAGTCCATAAAGGGCATTGTGTAAGTTTGTATTTTGTATGAGCATTATTGCAATTGTTTTTTTCTGCCACGGATGACTTGAGATTGTATCACAAGATTGCAATCCTATGACTACAAATGAGTAGACTGTAGACAATTGAAATAATAATAAGTATATGGCTAAAATATTAACATAGTAATAATAAAATATATTAAAACTTAAAATTAAACCCTTCGCGCCCGAGTCCGACTCGCACTTGGCCGGCTATTTTTAATTAGAGAACCGAAACCAAATTAAAACTAACGCTGCAAAGGCTACACACATTATAATAATAATGAGATAATTTTCATTAAAGTAACGAAAGTGATTACACCTAATTAAAAATATGGGACAATGCGTATCACGTTAAAAAATGTAGGAGGTTGGGGTGAGTTTACGGTGCGCGTAAATGAAAGATATGCCGCCGTAGAATCACCCGCTCGGATACTGCGTCTCGCTGACCAGCCTAGGAGCTACAAAAAGGCAAATGTTTTAGATTTATTCAGTTTTAGTTACTTTTCCGAAAATATGTACAAAACTGGCAACACTGTTGCTCTACAATAAGGATGTTTTGTTTTGTGCTTATGTAGTTATAAATTGTATTTATTCAATATATTTATATTATAGTATATTGATATATTGATATTATGTAAGTGTATATTATGTATAGTTAGTTGTGTCTATGTTGCACAGCCACTACAATCTCTGCTCTGCCTAAAGGTTTACTGGTAGTTACGGCATTAAGTTCGCCTTTTGTATATTAAGTACATTCTTTTGTATAATAAAGATTAAATAAATAAAATAATTTCTTTACATAATCCTAACTGTAAAACGTCTCAGTAGATTTTATTCAAGGACATGATATGTACCTATGTATTTATGTATGTAACTATAATGACTTTTACAAAAGACAGCACCACAGCACTTTTACCCAGACCCCTTTATTATATAAATTCGTCCCTAAGTTTTATTAGTACTACCAAATGCTCTTACTACACTACAATCGTGAAGAAACCTGCACATTCAAACAGCTGAGTGTGTAAGGGGGTAATTGCACAAAAGATCCTAAAGGGTCGAAGTCTATCCGAGAAGATAACCATGCCTGTTTTACGACACCACAAGGTAAAATACTACATATAAGGCCAGGTTCCCACTATGCCGAGCCGGCAATTTTGCCGAATGCCGGTAAGGCTAGTGGCTTATGAAGCTGGTCACACGACATAATGTGAACAGCTTCATATAAATTGTACAGCAAAAATTGACAGGCCGGCATAGTAGAATCATAGAAATATGACATCTCCTGACGTATCTTAAAATGCTCTAAAATGCTTCCTCCATAGATAGGCAGCTCGTGGTCACATTTCCGTACGTCATCAAGGGCACGCACGCGCGCGACGGTCGATCAAGCTACAGGTGCCCGGTTGGCCCGGCAGTCGCCCTGCCGCCTTCGCCGGCACCCACCGTACCCGACCCAAGCGAGCCCGCTTATAAATCAAACTCTACCGCAACGCCTGTAAAAAATTAATAGCAATAAAAAGTTTGCAAGACTTGTTGCTGTTATATATTCAACAGGCGCTCGATCTGTACTTATGAATAGTGTACCTAAATTAGTTAGTAAAGTTGAATTTTACGCCTGTTTCTATACTGTTGTAGTAACTTAAGCGTTGTCTGTTTAATAAGTTAATTGTGATTCTTCTGATATGTGGCTGTTAAATCTTCGTATGGATGTTGGCTCTGGATGAAGAGTGTTTGTTGTTTAATTAATAATAATAACAATTCAACTATGAATTCTACCATTAAATAAAGGTAAGTATTACACAAAATTTAATTTTTTAACATACCCGTGTAATTTTTTACTTAGTAGTCCTAACTACGTGAAAGTTATTAATAGGAATATGTATGTATGTACCTATAGGTAACGTTAGTTGTAAATATAGAGGTATAGGCTTATTTCGAGCCTACTCATTATAAATTTAGAATTAGGTTCAGTCAAGTATACAACAGGAGCAGGCTAGAGCTTAAAAATAATGTCTACCTATTTCAAGGCTTAATCAGGGTGGCATTATTAACTGTTTTATCTATTCTAACGCCAATGTCAAACACAAGAGGGTTTATCTTCAGAATTCGTCTGAAATGACAGTTTGTTGTTTTTCTTTAACCGTGATTAGTGATTATCATGCTAGGCAAGAATGTATCGAACTAAGTGGTTAGTTTAAGTACATACTTTGGTAAAATACATGGTTTTTATGGCAAAATTAAGGCAATTAATGAGCATGCAGCCTACCCGATGGTCACTGGGATCTGAGATCTATTATTTCCTCTTTTTATATGTTTGAGAAAAACCTACATAGCTTAGCGTTTGTCGTTGGCCAACAGTAGGACTACTGTCGGAGTAGATTAATGCTCTAGGTACATCACGCGTTAATTTTAAACCAGTTCCTAAATTACACGATAATTTATGGAGATTGATAGAGACAACATAGATAGACCATGGGGTCAATCTTAAAGTCGACGCGTTCCCATCGAGTTTGAAGTCTTTGGATTAGTTAGGCTTAATGACCAAAAAGGTTTCAAGTTTCTGTCATTTTAATTTTTGAGACGAGCTGTTGTTGTTTTCTTCACTCTTCTGTACAATAAAAGATAAAAAAAAAAGATAAAAGTCATTTATTCAGTAAGTAGGCCGCACGGGCACCTTTACACGTCAGGAGTCTACCAGCGCTTCCCAAGAGGAGACCACTGCCGAGAAGAAACGCCGCAAGAAACTCAGCAGTCAGTCATTTTTTTAATCATCACCTACTTAGCGAAGGTAAGGTAATGACTACAAACTAGAGGGTCTGTGTTAAGTGCAGCAAAGGTTCTGTTTCCACCTTCTCATCACAGATCGGCTCTTAGGCTCGTATTAATAAGCTCATCTTGAATGAGATGCCCGTCACAATCACAAGATACGTCAAAGTAAACGTCAAGCCGTAGAGAACAGGCATTTTTGACGCATCTTCAGACTGGCATTAAAGTCGAGATCAGTTTATTATTACGGCTCTAGACACCATAATATTGTGGTGGTAGGGCCTTTTGTAGGGTCCATCTGGGTCCCTACAATCATCAAATATCCTTTAACCCACCGCCAAGTAGCAGTGTTCGCATTGTTGTGTTCAAATAAAATAAAATAAATTAAAAATAGCAGAATACAGGTTGTTGTAACTGTTGTAAGTACATGGTAGTTACATTAAGTATTTTAAATGGCCTGTGTATTCAGCCTGCATTCAGGCGTGCAAAAAATAATTAATTATTGAGGGCTTATAGGCTTAGAGTTAATTATAAAAGGTTGTTAAAAATTACATTTTCCACAAAAAAAATACATGTCTATACCTTGGTATGTTTTTTTTTGTAGATTTTATTTTCATTTGTATGTATTCCTAAGTTTAATATTATTTTACATAGAATCGTAACGACTTAAGATACAAAAAGGTCATACATTCTTGAGATCCATTTACGACAATAATACCAACTAGAGTATGCAGAAGGAGCTTCCACAAAAGAATTGTTAAACGACTGAGCGAAAGCTTTCAAAAGTTTACTCGTGAAAGCTGAAAGAGCTTTACATTTTACAGTCTCTTGGTTTTACCGTTCCTTTTATACTCTTTGGATTATTTAATATTTAGATTGATTACTAGACTTCTACACAAGATAATGTTGCTAGAGAAAATGCATAATTCTGGCTGGTAGATTTTGAACGTGTAAAAGTGCCCGTGCAACACTTACTAGAAGCACATCTTCTTTGGGTTCCGTGTCCGAAGGGTAGCCCAACGGGACCCTAATAATATGCCCATGCTGTCCGTCCGTCCGTCCGTCCTAACTGTAAATAGCTGTATCTCTTGAACCGTAATAAACAGATAGTGGGTTGTTTTTTCCAGAATGGGCTATTATGGCGGATTTTCTAACTAAAATAAGGGAATACCTACATGAAATGGTTTTCTTTCAACGTATTTTTATTATTGTTTGTGTATTGTATTGTTTGTGTTGTACATACAAGCGTCAAAATTTGGTATGATTATATTTTACAAAACCTAAAAAAAACAACAAATACTGAAAAATTGTAAAGTGTGAGTTGGGCTCGCGCAGAGTCGATTCAAAATAATCTATATATATAAAAGGCTAAACTGACTGACTGACATATCAACGCACAGCCGAAACTACTGTACCTAGAAACTTGAAATTTGGTACATGGGTTCCTTTCACGATGTAAGTGAGCACTAAGAAAGGATTTTCCGAAAATCGACCCCCAACGGGAAGAAATGGGGGGAGTAGCGGGAAACTAATTCTACGCGTACGAAGTCGCGGGCGTCCTCTAGTATAATATAATAATAATCACATTGCGGCACGCACTTGATTAGTTTTTCCTCATCTATTTTTTAATTCCGAAGAGATTTTTAATGCCAAATTGATCCTTATCCCGAATTTTCATAATTCCGAACGTAATTTTTCGATTGAAAACTTGTTGACACTATTTTCGATATTGATCATAGTTCTAACCTTGCCTTACCTATAGAAGTAATATTAAAAATACAATAGTTTCTGCGTCTCTTCTTCTCTTCGTAACGGTAACCTTCACTGCTGAAGGGTGTGTCCATGTAAGATCTTCATGGTTTTATGCAT
This sequence comes from Acleris cristana, assembly GCA_948252455.1. Lineage (NCBI taxonomy): Eukaryota > Metazoa > Arthropoda > Insecta > Lepidoptera > Tortricidae > Acleris > Acleris cristana. Next base: position 13,992,393 of record OX411788.1, on the reverse strand, counting down.
GAGCTGCCTCCATTTACTCCGGTTTTCGGGTACCTTAAAGTATTTGGTTGTTTTATGCGACAAACGCTACTTTACGATGCGTTTGACGCACATCAGTTACCATGAGTTACAATTAATTAGGCTATTTGACTAATTTTAGAAAACCTTTTTAAATGATTATTTATTACATAAGAAGCACACTACATTGATATTTCCGTGACATTCTACTGTATTATCAATAAAAATCTATGTTAAAGTTTAAATTTTCAAAACCGCGCTTAAAACGCTGTTTCTATCACGGCGCTGGCCATATGACAAGTGTGACGTCACACGCAAGTAAACAATAAAAAATCATTTGAAGAGATAAGTATGCCCTTACTTGCGTTGTGGTTAGGTTAGGTTAGGTTAGGTTAGTTTAGCAGCGAGTAACCACAGCTACAAAGCAATCACATAGCGTTTCTGCCACAGATAAAATTTCAAAAAATATTTCTATTTTTTTGTGTCATTTCCAAAAAAATATACATAATTTAGTTTAAAATAAAGTGAAATATGTTGTTTTACGCTATTATCTAATAGGATGACCACAATTTGTAGTGTATTTTCAATGTTGTCAAATAGCCTATTACCGTAATCGCTAGCGAAGCGAGTCGAATGCTCTGTCCCTCGCACTCTATAAGAATACTGCGAGACCTGCGGGGGCAGGGTAGTGATTCTTTCAGAAGCAAACGTGAGCGAAAGCAGGAGTGATGTCCAAGCTTCGAGTTTAAGTAGTGCCGTCAAGGCGAACAAAACACATTTCAGCGCGTGTATTCAATTTGGCAGCATGGCTTCTCGAACGTATAAGGCTGCCTAATTGAGAATGCACGCGCTAGTAAGTGTTTTGCTCGCTCTGACGGGACTACTTAAACTCGCCGCTTGGACTTCACTCCTGCATTCGCTCACCTTTGCTTTTGAGAGAATCACTACCCAGAGCATTCGACTCGTACGTTAATTGCAACTCATGTTAAAGGTACAGATGACCGGTGCGCTCGTGTGTCTTCTCCTTGTCAAATAAATCATTTATTTTGACCTTTCCTACTTCAACCAATTTAGCAAGGTTGTCTGGTTCCCGGCGGGCTACATCACCGAAAAGGGCAAACATCATTTAGTAACAGATTGTTTGAAAATCTACGCTAAATTGCCAAATAACTCCTGTTAATAAAATCAAATCTACGCATATGATACATCGTTGGAGAGAGCATGAATCAGCGAAGTTTTAATAACTTGAATTGCTTGACCTCTTTTAGTTTTTTTTTAAAGCGATGCTTTTCTGGGCTTTTAGTTTTTATGTACGTCTTTTTAAAACTTTACTGTGGCCTGTGGCCCGTTTCACGAAGCTACAAGTTACAAATTACAAGCGGGACCCTCTTTCTAGCAGTACGAGTTAGAAAGAGACTTCCGCTTGTAATTTGTAACTTGTAGCTTCGTGAAACGGGCCTCTGGGCTTTTTTTTAGTAATTATTTGCACAAGATATCAATTCTCACAGAACGTTTTGGCGTTCGATATCGTTATTCAACATCTATAGGACTGGCGTAAGCTGTGAGACGGTCGAGTCGAGAGCCTACGTCAATTCCATACATTTTGACAGTTTTCTAAGATAGTTTGCGTTAGCGTTAGGTAAGCAACTTGTCTAGCCTCACAGATTCTTGATCGATATCTCTGAACGTATCTAATCAAGCGCTTAGTAAACGCTTAAAAAATAAATCGAAGAAACGTCACTTCACAAATGTCACAACTAAGGCCGCGTTCACAACAAACGTATTGTCAGCCGCCTGCTGTACACAGTATAGCAGCAGTGAGCAGCGTAATGTCAGTTTGGTGTGAACGAAAAGTTGAATATCAAAGGAAAACTAGTAAACTGCGTAACATGCGGCAGCTGACACTACGTTTGGTTTGAACGCGGCCAAACCCCAAATTTTACCATTCCACTTCCATTGTCGAATTACATTTTTGAGTGTTCGTTTTTAAAAGTCGACCCGCTGTTCACGTTATTCCCGTATGAACGGCCAGTATTGTCGGCAGGAAGGATGCTGAGTCCGAAGATCCAGCGGTCCATCCGCGTCAACGACGGACAGCTGATCGCGCTGTCCGAGCGTGCGCAGTACGACCACATTCAGGTGAGTACCTATCTTTTGTTTCTCTCGTCTCTTTTAGATGCTGGCCGCCATACTCTTAGCAATTATAGATATGTATGTATGTATGTATGTAAACACTTTATTTGTACAAAAGACAAACCAGAGCAATACAATTAATATAAAAATATATACAAAGGCGAACTTATCCCTTTTATTGATCTCTTCCAGCTAGCTCTTGAGAGATTGAGAAAAGTGAAAGATATAGCAGGAGCAAGCTATTGACACGATTTCCTAAGCAATAACTATTACTTTAATAGATTAAAACCCCAGATATACAAAATACAAATACAAGGCCCATAATTACAATTATACGTTACAGGCATATAAAAAAAAACCTAAATCAAAAATCATTTATTCGGTGTCAAGGACATAAATGGAATGTTCATAGTGGTTGAGGCCTCCTAGTAGGTATGAAATGTACATGTATCAGAAGGTCTCGCTTTTCCAAAACTAGAAGGTTTATTAGTTCTTAATTAGGTGAGTTTAACAATATTATTGGTACTTAAGTCTAATTATAAGATAATAAACATAACTTAAAACTAACGCAGCAGTTACATCAACTATAAATCTTTCGCGGAGAGCTAATCGGCGGAATCATCATCGAAATATGACACCTTTCGGCCAGAAATCCGCTTTTAAAAAGGTCGACAGATCTTTGGTCGGTACTCGTACCACAAAGGTTTTAAAATAAACTTTGTAGCGAGGCTTCAACCACTCGACTCTCAAGGTAACTCTCGATATAATGCTGACCCGTAATTTCAGAGCTATTATCTCTTACACAGCCCAATCGATTCTTATTATGATATGATATTTACCATACCTATTAAACTAGGTTTCTATTTACTACTAGTTGCCCGTCAGCGGCTTCGCCCCGCTGGAAAATTTTGACCTTTCCGTTGAATTTTTCAAAAAAATTCTTTCTTTTAAACCTTATCCTGACAATAACGAACACAACAAAAAAGAAATCAGCCAAATCGGTTCAGTTGTTCTCGAGTTTTGCGCTTAGCAACACATTTAGTGATTCATTTTTTAACCCCCGACGCAAAAAAGAGGGGTGTCTGTCTGTGGCACCGTAGCTCTTAAACGGATGAACCGAATAGGATGCGGTTTTTTTTATTTGAAAGCAGGTTTTCTAGCGGTTGTTCTTAGACATTTTATATCGAAATCGGTTCAGCCGTTTTTGAAGTATTGAACTTTGAAATGTCAATGTCGGGGGTTTTCCAACTTTTTGTTGGTTAGGTTATATTTATATAGATAGATAGATAGATAGATAGATAGATAGATAGATAGATAGAACCCTGTAGCAGCAAGCAAATTATTAATTTTGACGTAATGTCTTTCTGGTGACTTAATGCTGTCATTATCACAGGGGTCTACAGTAACTGAACAATTGAAATAACTTTACTTTGAAGCCACTAACGAACGGTTTACTTGCAGGCTGGCTATCTTCATAAACGGAGCTCCGACAACACAAAATGGCAGCTCCGATGGTTCGTCCTCTACCAGGTAAGCTCCTCATTGATATTATTAAGGAATAAAATAATACAATAGGTAAATATCAGAGGATAAACTTACACAAATTGGCCTAGTCCCAATTAGTCCCAAATTTATCTCTTGTACTTTTATTTAAAGTGCTGGTTTGAAAGCAAGAGCTTTATTTGGCCTTTATTTCGCTTCCTTTTAAAACTTTTTGCTTTCGAAACTTCTATTGTTTTTTGGCCGCCCTTACTGACCTAAGGGTTACCTACCATTATGTTTACAAATACATACGTACAGTCGAGGAAATTGATTCCTAGACCACTTTGGACTATGTCAAAGTGACACTGTAAATAAAATCATAAGAAGTCTCTTACGTTTTGATTGATTACGTCACTTTGACATAGTCCAAAGTGGTCTAGGAATCAATTTCCTCGACTGTACGTAAAGTATTATTCTATCGAAACATCTTTAACGAATGTATCATTACGCAGTATTTTCATTTCATCGAATGGCATTTACCGCTGCAAGAGTTTTTCTATTTTGGTAGTCACAAATCTAACCTTGCATAATTTACGTAATAAATGTCTTAGATATCCTGAAAAGATCATGGTTTCAGCAGAAAATAGCATTCGATGAAATAAAATTCGACAAAATGATGGGTTGTCAGGTAACGATTATAGTTCAAATCAAAGTTAAACTCTATTCCACTTTCCAAGCGAAATTCTCTGCCCTGAGACCATATTTCATTGTTATTGTTGATGAATGTAAATACATACATACATACATTAAATCACGCCTGTTTCCCAGAGGGGTAGGCAGAGACCACTTCTTTCCACCAGCTACGATCTTGACAAATCTCGTTCGCTTCTTGAATGTAAATAAACGTTTATTATTTGCAAAAACAATCAACCACTGTATTAGAAATATTGTTTATAGGTGAAACCCAATAAATAACCTAGTAAATACATTTAAAGCCTAGTATTCAACACTAAGCCCCACAAATAACCTACTTACTCATTCTTTGTTCGCGCGTAAACAAAAGGCATAGACAATTCCCTTTGTTTTGATCCGGAGCCGACTGCCAGAGCCGACAGCCGTGCAATTGGAAGCATAATAAACTCTATGGAAAACTAGTCAAACTCGACCCCGAGTCTAGCAAAGCTTATCAATACAAAACGTGCCCTCTGTTTATAAAGGACGGCTTGGTGACAATTCATATGGAGTGCACTCTAGGCCTTATTGGTGGTAGCTGCACACTTTTGTACCTTCTCGCTCTAACGCCTTTGACAAAGTCAAAGTCAAAGTGAAAATATTTATTGCATGTCACATAACGATTGGGCGGACGACGGATGCAATATGGTGACGAAAGCACAAGATGGATAAGACTTTTATTAAATTTCGAGTACTATGTGTGAAAATATATGCAGTTTTTGTTATAGATCAGTACATATTTTGTATACTAACAAAGTACTGAAGTGTCACTTTACGAATACGCCCCTCTTACGTCTGTAGATGTGGAGAGGACATTTTCCCTATAGGTATAAGTAGATAGTAAACTATAAAAGGAATGTACTAAAAATACCTAATAAAGAAAAAATATGATATTTACTTCAACAATAAAATTCTACATTTTTTTTTTTCAGTTTTAGTTACATCCATATTACGGATATCGTTTGTCATTATTTTGACGTACCTAATTTGCATCCGTCGTCCGCGCATTACATTACACAAAACAACAGATGGAGAAGATATTGTTTTATTGATAATGTCAAATTACACTTCAGATTAAGTTTACATTAATTGGCTACGAAACGTGCGATTAACCCAAAGTCACGATACATGCACGAAATTGTTGTTAGTGCGTGAAGGAGTAACAAATTAACAAACACACACACAAACTTTCGCATTTATAATAATTACTAGCGACCCGCCCTCGCTTCGATTCGGTTTATTTGAGTTTTCTGTAACACCAGTACAATAAACCAGCATTTATAAAACATAAAAACCTTTCTCTTGAATCACTCTATCTGTTAAAAAAACCGCATCAAAATCCGTTGCATAGTTTTAAAGATCTAATCATACATAGCGACAGACAGACAGCGGGAAACGACTTTGTTTTATACTATGTAGTGATGTATGGTATTTCTTCAATCAATCAGTCAACTTATTTTTGTGCAATAAAAAGTTCACTTGCTTACTCTTATTTATTTACTTCGTAGTAAGAGCTACTAAAGAGTCAAAAATATCATTATTATTACGAAAAAGAAGCAAGATAGATGGACTATATAATAACCAACTGAAATACAGCCCTAGCTTTATAACCTCGACAATAAAATTCTCGTTGTACGCCTCAGAACGGATGAATACGAGTTCACATCATCCGAACAACTTTTTGTTCGCTAGGGTTGCCTATTACATTTCCTACATCCAGGGTTGCCTATTGATCTCACTATAGGGGTGAAACAAACCACAAAAAGAGGGTAATTGGAATAGACCAAAAAAAATAACTCACGGTTTTTACATTCTAATTCGAAAGAATGGGTAATTTTAAGAGACCAATTTCATTCATTCTGTATTTGGCCCAATAGTTTTGTTTTAATTTATTTATTTATTTAGCAGACATTTTATGGATGACATGATTATTTTAAATTTGAGTTTTCATTTTCTAATAAATTACAACAATTAAATGATATCTAATGATAAAAAGTGATTGTAATAGTGTATTAAAACATACTATTTCAAGCGGTTTTCGCCTAGCCGAAAACGAAAGTCAGACAAAGGAAATAGATAAATATTTCAAAAACTTTTAATTATGCAGAACGGCTTCAAAACCCTATTCCTCGAAATAGTTTTCGAATTAGAGTAATTGTAAAAATATGAACAATCCCAATTGAGAATTTGACAGTCAAAAGATACAATTTTAGTATTGAGAATGCAAATGTCTATGGTTTAAGATCCCACTTACCATCAGGTGGCCTGTGTGTTTCGATGCCTTTTTTGTTATATAAATAAATGCTTTATATATTCCGGAATATTAAACAGTACCCGAGCGGTAAACAACTTCTACAGGACAGAATGGAGTATAACAAGTTTAACAACAAAGCATTTTCATGTTATCGTCAATGTATATTAAATACCCATTACATACATATCTTTAATTTAAACCCGCCATTTATTTATGAAATTTATTATCAATTGTACCTAGAAGCGATGCGCGACTTTGAATGATACTAAATCGATTAGTCGATTATTTAGATCATTCGAATCATTCGAATCACTTTGCACATCATTCGATTATCCGTCATACTACTAAGCGCCAACCGCGCCAAGGATCATTATTGACATTAGTTAATAATTTAGTAGTCAATAATCGATTATCAATATTAGTATAGTACTAATTTCTTATTCGATTATTTATGTTAGTAATCTTCGATTATTCGATTAGTCTAATCATTCGTAATCGCGCATCACTAGTACGTAGTGACATTCGCGACGCTAAGACGCGTCTACGAAGGATGAAGAAACCATACATACAAAAGGTTCGTCAACTTATGAGGTTCTTCAATAAAATGTAGACTTGCTGTGTAGGTAGTATGCATTGATTCAAATTTTCTCACACAGGCCAGTAAGAAACTAACTAACGGACGAGCGCGTTCTTGATTTTAGGTTTTTAATTATCTTTCGAAATGAATAATTAACGAACATAACTTGGAGTAAATATTTTAATAAGATGGTTGCTTGCTTTTGATTAATGGGCAGACTTTAAAAACAAATTAACACCTGCTCATCCAAGACATTACCCTTTTTCATCGGCAGTCGTGTAAATACACTAGTTAGTGACAACCCTAGCCGTGTCTAGAGCGATACGTGGGAAATACGGATAAATCAAAGGGATTTTTCCTCATACGCCGCCATATTGCCGTATCGTATCTCTACAAACGTTTCTCCACGCGGGCCTTTATGTCGACGCTTTTGATCTAAATGTTTGTAATTTTCTTGAATAAATCTTTGGCGTGGTTGTTCACGAAGACATAGACTTTACTGGCGTAGGTTGACTAGTACATACAGGGTGTCCCAGAAACCGACGTCAACCCGCCTCGGGCTGATAGAGCAGCTAAAAAGCTATCGATTTAACCCCTATGTATGTTCAGCGATTTTTACTAGTTTCGGAGATATTGATCATTTTAATCAGAATTTTTGAATTTTCCCTTATGTCCATGTCACGAAAAATTCTTAATTTCATGATTTATTTAATAAGTTTTTCAGTGATATCTTATATAATTAGAATCATAACGAATCAGAGAAGTATATCAGCCTTAAGCGGGTTGACGTCGGTTTCTGGGACACCCTGTATAAGGTGTGTTTCATTGGTTTCATTGGTGGATTGTAGAAATCCATTGCCGAGTTGTTTTAACATTATAGCGTTGGAAGGTATTGCAGCGACGCAATGTACCACTAAAAGCATGCGGGCTATTGACCAATAATAAGCCTCTTACCTAATACGCAAAAGTTAGGAAATTGAAACAACTTGTAAAATTCAATCGGCGAATACCATTGTTATTTATTTTTTTCTTCAAACAATTCAAAAACAAGGAAGGAAATTCCCAATTCGGCAGTCGTGGCGGGAGGGAAAGGGACGGGAGTAATGTAATTTAGATATGGGAGTACCTACCCCAGATATTTCCGGAGGGTCCTTACCCGCAATGCTGTACCTGCAATATTTAAATGGTAGGCTTTGTGCCTCGTTTACACGAGTTTAGTACTTGCTTGCTTGTTACTTGCACTTTATTTTATGTCAAACGTAACCAAGTTAAATCTGTAAAAGTAAAAGTTGATACGTTATTTGTTATGATTTGAAAGGAAAAGAAAATGAAGGAAAAATAATAATCTAACAATAGAAGTATTCAGACAAACAACGTATACTTACATTACGTAATTCAAGGACATTTTTTCTATCTTCAATGCAATACGCATCCATTCTCCATAGAATATAACTTCTTGGGGTGGTATGAAGCTGTGAAGCATAACTTTGTAGTGAAAATGAATAAAAGATCGACTAAGCTTTTAATCAAAAACGTTATATGATATACCTACTCTAAATAAAATAAAAAACAGGTACAGAGTAAACTAGACTTCTATTTATACCATGCTTATATCGTTTTTCACTTGAACCTCGAAACGCTTCTATCCTTTTTCACTACGGCTACAGAATTTAGTGCTAAACGTCTAGTGTTAATACTAAGTACTTACCACGTGTAAACACAACATTATAACGTTAAAATCGTGTCGGAGGCTCCACCTATCTGAGGCTCTACTTTGAAATCCGTAATTAGAACTTCGTCTATTGCTATCCCTTTTGCTCTCGACGCGTCACTAATTCGCCAGAAAGTGACGGGGCGATCCGAAGTTCGAATTACTGATTTCAAAGTAGAGCCTCTGGACGCTATCTCGACATGACGACGAGCTCGCGTGACGGTCTGTCACCATTACCTTCACATTTTAACGATTCAACTTTGACAGTCACGGTTTACTTGCGTTTAGTTTAACTTCCGTTTAGGCTGAAAGCCAATGAGGTATAGATAAACGCCAGATGATTGCCAGGGTCTGTATTCTACTGTTTTAAAATGTTATTGTATTGTTTTAACTTGATCGCCACATTACTGACAAGTAAATAAGAGCTATCAAAACGTTAACCGTGTCAAAAACAATGTTGAGAACCGCTGTTCCGATCTAACCATATCATCTTTGACCTGTTACGGTATGTTTTTAACTCGGCTAACAGCTAGATAACAGAGACAATATGGTTTTTACATTTTTACCGCCTAGAATCTCGGCCCTGTGGCCCGTTTCACGAAGCTACAAGTTACAAATTACAAGCGGAACCCTCTTTCTAGCAAAAGGAGTTAGAAAGAGACTTCTGCTTGTAATTTGTAACTTGTAGCTTCGTGAAACGGGCCCCTGTTATCGTATTGTCAACGTTTTGATAGCTCTTATTTACTTGACAGTAAAGGCGGCCGAGTTGAAAACAATACCACAACACGTCAAAGATATGGCTTTCATTGCCTAGAATAGAGGCCCTGAGGCCCTAGACAAGATTCGGCGTTCATTATCGTTATAAAAAAAAGTATCTGACGTAAGCGGTCAGACGGTCGCGTCGAGCTCCTACGTCAATCCCATACATAATGTCAGTTTTCGAAAATAGTTAACGTTAGCGATAAGTAACTCGTCTAACCACGGAACAGAAAAAACAGTGGAAGTGGCATGAGCTTCGCTTAGTATCAGACCTGTTGTCGCCAATACTCAAACTATCATAAAAACAAAACGCCGCCATGGAAAATGCTTTTGGTGCGGCTATCATTTTTACAATCCAAAATAGCACAATAAGGCATGCTTCTGGATTTATTTCCTATTTTAGAAATATCGATATATCGAAATATTGAAATATGCGATCGCGGCAAATTTATGGTAGGTTATGCGGAGCTCCGCATAACTATGCCACACGTTACACGCCCTCTTGACACTTCTACTGTTTTTTCTGTTCTGTGTGTCTAATCAACTCTGGTGGGCTAGCTTGCCTTCTCTATAGCATTAAAAAATCCTTGAGGGTCTTATAAAAGGTTGACATTTTAATAAACTTTGCAAATTGCTGGAATCCGTATTATTATTTGTAATTTCCACGTTTTAGAATACATTATCAGAATTTGCATTGTCGCGTGACGAGAATTTAGCGAGTTATTTAACTTTCGAGGAAAGCTAATAAACGTAACGTATACACAATTAGTTAAGCTGAACCTTGATTTTAGGGTTCCGTGCGCGAAGGGAATAGTAGGGGATCCGAATAGGAGACGACCTTCACCCAGCTGTTTATACGATACAAAGTATTTTATAACAAATTTAATATGGTAAGTATAGGGAATGCAAGCCGGTAATTTTTTGTATGGGAATTACCGCGGTAACGGTAAATTACCGGTAATTTTCATACAAAGAATTACCGGTTTGCATTCCCTAAAAAAATTCAGTCCAGTACAGTACATGATAAAAAAAAACTAAAAATGAACTTTATGTATTACTTACCATATTAAATCATCACTACATAGTAGAAAACAAATTAACTAACGGGATCCTATTAATACGATTCCGTGGTCCGTCCGTCCGTCTTAACTCTAATGAATCTAAAAAATAAAGCAGAATCTTTTGAACTGTAGTAGATAGAGCGTTTTTTTTTTTCAGAGTATGTGTTATTTCGGCGAATTTACTAACAAATATAAAAAAGTGAAATAATAGTCCCCATGCAAGAAAGTTTTTTTTTTTTCAACATATTTTTATTTGATTTACTGTCATTAGGTACAAATGGAAAATCGTCCACGTGAAATAACCATTCTGAAAATGGGTCAAAAGTAATAATGTCCAAAGTGAATTTAGTCAAAATGTAATTGTGCTCAAAAGTATTTACAACCAAATTTATTTTCGTTGTAAATTAATTAAGTCCCAATGGAATTTTGTCCATTATAAATTATGACCAAAATGAAATACGCACAAGTGAATGTAGTGTAATATGAATTAAGACCATATAATATAATATAAATTGTACAAATTTCAGGTAGGACGTATTTACAATTGGTCATATTTCTGAGTGTACGTAAATACAAATAGACATATTTTTTTCGTCGAATGTCATATTGGACAATTTTACCATGGGACATGATTCCATTTTAGACGTTTTTCAAGAAGGACAATTTTCCTTTTTGTTGTATTTCAAATGGTCATTTTTCTGAACTGACGTATAATTTCAAGTGGACGATTTTCCATTTGAACCTAATGACAGTAAATCTTTTATTTTGGTTTTATCGTAATAACGGTAACAAATGTCAAATTTGTGGGTGACTAAAGAAAAACAACAAATACTAAAAATGGTCAAGTGTGAGTTATGTTCGCGCTGACACATACATACGCACATACATACCCTCACGCCTGTCTCCCAACGGGGTAGGCAGAGACTATAGAACGCCAGGTGCACGGGTCTAAACATACAACTTTCGCTTCCTCTACATTCATCTGTTCGATTCGAAATCGATTTTAAATTGGAATGTAATAATACCTACTGTACGGAGGTACGGAACCCTTATGACATGACCGGTTATTTTAAGTCATTTAAATTATAATTTTACCATAATTATAAAATCATGTTGAATCGATGCTGAAAAAGGAATTAATTAATTACGAAATCAGAAATTGCTTTCCGATGAAACCTGATACGCGTATCTTTATAATTAAAATGGTAAAAGGGAATTTTGCGATTTTTACTCAATTTGTGATGAATATTACTTAACTGTGTTAAATAATTCTCATTTTTAACCTGTATACAAGAGTGTATTAGGTAAGTATGTGATATTCTACAATCTCGTAGAGTAAAAACGGCTGGGTGCATTTTATTAAGTAATTTAGTCACTGAATATTATAAAAAAAGTCCCCCACCGCGTCGGTCTGTCTGTAAAAATTCACATAAATCGAAGCGAAGCGAGGGCGGGTCGCTAGTTAATGATAAAACATCCTTGTTAGCGGTACAGTGTCCTAGAAAAAAAAACTAGGGACTGTAGATATAATGTATATATTCCGAAATTGTTGTTGCGTGTTACCATAATTTCATCCATTTTAAAGGTCTATAAGACCGTCTTAAAATGAATTTTTAATCTTACATTACAGCGAACCACAAATTATATGTATGTATTGTATCTAGCAATATCATATAACATATAACATATGTAGTGGAGGCCTAAATAAGGCTAGCTCCCGAAGGAGGTACCCCAAGGGGGCGGCCTTTCGGAAAGCCAAAATAGTATCGCATTTCATTTATACGTTATATTTTCCTGACAACTATATAGATTTCTGGGCCGCTAGGTAACTATGTCACGGTGTCCATCTTACCTTTTAACATGCCGCCTTGCAGCAATGTTGTAGGTAAAAAACTTAAGGTCCTCTTGAATGTATTAGTAGGAGATCCGAATAGGAGACGACCTTCACCTAACTGTCTATTCGATAAAAAGTATTTTATATCAAATTTAATATGGTAAGTAATATATGGCGAATAGGTTGACTGAAAATTTTCAGTCCAGTACAGTCCACAATTAAAAAAAAACTAAAAGTACTAGGTACACATTACAAACTAAATTAAACATGTGTCGAAAAATATATTGCATTCAGGCTATGGTGTACCTTGGGACGAGGTCAATTTGTGTGAGATTGTCCGCAATATTTTATTTATTTATTATTTAATCTTCATCATGTTACAAAGCTCATTATTGTCTGCAGAACCTGTTGTTCTACTACGAGTCCGAGAACAACACGCGGCCGACGGGCGTGCTCCTTCTAGAAGGATCCTACTGCGAGAGGCTCAACAAACCGCTGGAGCGAGGGCCCGCGGTGGGGGTAAGTCAGATCTGTTGACCTTTTTAAAGGAAGAATTCTGGCAGAGATGTGTCGTATTTCGGCTATTTTGCGGCTGACTTAGTTAAATATTGTTATAACTATATGTAAATCTGTCAGGTATTTGTAAATATGATCCTTGCTGCCTGAAAGTTGCTCTATAGTATAATATTATCAGCTAAAAGACGTCCAATGCTGGACATAGGTCTTCTGTCTTCTTCCAAAGACCGCCATGATCGTCGTTGTGCTAACTACTCGCATCTAACGGCCCCGCGATCTGGCCTCAGATCGCCGCTTTACATTCTTGCCCCGCCAATACTTTGCTACAACCATTAATATTAACATTGTAGCGACATAAGGAACTATCGTAGCAAACAAGGCGCGCGAGTTCGAATACTTTCTCACTCGCACACCCACTACCTATCTCGCTCGGCTGACCGACCGACCCGAGCGCATACGAAGGCGGCGCTCGGAGGGTATATAAGCTGCGCACAGCCGTCCCATCAGTCATTCCTTAGCTAGCGGTCTAGCTTGAGAGACGGCCTCTGCTATCCTCAAGTGACACCGACAAGTGGGTACAGGGTGAGACAGCCTATGCGGTCCTCCCTTAAGCTCATATTGTATGCCTGTACTTATCTAGGATATTCCACTAAAAATAAGTTCCACCTCTGTTTGCTGTAAGTTACTGAATAAACCTTCTGATAGTCAACTTGGCGTCTCATTCACCTTACAATCTGGCGCCCAACGTCAAATGAGTCAATCGAAACAATTTAATCAAGAAGGAGAGGAGATACCAGATCAGATGGCATTTCAGTTTACTCCCGAACAATTTGAGGCACTATTGAGCCGTTTACCTTCACAAGTAAAAACAAATAAAAACTTTACCCGTTGTACCTTCCATTACAATGGCGAGCGTGACTACAATAAACTTGATGAATTTATTACGGGTATATCAATTTATAAACAAATTGAGGGTATATCCGACGAAGAAGCATTAGCCGGCCTGCCATTACTTTTAAAAGATACTGCAAGTACGTGGTGGTCGGGTCTCCGCGCAGAAATTAAAAACTGGTCAACTGCGTTAACTGCAATACGCTCGGCATTTGCTCCGAAACTGCAACCATACGAAGTATATTTACAACTGTTTGAAGATCAACAAGGTAACTGTGAACCAATAGATACTTTTCTCTGTAGAAAAAGGGCGTTACTCGGGATGTTACCAACAAAACGACATAAAGAAGAGGAACAAGTAGATTTTATTTACGGTTTACTGAAGATGGATTTTAAAAAGAAAATAGCCCGTACCGAAATCAAAAATTTTGCAGATTTGATAGAAAAGGCACGTCATTTGGAAACACTGGAGAAGAATGAGAAACCACAATCACCGACCTCAAGCGTTATTGAATCATCTTCCAACCAGGCAAACTATGCATCGAAGAAAATGATAGTGCGATGTTTGTTTTGCAGACGTAAAGGACATAAAATTGATGACTGCAGAATACGATTGGCCCAGATAACTAAGTCTGACAGGGAAAATAATGCAATTTCCACCACTTTGAATACATCTCAAGCAATCAAACCATCAACCTCTACGGTGTTCAAACCTACCTATACGTTTTCGTGCCACGGTTGTGGTACTCCAGGGGTTTATCGTAGCAATTGCACTGTATGCAAAACAAAAGACAGCCATCCGAAATCTGTACACTTTTATGCTTACTGCCCTACAGTTCAGAATGTAGCCAAAGTCCCAACTATCGAAATAAAATTTAACGATAAGCTGGGTTATGCACATATTGATACAGCAGCTCGGACAAGCATTGCAGGAAGCAAGCTGTATGAATTAATGAAGCAAGCTGGAGCCACTAGTACATCATACAACACACAGGTTAACCTGGCTGACGGTTCATCTAAATGGATGGAACTATTATCAATGACCGTTTCAATTACTATGGGCGATAGAATATTACCAATTAACTTTACGGTATTCCCTGAAGCAGACACTCGAACGCTTTTGGGCATAGACTTCCTTCAAAACAATGGAATAATATTGGATTTAGGACAAAGAGTGTGGTACTTTATTGATACTCCAGAATCAAAATATGACTTTCTTCGTATGCAAAATGAAATCACGAACAATACAACTGTAAAGAAAATAGATTTCAATGAACTTGAAGAAAAGAGTGGAATATGTACAGAAGAGCCATTATCCGATTTCATGGCATGGGCATCAAAACTGCAGATGCTGTCACCTATTCCTGACTCTCCATTAAATGGAAGCCCAAATGAAAATAGACAATCACCAGAGAAGGCGATGAAATGGAAATTGGTGAAATTAGACACTCCACCTCCACTTGTTCGTCCTCGTGAGCCACGCGGAATTGAAGATACACGTCCAAAGGATCCTCGTATTACTTATATCCCAATAAATCCTTTGAAAATGTATTCTATTGATATTTCCTTACAACCTTATGAAGCTACATACCTATCTAATTCCGAAAAAGAACAATTTAATAAATTGTTAGATGAGTTTCATGATATTTTTAATAAACAGGGTGAACCAACACCATTTGCTGAACATAAAATAGAAACAGGGAGTCATAAACCTATAGCACTGAAACCATACAGGCTATCACCTGTCAGACAACAACAATTTAAAATAAAATTAGATGAAATGTTAGCTAACGACATAATAGAAGAATGTGAAAGTCCTTGGGCAGCCCCAATAGTATTGGTGCCTAAAGGTGACTCAGATATCAGAGTGTGTATAGACTATAGGAAGTTAAATGCTATCACAACACCAGATCGATACCCATTGCCTCGCATAGATGATTTGTTACAGCAAGCTAAAGCAATGCCGTATATGACAACAATTGATTTACAGTCAGGCTATTGGCAAATTAAAATCGATAAAAATGACCAAAATAAATCCACTTTTGTGACTGCCTTTGGAACATTTCGTTTTAAACGAATGCCTTTTGGTTTGAGAAATGCTCCAAGTACATTTCAAAGGCTGATGGATAAATTTTGCCGTGAACTCAAAGCAGAATCAGTGTTCGCATATCTTGATGATCTTATCTGTCGATCACCTAACTTCAGGCAACACCTAGAAGATTTGCGAGAAATATTTACTAGACTAAGATACTACAAACTAAGAGCAAATAGAAACAAATGCAAGTTTGCATGTGGAACAATTAAATATTTGGGACACGTAATTACACCTGAAGGTATAAAGGGAGATCCTGATAAAATAAAAGCAATTAGTGAATTACCAGCACCTAAAAATCTAAAACAATTGATTTCATTTCTACAAACAGCTTCCTGGTACCGGCGGTTCATTCGAAATTTCGCAGAAATTTCAAGACCTTTAACTAACCTAACAAAGAAGAATACGATCTGGAATTGGGAACAACCCCAAAAGACTGCATTTAATAACTTGAAGACAGCATTAACTACAGCACCTGTATTAAAGCAATATGACGACAACTTACCATACACTATTAAAACTGATGCCAGTAATTACGCTGTTGGAGCAGCTTTGCTGCAGGGGGAGGGTGAAAAAGAACATCCTATTGAGTATGCTAGTAGGTTACTCACACCAGCTGAACGCAATTATACAGTTACGGAAAAAGAAGCCTTAGCAATCGTATGGGCCGTAAACAAGTTTAGAGGTTACATAGAAGGCACAAAGTTTCTAACTATTACTGACCATCAACCATTGAAATGGTTATTAAATCTGAAATCGCCTACTGGACGCCTTGCTCGATGGGCACTACAATTACAACCGTATGAATTGGAAATTAAACACGCTCCGGGAAGAACTAATGTTTTAGCTGACAGTCTTTCGCGTCCACCTTGTGAGGTTCACACTGAACCATGCGAAATCTGTCTTGTCGAAATTGAACTTCCAAGACGAGAAGAAAGGAATGTTCGAAATGAACAAACAAAAGATGAGAAACTCAATTCCATTATTCAAGCTCTTGAAAACAATATAGATTCAGAAAACTATATTCAATCATCAAAAAGAGGTTATCTTATGCATAGGGGAGTACTTTACCGTTTCACTCCAGAACAAGAAGACGACAATGCAAAATTAGTTGTACCGACTCACGAGGTACCTAATGTACTTAAGCAGTTTCATGACTCAGAAACAAGTGGTCACTATGGAGTAGACAGAACTACTAAAAGAATAACGAAGAACTTCTTTTGGAAAGGTCAAAGAAAAGATGTAATAAAGTATGTAAAAAGTTGTTTACAATGTCAAAGATACAAACCAACAAATCAAAAACCAGCAGGATTATTTCAATCAACAGCAAATAATCAGCGCTTTGAGGTTTTGTCAATAGATTTATTTGGACCTCTACCAAAAGGCCCAAAAAGCGAAAAATGGATATTCATTGTGGAAGATACCGCATCACGATGGGTAGAATTATTTGCACTAAGCGAAGCCACATCACAACAATGTGCAATAACACTATTAAATGAAGTATTTCTACGTTACGGACTACCCCGCAAAATAACTAGTGACAACGGAACACAGTTTATATCAGCAGTCATGCAACAATTAATATTTTGTTTGGATATTCAGCAAATACTAAGTCCTGTATATCATCCAGAACCTAATGTGGTAGAAAGGAAAAACAGAGACTTAAAAACTCAAATTGGTATCATGGTCAAAGATAAGCAAGATAGGTGGCCGGAAACTTTACCTGCAATTCGATTCGCCATGAATTCAGCATTTAACCAAAGCACAGGCTTTTCTGCTGCTTATCTGACATATGGAAGAGAAATGAGAACTCCATTTGAAATAACACATAATTGGAGTGAAATCATTGAATCAGAGAATTTTATACCAGAAATTACACCACAGTTAAGAAAATTAGCAAACGATTTAAATATTGCAAAGGAAAACATTGAAATAATGCAAGATAACAATAGAGCCAAATCAAATCAGAAACGACGGCCTGACCCCGGTTATGTTATCGGAGACTTAGTTCTGATTGAAACTCACCCAATAAGTCGCCAAGAAATTGGATTTTCTGCTAAACTCGCACCTCGTAGAGATGGTCCGTACATAATCACTAAAAAGATTGGAAGTTCAATCTACGAGATTGCTAATTTGAACGAACCTAACAAACCTTTGGGAAAATATCACACATCTGCGATAATGCGTTTTGAAAAACGAGACGATCAGAATCCAGAGCCGTTTCTACCTATTAGACGAAGAGGACGACCGAAGAAGATTCATTCCGTCCCAGTTACTGGTACTCTAACGGGACGTCAACGAGTACCAGAGGGGGAGAATGTAGCGACATAAGGAACTATCGTAGCAAACAAGGCGCGCGAGTTCGAATACTTTCTCACTCGCACACCCACTACCTATCTCGCTCGGCTGACCGACCGACCCGAGCGCATACGAAGGCGGCGCTCGGAGGGTATATAAGCTGCGCACAGCCGTCCCATCAGTCATTCCTTAGCTAGCGGTCTAGCTTGAGAGACGGCCTCTGCTATCCTCAAGTGACACCGACAAGTGGGTACAGGGTGAGACAGCCTATGCGGTCCTCCCTTAAGCTCATATTGTATGCCTGTACTTATCTAGGATATTCCACTAAAAATAAGTTCCACCTCTGTTTGCTGTAAGTTACTGAATAAACCTTCTGATAGTCAACTTGGCGTCTCATTCACCTTACAACATCTTTTTGTTTTTAATAATTCATGGTTTTACACAATATGGTGGTAGAAACTTGTGCTTGGCTCGTCGGATCGCGACCATCTTGCTGTATACCCTGCCTTCGAACAGCAGTGTCCATACAGTTTAGTAACCGTCGGTGCGGGTAAAAAAACTAATGAAGTTACTAGCATTAGGTAGATGCATTCCATTAATATCCTCACTAATGACGGACTAATGTCCTCAGTGTTGGAAACGCAATTGCAGAGACTTTTAAAAATTAAAGTTCAAAGTTACAGGTCGATTCACAAGAGTTGGCACGAATGGATTGAATGAGTGAACGAAAGTATACAAGTGTGTAAAATAATAATTTCGGTTTGAAATTCGAACATCGGTTCAAAGGACGGCACTCACACAATGATAGGTGACATTACTTTCGTTCAATCCATTCGTGCCAACTCTTGTGAATCGACCTATACGTTATCTCCATTCCTTTCCCCGAATTGATCTCTAATGACAAGTGAAAGGGATGTAGCATCGCGAATATCCATGGGCTTCGGATCCCCTCCTCCTCCTTCTACCATCAAGGGTCTGTGGGCCCGTTTGCCTTCCTCAAGCCAAAACTATTCATACCCGTTTTTTGCAGTTCTGTTTCACCATCACGTACCGCCGTGAGAGCCAGCGGCAGTACGAGCTGCGAGCTGCCTCCGAGGTGGACTGCGTGCACTGGGTCGACGCCATCAGGGAAGCCAGGTCAGTCTTGCTGCAGGATGTACAGCCTGAGGATACGAGTGCTGCTACGACTTAGGGACCTTTGAGACGAGCGTGTTGTCTTAAAGGTCGACAACGCATCAGTGATTCTTCGGGAACACTTTGGAATTCGAGTTTTATCTCATAATATTAATATTCCCGAAAGCTACGTTTTGTTGGAGCTACGTAGGGTGATAGCACCAGTGTTGGACACTTTAAGCTGACAGGCACCAATAATGGACACTTAACCCTTAATTCAAAGATCATACGGTTATAAATTGATTGTTGCGAAACAAATGACTAACCCTTATCTTCTGTTAAATAAGAATCAAGTGTCCATCATTGGGTTCTTGTCCATTACTGGTTCCACTGCTCTATTGTATAATTAAAATGCATGATAGTCAGAAAAATATACCTATGGGCCTAGATAAATTGCATTCTGCGGTGTTGGGGTTGTTGTATTCCGGGGTAGGGATAAGACAACCGGTGTAATTACGAGGATAGAGGCATTCCATTTTAGTACTCTTATCTTATCTTATCTTATCTTACAGATGAGCCCTTTCGGATACTTCGACCTATTGGATCTTTTGTGCAATTACCCTCTTACACACTCAGCTGTTCGAATGTGCAGGTTTCCTCACGATGTTTTTCCTTCACTGTAAGAGCGTCGGGTAATGCACTTAAGTTGGAAAAACTCATTGCTACATGGTGACCGCGGGGGTTCCAACTCGGTACCTTACGATCACGAGTCGACCTCCTAAGCCACTAGGCCACCGACGCTCTTTTTGTTTTCGCTTTTTGACGCTCATTTTAGTACTCAGGGTAAGCAACACATTTACAGTCTTAGGATTGCAGCCTTAACATTGACATTCTGAGATTTCAAATGTTTTACGGTTCACAGATTCCACTTACCATCAGGGGCCTGTTTTATAAAACTACAAATTACAATTTACAGGTTACAAGTTTCCATTTGACACAACCTCGACCAATGACGACCAGCCATTTGAGCAGTGTTGCCAGTTTAGACCTGTAAAATTGTTACTTGTAGCTTTATAAAACGTGCCCCAGGAGGCCTGTGAGTTCGTTCACCTTCATGTCATAAAAATCATAGAAACATGAACACTGCTGTTTGGGGGTTACAGGATAAAATGGTGGTAGCGATCCGGATGGCCCTTGCAATAGGTGCTACCACCACTATTTAAGTATTTATTTCTGTAACCACATTTTGAACAATTACGCTAAGATGTTTACCAGTTTATTAGTGACAGGTTGCAAGCCCATCGCCTAACAGCACTACAAGCCTTTATTCCCTGAAATGTACTTCAAAGGCCCATAAGGGGTCCTGAAAACGCCTGAAAATGGGTTTTCAGGATATGGTGTAATCTGATAGAGGGTGTCCTGAAACGGACTGAAAAAATGATTCAGGCGCCTGAAAACAACGGCAAGTTGGTCGAAATTTTGATAATCTAGTATGTGATAGAGCTACCTCTGGAACGGACTGAAACGATATTTCAGCCTGCTGAAAACGCTTCTAAAGCACCAAAATTCACGATGGAAAATGAGACGCCTTATCCCATCGGCGTAACACTTAGTAGCCTCTTACTACATCCACGGGAAGACATGGAGTGGTACTATTAATTCTGTAGCTCTACCTCCCCCACTCTGGGAATAAAGGCTTGAAAGTATGTATGTATGTTATTTCTCTATAGAAGTATGTTTATCGTTTTCTAGTACCCATAGTAATAAGCCAAGCTTAGTTTGGGACTTAAGGGTGAAATGGTCCTTTGATATTTATTAATTTCTCCGCTCATCGTTCAGTAGAAAGGCAGCCTTACTTGGAACAGTCAGTCATAACCACGTTGAATATTATACCGTCGACGAACTTCGGTCTGTGGTTGCTTGCATAGCATTTGAATAAGGTAACATCGGTCGTCGATAGGGAGATATCTATCCGAGGACAATATTATGCCAGTATTCTAAGATAACAATGCAAATTCACTGTAGCGATTTTTCTCATAAAAATGTTTTGTTCCAAATTTAAATTCTGATTTTACATATTTTAAATGCGAAAGTGAAGTTGTTTGTTGGTTTGTCTGTCGAAGTCTAACTTGTACGCAGACAAAGTCGCGGGCAAATGTACTGGGCGTTTATTCTACAGGGTAAATCTCGGCCTCCATTACTGTTATAATTCTAAGTAAATAAGACATATCGTATCAATATGGTTTCACCCACATCTAAAATATTTACAATTGACATTTAATTTTATCTACCTATAAGTTTAAACGCATATATAAGACTTTTGTACAGTTTCTAATAATCAGGTTTCAACTTTAGTTAATTATAGATTAATTTAAACCGAACGAAACCGGTGTCGGATTGAACTCGATAATTAGGTTATTAAATGAAGAGCGAAAATTGAAGCCGCGCTCAACTTCGCGTGAAAGTGGAAATCTTTTACATCGCCGGAGAATAAGTGATGGAATAATCTGTGAACCTCATACTTGCACGTGCGGGAAGGAAGTGAGTGAGCTGGGACGACATGGCCTTTCATGCTTTAGAGGTGCCGGCCGATTGTACCGCCACGGCACAATTAATGATCTGATCCGTTGTTCGCTTGCCACTGCCTCTGTACCAGCTGTCCTGGAACCAGCAGGTTTGCATAGAGACGACGGCAAGCGACCAGACGGAGCTACATTGGTGCCGTGGAAACTGGGTAGGGCACTGGTGTGGGACGCGACGTGTGGTGACACATTCGCCCTTTCCCACTTCCAGTCAAACCATAATCGGGCTGGTGCAGCAGCTGATCAGGCCCAAACCATCAAGCGCCGCAAATATTCATCATTATTAAATAATTATGAATTTGTGGCGCTTGCAGTGGAGACCATGGGACCTTAGTCAGCTGATATGAAAAGCTTTATTAAGGCCCTGTCATCCCGGCTCATAGACACCTCCGGAGATCCTAGAGCTGGTGCTTACCTCTCCTAAAGGATTGGGCTAGCTAACTAGAGAGGTAATGCAGCCAGTGTCATAAGGACCATGCCGCGAGCGGCAAGCTGCTAGAGGGGGTGTTCTTTTTATAGTGGCGATTATTTTCTTTAATATTTGAGTAGCTTAGTTTTATTTTAATTTAAATAAATTTAGTTTTAACGTTTAATTGCAATTGGAATTGCAATGGAAAACAATTTTATTTATACAGTCGGTCGGCCAAATGTAGTCTGCCATTCCTAAAACAGAGTGTATGTAAACACTTTAGTGTACATAAAAAAAAGAAAACAATTATAAAATGGACAGAAATATTGCGGGGATGTATGTACAAAGGCGAACATGTGACATTTGAATTTGACTTAATGTGACAAAGCATACTTTTTCTAAAATAGGTTTATTGTACGGACTTAACAAAAGCGCGTGGAGCTAACCCTATGTGCTTCTGTTTAGTCCGTTAGAGAAAATACTCTTTTACCGAACAATTATCCTCGCGTGTGATATCCATGGACTTGCTTCTGTAATAACTCCATAGGAGTGTCTATAAATAACTCAAACAGACTGGATAAAATGACAGTTAAAATATCGTAAAACGTTTTGTTTACGTAAAACGTATTCATTTCCATAACATTGAATTTAAAATGCGATCGTTTTCAAAGGAAAAACATTCGAGAAGCGCCCATTTTTGTAACTGGCATGCATACACAATCAAAGACTAAGTGGACCGTGAGGGCATCCAATATTGACAATGCCGTGCTAGCGATGCGACAAGCTGGTCGATTTAATAATAGGTAAATAAGCTTCCCAAGCCAAGGCCCAATCTGGGGGAGATCCACCGCAAATCGGGCCCAGTGGAGGAAAATTGGAGAGGCGTATGCCTAACCTCTCAGTCTCTGCATTTCTGCTAAAGCTCGTTAATCGTGTGGCTTTTGTATAATACCTTATTCGGCTCTAACTCAGATAAAGCAATACCTTCAAGTGTTTTTAACCCTACTAAGTGCAACATCAGCCTGCCCGTTGGCAATAAGTTTCTTTCCTAGGTCGATTACAGCTTTATCAAGAGTAGTT
Organism: Acleris cristana; assembly: GCA_948252455.1. Taxonomy (NCBI): domain Eukaryota; kingdom Metazoa; phylum Arthropoda; class Insecta; order Lepidoptera; family Tortricidae; genus Acleris; species Acleris cristana. The sequence continues at coordinate 13,968,872 of OX411788.1, read as the reverse complement.
CCTTGTAATTTGTGTACCGTGACGGCCCAGCATAAAATTATCGGCAACATTCTGCGCTCAATGTCACCATAACCCATCGTACCTTGAAAATTTGTAACTACTGGAGGTATGGCAACACAACCATCGCTATCTTTAAGGCTGCTGTCATCGTCAAATTTTACTAATTTACTGAGAAAATATTAAACAAATTATATTAATTTCTACTAGCGGCTAAAGAGCTTAAACGCCACATGGTCTCTTCACGTTTTTTTCACAAGTCTATGGGTTACAGATCCTACTTAGCTACACTACACTAGCAGTGCACTAAGAAAGGATATTTCGAAAATACCCGCAAGGGGAAGACATGGGGGAGTAGCGGGCGTCCTCTATTTAATAATACAATTTATCCAAACCTATTATAATTCAATACTTCGATTATTACAACAGTCACGCGATATTGACATTTGTGGCATTCTCTACCACAAACGGTTCGTAATCTAAGCAATGTCATATTATGTAGATGATCATTTTTGTACATTGTCTCCATTTTATTTTTACATGGATTTTTAAAATCGCATTTGTCAACAAAATATAAAAATGTCGTAAAAGAGATCATGTAAATTTAAAATTTAAATCGGCCAAGAAATACGGATTTTAAACTGCTAATTAGACAGCAATTGATAAGACAGAGATCCGATATGCACGTGACGTCATGGCCGAGCTATTGCTCGGCCATATAAACTCCATGTTAAATACTGTTTTTCTAGAAAGAAATACATAAATAGGAACAAATCTTTAAGAAATACATAAATAGGAAGAAATACATAAAGTTGCTGCTGTCACCTTCTTTGCTACAGCAATAGAATAAGACAACACGTCACTAAACAAAGATTAAGTTTAATTGACGTCTCTGAGTGCGGCAGTTAAATACATAGAAATAAATAAAAAGAACTTGTAAAAAGTAAGAAGAAATTGAACGATAACTTGATTGCGTCCATGATCAAGTACCAGGAGAGCATAAACGGAGGCAATCGATGCTCCGGGCGGTTGCTGGGCTACCGCGGATTAAGGCCGCAGCCCTGACCCGCTGCAGCGCTCCTGTTTGCCTAGTAACTGGCTGTTGCTTCCGAGAGAAAACCACATTAAATTACAGCCTCTGGTTATTATTGCATTTTTTAAATTTGTTCGTTTTGATTTAACCATTTCTCCGCAGCTTTATGCAGGGTTAATTTTATTGGTTCTCGGAATATCTCTGGTAGGATTGCTATGCTATGTTTATTGGGATACACCTAAAATAGCCCTTTTATGGTCATTTACATATATTATTCTATACCTTCAAAGGTTAAAATAAATCATTATCCCCTTACTAATAATGGTTGTATAGTGGTAGCTATACAATGTTTTGTCCTTATCTGTCATTGTGACATCTGAATTTGACAGATAAGGACAAAACATTGTATAGCTATACAACCATTATTAGTAAGGGGGTATAAGTTTGCTCTAGTGTCTGTCACGGAAGTTTGTAACGTAGGAATGTAAAATTGGCATAGTGCTTGTTTTAACAATACGCAAAAATATCGATAATTTGCGATTATAAAAAAAACATTTGTTTTCAAATTGGGGGTCAGTTTACTCTAAAATAAATGTTTCAAGACAAGTAGTACTCGGATCAAACAAAAAATGTTTTTTTTTTAAATTAAACATGCTGATTTAAAAATATAACATTGTTAGTATTTATCTCAAAAATCTTTTTTTAATAACCATCCATTGCGTAAATACGATTTTGGCTTGGTCATTAATTACGCACAAATGAAACGTCATCGCGATGGTGATAATGCTAATGATAAATGATGATGAGTCTTTTTTTAAATGATTACGGATATAATTGTGACAAATAAGTCGTTTGCGTGTAGTATTTAATTTTTCATTCACAAACGGAAAACATATTAAAATAACAAACCTACTCATTTCATCTACTATGTACGGTTTCAACAACTGAACATTAATTTCGTTTCATTTCAAGGAGATATTCTGCATCCTAATAACGGATAGTGCTTGAAACACTGCGCAGTGTTAATATTCCGAGAGAGCTCAAACAATGGCTACGAAACTCGCTAAGTGCATCGCTACAGCCTACGGCGTAGCTCGTAGCTATTACCTAATTGAATTGTACATTTCAATTTTCCTGGCGGAAATGCAAAGCGTATTACAAAGTTATTTCGTTAATTATCATTTTGATCTACGTATGTGAATAGCAAATTATCTTTTATATTTTTATGTAAAAAAATCGTTAACGAGTGGGTCGGATTGTTCAGCCTGCGTCTCTATTCTACTGGGTAAAGACATATCGCCCTGTTATGGTATTGTTTTCAACTCGGCCGCCATTAGGGTAAAAGTACCGGTTTTTGGCCACTCTAAACTTTAACTGATATCTAAAACATTATGAAATTACAAAACTATTTTTATATTTTATCTTTAAATTAATCTTCAGTCTAAACTATTTTTGAATATTAATGTTAATTTTACAGTATTTTTCACGCTCATTTCAACCTTAAATGGCCAAAGAGGGTACAATGGCCATAAATGATATTTCAACCCTACTGTCAAGTAAGCAATAGCTATCAAAACGTTGACAATACGATAACAAGTCAAAGACAATATGGTTATTACCGCCTAGAATCTAGGCCTAGTATTCAGGTAGATGATTAAAAGAGACATATTTAAACCAAACATGTCGTGACTGGCTTCTGCCGGTCTTGATTATTTAGTCATCTACTCAGTCTACTTATCTCCATTAAGAAATCATGTAGCATGTGGTCAAGGGCGAGTAAATATAGAAAATGTCGTTGCAGTGGCACCACTTGAAATCGATCAGTGCCACTGTGCCACTGCGTTTTTAACCGACTATATTACGTAAGTGTGTCTATTTGACGACGCGTTGGCTTAGTTGGTAGTGACCCTGCCTACGAAGCTAGCGGTCCCGGGTTCGATTCCCGTTATGGTCAAATATTTGTGTGATGAGCGCGAATATTTGTTCCTGAGTCTTGGATGTTTTCAATGTATTTAAGTATTTATTTCTCTATAATATAAGTATTTAAATCATTTTCTAGTATCATTATCAAGGACTTTAATTGTTAAGCCACTATGGAACCCTGTCGCATAACATTAATCATTAATTTTAGCGTAATTTCTTTCATCTGGTTTGACGCTGTCACTATGACAGGGTTCCATAGTGGCTTAACAATTAAAGTCCTTGACTTTACAAGCCTAGAGCTTAGTTTGGGACTATGTCAATTGGTATGAGATTGTCCTCTAATTATTATTTTTGGCACGCTCTGCTGTTTAAAAGACTGAATAGACTTTAATGTATAATATGCCGTTAGATTCGTCTTGGTTATGGAAGAGACATAGGCTATAATATTTTAACCAAAGTAAAGAAACGCGGGTTTTTTTTTCAATATTATATTGATGACAGTATCAAAAAATGCATTCCGGTTTCTAAAGCTTGTTTTTTTGCTTTATTGTAATCGTACTGTAACTTGGCCGCCATTTCTATCAGCATGGCTTTCTGTCGATAAGATCGAACGTATAAGGCTGCCTAATTGAGAATGCACGCGCTAAAATGTGTTTTGTTCGCTCTGACGGGACTACTTAAACGCACCGCTGCGACAGTCACTAGTTCGTTCGATTGACCGCCGTTTTTAAGAGAATTACACTCCACCTATCTTTAAAATTTAGTTTACCAATAGAAAGCCACGTTATTTGTAAGTGATATAGGCTAAATATTAACCCAAAAAAATGATTATTAAGCAAATAAAGAGGAAAAAACTCTGTGTGTGTTTTCTACTCGGAAAACGTACAAAAGCGATGTGTAATATCGGCGGCGTATTCAAAATACTACGCTCATTCGATTTTTTCGTTTCGTTTGCCTTTTATGCTGACGTCTACAGCGGGTGCGCTTCAATCAGTATAAAAACATTTTGTATAATTTCATTTAACTAACCACGAAAAGCATAATGAACGTTTAGCATAAAAACCAATTATATAATTTTATCTGGCATACGATCAAATAACATAACACTCATTTAGCATAACTGTTATTTTCTTGTTATTATGCATTTTAAGTCAATTTCTTCTAACTAGGTTAGGTTAGGTTAGAACTGTGACCACATTAATAGTAATGAAAGCAGTTAGAAATATTTATTTTTGAATTTATAAACATTATAGTTTTTGAAATTATGCATTTCGTTTTATGCATCATGACTATCATACCGATGGTTTATTATGTAGATTGAAATTATGCAATTAGTGTTATGTAAAATGATCATTAGACCATTTGTTTTTATGCTAAACATTACACACCCGTCTACAGCGAATGTTACTAGTAATTAATTACAAATCAATACAACCACGTAACCAGAACCCGATGATATACAAATACACAAGATAATATGTAAAATTGTACGATAACAACAGCGTCTCATACAAATTGACAGATCTATCAATGTTTTACCTATACTCGAAACTCGAATTCAAGACCAAAATCTGACAGTTCCCATCTTGATTATTAGTTATTTTAACATTATTTCATAAAAACATGAATGAGAACTCGTGTAACCAGTAATATTAGGGTAAGTTTTATTGATAAAAATACCTACACTTAAACCAAAATGTAAAATGTAGTAATCGCAGCGAATGTGCGCCCGTTGAGGTTAGGATTTTGGTCTTGAATTCGAGTTTCGAGTATAGTTTAGGGCGGTTGGAAATTTTAACCAATCTACTGCGACAAATGTAACCTTAAAATGTGATGTAATGATGACGTGTGTGTGTTTTTGTGTGTTTGTGCGTGTGTGTGTGTGCGTGTGTAGGTGTGTGGCTGTGTAACGTGTAATTATTTTAACTGAACAGAATCTGAGAGTTTTTTTAAATAAATATCATTTTTTTAAAGCACAGATTGTGAGATTATCACAATAAATAACAATTGCCTTGTTTTAAATTAAAATGAATGCAATTGCTGTTTTCTCAAGTGGCAACCACCATAATTGTTACACTTACGCTGCAGTTTTTAAGGTTTCACTGGCGTGTTTTTGCTATGGCGCATTTTTTCCTGTTGCAATTTTCCTTAGCCTATAAATTAATTTGATAGTGTTGTCGACGGAGCTCCGCTTTCGCGGTACTTCTATTTCTGGATGCTTTAGCCATTCGGGCCTGCAGCAAAACTAACATAACCTGTACATTCCTAATAGGTAATTTAACTCGTAATTTTATAATGCAGATTTATATTGCTCAGTGTAATGTTACAGCATAAATTGCACCAATATATTCAGAGATAATTACAAATATAATAATCTGCTATTGGGACATACTTCCGAAAATGTATGGTTTTAAAATTTACGTCAAAGACAACCTAAGCTCGTCAATTAATAATTTGCAGTACGTCAACGAGATTGGTCGACACCTCCTTGGGCCTCTTTTCTAGACGATAAGAACCATACGTCTTTAACCTGGGGGGTTATTGTCTAACGCGCTCGCAATCGCAATCGTTTTCATTTTGAAAATCGAAGGCTTGTCTGCATACAAAATGAAAACAATTGCTCCACTTTGAAGCCGGTTACAATTGCGAGTGCGTTAGACAATAAGCCCTCTGTTATGGTATTGTTTTAATCGGCCTCCATTACTGTCAATTAAATAAGAGCTATCAAAACGTTGACAAAACGATAACGGAGGGCTTACCTATAGTCAAACGCACTCGCAATCGCAACTGGCTTCAAATTGGAGCAATTGTTTTCATTTTGTAAGCAGACAAGGCTTCGATTTTCAAAATGAAAACGATCGTGATTGCGAGTGCGTTAGACAATAAGCCCTCTGTTCAAAGACGATATGGTTTTTACGTCCTAGAATCCCCTGTGTATGATAAGCGGGAATGAGAAACGCAACGCTCAAAGGATAAGTTACATAACCTTGACCCGCCCGCTGCAGAGGCAGGTAACTTATGCATGGAGCTGCATAAATGCTAAAAGCTGTTTGGATAAATTTTAGTGCTTGTATTACATCACGGAATAGAGAAAACAGTGGAAGTGGCATGAGCTTCGCTTATTAGTATCAGACCAGTCGCCAATACTCAAACTATTTACCTATCATAAAAACAACACGCCGCGCCACCATGGAAAATGTTTTTGGTGCGGCTACCGTTTATACACTCCAAAATAGCACAATAAGGCATGCTTCTGGATTTATTTCCTATTTTAGCAATATTGAAATATCCAAATATTGAAATAAGCGATCGCGGCAAATGTATGGAAGGTTATGCGGAACTCCGCATAACTATGCCACACGTTACACGCCCACTTGACACTTCTACTGTTTTTTCTGTTCTGTGTATTACATACATTATAATAAAAATAAAACATTTGACGCAACGACGCAGGCCACGACGAGTTAGTTGATTTTCGGTTAGGACAATTTTTTGTGTAGTGAGGTAGTGGCCCGAGTATTTGTTTCTGAGTCTTGGGAGTTTTCTATGTATATACTCGTAACGTAAGTATTTATTTATCTATCTAAGTATGTTTATAGGTGCCTAGTACCCATTGTACAAGCCTAGAGCTCACACAAATAATTCAATTCAATTCAATTTGTGTTAGATTTTCACCCGGTATTTATCTATTTATTCTGTAAGCTGCAGTGGCAGGTAACTTATGCATCTACCTGTTATATTACCTACATCATACGGAAGTGTGATATACTAGTGCTATAGTATAGTAGTGCGTAGCAATGCACGTGGCAGAATATTGGTCAGTTCTGTGCATCTGATTAGTACTGTGCAAGTTGCACAATATACTCAGAAGAAGGTGCTAAGAACATTCTCGGAAACATTCAAGAGCATTGAGAATGTCTTTCCATTCAAAAATTGAGAACATTCCTAGATTTCATTAAGAATTTCTTATAAGAAACTTTCGTTTATAGAAATTTTTCATCGGTGCACTTAGCGCTACATCTTATGCCCTTTACACTCTAAGAGGAAGTTTTTTTATTGCATGGGGAAGGCAAAATAGGACTCTGAAGTCCATTGATTTTTGCAATCTCGAGATCACAATTTTACAATTACGATATCATAAAGACTACATAAATGTTTTGCCCACTCTGGGGACTTTTGGAATGCCTCTATGCTATGCTAGTGTACCGGAATACAGCAATGCGTATACTGTTCTTTGGCGGCAGTTTAAAGGGATACCGTAAACTCGGGTTACTTTAGCCCTAACGGCCCTAACTAGGGGGTAACATTGCCGACCCTTAAAACTATAACTATTTAAGTGGTAGTCATCTTAAATTTGTTCAAAAATTTTAGAAATACATAAGTAGCTTAAGCTTAATGTAACATTTAATAGAATAATTAAATTTTAAAGATGGTTTTTGGGGTGGGCAATGTTACCCCCTAGGGCTAAAGTAACCCGAGTTTACGGTATGAATAACGATTCAGACGGACTGGTATAAAGTTTTTCCACCACTAGGTAAGAATACTTTTTAAATCGCAATTCTCAACAAAATATGAAAATACCGTAAAAGGGATCACCAAAAGTGAAATTAAAATTAAAATCGACCAAGAAAATAAGAATGATACAAGCATATTAAACTGCTAATTATACAGAGAGGATATGCACTGTGACGTCATGTAAAAGGTCGGCCATATAAACTCCATGTTAAATTCTGTTTTGCTAGAAAGAGATAGGAACAAAACTTGGTTATTTGTATCGCTTTTTAAAAAAAACAGATGTTAATTACATGAATCAGCTTTTACTGAAGCTGTGAAAAAAGTCATAAATATTCCCTATTGTGTGTTAAATAAAAACAACATTCTCCCCAGCCCCGGCCGGCAAACAACCAAACCTAACCTTTAATATCCATTACTTATTCAATACGGAGTTAAGAATATCCCGGTGCAACCCTACGCCCGGGTGTCCCGGTACCCGGGCAACCCGGATAAATCCCGTTCCGGGTCGCGGCCTTGATCTATTAACACGCATCTAAAATTAATAAGCTCTTCACGGCTTATTGGTTTGTAACGGAAAATTTTGAAATCATTTAAAATGTAGGTTTCTTTTAATTTGCTTTGAAGCGTTTGAAATGTAATTTGTATAGTTTTATCCTCGCAGGTAGCCTAGTTGGTATTGTCTACCATCAAATCTAGCGGTCTCGGGTTCGATTCCCGGTAAGAACAATCGCATACAAAGAGATTTATACACCTTATTTTAATGGAATAAGATTCAAAAGTTTTTTATATACTCGTATCTTTGTACTCTGAAAATGTTTATGAGATGTGCGCGAGTTATTCCTGAGTCTTGGAAGTTTTATACGTATATGAGTATTTATTTCTATATTTAAATATGTTTATCATTGACTAGTTACCCATAGAAATGGCCTAGTTCTTAGTTTCAGGCTAGGTCAATTTATGTCACTTAAACGGAATATAGGGCATATTACACTCTCAGTGTTATAATGCAAGACATTAAAACGTGACTGTTTTGAACGTCCAAAATAAAATCTACCAGTTAAGCGCCCCTTTAAGCGACAATATTATCGATAATATTGATCGTGTAACTGTAACACATCCCATTGCAAAAATGCCAACACAGCCATGCTGAAAAGCCTTTGTTCTCATATTGCGTCGAACCAAAACGATCCCTTGTTTGCTTTGTACAAAAAGCTAATTTAATAAAAACGCTGTCGAAACGTTAAAGGTACGCGCGTTAGCCGCTTATTGAGTGCCAGTTAATAAATTGGTTTCACATTTTAATCTTTTAAAAGTATGCCGTTATTGTGAAAAATAATTGCAGATTTTTGTATTTACGTAGCAAGAAGGCGAAAATTCAATTTAAATACTTGATTTTAATTTATACATGATCGTTTGTCACTTATGATCAAATGACCAATTTAATCTATTTATTGCTCCTTATACCATCAAATAAATAGAACAACATACAGTATGTAAACTTACTAAAACCATTTGTTTGAATCCGGGCATGTATAGGCGATAAATAAGGTCTTCGTATATAAATTATTGAAATTCTAACGTTTTTTAGAATTTATAATTGTAATACAAAAAATATCATTTTAGTTATTCATGATTCAATTACATCCTGTATTATTTGTTTACAATTGTAACATTTGTCATCTGGTTGTCAGGTCAAGGCCAAGCTCAACATTTTCAATGTCAGTTAAAGTAAGGCTATGTGCACACTTCCGATTAAATACGACGTAGATTAGACCAAATGTGGCCGTTATTTGAACCAAGCGACGATGGTTGTTTCAAGTGAACGCTACGCATCAAAGCTGGATTTTGCCGAGCACGTCGCTTGATTATGTTCGAAGCTTGTACAATCCGCAGCCTCATTTCTTCCTCCGTTCTCGACACTTTTTTTAAATACTAACTGTTTCACCCATCCCCAGAAGAAATAGTCTAGAGGTGTGGGGTTCAGCAAACGTACCATATCATACAACTTCCCGCTTTTCTAGTGCTGAAGCCAAGATTTTCTGTAAAATGGTTGTAGATCCTTTTTTCCGTTCTGACGTCAATACGAGGACGAGGCCCACCACTACTACTACTACTATCCGGTACTAACCGGAACCGCTCCTTCATTGTCACGCAGTCTGGTAATCGCCCTTATAATTGACAATAAAGTGACACCAGTGAAATTTGAATGACATAAATCTGTCACGACGTAAACATTACACATAGGGTGATACTTTTAGGGTTAACCGACTTTGAAAAAGGTAAGTGTTTATAATTTTGAAACAATGATAAAATTAAAAATATTCGACCCGTACTAGCAAAACATGTGTTAAAACACTTAACTCGACTTGGCTATCAACTGGTTTAAAGAGATGGTTTTAGTTAGTTTACATACTGTATAGTATTTTATGCTCATATAAGTATATCACCTTGCTTCATTCATTATACTTGTCATCAAGTGACCTGCTTGATCATCTGTCACTTACCATCTCGTGATCCAATTAATCAACTGTCACTATCAGATAGCCCGTTTGATCATCTGTCACTTACCATCTCGTGATCCTCTTAATTATGTATCACCATTAAGTAACCCGTTTGATTGTCCGTCACTTACGATCGTATGATCCATGTTCGGATGACCCGGTTAAAACTTAGCTCCTTGTACCAGAAAACAAATAGGGCAGCATTGTAGTGACGTTCACACACGTTTAGCAGGAACGTTTGTCCTCATCCTTACGTCTGCATAATAAAGGTAGGTGACATTTCCAACGAGCCGTATTCTTCATTACGCCGCCCTAACGAGCGCGTCGGACGTGACGTGACGCCTTTATAAATGCCGACGTTTTTCTTTGGCAAAAGTAAAAGTGTAAGACAATGTTTTTGTCCTTCGAGGGATGGATATTGTCTACTTGGATACTATACGTTATATTTATTGATGGCGGTGGTATGATAGTTCGTGTGTTAAATCGTTGCAAGTACACTTGTTTAAATTTCATCAACTTTTGTAGAATGCAATCGCGGTGATTTTTCTAAATCGGGTACCACGCGCTCAGAGCCTTCAGTGTAAGTTGCTAATACAGCAAACAGTCACAACGTTTTTTTGTATAAATAACATGGACGCAAACGCTTCGAGATGGTTTGCCGCGTGAATAGGGAATGCAAATAACCGGTTATAACCGGTTATTTTCATATAAAAACGTGTAATAACCGGTTAAATTGCATTCCCTACGCGTGAACACCAACTTACTCTTTGAAGCACTGGTAAAGTAGGTTCTTAGGTTCAGGAAAACTCATTCAGCCTCATCTCACAAAAATCTGCCCTAACCGGGATTTGAACTAGCGTTGAAAATGACTTGTAAAATACAAGTATCTTTCAAACGCCCTTGTATTTTTCAATAAAATACAGAATCTTTCCTTGCGGATCTTAGGTTGAATCTTTCGCAAGTTTAAGTTTTTTACGTGTATTTTGCGATGTATTTTTCGCATTTTTATAATTATGATAGTGATAGTGACATTGAATTATAGAATATGTATGTAAATATTTTGTTGTACAAACGGGAATAGTACATATTCAATTATTAAAACAAAAATTATAACGTCAAATACTAGGAGTGCATAAACATAGACAAGTAACCTACAGCGCTGCGCCGGTAACCCGACGCGTTTTACGTCATCGCCTGCGATCTAAGTTGCACAACGCACCCCCTAATTACCGCTGCGCTCCTGGTACTTTATTTAATCTCTTTGGTTGGATGAACGGCTTAGAACAAACCGAGTTAGTTATTGTTTTTTTTCGATAATTACATGCATTTTATAGGAAATGTACAAAGTTTCGAAAGAAACAAAATGTATCTTTCGCAATTTTCATCCCTTATTTGAACCCAGGACCGCTGGCTTCGTAGGCAGGGTTACTACTAACTAAGCTAACGTGCCGTCAAATGTACATGGCAATGGGATTAAAAAAGATCACAAGTCGACATCTTACCTACTAGACTACCGATGATACTTTAATCGAGTACTAACAACTTTCCTATTTAAATAACATTTCCTCGTACATATTCATAAATATGTGTATACTTTAGTACCTTGTCTATTTAATGTCATGTTTAAACTGCCATACAATTGTCACAGCGATTAAAGTGACAAGGTACTAAGTGTACACATATCTATGAACTCGACTGTACCTCGTACACACCACTATGTTGAAAGTTGGGATTACATATTCCTGAGCAAACGTTTCGATCCGATGGGAGCAACCCTATTACTACAACGCACTCAGTCGGAATATATTTACTTCCCGATATTTACGGCGGCGCCCCGGGGATCAGGGATGCCACCTGTGACGCCATGTGGATTTAATATACTGAGTTACGGGCTATTTAAGTGTAGATTATGGTAATGCTGTATATGATGTGTACATTGCGTAGCTTAGATGAAATCCTGTGATTTAGAAACTAGTCGAAATTGCGATGTATACCGAATTATCACCTGGGTGTAAAACACACTTATGTGATTATCTGTGCTTCTCTCTGCCTAACCATCGCACCGTCACATCAACTAGGTATCTAACATATAAAAAACAGCCTATTATAATCCAACATTAATTTACATCACTGCATCCACCAGCTTCCCCCACAACCTGTAATCGAACACTGTACATCTTTGAAGAGTATTTTTTGTTTTCTTTTTCTCTCAAAAATCTCATTTTTTTTCTGGTTATTTAGTAGCCACCCTCTCCCTTACAAGTTAGTCAAATAATAATCCGATCTCCACCAGAGGGTAGTTAAATTGACTCATCTTTCCTCATCGAGTCCTCCCTGAGGGAGGAATCTATATTTAAACCCGCACTAAATGCAATATAGGATATTATATTCGCCCGGGTGAGGAAATAAGTGGGTTAACTCCGTAAGGGAATTTACAATTTCCACTTGATCGGGTAATAATTTTCTCGCATGACACACGGGTTCACGCATGATGTATTATTTTAGAGTTTAATATTAATACGTGGTCTAAAAGGCCTCTGCGTTGGCTTCGGCTCCATGTACGCCTTCCAAAGGTCCGGGACTGGTAAAGACATAAACAGGGCGGCGTGAAATTTTCAGTAAAATGTTCCATTTACAATATTCAAGGTACTTTCCTTCCATGTGGCATAGCCGTGGGACGCCCTGTATATAATAAATTTCAGGGGACAATCTCACACAAATTGACATAGTTCCATGCTCTGGGCTTGCACTATGGGTACTAGCCACTCGATTCACTCGCTAGCTCACGCCATGGTCCGTCGCTTAATCCTAGGTATAACAGTACCCAACACTATTTGGCCGTCGCTTCACCTTGGGCACTACAGGGTGTCCCATAATAGACACCGTAAAAAACCCACCCCTAGACCTACCAAACCAGCCTAACATGACCTCAGTAAAAGATGCGCGTTTTCCGAGACATTGCCAATAATGATAATTAGTTTCGTATGAAAATTATTGCCAAAACAAAAAAGAAATAGAAAAAAAATATTATTAGGCTGGTTTGGTAGGTCGTGCGTAAATTTAAATTCGCTCTTAAATTTATATCTATTCCACTCATACGCATAAATAAAACGGCCATCTATCTTTTTCTTGAATATACTTTTATATGTATACAAAAAAAATACATAGAAAATTACCAAGACTTTTAGGAACAAATAATGGTGCACATTACACAAGGAATTCTGGCCTAATTAATTTGATTGCAAAAGCGTTGCCTCCCCTGAGTCTCTATTCCATTGCGTTTCTAACCCTATTGCATTCGTATTGTGTACGTCGTCTTTTCTGACAATATAATAAGAGCTATCATGACGTTAATTATACGGTCGCAGTAGGGGTAAAGGCAATGTAGAATAGACGTCCCTGTGAACCAAGATGAAATGCCTTTAGACTAGGTTTTTTATTAACTATCTCACCTAACTTTCAGCAGTTTCCTATTGAACACAGCATTTTTAGGGTTCCGTACCCAAAGGGTAAAAACTGGACCCTATTACTAAGACTCCACTGTCCGTCTGTCTGTCACCAGAGGCCCGTTTCACGAAGCTACAAGTTACAAATTACAAGCGGAAGACCCTTTCTAAATCCTATTGCTAGAAAGAGGGTGCCGCTTTTAATTTTTAACTTGTAGCTTCGTGAATCGGGCCACAGGCTGTATCTCATGAACCGTGATATCTAGACAGTAGCCAGCAGATAGACTATAAGTATATAGAATTTAAAAAGAAAACTATTTATGTATTTATATATGTAAACAGTTTATTGTGCAAAACACAAAAATTCAAATACAATATTTATAGAATTAGAATGTACAAAGGCGTACTTATCGCTTTAAGGGATCTCTTCCAACTAACCTTTGGGTGATTGAGGAAAATAAGAAAAGTAGAATGTGGTAGACATTAATACAAAACAAAGTTTACAAAAACTTATTATTAGGTATCGATTGCAAAATAAACTAAAACAAATTTCCAGGTACAGTCCGCTACAAAGGAATGAAAATAATCTCTAGTTATTCAATTAAAGTGCAAAATAAATCCTTCTCTTTGACTGTATTTAGTTCATACCTCAAAGAGTAAACATTATTTTTCTTGCATCTATTTACGTCCTATTATATCCATGGAGAAACCCCTCAAGTATTAACCCGTTTAAAGCCGGGCTCCCTGTTATTCATACAAAAGGGCCGCGACAATGTAGTCAGAGGCGGTGAAGGTGTTAACGTGAACAACAAACGGCTTAATTGTGTCTCCAAATATAGATGCGCCATGTACAGTCGACGTCATAAACATGTTTACACTTTAGTACCTTGTCACTTTCATTCACTGACACAATTTCATATTACTGAACCGACAACCGACAACCGACAACCGACAACCGACAACCGACAACCGACTACCGACAACCGACAACCGTTCGAGCCGTCGCCGTAAGTGGAGATTCCAGCAAACGTCGTGTAGGACGCCCTAGGGCAAAATGGAGCGATGATATGCGCAGATGGGCCGGTGTAGGTTGGATGAGAGAAGCTGAAGACCGGGAGCAGCGGCGTGCATTGGGAGAGGTCTTCGTCCAGCAGTGGACTAATACGGGCTGACGACGACGACGACGACGACGACGACGACGACGACGACGATGATGATGATGATGATGATGATAATGATGATAATGATGATGATGATGATGATGATGATGATGATGATGATGATGATGATGATGATGATGATGATGATGATGATGATGATGATGATGATGATGATGATGATAGATTAGCTAATCCACGGTTACTCCACGTTAAATGATAATGGCATACAGTTTTTGCTCCGGTATCTCTTGACTTTCAAGCTACATTAGCTGTAATGTATTAGCTATATTTCGTTTCCCAGAAACTTATTTTCTTTTGAATACTATATTCGTTACATAATGCCCTTTTATTACATTTATGTAACTAAGAACGTGAACGACCGCCGCTAGAACCTTTCAGCCAAATGAAAATTCGGAGAAAACTGTTCAACTTATCGCTATCCTTTTTGTATTTTTTGTATCAAATACAGAAGAAAGTTTCTCAGTATCCGTCTATGATCCAATTGAAATTAATTTGATTTGTAATTTAATCAATCTAAGGTACCATTTGTAAAAATGACAAACTTACGTAAAAATATTGAGCAAATGAAATTATTAAGTTATCGTCTGTGGGTATAATGGATTCCCGGGAATAGCGGGCCCGTGTTCAACATTGACTTTTCCCCTGTTACGTTTGTATTGTTTTTAACTAGGCCGCTATTATTTTCAAGTTAATAAGAGCATAACCTCTATAAGCTTGATTATTTTAAAACAACTTTTAAAAATGTTCTTGTTGTTACTATCGTGACGTAACATAGACATTGCCTTGTTATGAAACTATTGATCAAGCCAGTCCGTGCGATATTTTTTATATTTACTTTTTTAAATTAAGAACCTTATTCATTACCATTGGCTGAACAGATGAGAGACACTTGATTGTTTTTAAAATTTAAGAAGAAGGCGCTAAGCCTTTAACCCGAACACGAATTTGAACTTACTAGATCATTCTACGACGTACGCTCGTTCGTTCACACGTGAAACGTCGAGTAGATTTCTACGTGGAGACTCCATTATTTTCTCGATTACGAATCTTAACGTTTGTTTATACTCTTTTATTTATCGCTGCAAAGAGTAATCAAGCAAATGTACGTAATGCAATGGAAAAAGACATCCGTGTGGTTGCGGGCTTAGAATAGTGCCACTCCATGTCTTCCCGTAGAAGTCGTAAGAGGCGACTAAGGGAATAAACGCTTGTAGTAATTGTTAGGCAATGGGCTTGCTACCGGTCACTAATATATACATGGTAAACATCTTATCCTGATTGTGCAAAATGTGGTGACAGAAATAAACAACAAGTTTTTAGAGTTGTTGGTAATTCTGTAGCTCTGCCTACCCCACTCTGTGAATGAAGGCGTGAGTGTATGTATGTATGTACATCGAAAAAGTACGGTTTCAATCTTGTTCGATCTACATTTAGTTGGTCCGTGCGCCACAAACCAGATTTTTGCTGGACACGTTTAATTTTGCTCGAAATTAATTATTAAAAACTTCGAGCAAACTTTGTAAAGGCAAAGCAGTTAAGGGAATATAACAGTCAGTAAGTCAAGGTTGCCATCGGACATCTGATCATACGTTTAGGTAAACCTAACTCTAAGACCTGCCTACCACTTTTTACCTTTAACCTACCATTAAGCAGAAACGTTCGTATTCGTGTACGTAGTTCTGTGACCGGTGTAACATAAAATTCGGTGAAATTACTAGCATAGAGGCATTCCATCTTAGTCCTCAGGGTTGGCAATTAATTATTTAATGTAATCTTGAGATCTCATTTACCATCAAGTGGCCTGTGTGCTCATCTACCATATCAATGCCATAAAAAACAGATGCTAATTATAACTTTGTCTCCAGCTTCAACAAGCTCCTGCTGCAGAAGGAGGAGTTGGAGCAGAAGCAGCTGCATCTTCTGCAGGTGGTGGAAAGCGAGAGGACCTCGCGTTGGCAGTATGCACAACAGTGCGACGAGCTCAGCAGTGAGGTCAAGAAGCTCAGAACTGAGGTCAGTGGAAGTTACTCGATTCGACTTCATGCATTCTGGAGCAGACCATTGCAGATTCTGATCTCTTGGAGATAGGGTGACTGAATACCCTTGTCTTAATGGTTTCCTTCAAGGATGACCTGGTTATTGGGTAAATGGATGGATGGGAGTATAATCCAATGTTTACAAATAGTGCATTGGATGGAAAAAGAGTGGACTATTTTCGTCTTTGATTATTTTTGTAAACCTCAAAGAGTTTTTGGGAAGTGAACATTCGTTAACTTTTACTGTAATATAATGATTAATGAGCGACAACGACATCGACAACCAAGCCAATAACAGTCACTAATGACAATTAGTACCTAGAAATAAATTTGACAATCCACAAGAACTGAAGCCTTCTTTTCGTATACCCTCTATATTACCAACAGATAATGGCAAGAATCGCCGCAATCATAAAACTTAAAATCTCTTCCCAGCAGTAGTTATTATATCTTATTTGATTACTCAAAATTCAAAATATTTATTCAGTAAATTGGCAACGTCTTTTACACGTCGGTAATATCACAGGTAGGTCGAGTGAGTGAATCTACTAGCGCTTCAGACAAGACCATCATTCCGTAGAAGAAGCGCCGCAAGAAACTCCCCTCAAACTGTTTCACTCTCTCTCATTCTCATTCTCTCATGATTTGTTCCACTATCGAGCTAAACAATAAGCAGGTGTGTTCGCAGCTGTGCTCGTTCAAGAAGGAGCACGAGCCGGCGCGCGCCGAGTCCACCACCAGCTCCTCGCCCACCCACTCGCCCGACATCGACCCGGCCGAGCTGAGGAAGATCAAGAAGGTCCAGGTAGGATACCCTCAGGATGTTCACTAGCTCCGACCAACCAATGACTAGCTTAGCGGCATTCCATCTTAGTCCTAAAAACCAAGAGCATGTCTGACCAATCTGACCATGCTCAGTGTTGTTAAACTATTTCAAAAACCACAAGTAAATATGAACTAATTCTCTATTTAAAGTTATTTGGTTAGATGATTTTTGTAGGTATAAACACTTTAGACGTCTGTATCTCAGGAACTAATCAAGTCTACTTAGTCGTGATAGTTTTTCTTTTAAATTCGTTTTATGCGCTTTCGTTTAAGATATTTTTCAGAATTTTAGAATTTGTAGTTTTGGTTGTAGGTACACTTGACTTTACAACTTTATCCCAATTGACTTCAGTCCCAGGCATAGCACCCGCCTGGAGAGAGATCTCTCTATTACCATCTCTTCCGACATGCAAATGACAACAGAATCTATATTACTCTTTAAGTCTTTAATATATCTAATACGTTTTCCCATAGAGCTTCTTCCGAGGCTGGCTATGCCGACGAAGATGGAAGCAGATCGTCG
Organism: Acleris cristana; assembly: GCA_948252455.1. Taxonomy (NCBI): domain Eukaryota; kingdom Metazoa; phylum Arthropoda; class Insecta; order Lepidoptera; family Tortricidae; genus Acleris; species Acleris cristana. The sequence goes on along the minus strand of OX411788.1, from coordinate 13,950,892 downwards.
ACCAGTATATCAAGAGCCCCCACGCAGAGAGTATGCGCAAAAGAAACAGGTACTATTACACTGGTTACATTAGTTGTGGGTGTGATTTGGTGCTGACGTGACTTTTGTTTCAGTTTGGTCTTCAAAATGGTGGAGGCAGAGGAAGAATATCTTGAGCAAATGGAGATCCTGGTAAGAAATGTTCAAGAAGTATAGTACCTTACTATATTTAAGTAACTACCCCAGATCCTATGTCAACTATTTTTGTTTGATTTGGTGGTCAATTAAGTATATGAATACTTATGACGTAATAGCAAAGAAGAAGCTACATAAATAACTTTTGTTAAGGATCTGTGTTGGTGTAACAAAAGCTGAAATTCGTAATGATCATCTACGGGGGTACATCATCAGGTTTCATGCCACATGAGTAGTCGCAAGTAAAGTAAAATAGAAGTCATTATTTGTTGCCTTAACATTTGGTTTATATTCAGGTAACATGCTTCCTTCGGCCATTCAAGATGGCCGCTAGTTCCAAGAAGCCTCCCTGCACCCACGAGGATGTCAACTCCATATTCCTCAACAGCGAGACTGTGCTCTTTCTGCATCAGATCTTCTTCAAGGGCCTGACCTCTCGCATGGAGTCTTGGCCGACCCTCGTGTTAGGTGAGATGCCATGAATTTTTTCAGTAGCTGCATGCCGGTGGGCTGAATGATGAATGATGTGAAGTGCTTCTGTTGAAACTCTTTATGTCTTTAAGGGTTATTAATAAACTGACTCTGATTTTAGAATGTTTCAAGGCCCTAAGATTTTACAACTTTGCCATCTCAAAGCTAAAGTGAAACCAGTCATGTTATTTCATATTACCGAACGAAACTATTAGTGCCAGCCAGAACCACCGATATCAGTTATAGATTTACTGGCGATTTAATTGATTTATGTTCTAAAATACATTACATTTAGACAGCATTTTGCGATGGTCTGTATTTTTTTAACGCCACGAATTATGTAAGCAGGAAAAAACTTCACACCATCCATTAATTTGGTTCACCGATTTATAAATCAAAGTATGGTTTGCACCACACTCCCCATTGCATCTGTGTGCTCTGTGTAGTGCCTGGTGTAACTCCTACTTCAAGTAGCTTCTCTGCATCATCCCTGATGGAAGAGCTACTATGACAAAATGATTAATCAGTTTTTTTGTATTACATTAAACCAATGACAATTCGCAAATGTATGTCTGCCTTTATCATAAAGGTAAGTTTACTTGATGTTGGATAAGGACGAGTAAGTATATTAGCAAACATCTGGGTAATATCTGGTCTTCTTTTTGACCTAAACCGATGAAGAGGCAGGTAGAGGAAGAAATACGATTAAGACTTATTTATTTAAAAAAACTGATGAAATATCGGTCTAGACCAAAAAATGCGAGGTAGGTAATATCTTGACAAGTAATCTTAATATCTTGACAAGTTTATTACAGCAAATAAACCTCCGACAGTTGTAGCAGAGCTATTTATGCAAAACATTACCCTTCTTCTCCGGCAGTCGGGTAAAACTATGATAGCTTCGTCATTATTATTAGCAAGAAATTATGTAAAATTTTTAGATACTGGGCTTATTAGAAATATAGGTATTCATTAATTGGCATAGAAAAAAGTTTTAACTACGTAGTTTACAGTACGTATAGTAATATAGACAAAATTAGAGAATTAGTTAGAGAAATAGATTAGCGCAGCATGGCCTGGCTTACCAAAAGCCCTAAAGATGATATCCGAGGGTCTATAGTTATTACTAATCCAATCCTATTCCAGATTGAAGAGGAATGTGCCCATAAACCAAAGCATGATCAGCAAGAACTGCTGTTCAAACAGCACCCATAGTAAATACTAGATTCTACTCTCATTTAACAAATGCATTCATTACTAATACACCTAACCCAATATCTGTTCAAGTTTGCTTGTCTTTTTCTCGATTTGACTCGTTTTCGAGCGTAAAACTGGCAAGGAAAAACTATCCATTTGAATGCATCTTGTGATAACCATACCGACATTAAGTAAAATATCCTGTAATATCGGGGTCACAAATATCTGTACATCCATGTCAATGTTTGATAACTTATCAAGTGAGGGGATAAGACAGTACTTAGTGTGTGTTTTTGCATAGATGTATACCATTATAGCCCTCAGGGTAGACAATCCATATTTTGCTGTCTTTGGATTGCAGTATTGAGAATGCAAAGTTCCATGGATCTCAGGTAAGACACCTCTTACCATATCACGCTTATAAAAAAGTGAATATCAATTACATTCCATTTGTGACCTTGACCACACATCATTCTTTAACTCAAAAGGAATGCCCAAACATGAGATCCAAAGCCTGCGTAGTTGTCTCGAGACCACACGTACCCCCGAGACCGTAGTGGCAATCTAGCTGGCATGGCATTCGGTGTCGTCGTAGCTTCAAACCCTGGTGAACTGTCAACCAAACAATCAGACGGTAGGCGTGTCCACAGGGGACCTGTTTGACATGCTGCTGCCGATGCTGACGATCTACCAGGAGTATGTGAGGAACCATCACTACTCCCTGCAGGTGCTCACGGAGTGCAAGCAGACCCAGCCATTCGCTCAGCTCCTGGCGAGGTTGGAGAGTAAGCCAGCTTGTCAAGGACGCTCGCTGGAGACGTTTCTTACGTATCCTATGCACCAAGTAAGTTTTCTTTGAAAAAATCTGTCGGAAATTATACAAAATTATGCAACTGGCTTGAAGTTTGTCAGCTGTGCGATTTTTATTTTGGACACACCGAGGAGTTTAAAACATTGGTAATCGATTAATCCTAGACGTGTCCCAGTAACTCCATCTTAAGCGTGGTATTAATTTTTTTTGAGGCTTAGTAATCTTTTATACAGTCATCCAAATAATTTCTGGTATTGTCAAAGTCAAAGTGATGTAAATAATGCAAAAATCCTACAAATATTTTAATGATTTGATTTCTTTGTAGTTAACTCTATGATATTGCTCATTTTAAATTGGGCTTGTTCATATTTTACAATTACTGTAATTCGAAATCCATTCCGAGTAATAGGGTTTTAAAGCCGTTCTGCATTATTAAGTTTTTTAAATATTTATCTGTTTCGGATATTTCGACAAAAGTATATTTAACCTTTGTCTGACTTTCGTTTTCGGCTTGAAACCCTCCTAGGAGTATCTTACGGGTTAGGCGAAAACCGCTTGAAATAGTATGTTTTAATACACTATTACAATAACTTTTTATCATTAGATATGATTTAATTGTTGTAATTTATTAGAAAATGCCAACCCCAATGTAAAATAATCATATCATCCATAAAATGTCTGCTAAGTAAATAAATAAAGATATTAAAACAAAACTATTGGGTTAAATACGAAATTAATGAAATTGGCCTCTTAAAATAACCTATTCTTTCGAATTAGAATGTAAAATTCGTGAGTTATTTTTGGTCTATCCCAATTCTGTACCTTTTAAAGATTCTCCGTGCCATATTTTTTTACATAAAGCCCAACTATATGGATGACATAGACAAGATTTAGAAAAAAAAAGAAAACCCCTAACCCCAAAAACCTCTGACTCCCCCAGATCCCGCGCTACATCATCACCCTGCACGAGCTGCTGGCGCACACGCCGCACGACCACGTGGAGCGGCGCAGCCTGCAGCACGCGCGCGCGCAGCTCGAGGAGCTCTCGCGCCAGATGCACGACGAGGTGGGTCACGTGAAAGCGACCAAGTAACATATTAAAGAGTAAATAATGTCGAAAATCGCTTGACATATTTAAAATTGCGAGCAAGTGACTTGCTAGCTATAACGAGTACCGCTGCGATGGTAACATCTGTTTGACCGAAAGGCCAGCAAGTTTTGAGCAGACCCTTCAAGGCTTTGAACTCCTGGTAGGATGACTGAACACCTTCATCTGAATGAGTTACAGCAGAGGAATCAGTGTAGGAGTCAGGAAATAAACAATTAGGAAGTAAGATCATCTATGTATACATGTAAAATCTTCCGCAGCGAACTGGTTCACTGATTGACCAACAATGCATAGCCTAAACCGCTAAACCAACGGAACTTGAAATTTAAAGGAAATATTCCTTTGTACAGTCACGGTATGAAAAGGTTCTTCACTTTTCGACTCTATTTCATTGCTTTTTAGGTCCAAGTAACGTAAGTAAAGTAACGACCCAAGAATAGATATTCCGAAAATAAGAGAAGAAATAGGAGGGAGGGAGAGAAATAGGAGGAGCAGCGGGAAACTAATTTAACGCGTACCAAATCACAGGCGTCATATAAGTTATTAGGTACTTAAATCGAGAAGAAATCCTACTTCATTTATTATTAGATCCAGTGTCATACTTTAGCTATGGCGAGTGAATAGGGAGGAGTACAATTTCATTTTTATCATTACTCACTTCCTAATTTAATATTTGACTTTTGCCTAAGGTTGGTTTATGTCATCATGTTTTAATTTTTTATTGTTTACTGTTTCAGGTGAGTGAGACAGAAAACCTGCGCAAGAACCTAGCAGTCGAGCGCATGATCATCGAAGGCTGCGATATTCTACTGGATGTGAATCAAGTCTTCATCAGACAAGGTATACGTCGCCTATATTTAAAACTAGCTTTCGCGAATTCGTCCGCGTAGATTTCGATTACTTATCGTTATGTGATAATAAAGGGTATAAGCCATTTCCATTTTAAATTTCAACCAAATTTGTCAAGCATTGTGAAAGAGTAACAAACAAACACATTCCCATTTATAATATTAGTAGGATAACTAACACAAAGAGCAAGCTTTGATAAATCTGATTGCTTTTGTAAAACACGGCGGTTGACCTCAGTATAGCTAAGTTTGATAGTTTAAATATAGACAATGACACTCCTTGGACAACAACCAAAGCAACGAAGACGCATTTCAAGATCCATTTAGCTATACTCTAATTAAGGATACAAAGAAATAAGCAACAATATGAAAAGAAAGAAAGAAAGAAAAATACATTTATTCACAACACACAGAATGAAGTAAAAACAGACAACAGTAGTAAACAAGTAGTAAGTGAATCGGACACTGGCTCAGCATAATGCTGAGATGTTAAACATACATAAACCCACAAACATAATGTAACTGAAAAGCATAACATTAATATTCCGACGCAGCAAAACCCTTGGTTACATTACAACTTACAGCATAAAATATCACCTGTTTTTTTCTCCAGGAACAATTTCCCAAGTGGTAGGCAAAGGTCGCCGGGCATCGCTCCAGGCTCGTCAAGCATTCCTCTTCAGCAACTATCTCCTGCTCAGCACCAGAGCCACTGGGGGCCGGCTGCACTTGCCTCCGACGGGCCGTCTACCGCTGCATGATGCGTTGCTGGTCGAAGACCCGAGCAGCCATGATGATGACGGTGAGATTGGTTGGAGTTATCCGACACTGCACTGGATTGTGATTGTTTTGATTCCATACAAGCTTAACAAAACGTTAGGTATATCAACCATAGTTTAAATAAGAAGTCAGTCAAAAGCTTGTTTCTCATTTTCCAAGTTTGTCGTTTGACTTCTCTTTGGAATAACATTTGTTACTGATTAGCAAATGTTTCACTTAAAGAGAACCGCTACTTGGGCGACATTGTTTATATTCGTTATGACAAATATCAATATCATTAAAATCGCAGACTATTATAGGGTGACTCACGTCATCATACGTTTTTCCGTTTCCTAGAGGCCTCTTCAATCTGCTCATCTCCTGGTGGGGACGCCTACCAGGGAAAGGACTTCAAAATACTGGTGGAGGTCAAGGGAGAACAGATTTGCGCTCATTTAGGTAAGTTTTGATGATTGAAGAAGACAAAATGTCCACCGACGCGTTATAGGTAATACTTACATAATAACAAAGTCAAATATTGTATAGCACCTATCTTGAAGAATTGCAGCAAAAAGAGTGTGGGAGAGTAATGTAGACATTATAAGTTTAACATCGACGAGACATTACGAGAGGAAGTATTTGTTCAGTAGTCGTAATCACCAAGTCCATGGACTCTACCTCGAAACTATGTAACTAGATTTCTGTACGCAAAGTAACTTGCACAAAAAAGGTATTCAAAAAAATGAGGTCACCGTCTATCGAGTGATGATCATTTCACCCAAAAACTTAAGCCTATAATATGCTAATGCTGCTGTTCGTTGCTCAGTGGCAGCGACTCTGGAAGAGAAGGCAGCGTGGACGTCGGAGCTGGCGCAGTGCATGGAGAGCGCGGCGCTGACGGAGCTGCTGCGCGCGTGCGGCTCGTGCGGCGCCGCCTCCGCCTCGCTGCCCGCCTGCCGCTCCGACCGCGCGCTCTTCACCGACGACGTCGACATACGGTTCAGCAGGTTAGCTAGCGAAAGCATAACTACTAGTGTACAGCATTAACAAGCCATCATAGAACACAGGTACATTAAGCGGCTTTTACAATGTACGCGCCAAAAGCAAGTAGCTAATAACGCTGATTGGCACTGAATCGGTCGTGTGTTGTATAAGTAGGTATCTTTATCAAACTTTGGATTTTTTTAAATGTTTAATAACTTTTCTTTATAGGTATACTATTGTTTTCTCATCCAATCCTGACTAGACATTTCTGTAAACCTTTGCAGCTAAAGATAACTGCTTCTAAGAAAGGATTCTAATTAAATTTAACGTATTGTTTTTGTATTGTCAGGACGCTCAACTCTTGCAAAGTGCCCCAGATCAGATCGGCCACACCGCAGCGATTGCTTCAGAGACTTACCGGTAAACCATTTTCACCTCATCACGTTACTTCTCGTACCCTAACCAACTTACCTAAATTCAACATCTTTAGTATCATCATGAGCTAGACTTACGGCATGCCATTTGTAGTTAATCTTATAGTCGGACAGTTGGAACAGTATTCTAACTTCTTAGACGTGTCTTTTATTATTAAAGTGTCTGGAATAAATCGCTGTATAAGAATAACACCGGCTGTTGTAAGTATATAATTATAGTATATTCCTGTATTCATAAAAAAATATGATTTATTTCAATTGTTACTATGTAGTGTGCAATGAACAGTATTGTAATAGGCTTTTATTGGCAACCTTCTTCACCCAAACTAATTCCTCAAACATTGTAGATCTCCGTTTTCTCTCCGTCGACTTCCTGAACACGTTCCTGCTGACGTACCGCGTGTTCACGGACGGCGTGACGGTCCTGGAGGCGCTGAAGCAGGTTTTCTATGAGCAGTCGCAGCAGGAGATGGAGCTGGCGCCGCCGCCTGACGCCACGAGGAAGACCAGCGCCGCCAGCTCAGTTTCTGGTGAGGATTAAGTACATACCAGAAGAATAAGTATAACTTTTTTCGGAGGGAAACTTTACCGGAGAGATTCATGGTGGTAGGGGGGTGAGAGACATAACCATTTTGTCGGTCATCTAATTTAATTATAATAAGACTTAGGTATAAATACAATATTAACTTAACTACCTACCTAATGCGCGGTTTAATACAAGTACAGATAATTCCTAAATCAAAACGAGATTCATCAAAACGTGCATCGATAATAATAATGAAACGTGACGACCGGCAAGCCTTTATGTTATTTTACATAAACAAAAACTTCTCGATCGCGTTTGCGTTTCTCGTATGAATAACATGGTCACTTTCGAGTTCGAGACGGTTTGCCGCGTGAACAGCAACTTACACTCGAGGCACTGAAACCTTTACTTGATAGTCTTGATACCGGATTTACGTTAGGGGAGGAAGCCGGGATGTGTGCAATTAACCACTGCATTAGTGGGTTCTTATAGTACTTAAACCCTTTCGGTGGTCTGTCTCGGCGCAATTTAGGCAACTCTGGGACCATCAAATGTATATATGTATAAATATTAGTAAAAACAATTAATTATAATCCTTATTTTGAGGCAAACAAAAGTTTTTTTCTGAGTCAGCTTCGTTTAATAAAAACATGTTTTTAGCTTATCTTGTGTTATTACTCTAAGGATATAACCTATTTCTCTACACTTCAGGTTATGGTTCGGAATTCAGTGACAGAGATTGGCAATCGCGCTTCTGGAAGACATCTCGAAAAAGTAAGACAACTATCTGAGATTTTAAAAAATGCGTCGATTTTATATAGACCTGTTATTACATTTGCAACCTTATTGATAATAAGGAATAGTTAAATCTGCCATTGCGCCCCTTTTCATACAAAGCAATAAGGAACGCATGAGTTTTGTGATGCTTTTGATATTAAAATAAATTGTTTTTTAGGTGAAGATGAAGAAAAACTGTCACCTTATTTGATGGCTCCGTCGCGCAGGACTTCTTCAATAAGCGTATGCAAGGTGAAGATTTTACCCTCGTTTATTTATTTTTTCTGGTTACTGTACTAATCTACAGGAAAGATTTCAACGACATAAGGATTTAATCAGGAGACATATCAGAATGCGCGACGCATGAAATGAAAATACAGCTAAGTGTTAAATTTAATTCCTCTATGGAATGCCTAACCGTCATTTGTCTGAATTTTCGTTTCTTCTAAACCAATTTCCGCCTGAATTTTAAGCGTGATTAGAGATTCCGAGGTGCCACCGGTAAAATCTGATCGTAATAATAATTTACTAATGGTTAGTAAATAGTGAAACCCTCTTATTGTTTCTCTAACATTTAGATTTTCTAAGTAGACAAAAAGTGAAGTAGAGATATTGACAGACAAATAATCTGCTGTCCATAGTCAGCTTAATCTCAATCGTCCATTAAGTATGTATGTCATCTATTCTGGTCTATTTACTTTTGTAATATTATTCACGCTTACTGGAGGAGGAAGAGAAGGACAACAGTCATTTGACCATCCCCAAGATTATGGCCACCTCATCCAGCAACGAGACCTTAAAAGGTATTAAAATAAATCCGGTAAAAGCCACCAAAATATGGTCTTTAAAGAGGCTAGAAAAAGCTACTTATTGCGTACACCATAAAGATCTACTATTTACTTCATTACTGTGGTCAATTCGGATCAGTGTTCTCTAACTTTAAAATAAATATCTGTAACCTAAATTTATAAACGTCAAATTTGATTCCAGTCTAAAACAAAGTCCGACGTTTATAAATTTAGGTTTACAGATATTTAAAATTAGAGAGCGCTTATCCCAATGGGCTCCATTATTTTGCTCAAACTGGTTAGATCCCCAGTTGGTAGCACTTCTAACTAGATTTCACGTGGATTTGTCTAAATACTTGTCATGAGCGGCAGATTCATCATCTTCACCATTAGCAGCAGTAGAATTATCTGTGTTCACTTCTACTACAGTTATTTTTTAATTCCATATCAACTATATCTAGGTACATCACCTTCTTCGCCCGGCGCCATAAGCTCAGTGACACTAGTGGGTACTTCCAAGAAGTCCAGTCCGGAACCCCCAGAACCCAAGCCAGAGCGGAAGTCCCCGACCAAGGATAACGACGCCGCTGCAGCCATGATGAAGGTGGAGAGCATCGAGCTGGTGGAGCAGAGCGACGAGGACGTCAAGTACAAAGAGGAGGAACCGGAGAAGAATAAGAAGGAGGAGAAATTTAAAATATCGCAGCGGTTTTCTGAGGTTGGTGTTATCAGTAATTCAAAACAATCGACTCTTTCAACCCTACATCACCCAACCCCTCATACATTATAACCTGGTTATTAATTTCAAAGTTTTTGAAGATAGAAACACATGTCTTAGCCACACCAACTAGAAACACATGTCTTAGCAACTATGATAGACAATAAATAATCATAATAGTATAAACTCGACCCAAGTGGAACAGTTTTCTAGGCACTATCATCGATCAATGGTTCTTTTGTTCTATATAATATTCTAGAGGTATATAAACGGTCATACTTTGGTATAGATAAATGTTAGGACAGTCGGTCAAATGGCTTGCATAGATACATTCCATCCAATGCGTCAGGATACCTACGTTGACGATCGCGCTATGTGTTAGTAATAAAATCTTAAAATTGCAAATGTCGATTGGCCTTAAAGCCTTCTTACCATCTACCTACTTATTTTAAAATCGGTTCGTAATATGAACTCTTCAAACCTAGACCTAATGTTCCAGCCAATTATAGGGATATATCCATGGGAGGGGTCTATATTGTATGCCAAGTACTTTTTAAGAAAGCGTTATTTCTTCAGGATTTTTAGAAAACAAACCTTTAGTAACGTCTTATCTATACCGTGAATATTGTATAAATTCTGAGAAATGTCGGTTTTCGGCGATATTAAAATATATAATCGACAAGCAATTTGCGCGCGTCGCATCGCGTTCGTGCGCGAATCGCGTCAAAAGTCATCCAATTTCACTTCATTTAGGTGGTCAGATTTTGACAGTTGATAATATGGCCTCTGGTTTGTCGGCAGCGCGTACGCACCATGACGCAGAGCCCGCGGCGGCTGCAGCCGGCCGTGGTGTCGGCGTCGGACGCGCGGCGCCGCTCGGAGGGCGCGCGCGAGGCGGCGGCCGCCGCGGCCGAGGAGAGCAGGCGGGCTTCCGACACTGGACGGTACACGCCGAGAAGGTCCGTGAGGTAAGGTGGAATTGCATGTACTTAGTTTTTGGGTAGGTATGTGTATATACATTTATTTTTGTGATCAGTCAGATACCAGATTTGTAGTCTTTTTTATGCTAGAGAAAGCTGACGAACTAGCGGGTCATCATTGGCCTGTTTTATAAAGCTCCAGATTACAATTTACAGGTTACAAGTTTCCATTTGACACAACCTTGACCGATGACGACCAGCCATTTGAGCAGTGTTGCCAGTTTAGACCTGTAAAATTGTAACTTGTAGCTTTATAAAACGTGCCCCTGTGGCCCATTTCACGAAGCTACAAGTTACAAATTACAAGCGGAAGTCTCATTCTAACTCCTATTCTAACTCCTTTTAGTAGAAAGAGAGTTCCGCTTGTAATTTGTAACTTGTAGCTTCATGTAACGGGTCCCAGATGTCTACACGTTTGTGTTAGTCTGCAAATTATGAAATGTGTGATTGTAGGTTGGATCTAAAATATCAGTTAAGATATTTTCAAATCAAATCTTATTGAATTGCCTTAGAACTAGATAACTTGGCACTACCTCTTCCCATCTCTGGTCGAAGAAGATGAAAAAGATGGAAAGATGTATTTGTGAAGGACATGGTAGAGTGCCAGGCATCAGAAGACGATCTCAAGGATAGAGCGAAGTAGAGCAGTTATAGAAATAAGAATATATCTACATATAATTAACTTCTCTATTTCGTTCTATCCTTGACATCGTCCCCCATTAAGCTGACCCAACCACTAAGTGGGATGAATACAAATTAAGTAGATAGAAAGAGATGAATAACTTTACAACTGAAAATACCCATACAATGTTTAAAATTTAACAAGCTGTGTGTAATATTAAACATTTCTCCTTCGTAGTTTTTTTACCATAAAAAAATATATCATCAATAAGTACATGTAATTTACCTAAACTTTATGCAAGTTCATTTAATAACACTTACACTTGAACATAAACATGCGTCTAGTTTTGGTTAATAAATGGTTCATAAACACTACTACCTATTCTAATCACTGCGGACCTATTTATGGTTATCTGTTACTTTCTGACCAGTATCTTGATGCAAGAGTGACAAATGCTTTATTCACATTTGTCCAGCGCGATAAAAGTGACCATGTGTTACCTATATATTCCATTCACGTCCTTTCAGTGAGCGCCGTTTCACCAACTCTTCGATCAACAGCGAGCGGCGACGCTTCTGGGGAGGCTCTGAACCCAGGTCCTCCGTCACTTCCCAGGTCTCTCAAGTTCAGGTAATGGAGAATATTTGACTAGAAAAATAAAACGGCCAATCTATGAGGTATCAGGTTACCAAAACAGAGGTATCAATTTGTAGGATTACCTACACAGAAACAATTATTTGATAAATAGATGTTATTGTTACCTTACTTACAAAGGGATTACATTTTTTTACAATATTTTCTTCATTTAGTTCATTAATCTCAATATTTCTGACTTTATTAGAATTATCGACGCGAAACCAGCCAATCCAAAGCCGGGGTGGTCATCACTTCGTTCCGCCAGTCTCACCGGAGGTAAGACCAAGCCAAAAACATCTTTGCCGAGCCCATCATTTCTCTTAATCATAACTTTATCGATTTACTAATTAACTTTTAGCACAAATTGAGAGCTTATCAAATTCTCAATGTTGTCGCATGTATCAAATTTCATTCTAAGATTTGTGATACGATTTGTCGATAGCGACGCTCTTGCACGCCTAGAGGATCATAACGGGGGCTTAGCAGTGGCCCTGGTCACGTCAAAATTGTTTAGATTCTTAAAAAATGCTTAATAATAATTGGTATTCGTTTAACAGCTTCGGAAAAGACCCGTTGTGGTGAGTGGTTGAGAGGTAACTCGTAGAGAGCAGACTTCTAGAGCTGCCGTAGAGGACGGTTTTGAATTCGCTTTTCCTAGAGTTTTTAGCGTTTTGCCCTTTTTCAGATTTAATGTTTGGTCCTCGACTGTAGATACGCCTGAGGGCACACTGAACCACGACACTTTGAACAAGACTCACCACACGATTTACTCCGCTCTGGAATTCTTGAATTTTGTCACACCATGTCCGAAGCAATCTAGACTTCTTCACTCTTATCTATTCTGGTCACTCGTGTCTTCACCATTACATTGACTTTATCAACATGGTCGTCATCTTTACAATCATCATCATCCATACCAGACAGGAAGAAACACAATTCGGACTCTTAATGTTGAATATAGTAATTGACATTTTTAAAATTCGTAGAAGTTGATTACGTAATGTTTGAATTTTTATAATTGTATACAATGATGCAAACGGCTCAATTATTTTTTGAGTCATTTGAATCACGGTTAATACAATGGACAGTAAATAGTCTTCTCATTTGGAAAAACTATAATTAATCAAAATTCTGCATGTTCATTAAACAATTTATTTTTGGTTTTCCTATTTCTAATCTACTTGTCTTTTTCTCTGGCATGCCGGTAGTTAGCTCACATAGAGTATTTCGGATTTTATTTATATCTTAACAACTCAATCTTCTTTAATTCTTTTAACGTCAATATACATACAACAAAAACCTCTGATCCCTCTTTCTATTCCAATTATATCTATACAAAGGACATTATGTTCTACATCGTTCCCCTCATCACCACTCACAAGTCCCACAACCGATGTTGAGAAGTTGGCTAACTAAATGACTGGCTTGCCTTAGGCTTGCAATAGGTAATTTTCATGTTGCTAAAGTCTCTTTCACAGAATTTTGGATTTTCGGAAACGCAATATTCTTCTTCTGTCTTACTGTGGCGTGTCTGTGGTGTTAAGGTTATAATAATTCGAACTTGCACCAACAGCTAAATTTGTACCTTGCGGCGAATTGATAAATCAGCAAATCCGCATTAGTTGGCTAATTCGCAATTCCTAAACTGGTGAATCACGTGTCATACTTCATGCCAGTCATTTACGTTGCCTAGAACTGCATAATTACCTCCATCCACAGGACCTCCTTCATTAGTATTATGTGTGCGTAGGAGCAGTACGTCGACTGCTGCCGTCGCATTTGCGGTGGCCACGTCGGCCTCGTCCAACCCGAGGTCACCACCTACAACTTCCCCTCCCCAAACCAGGAGGGACTCTGTCATATCAACCGCTGCTACCATGAGAGTTCTTAATGTGTTAAGGTAAGAACATTCACTGGTTAGAGCTGAAGTACTTTGGAACCTTACACCGAAGCTGATACGATGATGTATTTGTGAACAAATTGTGAAACATAAACATGAAAATTGCGAGTCCTATAATAAGTGAATGATCAAAGGGTTTATTTTTCTTTTTATATTCAGGTAAGCTGTAAGCAATGTATGAAACTGTAATCATATCGAAGAAAAGGACAAGCGAATGCTCTTCATAGACAGATTTTAATTTTAAAGTCTTTCTACTAATCTATTTTATAATGGTTCCTGTGTTTGGATACTGCCTATCTCTTACAAAAACGAAAATCCCTTTATGCAAGTACAGTTATAGCCGATTTACGAAAAAAATAGTAATTTGGACTTCATATTATGCTCTCTTGACGGTAGTCTCAGCTCAGGGTCATCAGTTGACTTTAACTAGCCCATCAATCCTTCCAATAACCAGACACTGGATCTCCAAGCACTCATCCGACTTCTGGTCTGACGAGCGTCTTCGCGGTCTGACTATGGACTTCCTGAAGGAAATCGAGGGCAGCCCAGGGCTGCTGCCCGCCGAACATAAGGCAGCAGCGCAGCTGCTTCGTCTGTTGGAGAGGTCTCCAGACCGAGCAGTGGACTTGAAGGCGCTGTTTGCACCACCTCCAGTAAGTTTTACATCACAGCGGAAACCCAAAAGGACTACATTCTTTGTGTTTCTTTGAATAGGAACTTATTGATACTTAAGTTACATGTGTAAATGGCTTGGTGTTTCAGGTGCCAACCAAGGAGAGCGTTGAAACTTTATCGGCCCTTGAGATCGCTGAGCAGATGACGTATCTGGACTATCAGATCTTCAGCTCCATTCACAGCGAGTAAGCGATCTACCTCCTTTTTTCTCAGCGTAAACTGAAATGGATAGCTTTGTCATTAAAACCCACCAGATCTTTAAAATATTAAGGGGTAAATATTAGATAACCTATGTAAGTATACATTTCCAAAGCATTATTCTCAAAACCAAATTTTTCAGGGAGTTCCTAGGCCAGGCGTGGACTAAGGCCGACAAGGCGGACCGCGCGCCTCACATCCTGCTGATGACGTCACACTTCAACCACATCTCTAACCTTGTCATCTCCGAGATCCTCAAGAAATATACTCTTGCTGGTAATATTTGTATATGTTTGCAAATCTTTTGTTTTAACTTTGGCATCAAAAAAAGAACAACAAAGTCTCTTTTAATTTAGCTCTGCCTACCCCACTCTGGGAATGAAGGCGTGAGTGTATGCATGTATGTATTTAGTATGCATAAGAGAAACTAGCCCATAGCCCACCTGATAGTACATGGGCTCTGAGGCTATTATGTATGATTCATGTCATTTGACATTAACAATCATAAGACTGCAATCCCAAGACTACAAATGCATGACCAACCTGGACTAAGGACTAAGATGGAGTGCGTTAATGTATAGAACGGTTAGCCTTTTAGCAGAAATATGTTTGCCCGAATGTATCGTTACCCAACCGTTACATTTTACAACGCGCAAATTTTTCTGTACAACTAAACATTTCAGGATTTTTATAAAAACTAACCTAACCTAACCTATAGGGTTCTACACCGAACCGAGGGTTTAGTACTGAAATATATACTGAAATATTTACAGTTACAGAAAAAAGGTAGTTTGGCAAATGAAACGGTTGGAAAACGATACATTCGGCGAATTTATATTTCGGCCAAAAGGCAGGATACCAACTGTACCTATAGCAGCAGGCAGCTAAGATGGTGATAGCGTTCCGGACGGATCGTGCACAAGGTTATATACAACAACCTTGACAACAGGATTTTTTGAAACGGCGTTCTGATTAAAATCATGCTTATAGTTTGTCTTCAAAGCATACTTTTAATTAGACGTGATTTTGTATGTAACCGCGTTTTGTTTTATTTTAAGCCTATCACTAGCTGTGACGTAGAATAGACCATTAGACGTTTAAGCTCTTTAGCCATTAGCAGAAAGTTATTTTATTTTTACAGTAAATAATGAAAAAAATGCTTTTAAGATCAACCTTAAAAGGCATGATCTTTTTCAGAGCACGTTTTGAAAAAGTTCCTGTTGTCAATTGTTTCCAATTAATCAATCCCTCTTATCTACAGGACGCGTGGCAGCCATCGAGAAGTGGGCAGCGGTGGCGGACATCGCCCGCTGCCTGCACAACTTCAACGGCGTGCTGCAAGTATGCGCCGCGCTGTCCAACACCTCCGTCTACCGGCTGAAGAAGACCTGGGAGAAGGTCTCTAAGACCGTGAGTTCCTACACCGATATGACCTTGACCTGCTACACCGATATGACCTTGAACTTGACATTAAGATGACCTTATATTGTTGATGACCCAGACCGTGAGTGGGTCTATAGACCTTATTTATATTTCAGTAGGACCTTTAACACTCCTGAAGCAGGGTGCTGACCTTAAAAGCCATATGATGAGAATAAAAATGTTTGTTCCAGAGCAAGCAAACAATGGAAAAGATGCAGACCATCATATCGTCCGAGTGTCGGTTCCGTATCCTTAGGGATGCTTTGCACAGGTCAGTTCGTGATTCCTAATTACATGTATAACAAAACAACAAACTTGATCAAACTCTTTTGCCCCACCTATTTCCACTTTTTTTGAGCCAAGACCATATCAATGTCCAGCAACATCTGTTTTTCTTCTGACTTCTAACTCGATCACGAAGAGAAATGCCCAATATCGGTTCTTACATGCCAACTGGGCTCTGAGGGCCCTGCCAAGATGCACTACGCTAACTAGCGTTTCTATTCGTTTCGTTTTTAAACCAATCGCGTCACTGCTAGATGACGTGATACGAAAAGTCACGTGACCTACTAGTGACGCGATTGGTTTAAAAACGAAACGAATAGAAACGCTAGTTAGCGTAGTGCACCTTGGCAGGGCCCTCTGAGGTTGAGAATGTCCCATGCCAATTGACCTTAGCAATCTTAAGACTGGGTTTTTTTCTGGGAAAGCGTGTAGCACCCTCGACCTCGTCGTCACTTAACATATACCGCTAATGAGCTAATGATTTAAAATACAGGTGTGACCCGCCATGCATCCCGTACCTGGGCATGTACCTGTCGGACCTCTCGTTCATAGATGAGGGCACCACAAACTACACGCCCGACGGACTGCTAAACTTCTCCAAGATGCGGATGGTGAGACCCCTTACAGACTAGCGCAGGGTTAGCGAAACTTTATCCCTCAGGCACACTTCATCTTTTCTAAAATATGGCTCTCTATAATAAAATTTTGGATACATAAAATAAGAAGAATAAACTGCTCAAAAGCTAGTTAACTTTCTAACTTTAACATAAATAGAAAAAAAAATGTAAGTAGGCCCTCTGAATTTTCTTAAATGGAGTACGAAGAAGAAAATGCATGCGGAGCTGACTGCCAAGTGCCGACGGAGTCAAGAAGAATGTCTAAGTAGAAGAATGAAGGGAACGCCAAATTAAAATCATTTTCGTAATATTATATAACTCTACCCTGTTCAAATAAAAGACCGAAAGACGCCAAATAAGTAATTTCTGTTTTCAGACTCTGACTCTAAATTGATTCACTTAAAATAGATGTTCAAAAGCTTTCAATTTGTAATTTTCGATTAGTTAGCCTGTATGCCGCAAGATGTTTTACTTTAGCGTTACTATATACTCGTAGTTAATAGCTTAAACACTAATGTATCCATTATTTTCCAGATCGCTCACGTGATTCGCGAAATCAGGAATTTCCAACAAACGCCGTACAAGATTGATCACATCCCAAAGGTAACCTTGAATCATTGCTTCCTTTTCATTGATTGAAATGATATGGACACTTCTTGATCTGTGCCATAAAAAAAGTTTTTGCCCTATTTTGGGTAGCTACCTAGATGACGCCTCGACCGAAATCTGGCTCCGCCTTTGCTTTCAACCTGCAAATAGACTCATGCGAGGTTTATGTTCCGACATGTGATTTCATTTGTGTTTTATAATAATATTGCCATGACTACCTCGTAGGTATCTTGTATCACCAATCCTTTAGACACAGACCTGAACAACTAAATATCTAATACTGTCTATTTAAGTCCTTAGAACTATGAATTAACTCAAACGAAAATTACCTTAAGAAGGAAGGAGTGAAGGAGGATCTAGAAACCGAACTGATGACGATGATAATGATGATAAAAATAACTTTAATTACCCACTTAAAGCTGCTAAAAACGTGCACGAAATCTGAATTTCAAGCAGCACTAAATAGATTTAAACTTGCCAGGTATGCGACTTCCTGCTGGACCGCAACCTCGTGATCCCCGAAGAGCGCCAGTACACGCTCTCGCTCGAGCTGGAGCCCCGCGTGGCGCGCGGCTCCACCGCCGGCCTGCACTCGCACTCGGCGGCGCCCGCGTCCCCGGGCTCCTAGCGCCGGCGTCGCGCGTCCCTCGCGGCGCTCGCGCCCCTGCGGCCCGAGCGTTAGGACGCGCGTTAAACTTCAACTTCAAGGTCAAGGTCACGAACTTCAAGGTTATACATTTCAAGGTCAATGTTTGTCAGTGCGTGGGACGCTTTGGCTGGGATAGTTGCATGAAAGACCGGAAAGTCAGTAGTGAGTGTTAAAGGTATGTACTTAAGAAAGAAATGTGTTTATGTAGCAGTTTGATGCAGACGAATCCTGTTCACTGTAAGAAATTTTATGTTTTTGCTACTATATAGACGTATTTCTTTTTTTTCTTTGACTACTAAGGGGTAAGCGTATGTTTAATTGATGGAACTTTCAGATTATGTAAATGGTGTTGTTGAGATTTAGATCGTTAATGACAATTTACGTTTCTTTTGTGAGATTAGTGTACTTAATTTAATGTATGAAGACCGGTTATTTAGCAAAAAAATTGCTAAATGTTTAGTTAGAGCTTTCAACGAAGTGCCTCCGAGAAAGCATAGCGTTTGACCGTAAACGGACGTCAGCGAGACGATTATGCGCCACAGTCATCGATTCGTTGATATTTAAACATATTATAAATTCAAGCCTTCAGTAGTGCGTGCAACTGCAAGAATATAATCATATTAAATATTACCCTGGTATAAAAAAGACGATCATATACATATACATTTTAGAGATAAATGTAGTCATCTGTAGCGACCTTTTTTATTCAAGGTCAAGGTCATGCATAAGAAAATGAAAAGTGAGAAAATGTTTGATAAGCTTTTTACCAATACATGCTAGGTATACTGTTCTCTGCTTAAGAATGGATTCTTGAATGTTTGTTGACGTAACTTCAGAAAGGAGGTATTTGTGAACAAAATTAAAGTTTTGGGTTACGACATCACTGACTGTAAACTGTCAATTCAGGGGTCTGTATTACTGCCCTTCTAAATAAAAGGACGCATGTGCAATTTGATAGTCAAAGCAAACTTAATCCCCATCTTAAGAAACACGCGCACTTATACAGAGGGTGGCTCATAGTTTCCGAAAATCAAATTTATTGGTTGCAGAATTTCTATTCCCATTTTTCCTATCTTAATTTATCACTGTCGTGTTTTTTCACTGGCTCGTTTTTCCCTGATCCATTTTTTCCATTCCTGAAATTAATTTGATAGTGTCCACGGAGCTCTGCTATTACGGAGCTCCTATTTCTGTGCGCTTTGGCCCTTCGGGCCTGCTGCAAAACTAATATAACCTAAACCTACCTTCCTTTTTCGACGTAATTATAAGTGGAAAAATTGCAATTGGGAGAAATTCGGGTAGGAAAATATGCGATTGGGAAGAAATAAGATCGGGAAAACATGGGAATGGAAATTACAACCACTATAATTTGATTTTCGGAAATTATGGGCAATGCTCCCAATGGAACCCTGACCAACCGTAGAACCGTGTCACCGTGATATTATGATTCAAGTCGTAAAAAGTGTCAACACAATTGTTTTATAATGTCACTATGGCACCGTTATATGGTGGGTCAGGGTACCTCGTACCCTCTATTTTTCTTACTAGTATTATTTGTTTAAAGTTATTTGATTTACAAAATCAGGAATAAACTTAGGGCGTAGGGGAGAATGGGTAACAGTGGATCACGGGGTACAGTGGATTATTTGCTATAACTTAGCATGTGTTGCGCTTTACGCACACAAACAAACGCGTTGTTACTGCGCGTCCATACGCCTCTCCTCCGCGCTACTCGCCGCCGCGGTATCAAAGCGGGTTGACGTGCTGTCATACTCCGGTCACTCAGTAAGACCGAAAGTATATTTTTACGTGATTGAAATTTATTTTTTATTTTTAAGTGACTAAGAAATATAAATATTAAATTTTTGTTTTACTCTTGTTATTTCTTATTTTTTTTATAAACTATGTTGATTCATCTTTGGGATAGGTAGTTTATTTTAAGTTATATTTTTTGTTTCATAACGGTCTGTGGGTCACAGTGGATATTTTCGTTTTGGGTCACAGTGGACTGATGATCCAGTGTGATCCGTGAAGCTAAAATTCATTCTTACTTTTTGCAGCTAAAAATGCCTCGCAATCCGAGTTAGAAAAACCAAAATTAGAATTCACACTAGCGAATTGTTTGCTTTTTTCTGGTTTTTTTTTTAACTTGGTTTAAACAGTGATATTTGTTAAATATTGATGAGATTTTTTCGATTATATAATAAAAGACTATCTATTAGTACAAATAAACAAGTAATTCTATGAAAATTCTTGTCTTATACTATATTTTTTTCTATACATTCAGTGTGCCCCAGTACTGGGTCACAGTGAATAATTTCCCTTCTTTTTTTAAACTGGCTATATCTTGAAAGTTTATGTGACATTCGCCAATAAATGCATTTTTCTTGGAAGATTAGATACCCATAATATAATTGAATTTCAATGAATAATAATTTAGCCATACATTTTGGAATTACAGGATTTAGAAAAAAAAGTGATCCACTGTGACCCACTCTCCCCTATGCACAGAAGACACGTCTCGCATTTCGCTGATTTTCTGCCTCTGTTATATTATACCTGACTGAAAGTGACAACGGAACTTGTGTGAATAAATGTACACTTGGATGAGTGGCTTTCGACTAAACTATAAACATGTCGACGGGGTATTCTTAAGAATGGGTAAGAATTAGATATAATAAAAGCACTTCAAACCAGTTCAAATGAGTAAAAACTGCCTATGTCTATTACACATATCTTATACCTATCTGAAACATAACATATCCTCTATAAATAGATATAGGCAAATTGCATTATACTTTTGGAATTCATCATAAGTATTTTAAATTAATATAATCGATATAAGTAATGCAATTTGTTTATGTCTACATAACATTATTTTAGGAACATGTTTTCTAACATTTACTTAATAAATTTAAATTTAAAATAAAATATAAGTCTTTTAAACTAATGTCCATAAAATGTATATTGAAAGTATTAATTCTAAATTAGTGAAATGAATTGCGCAAAGATGAAGGATATAATAAAACTAAAAAAACATGAAGAGACATCTATATTGTAATATATCTTGATTGTCAATTAGGTTTACGGTGAAGTACTTATAAGGACATATCACTCTTGTTTTCTATCTATTCTACAAACAATATGACGTAAATTTTCTTAAACTGAACTAGATGTTAAGATATCTGTTAAAAGTATTCACGTAAAGTTATTGTTAAATAAAATGTTAAAATGACATTCTAAACAAATATAAAGATCCATTCTTCTTCTACACTTGTGAGAAAATAGAGGTTTGTGTGTAGTAAGGGTTTGAATCTCATTAAGAGTATTTCTAACTGACTACAGCAAAATACTGAGAGTTGACCGACGACCTTAAATTCGTTGTATTTATAACATTTTATCGGTTTATTTGTCATACTCAGCACATTAAGTTTGCAGAAATAGACGACAGAATTTTCGAAGAGCTTTAATTTTATAAAAAAAGTATATTGTAGTTGACTAGGTGAGTATCAAATCAAGGTCAAGGTCGAGGTCAAGGTCAAAAACAGCTGCAAACGTTATTCAACTCCGGCCCTTGAGGAGCTCGAGTTGAAACGCTCGAATACACGCAGGTGGCGCCAGCCACAACTGATTCAACGGCAATCAGCGTTATGTCACGCCGCGGATTGACAAATGTGAAACCGGCTTAAGGCGCACCCAAACAGCTGCCGCTCGATTTTGAATTTTGAATTTGGATGCAACGTTATTAGAAGATGTTCTATTCTAGTTTGTTAAAACTGTCTCAGACGGTTAAAGGTCGTCGGTTAACTCATTGCGGGCCTAATATGGCTGCGTCTATATCGCGCGTTAAATGTGGATAAAGCATCCGTCACTCTCGTATTTACATATAGACGTGTCAGAAAGTGACGGATGTTTTATCTACATTTTGTCATGTGATAAACGCAGCCATTTTAGGCCCCCTGGCGTGTGGTGGTAGATTAAGTAATCGTGGTTGACATTAGGCTGTTACATGTTACTCGTGGTTGTTACATTAGGTAGGCACGTTACATACACATTTTATCTTCATGTCGACTGCTTATACAATCTAGTCGTGATCCTTTTCTACACTGGTTACCTAATGTATGTCTCATTTTATCTTGTTCCAAAATTTGTTTTAATCATCAAAATTAGATAACTTTAAAATTTGTTAAAAAGGGTCATTGGCGAGTTGAATTTTGATGTAACCTAAGGTGATTTCAAGTGAGAGTAGATACATCTGTAAGTCTTTTTCTACGACCTTTTTCTATGTCATTTAATGTTAGTGTTAAAATTAAAATATATCGTTAACTATAGTTATCCGCGCGTATGTAACCGATATTGTTCGGTAAAATAAAATGAAAAAATTACACTTAAGTATTAATAGGTAAATGTACTTATTACTCGGGATCTAGTCTCTCTTTCTTACAAATTGTTTTACAACCAAAAATGGAGATAATACAAAGTGAAATAATATTAAAAGCTTGATCTTTTATGTCATGCGATATGTTAATTATGCGTCGCCTGAATGAACAACTTTGTCAGCAATTGATAGTCAACAATTGTAATGGCTCTTTTTCACAATCGGCGATCACCGACGATTACGGGCGAGCACGATCATGTACCTAGAGGGCATACTACGCTGTAGTCGCCGATCATCGTGTATGATCGCCAGCGACCCGTGAGTTCTCGGTTTTTCGGGCACGCATCGGACGATCGTGTGGATGCTCGCACGATGATCGTGCCGATTATAGACGATCACACGATCAACGATCATCGCCGATTGTGTAGTGTTAGGACTAAGATGAAATGTCTAAGTGGAAGTTAAAAAATAATTTGTGAAATGATTCCGTTGGGCCACGGTAAAATTGAGCTAAACTAAACTGTGATTGCCTACCACAAGGTTGAGTTTCAGTCACCAATGTTTAATTTGTCCGAAACTTCATAAGTTAGAAAATTAGCCTAAATTTAGTGGCATAATCATTGTTTGTCGTAATGTAATGTTTGGGCGAAAATAGTTTGATTGAAAACGGTTTTTATAATTGAATCTTTTTTTTTATTGTTCTAAAAAAGAAAAATAAAGTAATTAACTAAGTACTTAACTAATGTGCACAATAGATACTATAGCTTTTATGATTACAATTGCCGTCAAATGTTGTTCAATTACAGGCAAGAGCTTATGTATTTGCACCTGAGACAGTTTTCACATATACGAGTATATTTTAAAAGGACTAACACATCTCTAGATATAGGAAAGCAAACAATAGTTTATATTACCAGATGTAGATACTTCGAGAATATTACTACAATACTGCTAGAATATTGCTACAGAGGCTGTGCATTCCACCAAGCATCTAATGATACTTCTGGCTGATTGGACGCGAAAAACCTTTTCTAGGTACAATACACGATAGAGACAAAATACCAACATATATCAACGTATAGGCACAATTTTTTTAGTATTAACACGTTCGAAGGCTGTCATAACTTTTCTGTAAGTATTACATGTTTCTCATAGTTATAATTATATAATACATCTTCGTATATTCCTTTTAAAAACATTGTCTTCCCTTGTAATTTAAATCCTTATCGTTTAAATAGCATAACTAGTACTTAGGTAGTTTAAAACTTGAAGAGTATTTTTCGTTATTAAATAACAAAATTATTAAATGTTTATTATCTATTAGGTAAACCTTAAAATATATAATATTTAAATGACTACGCTTCGATTTTAAAATCTCTTATGAATATCCAATTAAGGATTTTTTGATAAAGTAATTTTGAATTATAAGCAACTTTTAATCTACCTCCGCACTCAAAATCTAAATAAGTATTGGTAAATAAAATTATTTTGAGACTTCTGGAACTGCGCTCAACTTCTTTCTGCTCTAAGAAACTGTAGTAGTATGGATGTCATTAGTTTATCATATTCTATATATTTTGTATAAGATCAAGGATAGTGACAAGAGTAGGTGCTTGCAGAGTTATATTTGAAAGAGTATTTTTTGTAAGTAATCTTAGGAAAATTATTTTTTCTTGTTAAATTAAATGGGTGTTTACTATTAGCAGTATCTGTGTTTAAATTAGTTCATTTGTATTTTCAGCCGCTGAGGCTTTTGTTAAATATAGTAAAAATTTCACCATTATAAAATGCGTCCATAATACCTCCTCGTCTTGTTTAAACTAGTACACGACAACCCTAAGATTATATCAAAAGTAGCATTCAGTTTTACGCGATCGTGCCCCGCAAGCCGCGACCTACTGCGACTGTCTGCGACCGCCGGCTGCGATCAACGACCGTTCAGACATTTTTGCACGAATTAATGAAAACTATCCAAACATCCTCACCAGACCTAGGAATATAAAGGGCAAAATTAAATGACAGAAGGGGTTTGGGTAAAGGTGTCGTTTGTAAAAGTCATACTTTATTAGGTGAGTGGCCAATCGTAAAAGTGGTATATTGTGATAGATCAATTCAAAATAATTATATTTTGTTATACAATCTAATGTCTCTTAAAGCATCGGAGCCAAAGATAATTAAATATTTATACTTGGGCGTACTTTTACTACCTACAATTTACCCGTTTACAGGCGATAGTCGCGAGTCGAAGGCAATAGTCGCAAGTAGCAGGCGATAGTCGCGGGTCGAAGGCAATAGTCGCAAGTCGCAGGCGATAGTCGTGGGTCGCAGGCAATAGTCGCAGGTCGCAGGCGATAGTCGCGGGTCGCAGATAATAGTCGCAGTTCGCAGGTCAACAAGAGCCGAATGCTAACTGTTATATCGAAACCTTGTTAACATACATATAAGCTAAGTTAAGAACACTCTAAAAGTTTTTATTGAAAATTCTCTGTTACAAGAATGTTAGTGATATTGACAATACTTATTTTCGAAGTTGTGGTTACATTCTGTGTGTACTTGAAATAGAACTTTAACATATACCTACTTAATATGTATCATAATATGTAACATGGATAACGTGGAAAAATATGTATGGATAAGTAACAATTGGGTTTAAATAGTATACCTAGTATTATTTAACAATCTCTAAATTAAAATGAAACCGTATTTTACTTTATGCCTTAAATGGGATTCTTCTAAATGGGAATCAAATGTAAATTTTTCATATTTCGCTTTTATTGTATGGGATAACAACTACTTGTCAGTTGACCCAAAAAATCTGGTCTGATTGTATCTAATCTAATCTTAATAAATATTTTACGTTTGGATACTTTGACATAGTTCAATAGTTACCCAGAAATCAGTGATAAACTATACTATACTCTACTTACACAATTTCTATGATTACGTCACTAGTTCTATAATTCCATTTGTTTAAAATACTCGTGACGTACCAACCAACGATAGCCCAATCATTCTTGAGCAAACTCCACTGCAAATAAATAAATAGCTTGTTATTTGGACAATCTGATACATATTTTTTCACGTAAATATCATGTCACGTTGACAATCTACGATAAAAATGATTGTCAGTTATAAAGCCCTGAGCAAACCGTTTCAGTGAGACTCATGTAATGTTCAAACACATGCACCTAAAGTGTTTCAACAAACGGGGGACTATATCCGAAAACCTCGCTGTCGCAGTTTGATCAGGGGCTCTACTTTGAAATCTGTAATTTGAACTTCAGATCGCCCCGTCACTTTCTTGTGAATTAGTGACGCGTCGATAGCAAAAGGGATAGCAATAGACGAAGTTCGAATTACGGATTTCAAAGTAGAGCCTCAGGAATGAACACTTCACACTCTTATACTTACTGCTTTTTTTCTGTATTCTCTTTTGATGTAATAAATAAAAAACAGTACCCTTACCATGAGTTAAAATTACCGTACTCGCTAGCGAGTCGAATGCTCTGACTGGATACAAAACATTACTCGCTAACGTTTAGATTTCGATAGGTAATTTACTGTAGGACTCGTACTAGCGATCTTTAGTTCCATAAGTGACCGCTAGAGGCGCGTACAATCCTCCATACAAATCATTTACGCCGTCGCTAGCGACTCGCGAGCGAGTACGGTAATTGTAACTCATGGTAGAGGTACAGTATTGTTACAAAGTGCGAGGGACAGAGCATTCCACTCGCTAGCGAGTACGGTAATTATGAAATGGTTTACTGTCAACGACATTATTCAAAGACACATCTAACATAGTAAACAAATATAACAGGGGTGCCGTTTGGCGGCGTTTACAAAGACATACAAAAAGGACTATGGATACATTTTATCTGTGGTAGCGTCGTTGTCAATGAACCAAAACTACTCGTGTGTTGCCGCCTTTACAAATAAACGTAAGTTAATTACTCCATCTAAAATATATTTCATGTAAAAGTAGTATTTCATCTTTATTTGAACGTTGGATTGTAAAAGATAAAAGTTCTGATGCCTGTCTAATTTATATTTATATGGCTCATGTAGAAAATTGTGCACAAAAATGTACCTTTCCGTAATTTAATGTATTTCTTTAGATCAAGTTGGCTGGGGCAAATGGACGTAATCATTAATTGTATTGTAGGTTATAGGTTGTGGCGGGCTCTTTTCCGCAAATCGACGACTCAAATGTTAATTGTATTGTTATACGCTGTTGAATAAAGAACTAGTAAGTACCTAAACACCTGACAGCTGTTTCTAGTGCAATTTGACGTCATTATAATGGATCAAATTTGTACTTAGTCACTTTCAATTTCTTCGTTAATGTCGTATTTACACATGATGCTAACAGATGATGTATTGTATTCTTGTGCTGGGATATGCAGTAACAAAACCATCAGTTTATTTTGAATCATAACACCGTTCCATAATGGGTACAATTACAATATGAATGTGTTAAAATAGTACTTTATGCAACTGTCACATAATGAAAACTCTTATGATATGAGTACGTTGTTGGACGATAACCCATCGAAGTTTTGCTGTCATTTCTATAGATGGAATATTTTTTCTGTTTCCACGTATATGTTTCCATGTCCCATTGCATCAGCGTGTATTTTCTATACCTATTGGCGCAGTTTTGTCGACTAATATGGCCCGTCGCTGGTCTAACGCATGACCCCATCACTATAGGCCAACGCTTATAAGAATCATTCTATTTTTAACACCCTAACCTTAACAAGGATTATTTTTTCAAAATCTATAGGTATGTATATATTTATTTAATTATAATCTGGTAATTTCTATTATCTGTATGTTTTGTAATTTTAAATGCCACTCAGCCCCAGCCGACGTAGTACCAGCTCAATGTGACGTTGTTGTTGTTGACTCGCTCTATTGTATTGTTGTCCTCTTCAATAAAGTTATCATGGTATAAGGTTGCACTGAGTTTTATTGGCCTTAGAGCTGATCTATTCATTTCCAGCGGGCCTATTGCGTGGATAAACGTGGATAAAACATCTGTCACTTTCTGACCAGTCTGTAAGTGCGATAGTGACGGATATCCACCGTGATTAACGGCGACCAATACTAATTACATTTTAGATCTATATTTTCTTTCTAATGAAAGACAAAAGGAAAGTGATTTTACTGACTGATTTTTATCTCGGGATTGGTTAAATCGAACCTTATTTGTTAAGAAGTAAAGTTTATTTTTTTATACGTCTCTGCAGATTTGGAATATGACTTTCCCAATTAGATAGATAGATAGATAAGACGTTTATTTGATGCTTCAATCACACACATACAATTGTCATATTTGGTGGAAAATAACAATATCAATCTAACTTACAAAATAGGTACAATTTCAATCAAATTAAAAATAAATAAACAAATCACTGGACATTATTGCACAAATTGACCTAGTCCCAAATAAAGCTCTAGGCGTGAACTCTATGTAGGTACTATGCTTGCGAGTGCGTTAGACAATAAGCCGTCTACTTCTCCACTTCCATCTTCTAAACAACGCTAAACAAATGACATTTGTGACCTTTCCCCAAACGAGGTCATTTTATTCCCCTTGCCAGAGAAGTGACCCAGTACTAACTAGGCTAATCGTGTCGTCAACATAAAGAGATGAATAGAGTCTAGGTCATTTCGATAAAACTATAAGTATAGGACGGGAAAATGATTGATTGATTAAGTACATGTTTTTGTTTAAAATGGAACATTGTCGCATAAAGTCAATGATAATGTTTTCGTCGATTATTTCTCGTGATTGAATACTGAATAAATCAACGTATACGTATAGTACGGGACAATGATAAATTGATTATTGTATGTATGTATGTAAAATTTTTATTGCACAAACAGCACAACACAGGCGAACTTATCCTTTTAAGGGATCTCTCCCAATTAACCTTTGAGCGATTCATTCATTCATTTCATTTCATTGCTCACGTTTTAATAAAATTTAACATATTATAAAATTGGGTCAAAGGTGTGGCCAGGGGGGTTATTATGACATAGCAATGCAGTTTTGTTTACACTGAGAGAAAAGGACAGAGCTATTTAACTGATATAGCTCTGTCCTTTACGCTCAACGTAAAATAACCCCTCTGTAAGCATATAAAAGTAGAGATATAGTGTGAATTTTAAACATGAATACCGGCCGGCGGCGTGTTAACAATTCCCAGGTAGGTTAGTACAGGTATAGGCAGGTGGTTTCCAGGTAGCTCCTGTTCACAATTTCTATCAGTTTTTGGTTTTTGTCCTTAGCCCCGCTACACTATAACGCTGAGTTGGAACCATTTCGTGACAACAGTGGCGCATTTCGGAGACGGTAAGTAGTCTATGATGTTTGATTGTTTATGAAAAATATAGGTACCATACGTATGGCCTGTTTCACAATCGACAAGTAAATTTATGTGCCAGTTAAAGTTAGCTCTCTCCTTGTCTATGTTCAAGTGTAAGAAAAGGAAAGGGCTAAATTTGTGTCAGATACGCTTTACTTGACGACTGTGAAACAGGCCCTTTAAGGCTTTGCGCGACACAGTTTTCTTGCCGCGCCTCTACCTCTCTAGATACTTTTGCAGTTATTGCAGCTGTAAAGTCCAATCGTAATGCATTTACTACCATCAACGCATAAACCTTTTCTTCCTTTTTACCCCATGCCTTGAAATTACGTTTTACAGTATGCGAGTTTCGTATTAAATAATAGATTCGGCCGATGCGGCACGTAGTAAAAAACCTACCCCATTGCCAATTTGACGTACATTGCGTAGCTTTTATTAATAAAGCCCAGTGATTCAGAAACTCGTCAGCAGGGGCGCCGTTTGTTTGACGTCATTCATACCTGACGTCATCAACGTAAAGGTTGCTTCTACATAGAAAACCTTGCAACACCTCAATCATTCTTAATAATGTGATAATAATAAATAATAATGTTAACAGGAATTAAAATTATAAAGACGTCACAAATGTAATGTAATTGTAAACTTACTTTCATTTGCAGACTTTGTGCCTTAAATCCCACTTACCCAATATATAGCAAGGATAGGGTCAAATTAGTCAACGGCCAGACTGACGACAGACTGTCCATCTGAGCCACATCGATTCATATCGTACGTAACCATTTCCAATCAGTATAGTTCAGTGTGCCGCCGCGCGCGCCGCCGGTATGACGCCCCGACGCCGCGCGTTCATTTTTGTTTACGACTAACACGTGCTTCTGTTACTAGGTGAGTGGCTGAATCAGGCGTGACCAGAGCCCTGTGTTGTGAAAGTGACGTTTAAATTTAGAACACCCATAAAGCGTGGGTATGACGGTTTTGGCGGGAATGTGGAACGCCTTACGTTCATAGGTACCTATTATCGGTAAACATATTTCAGTTCAGTTTTCAGTTTTATTATGTGATATTTATCGATCACCGACATGAATGATTGCGTCATCGTACTCATCGTGTATTGAGGTCAAGTTCGTAGGTACTTGAACTTTTGACAAATGATGATGGCATGGTATTGTTTCATAACTTATGAAACGTTGGCCTCTATCGACACGGTAAATACCATATCGTCTTTGATTTGTTATGGTATTGTTTTTAACTCGGCCGCCATTACTGTCAAGTAAATAAGAGCTATCAAAACGTTGACAATACGATAACAGGTCAAAGACGATTATGGTGTTTGCCATCTTGAATAGAGGTCCAGGACGTTTTGATTTCCAGGAAAATATTTTTTGGGGACCAAAAAAAACCGCTCAAACCTAGTTTTTCATTACAACTAGGTTACAACATATTTAAAAATCTTATAAATCGGAATTGATTTAGGGGGTGAAAAACCTTAAGGCCCGGAACTAAAGCTTTACGATTTAAGCGTCGCGTACTTAACGCTAACGTAAACGACAGTCGAAAACGGTGAAAATGGAATTGAGGGCCATGCCCTAGACAAGATTGCGGGAAATTATTATCGAAAATGTATATAGGTATATAGGATTGACGTAAGCTGCCGGACGTCGCGTCGAACGCTTATGTCAATTCCATACATATTGACAGTTAACGTAAAACATTTACGTTAACGTTAAGTATCTTGTCTAAGGCCAGAGGTGTTATTCTCTTAACAACGGCTTCTTGTCGATCGGTTGATAGAGCGAGCGAGCTAAACGAGCGAGCATTTAGCTAGGTGGCTAATTGAAAATGCTCGCCCTGGGGCTTTATTGAACACGGTAAATCGCGAAAAAACAGCTGTTCCATACATTTCGGCTGTTTAGCTCTCTAAGTTTGTAAAGAACAGCTGTTTTTTATTTTCGCGATTTGGATGTAGGTCCCATAATAAAAGTTGATGAGTATGAGCTACAGAGTTAGTCCCTGAAGTTTGTCCAACCTTCTGCCTAACACCCTGTATAGTTTGGCCGTCCGTCTGTCCATCTGTCTGTCTCTCCTCGGTCTAGCTCAGAGACTCTTGGTACTACAAAGCTGTAAGTTATTGGCATACATAGTTCTACATTTAAAATACCTCCCGTACATGTAAAGCACAAGTAGGTTTTTTTTCATTAGTTATGCTTCATTGGATAACCCTCAAAAAACAGTATTTAATTAAATTCCTGGACATACATAGTTCATTTTAAACGTGTTAAAAATAACTGCGCATATCATAGTAACAAACTTTCAACTAAAACTAATCTGTTTGGAATGGTTCCCCGCGTCACAGCTCGGCTGGAACTAAATACTGATGATGTTTTGATTAAACATAGATTAGCGTGACGTTTCTGTGCAGCGGTAAGTTTAAATTTAGAACTTTTAATACGATTCGAACGCCTTTAGCCATGGAAGGATTCAAGGCCATTTGCCTTCAAATCACACTGACACCATAGTATACATAGAATTTATATAGAATTTCTATTTATTCTATGCTGACACTGTAAACTTGTAAAGTGAATTAGCAAAAGGGCAATACACCTAATAAAATAAATTGGACTAGCTATCCAGAGAGGTAATGCAGCCAGTGTCATAGGGACCGTGCCGCTAGCGGACCTGCTAGAGGGGGTATAATTTTTATAGTGTTGATTATTATTTACATCTTTAATATTTGAGTAGCTTAGTTATATTTTAATTTAAATAAGTTTAGTTTTAACTTTGAAATTTGAATATAATTGTAATGCTTAATTAGTACATTTTATTAAATTAATACAATTAAAAGTTAAAACTAAACTTTTAATTGTATTAACCTAATAAAATTAATCTATTAAATTTTATCTTTTCATTACATAATGGACAAAACTCTATATAGGTATGTACGCGTAATGTGTTGCTCCATTGTGCAACATTATTAAACTATCTCTATTACGAAATTCTCTCAATACGAGTTTTGATTATGTATATTATTAGGCCTATCTACATACCTACATACATACATTAAATCACGCCTGTTTCCCAGAGGGGTAGGCAGAGACCACTTCTTTCCACCTGCTACGATCTTGACAAATCTCTTTCGCTTCTTCCACATTCATATATCGAGTCATGCACGCACGTCGGTTTCGGGTACTTAAAATTCGGCCCTTTTCCAGTATTTCTCCGATTTGATTCGAAAAAGTACCTATGTAAAAGGCCTATCTGATAATATGAATAATGAACAATCAATAATAACCGGAAGCTCAGCAGTTTAGGCTGTATGTTGTATGAGACTCAGTCAGACGCGGTAGAGTTTTATAGAGAAAAGCGGCCTGCACACGTAAAGTTCGGACCACGGGAAACGCCACGCGCCGTTCCAATCTTCGGTCCGAACCGTACGTGTAAAGGCAACTGTAATACTAAAATAGTAAAAAAAATACGGTTTGGAAGAAGATTGGAACGGCGCGTGGCGTTTCCCGCCGTCCGAACTTTACGTGTAAAGGCCGCTAGCCAGTAAATTGATCTCGATTCGGAATCTCGAGTGTATTTCATCCACACATGTCGTTCTAACCAAAATGTGTATTGTAATTGCATACAAAGACGTCGCCAAATGGAATGCGTATCGGATTGCTGTCCTGTAATTATTCAGCACCGATAGTGCGTTATCGAGTCCACTTTGTATGCAATTCTGGCAGTCTGGCAACTGGGAATCAGCGTGCAACATTGTTTTCGCACGAGCGGCTTAGTTCAAGGTCGCGAGATAATAATATCTGTTTAGTTCCGATTATAGTATTGGGGTTATTGTAGTACAATTAACGGACACGAGCAAAAAAGCATCATAACATAACATGTGATTACAGGATATTGATTCTTTCAAAAGCAAAGGTGAGCGAACGCGGGAGTGAATGTCCAAGCGGCGAGTTTAAGTAATAGTCAAAGCGAACAAAACACATTTCTTTGCTTTTGAAAGAATCACTACCATGTAATCACATGTTATGTTATGATGCTTTTTTGCTCGTGTCCGTTAATTGTAATCATTCTTGATCACTATTTTTGTAGGGGTCAATATTAATTGGCTCTTCTATAGTGCAAAATATCTATGCCAATCCAGTTTTAGAAATCCAATGTGTTAAAACTGATATTAGTAGGTCTACTTATCTATATCTACCATTGCATACATCTCATATAATTTCATCGGAACCATGATGTTTCGTGACATCTTAAACAATTATGACGTTAATGGGTTAGGTAAGACTACCAAAAAAAAATACTTGTGCGGTGAGAAATGCCTTTCGATGAAACGACTTTTTTGTCCCTCTTAATCCTTTCCTAGTTCACCCCTAGACCTCATAAGGAACCTACGTGCCAAATTTGAAATCTCTAGGTTCAAGCGGTTCGGGCTGTGCGTTGATGTCAGTCAGTCACTCAGTCAGTTTCTTCTTTTATACATTTAAATAATATTTTTCCTTTTTTTTCAGATCTCGTTAACTTTGGTTGTAAATAACAACTTACTTTCCTTAAAATGATTGAGAAACATGAAACTAGTAAAGAAAACGGAATAATGATTGATAAAAATATGTCATTAAAGCAAGCTGTAAGCGGACTGGACGAGAAGAAAGATTTAAACAAAATAAATTCAATAAAATCAAACGGTACTGATATTGCTGCTCATTACACTAAGGTAGAAGAAGATGACACGCCTGGAGAAAGAGTGAAGTTTTTGGGTATCGGAGATGATGACAGTATTTCTTTAGAAGATGCGAGTGATGAAAAACTGCCAGCCATTCCTGATGGAGGGTGGGGTTGGGTAGTTGTGTTAGCAGCGTTTCTAGTAGCTGCCTGTGCAGATGGCTTAGCATTTTCCTTTGGATTACTTCACGAAGAATTCATAGTGTACTTCAGCGCAACACAATCTAAAACTTCTTTGATAGGAAGTTTGTTTATGGCTACTCCTTTACTAGCAGGACCCATCGCAGGCGCTCTAGTAGATAGATATGGATGCAGAGTTATGACCATGATTGCGGGAATCTTATCAACTATTGGTTTCCTCCTCTCTGCTGTGAGTAACTCAATAGAAATGCTGTGTTTAACATTCGGGTTCCTCAGTGGTTTAGCGATTAGTATTTTATACGTCACTGCCATTGTTCCGGTTGCCTTCTGGTTTGATAAAAAAAGAAACCTAGCAGTATCCGTAGCTTCGTGCGGTGTTGGATTTGGAACCCTGTTATATTCGCCAATGACTAATTACTTCCTGGAGCTATATGACTGGCGGAATACTATAGTGTTATTAGCTGGTTCTTTGTTGAACATGTGTGTTTGCGGAGCGTTGATGAGGAACCCGGAATGGTTGGATATAAAGATGACCAGGGAGAGGAGGATGTCTAAGTCGAGATCGAGGAAAACTTCGAGCGTTGGTTCAATCGGTTCAAGATCTATAGGAGGGGAGTCAGTGTTTCTTGAAGCAGAAGAGCTGAAGGCGTTGTTGAAGAGTGGGAAGAGTCCGGAGTACATCCTGTCGACGCTGGCGACGTCGATAGCGGAGGCCGAGCAGCTGGAGGCCACGACGCAGATGAACGCGGAGCAGTCCTTCAAGCGGATGCACTCCGCCATACACTTGCCTACATTTATGCAGCAAAATGAAAAGGTAAGGTTGCCCTCTCGTAC
Source organism: Acleris cristana (assembly GCA_948252455.1). NCBI lineage: Eukaryota > Metazoa > Arthropoda > Insecta > Lepidoptera > Tortricidae > Acleris > Acleris cristana. Next base: position 13,916,255 of record OX411788.1, on the reverse strand, counting down.
TGTTATGAGAGTATCAATACACTAAAATAAAGAAAAGCTATAACATATCAATAAACTATTAAACTAGTTATTTTATGTTTTATATTTTATTAAATTTTAGTCAACACTTTGGTTAATTCACATTTATATGTGTTTATATTATGACGATGTCCCAACTGACCGCTTTATTTTGCAATTCACGATGTGTACTCAAAATTAAGTTGTGGGACGCTTTTTATATTGAAAACACTTAAAGGGGATAGTGTCATAGTTGAAACCATTAAACATTTTTTAATAAAACTTAGTATTAACTTCAAATTAAAACAATTTCAGGTGCCTGCAGAAGTCATAGAAAAGTTAATGAGCAACAAAAGCCTTTACAACATTATATTATATAACTACCCTGAAATATTAACTAGGCGCAAATCTGAAGTGTACCTAACTGTAGAACCATCACCAGATGTAATCAAAAATGAGCCTGCGCAACTACCAGCTGCTGTTAAAATTAAAGCATCCAGAACTGAATCAAAAAGTAAAAAATCACAGGACAAATTAAACGAAGAATCGAAAAAAGAAGGACAAAAGCCGGAATCAAAGAATGGTAACGATGGTAATGTAAAAATAGTTCAGGATAAGATTGTTCACAAACCGCATACTTCGCGCAGAGATGTTACGAACGTTCATCAAATGGGCTGGTTTAGACAGGTGACTGTGGATCGCAATTATCTGAAAGAGATGCCGCTCTACAGGAACACGCTAATGCACAGAGGCGCTATGCTGAACATACCGAGGCACAAGCTTCGTGCATCTTCTCTGCCTGACATGTACAGAAACTCTGTACATTCTCTTGCTTCTGAGTCGGATGATGAGATGGTTAGTATTTAGATCATATTATTTTAATGTTATCTGTACATCACTGAAACCTTCATAATTAATATTGCTGTTTTAATATAAATCTCAATTTAAATATAAAGTATTTTAATTTAAAATAGAAAGAAGTCTAGAGTCTAACCAGCGACAAGTATATTTCTCAAATTCTTCATAAGCAAAGTTTAATGAGACCGCTAAGGTATATTTTTTAACAATAACTAATCAACCCACCCGCATATTTTCAGAAATGGTACCACCGCCTTTGGGAGACCTTAAAGTCCACATTTAACTTCAAGATGTACACGGAGTTCCACTTCTTCATGTTCAACCTGTCGTCCCTGATTCTGTCGGTGTGGTTCATCCCCCCCTACTTCTACCTGAAGTCCTTCATGACCCAGCAGCACGTTGAGGGAGGTGCTCTCATGATCAGCATCATTGGAGTCGCCAGTGCCATTGGGATTGTAAGTATAATTTTTACCTCTGATGTTAATTTTAACTTTATTCTGAGTCAAAGTCAGTCAGTTTCAATAGTTATTTAATTTTACGAGTTTTAAATGAGTGTACGATCTTTATCTGAACGTATATCTGCTTCTTCTTCTTCTTCTCGTGTCGATGGTTTCACTATATTACTCGCGCCCAGAAGGTCGCAGTGCTGATCGATCTGTCCGTTGCATCTCTGAGGTCTATTTCGGATCTGAACGTATATCTGCTAGACCTTGTGTTCAATATTTTAGTTACTGTTTACTGGACAACGTAACTATTATATCAGGTAAAACCATTCCAAACGGATTATCAATGCCCATGTTAGTTATCTCTGCAACTCTCTGTTATCTGGCTTTTGATTAGAACTTTTTATGTTTTCTCGTATCCGTGCGTATCTCTAACCGTGATTCAATTTGGTAAAGTTGGCCGCTTGATTAATACTGATTCTGTAATGTCTGGCATTTTTATCTGTTATAAATTATTATTGGTAAATAATATTATCTCAGTCAATAATGGTTGACAGTAACAATTGATGATATTGCGGCGTTTTTACCGAAGCTAGAGACAATATTTCCGAGTAGGAAATAAGGACAACATTTTTAAGGAGATATCTATTTTTCATGTCAAATACTTTTTGTATCTTACTAAACGGAACATTAATTATTAGTCTTTTATTGTCTACTAGGTATTTAAGTAATTCCAGGTATATATTGTGGTTTAAAAAAATGGAAGTAGAGAAAGTTATTGCATTTTGTATGGAAATTTTTAGCTTTACAATCATCCTAAAAGTAAAACAAAAAGTTAAACAAAAACTTGCTTGAAATTTATTTACTTACAAGTAATTCATGACCTTTTTGTTCTATCACACGAAATTAGCTATGCATTTAACAGTTAAATCATTGTGAAAAAGTGCTCGTGTAACTGAACTTTTATCCAAAGTTCAATAGGATATCGGGTTTTGAAGGGCAACAGCGATTGCTCACAAAATTTCTGAGACCTCTGAGACCCTAATTCCCTGAAATATAATCTCAATAACCATGCTGTAATATATTCCGCAGATCTCCCTAGGATGGGCGGGGGACCTGCCCTGGGTTAACGTGACCAAGGCCTATGCTCTCTGCATCATCGTCAGTGGACTCGCTATATTCTGCTATCCTCTCTTCATCACGAACTTCTGGGCCCTGGCCGTCATCTCCGCCGTCTTTGGATTCTCCTTCGCCAGTACCTACTCCTACACTCCGGCCATCCTCATGGAGCTGATGCCCATTGAATACTTCACCGTGGCTTACGGAATGATTCTGCTGGTGTTAGGCATCGGGCATTTAATTGGACCACCCATCGCTGGTAAGTAAAAGGCTTTAATATTTACTTCGACAAAACGAATAAGGTAGCCTATACAAAATATATTCTGAATAATTTACAAACAAACATCCCTGTTTGCCGGTCGTTGCAAATTGTCGTATATGATATGATAATAAGTTTACGGTAAAGTGACAACATTACAAAAAACTCTACTAACGAAAAATTATAATCTGTTTTAGATCGTATTCTAGAACATAAATTTATAATCTTGCAAACATCAGTTTATTGTTAAAATTGATAAATAATTAAGTACACTGCCAAAAGACGTCCACCACAAATCATTGGCCACTCTCAGTTAAAAACATTAAATATTATACATAATAATGTAAGGAATTGTTGTATACAAACCCATCTTAAAATGCCTTTCAAGATCATTGGCGTAAGCACTATACACCGTATTTTCTAGTAATAAGGTAATTTGAGGCTTTGATCCGAAGGGCTAGCCAAGATGCATTTTGTGAACGCTAACACCTTTTAAAAATCTTTTTAAATACTCAGTAGTTACATAGACGGCCGAACGACAGCTTACGTTAACCCTCTACATTTCTTTTATTTTTCTTTGTCTTTAAGGTTACCAAAATGTAACTTGTCCACAATATTATTAATATCGTAAATAAAATTATATACATACATGTTTTTGATCTCAACCGTACACAATTTTATAAACTAACCTCAGTTTTAAAGTACACAATAAAATAGTGACGAGAGCATAGAAGCACTCTTAACTTAGTAATCCATAGGGACATTTCTAACAAAATATCTATTTTTCTCCTCTTCGGTAAAATCAGAAAAAGGGGATATATCAATGATATTATTAGGGAAACTTCTTCTCGCCATGTTCAGTCCTACAATAGTCTTCTTGAATGCTTTAAAGTGTTCCTCTTTATCCTGTTGGTCCTTGTAGACCCGATGATTGTCTTTGATGAATTTCTCGAAGAGTTCAGGGACTTCACTCTCAGTGATTCCTCTGGAAAAGTCGACGGTGTCTGTAGCGGCAAGTGCAACCGACACGAGTAGTAAGATAGTCAACATAGCGGCGGTTGGTGGTAAGAACTGGCCGACATGAACGCTCGTCGATTTTATACCCTCTGGTACTTCATGACTATTTCGCACATTAATTATCTCCCGCTTTATTATGATTGCTCAGTTAATTGACTCGTTTCCTAAATGAGATCCAAAGCTATAATAGCTTTTTGAATAAGACGTCATTTGACCATCACATAAAATAGCGCCATTAAATATCTAAAATACAAGACTCTTTTGTTTGTTTCATGTTTGTTGGTTTTTTACTTATTGTAAACATTTGAAAAAAAAACAAATTAACTCACTAGAATCCTAATTGGTTCAACAAGCTTGGGAATGTTTGCACAAATCTATATTGTTATCTTTTACGACCCCTATAAAGCTTTTGCTGAAACAAATAACGGCATTTTAACAACAACATTATATGGCATTAAACTTATACATATAGTTTTGAATCTTCTTACTTTGTACCTAAAGCACGTATTTTAAAACCGTTTGCTGTATGCTGCGAAATTATTCAACACAAAGATGGAGATGGGAGTGCCTCAAGAATTCATACTTGTTACAATGTTGTTACTACTGCTCCTTGTCAGCCTTAGCAATTTACGCCTAAAATCCTAAACTCAAGCAAAGTTTCTTGAACTGGATGTCTTTACCAAACAACAACTATACTTCTCTGATAGTATGTATTCACTCAATAACAAAGAACATTTGGTAATATCCATTGTAATTATTGTTTTGACATATTATTAGATATTTTTTTGTAATTTGACATCGGATAAGTTACCATTTATTAGTTGTTTATTAAGATTGCATCGATGATTTGTGTAATTTTATGTATTCTGTTATTACTAGTACCTATATGTGTTGACGATACCAATGTAAATGGCATTTACGTTGACTATCTGTACTTGCCGCCCAAACCGCCAAAGATATCACCGCAAACAACAGAACATCTAAATATTCATCAAAGGCAACAATACTGTCTTCAAGAACCAACAGGACAAAGAGGGACACTATCAAGCATTCAAGAAGACAATTGAAGGACTGAACATGGCGAAAGGAAGTTACCCTAGTGTCACTTTGAAGCATTTAAAAATACTGTTACGGGAATGAATATGGCTAGAAGAGCATTTTTCAATGTTATTATTGATATATCCCATTTCGCTGATTTTACAGAAGAAAAGAAGAATAATTATTTTCATAATGAAAAAGAGGTTAAAGCCAAGTTGCTTACGCAAGCAATTTCTTCAGCAATTACGTCCCGTCAACAATAGCTGTCTAACTCTAATTTGTAGTGATAGAATGAGACGTCCGTAGTCCGTACTAGATGGGCAATTATTTATTCAGTGCTTCTTAATAAATAATTACTTACTGGATAAGGAAGACCCAAGATCGTAGAGAATGGAGTGCAATGGAAGAGGCCTACAATCAGCATTGGCTGAAGAAGAAGAAGAAGGTTGCGTATCCACAAGTATGAGAGGAAGTGGAGCGACTATCGAGGGAAAAATACACCAATATAAGAAACGCGCTAAGCGAGGCTAGAAAAGTTAAGTACTCCCATTGGTGGATTTTATCCTCGCGCACCCACTACCTTCCTTACACAACAGCTCTGAAAGGTATGCACTGATAACAGTGATAACCAGAGATCGGATATTCGGATAGATATTTAGTTATTTACCTAAACTTTCGCGGCGGCGTTGTTGTGCAGTTGTATAGAGGCGGACTCAATCATATAATTCATTAATAAAATTCCCGGGATTTCAAAATAAATAAATTACGGCAACATAAATTCAAAATTAAGTAAGTATTTATATTAACTATTTAGGTTATTTTCCATGTATAGATTTACATAATGTTATTTAATTTGCCTGTAACTCATTGACCTTGCGAATTTATAGGAGCAAAACCGAACGTTTTGTCCTACATGTAAAATAATAATTATTAACGTTATGTAGAATCCCGGAATCCCGGAACTAATATTATTAAAATAATATTTTTTTAAGAAGCCGACGCCCTGTTCGTCTATCTTTTTCCGGGATTTTGCCAACTTTAGGTAAATATATATAAGTTGAGTTAATAAACATTTTTTTTATTTTTTTTATTTTTTCATCTATCCGAATCTCCGATCCCTGGGATAACCCAGCCTAAATGTGCGTTAGTGCTCTTGTCATTGTGTTATTTTAAACTGACCACAGTTTTACCATACAGTTAGTTAAACCAAAGATATTTTATGTAAGTACCTACTTACAACTTGCTTTGTTTTATAGTTTTATACTGACTGTCTTCTATGTTATTAACTTAGCAAGTTCACTTTTAATGCACACTTTTAGAGAATATCTTATGTTAATAGAAAATAGTTTGAAATAAGAATAGTAATTACGGTACCCCAGTACCCCGTTTATCAAACGCTTATAACTTGTATTACAAGCGGAAATCTCTTTCCAACAATATGTATTAAAAAGAGACTTCCACTTATATTACAAGTTACAAGGTTTTGATAAAAAGGCCTCTGGTCTTTGCTTGTGTATTTATCAATTACTTGTAATGTTAGGTTTATCTTTTTAAATCGTGTGTAGGTATCCCTAATGGTCAATGTTTAGTAGTGTATGTGTTTTAGCTAAATGAAACTATATCATATTTATTCTTAAGTTTCAACAATAAACCGCTGTCGACAGATTTAATAGTTTTCTTTAATTAAGTAAGGGCGGGTATTTGTGTGATAAACTAGAGTAGGTATTTGATCCTAAGTCTTGGATATTTTCTACGTAATAAATAATTATTACGTAGAAAATATCTAAATAGGTATACGCATAAGCGTATCGTTATCTAGGACCTACCAAGCCAATAGTTTAAGTTAGAAACAAAAGCCAATCGGCAAATAATACTTTTTATTTTTAATAATAAATTCATCATCATTTGGCGTCATATTATAATAACGTCAATCAAAAAAACATTTTTGCTCGGTATTAATAACGGCACTGTAGACACTTGAAATATTCACAGAATATTTATTTGTATATTCACTTGAAAAATAAAGAATTAAATTAAAATAAAATAAATGTTTAACCCATACAACGAACGTGTTTTTTTGCTAATGTTGTATAGATAATGTTTTTTTTTATCTCGCTCACCGCTCCGCTACCTCGCATCGCTCCAGTGGACAGACAGCCTAAAAACAGAGCTTAAACCTCGTAATATATATTTACGATGCGCGACCTCAACTTAGCAGATCAAGACCACGTTGCTTTCCCACCTTGATCTCAATGCGTTTTTAGTATGTTAGTCTATAAGGTATATGTAAATACTAGCTTCTGCCCGCGACTTCGTCCGCTTAGAATTAGTAATTTTGCCATCCCACGGGAACACTGTATTCTATGTATTAATCCAGTGTATAAGCAAATTCCAAATTATATCCAACCAAATTCGACCATCCGTTTTAGCGAAGAAGTAAAAAACTCACGCACGCATAACCTTTCGCATTGATATTATATGTAGGATAGGATGGAAATAGGTACATCCAGCACACACAATCGCTCCGGCCGAAATCATAGTCGATAAAAATACCCTCAGTGCGTGAGTCTGACTCGCACTTGACCGGTTTTCGGTATTTGACGCTTGCGTATTTTACCGTTATAACGATACAATAAAAAAATGGTTCGCAGTTTTTTTTAATCTTAATTTTGTATAGAATAATACAAACTGACAATATCCCAAAAAAAGCAAGTAGGACGAAGTTCTTCGATCAATGAGCGCGAGCGGGCTTTGCCGCTCCTATTTCCACCCCCGGCGTCCGCGACACGCTGCGAAGAACTTTGTCGCTGTACTTTCATGTATAAACTAAAGTCGCATAATTTCACACTGAACAAATTTTTCGATTTAGATGTTAATGGTAATGTATATTATAGTAGATGTAAGTGCCCAAAATAAAGAAAAGTTAGGGTATTTAATTTATTACATGTTTAATTTTCGATACTGGGTGGTCAAGAAATAACTTAACCTTACTAAGCCTATTCGGATTCTGGACGGTCAAAAAAAAAAACTTTACCCTAACCTAACCAACTGTACTTACTCCCAGTACATTATAGCTATTATCATAGCTCATAGCTATTAGTTTATTTAACTTCGATACATACCTCTATCCCCCATTTCAATTACTTAGGAATATTTTTTCAAAATCGCCAAATGTATTTTTTTTTAATAACACCAATTTTAACGTTTATAACTACAAAAATGACGAACTCTCATATAAAATTCTACGTCCCCCTTTTATACCTTAGCTAGTTTTTCCAAAATCGCTGTAAGTTATAAATTTTATTTTTATTAGTATATACCAATTTTCACGTATCTAACTTCACAAAATAAATGCGTTTTTGAAGGCGGTTTTTTGTTTTTTAACACATTTATTTTATTTTTGACTTTTTAGAGATCATAATAAGCTTATGTTCCTAGTCCAACTTTTTAGTTGACATGAAACTTTAAGACATTTCACGATCGCCGCCAGCAACGGCGCGGGGATGTCATAGTCATATTTAAACAATTAAATGTCCTTCGTTGTAGTCGCTCAACTATCTTAATCGAGATATCTTATCACCACCCTTGAAAAAAGTATCGTTGAGGAGTTCCGGTGGCCATCTGTGGTCTTCATCATCAGTGCCATTTCACCAAATGATGCTTTCTGAATGCAAATGCTAGATTTGTTACTAAAAATACTAAAATCTCTCTATGTTTGCCTACAATATTTGAAGAGTTCACACAATTCCTCACTGATCCCCTTAAAAATTTAGCCTTTAGGGTTAATAATATGAGCAAGATTAGTAGGATAATCGTATTAGTAGGATTAGTGGATAATAGCTTCTAGTCTTCGTCCGCTTAGATTTCGATTATAGTTATTCCCTCGGGAACTTTTAAATTTTCCGGGATGAAAAGTAGCCTATGTGTTATTCCAGGGTATAAGCTATCTCCATTCTAAATTTCATCCAAATCCGTCCAGCCGTTGCAGCGTGAAGAGGTAACAAACACACACACACACACACACACACACACACAAACTTTCGCATTTATAATATTAGTAGGATGGGCCTCGTTGCCTCAAATAAAGGATTTGTATTTCAATTATTAAAAAAAAACATTTTTTAGGTAAGTACTGTTGTCCACTAGAGTAATATTTACGGGTTGGATGAAATCTGCCACATGCATGCCGCTAGATAATTTATACGCCAAGTATCTGGTTTCCTACGAGGTATTAATAAACATGTTTGAAAACAGCATTTTTTTAAATATTATGGTGCATAACCTGTCCTAGCCCCAGACAAGATGCATTTGTCGCACAGTCAATGACTTAAATTTGGTACAGTCGAGTTTATCTTGTCACTTTAATCGTTGTGACAATTCATATTTGGCAGTTTAAACATGACATTAAAATAGACAAAGTACTAAAGTGTATACATATTTATGAACTCGACTGTACCCAAAGTCCAAAGTCCAAAGTCATTCTACAACAATAAGGTTTAGTTTCCTAAAAGTTACAAACGACTTGACGTCTCTAATGACATTGACGACTTCAAGCATATTTTTGTTGAAATAGGTCACAAATTAACGTTCGTGCCCGTACGTTATTGTTATCGAAAATATTGTTAATGTTGTTGTTGTATTGTTATTGTTGTTGTTGTTATGGGTTGAGACTTAAGCGACCGAACGGTGGCGTCTAACGCTTATGTCAATTCTATACATTAAGAGGGCACCTATGATAAAGTCAGTAGAGTTCCGCGATCTGGATCTCAATAACCATAACGCCTTGGTATCTGTTCTTTGGATATATTTAAGTTGATCATATTTATTTGAGATTGGCAAACGTGAAAACACTATTAGAAATAAAATCCTCGGTGCCTTTTTTTTTCAAACATGACACCTTTATTGCATGTTTTTGGTTTAATCTTCAAAGCCTTACAATTTTTAACGATGATTTTCGATTCATTAGTTGAGTATATATAACTTTTTAATCCTGGCAAACCATTTTTTCAATATTTTTTTGGTTTTAAAGTAAAAAGCGATTAATTGAATTTGACCCTGCCATCAAGGCGCGCGCGATCTATTTCCATCTCACATTCTTCGCGCGGAAGCACATAAAGCCATCCCGTTTGCCTCTTAACAGTGTTTTCAAAAATCTGATACATTTTCGATAACGAAAACGTTTGTCGAATTATAAATGTATCTTATCTGACCAGAGGCAAGCCAATAATTGAAAGTTCGGCAAATGAATTATATTTCATTACCTACGTTATTCTTTTCAAAAAGTTATTTGCGAAGATTCCTTTCGTCTCACTTATATTGACATCTTCAATATCCCTTTGCTATATTGCCTTGATCCAGTAAAATTATTAGTTAAGATTTTCAACGGCTGCCTTCGCCTCTACAAGCCAAAGTTACGCGGGTTACGGCTCCCAAAATGGTTTGTTATCCTTCTGATCTTCAATATCCTTTTGCTATATTGCCTTGATCCAGTAATATTAATAGGTAAGGTTTTCTACTGCTGCCTTCGCCTGTGTAAGTCAAAGTTACGCGGGTTACGGCTCCCAAAATGGTTTGTTATCCTTCTGATCTTCAATATCCTTTTGCTATATTGCCTTGATCCCGTAATATATATTATTAGTTAAGGTTTTCAACAGCTGCCTTATCGCCTCTATAACCTAAAGTTACGCGGGTTACGGCTCCCAAAATGGTTTGTTGTCCTTCTGCTGTTCATTTTCCTCGATATAACTGTCTATTTCTTTATTAACCTGGCCATATCTCCTTCTAATAACATTTACGTCTCTTAGCTTCTTCTTGAACGTCTCATAATCAAAATCTGAGTGACCGGTGGAATACCTGCGGTGGCTTTTGAGGAATTTCTCGTATAACTGTGGCGCTAGGCTCATGTCTACCGGTTTTAACTCGTCGTAGAACTGGGTATCTGTGGCTGCAGCAAGTGAACACATAGCTAGCAGCACGATAACTAACATAGCGGCGGAGAATTTAGCCAAGATGAGATCTTTAAGCATATATAACCCTCTTACGCCATGCCTATTTCGTGCGTTAATTGTATATCGCTTTATTGTGATTGTGTATCGCTAAGTTAATTACCCTCTTAGCAAAATGAGCTTCAAGAGATTGGTTTTTTGATAAAGGGAGATCAATTTAATTAAAGCCAGTTTCGTCGTCATCTTGTTCAAATAAGTTCCATACTTACTCAAATAGCAAATCATCAATCGTGGCATTTTTATTTATTAATAAGTGTGTTTTTTAAGATAATCGTGAAGATATAAACAAACATACATACATACATACGGGTCAAACACAGAACCTACCTACTTTTTTAACTCGATTAAAAACCATTTTTACCACTTGACGGTTTTAGGTAATAGGCAATTAACAGCAGTGACCAATCATAATAAACTGAGTGATAATCAATGTGATAAATGGGCTTCTACTTGAAATAGCGTCCGTCCCGAGCGATTCCTTCAGTCTCCGCCATGTTGACAGTTGTTCTGCTCGCATCGCTCGCGCTCGTCACTGCAAACTACCAAGAACAAGACGTCAGGAAAGAATGGAACCTCAATAAACTCCCAGAACTCTTCGAATTATTCGTGTTTGATCACCAACGACACTACAGGGACGATGCAGACCGAGACGCCCACTACGTTGCGTTCAAGAAGAATGTTGAAAGCATTAATGAAGATGCCAGGACCAATCCAGCTATTCTTCCAGCCATTACCCATTTCGCTGACTTCACGCAGGAGGAGATTGGAAAGTTATTTTGGGACTTTGACCCTGATACGGAGTAAAAGAAAGTACCTGAATACAATCTTAGAAGAGGCTCATGCGGCTCGTAGGCTTCACAGAAGACCGAAGAGCTGGCATTGTCCTCGCTCAACGCGTTAGTTTAGCAAAAGCGAAGAAATGCTGCCAGCATCTTTGGTACTATGCCGCTGGAGCCTTTTTGAGACAAAGTTTAGTTTTATTTTACTAGATTAAGTTTCAACTTGGTTTAATTGTAATTTGTAAAAGTTGTCTGTGTTGTGCAATAAAGAATTACGTCTATCTTAGATAGAAATCGTGATGTTTTCGTTTCTATTTATTAATCATCTTTTATATGAAACATATCAATTTCGAGATAGCGATATGTATCTATTTATATACCTCCTAGCTATGTGTACAGTAAAGCTCGTTCTTTATTAAGCTTTATATGTATAATAGGAGATTTGAGCCACATGCCGTGATACCAAGGAAGGCACTAACTGTATAGTAATAGTTTTTTAAAAAAAATTTTTTTGTATTTTTTTTCTATCCTGATTTTGGGTCCCACTGCTGGGCAAAGGCCTCCCCTCGTTTTCGCCACTCGTCCCTGTCCAGAGCGCACTCTTGCCAATCCCTTGCAAACGACTCTAGGTCATCCCGCCATCTCCTTCTATCTCTGCTACGATGTCCGTCGCGTGGAAGCCAACGGGTGGTATTTTTGGCCCATCTCCCATCGTGCAATAGTATAGTAATAGTAATAGTATAAGCATTTTAAATCGAATGCGATTACCAATGGAGTATAGAATGCTTCGACTACTACATTGCAGTTTGCAGTATTCTTTGGTACGGCATCATACTCGTAGTCCGGGCCAGACGGACCCAGGGCCTGGGGCTCTACTTTGAAATCAGTAATTCGAACTTCGGATCGCCCCGTCACTTTCTTGCGAATTAGTGACGCGTCGAGAGCAAAAGGGATAGCAATAGACGAAGTTCGAATTACGGATTTCAAAGTAGAGCCTCTGTATTATGGTCGCCTTTATCGTGGTGGATAAAGCATCCGTCACTCTCGCACATCTGTACTGGTCAGAAAGTGACAGATGTTTTATCCCCATCGATAAACATGAAATGTATGAAGGTGTCCCCTAACTACTTGATATTTCAGAGCGAAAAAGTGCACAAGTGGAATTAGAAATTGATTTTATTTTAGGTACTGATATTAAAACACCAATTTTACCTAGCGATATATTTACTAATAGATAAATAAATAAAGTTAGTGACAGTACTAGACCTAGCTAAGATGCAAACGCTGAATCTGTATCCCAATTACTTCCTCATGACTTAACGCTGTCAATGACCAGTTTCAAATTCAAGTTCAAATAATAATGATGTATTATAACGCCTTTAATGATTATCACTGTTTCTCTTTTTCCAGGGTTGCTATTCGACGTGACAGGGACCTGGGACCTGACGTTCTACGCGGCCGGTGTTTGGATGGTGGTCGCCGGCGTGTGCGTGGGCGTGATCGCCTACACGCCGAACACGCGGCTGTGCGGGACCGCGCCGCTGCTGAAGGACGAGGAGAGGAGCCGAAGCGACGCTGATGCGTAGAGAGTGTAGTCAGTACCCTAATGGGTGCTTTATCTGTGGTCATACGTTACATTGGTCCAACAAAAGCAAGCCAGTGGAAGTAGGTACAGTCGCGAACTTTAATTTGGTACCCACCTTAGGTCTAAAGTTAATCTGACATTCTACAACAATAGGGTTGAGTTTCCTAAAAGTTACAAATGACTTGACATCTCTAATGACATTGAGGACTTCAAGCATATTTTAAAATTAACGTTCGTGATAGTACATTGCGTCGTTACAATAGCTCTCGACTCAGACGTGAAAACCAGCTCATCAATGTACTTCTACTGGCATGCTTTGCGGACCAATGTAAATCAGCCATTACCACAAGCAACAATTACCGTACTCGCTAGAGAGTCGAAGCTCTGTCCCTCACAGTATTCTTATAGAGTGTGAGGGACAGAGCATTCGACTCGCTAGCGAGTACGGTAATTGTAACTCATGATAAGGGTACAGGGGCTCTACTTTGAAATCAGTAATTCGAACTTCGGATCGCCCCATCACTTTCTTGCAAATTAGTGACGCGTCGAGAGCAAAAGGGATAGCAATAGACGAAGTTCGAATTACGGATTTCAAAGTAGAGCCTCAGATTCAGTTGCGTAACGGCTAATCCCTTTGGGAGGTACGTTGCTACAGACACACATACACGTTAAACTTACACCCCTCTTTTTTTGTCGGGGGTTAAATTAAGCAATCGCATTTGTAAGATTAGTAAGGATTTAGTCAATTATACTAAGAGTACAAATTTAGAATATGTAATTTAAGAGAATGTTTTAGAAAATCTATATGAAATATAGACTTTTACAGGCCTGTTTGTTTTACTTATATATCTTTATGTTATAACTTTAAGTTTCTGTCAAGAAAATACATTTTTTGTTGTTACTTTTAGCACGGTCTTCACCTGCCTATCGAGATAAAATCATAAAATATTGTTTTCCTACTCGCGTACTATAAACCGCTAATATTGATATCGTTAATGGTGTCAGAATACCACCTATAGCGTAACCGAAGAGTAAAAACAATTCTATAATTAGCGTTGCCATGGTAATAACAGTTCTATAATTTATTATAGCATTGTTATTACCATGGTAACGGTCATTCCGGATATCAGTCTTCGTTTAGTTAACACTTGACATCCTAATAATTTGTATAATAAACCGTTAAAAAATGTTAACACCAATTAAAATGATCTATATTAAAAATAAAATTATTTTTGAGACTAAATATGTGTTTAGAATTACATTTTTATGAAGTTACTAAAAATAGATGAGTAATATCCATCGATTTGTTATTTGGTTACCATGGTTACGTTCAATATGGATATCAACAAAATGGCGTTTTGTTTGGCATTCCAACTTTTATGATAAATTGTCAGAACGGTTTTAGTACTAACTATTAAAGATTGCATGAAATTTATAAACATTTAGCAATAAAATTTACAAACTATTAACGCCAATCGGAATAATGAAAATTACTTTGCTAACAAGTAACTTGTTAGCAGAAAAATCGAGTGAAGACGAGAGAAAAGTTAGCGATTGTTTATTTTTGTCATTATCATTCTAAGCTTGTAGAAAAAGTTATGTATGCAACTGTACATAATTAGCTCTTAAGGTACTCGTGCCTATAATTAGAGCGCTCGCAAGCTCGCGCTCTAACCTCGGCGCTCGTACCTTAAGAAGCTTCATTATGTACCAGTTACATAAATAACTATTAAGAGTACCTAAGTAGGCACTTTTTTACGTTAAAAATCCGCAAGCCGTAAGAAACTCAACAGTTAGTATTTTTTACCATATTACTTATAACAATGATTAAAATTGACCAGTCTAAACTAGTGGGTCTACGTCAAATTATTAAATCGGCTATTAGACATCACAGTATTGCATTACCATAGGTTTTTCAAACATCTTTCATATTCCAGTTATCAGAAATCGAATTCAAATCCAAATATAATAATACAGAACCCTCGGTGCGCGAATCCGTTTCGCACTTAGCCGATTTTTGTCAATGAAGTGATGCGCGCCTGCTTTCAAGCAAAAAGCAAAACCGTCTTAACGCTCCTTTAGCTAAAATTCCACAAGCAGAAATAACCACTTAACATCGAATTGTATTGAAATACAATAACCCAAATGGCTTGACGTCTTTCTTAGCGAATTCAAAGCCATAATAAGGAAGCTAAGGTAACTTACAATTAGTGACCCTCTCCCATATAAGGGTAGGGTTGTATTCAGCCGAATACCAAACAATGCGGCTAACTGGACAGTAATAGTATAAAAACCGGCCATGTGCGGGTCGGACTCGCGCACAAAGGGTTCCGTACCATTATCTATACAACATTCGCAAAAAAACGGGAAAAAAATCACGTTTGTTGTATGGGAGCCTCCCTCTTAAATATTTATTTATTTTATTCTGTATTTAGTATGCGTTGTTATAGCGACAACAGAAATACATCTTCTGAGAAAATTTCAACTGTCTAGCTATATCACTGTTCATGATCCAGATACAGCCTGGTGGTAGACAAACGGACAGCTGAGGCTTAGTAATAGGGTCCCGTTTTTACCCTTTGGGTACGGAACCCTAAAAAGTACATATTTCACCGAACGATGTTAACCACTTAACAGACGATTAGAGCGTTAACAGCTGTCAAAATGTATGTCGAGTCGATTAACATTGATAAAATTTAACATCGTTTGCTGAAATTGGCACTACGCATTTTAAATTTAATTTGGTTGTCTATAGAGTATAGAATGTTTCGATACGAATGCTGCATTGCATTTAGCAGCCTTGTTTGGCTCTTGTGCGGCTCTTGAAATATCCTCATAACTATAGATTATTAATTAATTAATTAATTGTCAGTACTGAGTGTACTTTTCCAAAGATACAATAAAGTGATTGTAATTTATATTGCAATATATATACAATGTTATTCAATAAAGAGAAAAAAAACTGGCCTTGTGCAAGTTGGATTCTATCGCTCGTGTATTTATCACTGATAACAGACTTGCTGTTTAATAAAAGACAAGCCCACGTGCGTCACCTGCTAGTAATCATTGAGCAATTCCTCTGGCCAGCTTCCGTCTCCATCACCACCTCCATCCAGCTCAGCTATCAGCTGAACGACCAGCTGGACGATCTCCACGGCTTCCGATAGGTATTATATTATTGTGCTTGAAACTCTTTTAAGAAATTAATGCATTCTGTTTCCAATTCGTTTTTAGGGTTCCGTTGCGAACGGAACGGAACCCTAATACAGCCTTCGCTGTCCGTCCGTCCATCCGTCTGTCTGTCATTGAGCTGTAGAGGCCTTCCTTCATACAAAAATAGTGCTAATCCGACTCGCAGTTGGATAATGATGATGATGCATTTCAAGTATAGGATGTCGCAATTTTTATACAATGACATACATATTTCAAAAAGTATACAAATTGCCAGTAAAAAAAATATTCCACAATCCCGCCAAAACCCATGCTTGCCGGCGTTCTAAATTCAAACGTCACTTTCACAACACAGGGCACTGGTCGCGCCTGATTCAGCCACTCACCTGGCAATAGAAGCACGTGTTAGTCGGGGAGTCATGCCCATAGATAAGATTGTAGTACTGGTAATCGATAGTTATTTTTACGTAGATTGTGATCCTGATTATAGCGCTGCCAGCTGGTAATTTTGTAACTAACCACTTGGTTTTCATCTGCTACGTATACAAAACTTGATGTATGCGTGCGTATAAGTATAATATAGCACTATACAGGGTTTCCCGTAATTAGGACGACAAACAAGGGGGGGATAGGTGAGCGGGTCATCTACCGAACAGAATAAAAACCGGGCAAGAACATGTTGGGCCACGCGCAGTGCAGTGGTGGGATGGCACTGTTTGAATTCGGGAACGTCGTTTTTTGATTTTCTTTGAGTAGAAACCTGAATAACTTAAAACTATAGGATAAGGTCTTACCATTCAATGTGATTCTTCATAGTGAATATCGGTTTTGATTGTTTTCAGATCTTGTTAAATTACCTACTATTGGTCACAAATAGCAACTTACAGTCCACAGAATGGTTGAGAATCATGAAACTAGTAAAGAGAACAGGACAATTATTGATAAAAATATGGCATTAAAGTAAGCTGTGAGCGAATCGGACGAAGAAAAAGATTTAAACAAAATAAATTCAATAAAATCAAACGAAAGTGATATTGCAGCTATCTACGCTAAGGTAAAAGAAGATGATGCGCCTGGAGAAAGAGTGAAGTTTTTGGACATCGGAGACAAAAACAGTATTTCTCTACAAGATGTGAGTGACGAAAAACTTCCAGTCATTCCTGATGGAGGATGGGGTTGGGTAGTTGTGTTAGCCTCATTTCTAGTTAATTCCTGTTCAGTTGGCTTAGTGTTTTCCTTTGGATTACTTCACGAAGAATTCATAGTGTACTTCAACGCTACACAATCTAAAACTTCTATGATAGGAAGCTTGTTTATGGCTATTCCGTTACTAGTAGGCCCCATCGCGGGCGCTCTTGTAGACCGATATGGATGCAGAGTTATGACCATGATTGCGGGAATCTTGTCAGCTGTTGGTTTCCTCCTATCTGCATTGAGTAACTCAATAGAAATGCTGTGTCTGACATTCGGGTTCCTCAGTGGCTTAGCGATTAGTATTTTGTACGTCACTGCCATTGTTTCTGTAGCCTTCTGGTTTGAAAAAAAAAGAAACCTTGCGGTATCCATAGCTTCGTGCGGTGTCGGATTTGGTACTCTGTTGTACTCGCCGATGACAAATTATTTTTTGGAAATATATGACTGGCGGAATACTATAGTGTTATTAGCTGGTACTTTGTTGAACATGTGTGTTTGCGGAGCGTTGATGAGAAACCCGGAATGGTTGGATATAAAGATGGCAAGGGAGCGGAAGATGTCTAAGTCGAGATCGAGGAAGTCATCGAGCGTCGGTTCGATCGGTTTAAGATCTATTGGAGGGGAGTCAGTGTTTCATGAAGCAGAAGAGCTAAAGGCATTGCTGAAAAGTGGGAATAGTCCGGAGTACATCCTGTCGACGCTGGTTACATCGATAGCAGAAGCTAAGCAGTTGGAGGCCACGACACAGATGAACACGAAGCAGTCCTTCAAGCGGATGCACTCCGCTATGCACTTGCCTACGTTTATGCAGAAAAACGAAAAGGTAGGGTTGCCCTACTCACTCGTATTGGTATGAGAGTTCTAAGACATGATCATAACTATGTATAAACTTTCAATTAAAACGATTTCAGGTGCCAGTAGAAGTCATAGAAAAGTTAATGACCGACAAAAGCCTTTACAATGTTATATTACAAAACTATCCTAAAATATTAACTAGGCGAAAATCTGAATTATACCTAACCGTAGAACAATCACTAGATGTAAGTATAAATGAACCAGCACAACTGCCAGCTGCCGTTAAAATTAAGGCACCACGAACTGAATCAAAAAGTAAAAACTCACAGGGAAAGTTAAATGAAGAATCGAAGATAGAAGGATCAAAGCCTGAATCAAAAAATATTAACGATGGTAATGTAAACTTAGTGCAGGATGATATTGGTCACAAACTGCAAACATCGCATAAAGATGTTACAAATGGTCATCAAATGGGTTGGCTGAGACCGATGACTCAGGATAGCAATTATTTAAAAGAAATGCCACTCTACAGGAACACACTAGTGCATACAGGCGCTATGTTAAACATACCGAGGCACAAGCTTTATGCATCTTCCCTGCCTGATATGTATAGGAGGAAGTCTGCTTATTCTCTCCCTTCTGAATCGGATGATGAGATGGTGAGAATTAAGTTAATATTTTTTTATTTTAAAATGTACTGTAAACTGGGGTTACATTGATCAATTTGAAAATTGAAACTTCTTTATCTTTTACTATTAGGCGTTAAAAAATTAATAAAAAAATTGGCATATCAACTTTCTAAAATCTTTTTATATTCTTAATTTACACTGACAGTGGGGTCACTTTGATATCTACCCCATTTTTTTAACGGTTATCGAAAGTAGCATACATACAGGAGCATTCCGTACAAACTTCTTTAAAAACCCAGAAAAAATTAGGGTTTTGGTAAAAAATCCTTTCGGACAAACTTGCGATGATATGAGCTAAAATATATTCGGACTAAAAAAAACAGTTTACGGAATAGACCCACTTTAGGATACAGAGCCACCGTAAAATCCTGTCATAATAAGTAACTACGTCATAAGTCTTTAACAAAAAATAAATTACATCATGTCATTAACTTTATACGACAAGTTTCTATAGTGGCTTTTCTTGAACATGTTTATCACATTCACATTCAACATCTGATCAACCCATTCGCATATTTTCAGAAATGGTACCACCGTTTATCGGAAACTTTGAAGGACACATTCAACTTCACTATGTACACGGAGTTCCACTTCTTCATGTTCAACCTGTCGTCCCTGATCCTGTCAGTGTGGTTCATCCCTCCTTACTTCTACCTGAAGTCCTTCATGACCCAGCAGCACGTTGAGGGAGGCGCTGTCATGATCAGTATCATTGGAGTCACCAGTACTATCGGGGTTGTAAGTATGGGTGATGTATCCTAAGTAACTTAAAAATGTGACGTTTTTAATATTTATTACAAGTTTTGCTACTGATTCGCTATTCCGAGATCCTTAACTTCGTTTCACCTAAAAAAACTGTCCAGCAAATATTAGGTAGGTGCGGCGTGGTTTGTTAATTGGCATAAGCTTGACTTTGTGTTCAAAAGATGCAATTTATATCTTTCATCCATTTACTGACTACAACTACATTAGTAATAGCTGTAAATATTCTAGCATGATTATATATTATCTGTAACACCCTGTTATCTGGCTTTTGGTTAGACGTTTTTATCATTTCTTGTAAAATCTCTCTAACCGTGATTCGATCTGATAACGTCTCAGTCAGTTGATTCATAATATTTTGGCTTTCTTATCTACCTATTGTTAATTATTATTGGCAATTGGCAATTGGTAAATGGTATTTCCTCAATAATGGTTGTCGGTAGCAACGTATGATATTGCGGCTTTTACATCGAACTTAGAGGAAATCATTCTGTATCCGTATTTCTGCTGAAACCTCATTGTTTTTATGTTATCTTAAGCATGGGTTACGTAGGTTAGGCTAGGATAGACCTGTGACCATCAAAAAATTATAACTCCTACACTTGTAAAAGCCTGTCGATGGAATGAAAATCGCGTGAAGTAAAACATTCTATTTAATGAGTGTCGATGATTCAAGGTAAAACCTTTTTTTTTTATAGTCTATTTCAGGTAGTTTTAGGTGTTTTTCAGGGTTTAAACAGTCTTTTTACCTACTGTAGAAAAGCAGAGCAAACATCGAATAGAAAGCAGACGCCATAACGACAATGGATAACTTGGCGTCATAGTTTAAAAGTGAAGTTATTTGCAATTTTTATTCGGAAATTCATAAGCGTCTCCATCTTACGCTATTCTTCTTATAATACGATAAAATTATATAAACAATGAAGTAAAATTAGATATAATGATGGGTTGTCAGTTTGGATATAACAGTTAAATAGCGCCGTGAAAAATCGCTTAAAAATCTTCTCAGGTTTAAAGAAATTTAGAACTAACCTTGACAAATTCTAACTCCATTCCCTAAAAAAATGGCATTCACCCTAATATCCCAATATATCGTCACTTGTAGGATCAATTAATTTAACCGCCAAAACACGATTTTTCAGGAGAGCCAAAAAACGATTTCGTTTTTCGAAAAAAAAATTTAACTTTTTATAAATTTATCCAATTAAAATGATGTCTAAGACACAATTTCTTAAAATCTCGTGTATTTTTCATTCAAACAGAGTGCATAAGCCCAGCACTTGTAGTTTCAGAGATAGCATGGCGGTTACATTACGTTTTTTGATGAAAATGTGTCTTACGTTAGTAAGTCCTCAAAAAGCAAAAACACATACCTACCAACGTAACACACAAAAAGAAAAAAAAACTTAACGTATGTCACAACGTTCTATACATTTTGAGAGTTACATTAAAGTTAGTCTACTTATGAAATTGAGCCTTATGCCGTAATCATAAGTACCAAAATGGAAGAAATATTATTTGGGTTCAATAGCTTGTCAAACAATAGTATCCACATTGGATCAAAGCCCAATATATCTGTCAACTAAAATACACAATTAATTACATTTGTTCATATTATAGTTAGTTAGGTTAAGTAAATTTATTTCAGTATTTAGTTTTAGGTATAATTTATATTTTTTCTGTTTTATGTTTGTGTCCGAATAAAGTTTATTTATACATTTTACTACCTTAAAAATATAGATTGTGCGCAATTTTGTCATGACATGAACACGAGAAATAAAATAAATAGTTAATTGTTAGCAGTAGTTAATTGACTAAACTATAGTGCGACAAGAAAGAGTAGAAATTAAATGAGGGCGCCACTTTCTACGTAACTGTCACATTTTTGACGTAAAATGCTTGAACATGGCAACAATTTAGTATAGAATTTTTTTAGTTCCATTTTATTTAATTTCTACTCTTTTTGGTCGCACTGTAATAGGTTGAACCGTTGAACTAATAGGTATAAATAAATCTTACTTATAAAACAGCACGGTACATAACAAGAAAAATGGAATGGATATGACGTTAAAAAATGCCTTTTGTTTCTATCTATTTACCGTCGTTCTTTTATTTATCAAGTTAAGAATTGCCAAATACCTTCAAATCTTACACAGTTTCATTTTATACGTCCTACCTTACATAGCGATCGCTCAAATGATATTTTTTATAAATGTTTTGTTGATTACCTACCCGCAGAAAATAATTTAAAATTTAACGGACTAGTAAGCATTTAAATTATCTTTAAGTTATTAATGCAGAAAGAGAATAAACAAGAATAGGTAAAACAGGTAAAAGCTGGTTAGTTTAAAAATATTAACATAGTGTGAAAGGTGACTTCAGTTTTGTCCAAAATACACGTTTACCTTACTATACTTTTATGTTTGATTCGTTTAGAACTTAGTTTTTTTTTTGGGTAGGTTTCATATACGTCTAGTCGTCTGTTACCAATACGTCTAGATCTCAAAAAGGCTCTGTACCACAATGCCTAATTTCTAAAATTCCTGTTTTTTCTTAATATACCGAATTCCAAATTTAATTTGTAGCGGCTTTTTCCTAAAACACCTAAGAACGCGAGAAATTTGAACAGATTGTCTGCTTTACTATATTTCATGACTGCTTATTATCCTGACGCTATTTTATTGACTTGACATTTTGAGACAGACATTTTGCCTTTCAGATGTTTTGGATTTAAGTCATTCTAAGATTTAGTCAGGATTCAGGCATTTTGGAACTAAAACGTTTAGAATCAAATTATTTTTTCCGGTTCTTAAGGAAGAAGCCAATTTAGTTATTTAACCTTATCGTTGGTCGCTCTTATATGTCGATTTATAATTAAGTTCTTATCACAAATGAAAGTCCCAATTTCAAGATATTTTTTCTTAATCTAAAAGTTGAATCAACTGGAACAATGAACCACGCTTTTTGATATTAACATTGTACACATGTGATTGCACCCAACGTAAGCGGGACGTACAGTTGCGCCTTCATTACTGTTATTGTGTTTTAATAATCTTAATTATTTACTTATAATTAAAGACGGACGATATGTTTGTACTTATAACCGAATGAAAATGGCCAAAATTACATAAAAAATATGAAGCATCGTGATAATTATAGTTTACAAGTTGTGTACTTAATTATTTGTACAATAAACCGATCGCCTTCGATTTTAAAACAATTCTTAAGTTAAAGAATGCAGCAGTGTTGCAGTTGTTGCAGTGTTTAAGTTTATTAAAAAACATCCGGTGACGCCCAGTGAAATTTTAAATATTTGTAATTAATTATTTTAATTTGCAGAGTATATTATTTTACTCTAACTACTTTAGAATCCCCTGAAAACGATATATGAAGCACTTTTCTAACTGTTAAACACGACGAATTTTATACTGTAACCGCCAGATTTTGTAATGAATTTTGCAAAAATATTATATGACCATTGATTGCCGTTAACGTAACACGCAGTAGTTCGCATGAAAAGTGTAAATTTTTAATGTAAGAGTCAATTTTCTGTATTTTTTTTCATTGGCTGCCCCTTACTTTAAGTATCGAAAACTAAATTATAAATGAATGTTACTTACTCTAAAATTTAATCCAAATATCCAAAATTTATCTCAGATTTCGATCAATGTAACTCACATTTTTTTCAAGATAGAATTTTTTCAACAACCCTATCCGACGCAGAAATTTTTTTGCAGTCGAACTGTATATATAACTCAATTTCGTCAATTTGGCGGTTACGTTAATTGATCCTACAGGTGACGATATTATATCAATAACCATGCCGTAATTTATTGTCTACAGATCGTGTTAGGATGGGTGGGTGATCTACCTTGGGTTAACGTCACCAAGGCCTACGCTCTCTGCATCATCATCAGCGGTATCGCCATAGCCAGCTACCCTCTTTTCATCACCAACTTCTGGGCCCTGGCCGTCATCTCCGCCGTCTTTGGACTTTTCTTTGCCAGTACCTACGCCTACACTCCCACCATCCTCATGGAGCTGATGCCCATTAAATGCTTCACTGTGGCTTACGGCATGATCCTGCTGGTGTTAGGCATCGGGCATTTAATTGGACCACCCATCGCTGGTAAGATTGTTGTATAATAGCTTTATTATGATTGTTTAAAGTTTAGATTATTAAGTTTTTTGAGTACTCAAGCCCTGATAACGACTACAATGAAGATTTTAGACGTCTGCACATTGACATCCACCGTCTTAGATCCAACATCCCTAACTGGATTAGGGTTTTTTTGGGTTCAAAAACTCTGAAAGTGATTCCAATGATGACTTTTGACATCCGCCATCCGCCATTTGTATCTAAAATCCAGGGAAATCCTAAATTCAACAAAAAGGGACTTCCATCTAAAATCTATCGACGACCGTTTTATAGGCGATTTAATGTAATATAATACAACGTTTCTATTTTCTATCTACTTGAGAGTATGGCGTTGACGTCCGTAGACGCGATCCTTGATCAGTCACGTCAGGCCCCCGAATGTATGAAGGTTTCCTCTAACTAACCACTTGACAGTCCAGCACAAAAAAAATGCAAAAGTGTATGTGCATGTCCTAAAGTTAATTTCATTTCAGTTTTTTGGTGTAGGTAGGTATCCTAGTTTCCCACTTACTTCCTCATGACTTGAGGGTATCACTGACCGGTTTTAAATTTAAGTAACGAGTTTTTAACGATTATCACTTTATCTCTATTTTCAGGATTAATATTCGACGTGACAGGGACCTGGGACCTGACGTTCTACGCGGCCGGTGTCTGGATAGTGGTAGCCGGCGTGTGTGTCGGCGTGATCGCCTACACGCCGAACACGCGGCTGTGCGGGACCGCGCCGCTGCTGAAGGACGAGGAGAGGAGCCGAAGCGACGCTGATGCGTAGACGCACTTCAATACAGATCTTAAAACAACTCATTTTTTTATTTCGACCAGATAGTATTCGCCGACAAACAAACATTGCTCTGTGCATCGAGCAACACGGCCTTCCTAGCGGAAGCCTTAGCTATAAATATACAGTCAAATAGTTCTGTCATTTCTTGCGGGGGGAAATTTGCAGACAAATGCTGCTCTGCACACCTACATACAAAAACAAAACTGTAATGATGACACTAATACATCAAAAATTGAACTATACACCGACAAAACTTGCACACCTCGAGCAATTTCTGTGTACGAACGAGTCACAAATTCACACATTGACACGATAAGGCTTTCATCTCTTTCATCTTTCACTAGCGCGACTGGACTCCGGTCTAGTTGACAATACGAGTGACAGCTAGTTTTATTAGATGCACATGCCAGCTTGGGCTTGTACTTTGACGGAGGGGAAATGGTACGAATGCCTACTCCATTCCGTGTTGCTCGATGACTCTGTGTACTAGTAGGTACGTATAAGGCAACACAGACTAAAGCCAGTACCACACTGCTACGCATGCACCCGGTACGGATACATATAATATACTACCGCTTACCGGCCACCCACAAATCTATAGCGGACTTGGACGCGAGATGTCAGTGTCCGGCCGTGATCCGCCCCACACTTGGACTTTAAAGAAATCGTCAGTCCTTAATCGGTCAGGGTACTGTTGGTCCATTTGCCCTTAAAACACCATAATATTGCATTGTTCATAGGTTTCCCATACGTATTTCAAACTTCAGTCCAAAATTAACTAGTAACATTGAACTATACAGGTACTAGGGGGTTTATTCTACTCGGCAAAACCAATTGCTTTACACATGCTATCGTATTGCCATGTCAACGTTTTGATAGCACTTATGAACTTGACAGTAATGGCGGCTGAGTTAAAAACCATATGATAACAATGACAAAGGCAATTTTGTTTTACCCATTAGAATAGAGCACCCGAAATAAAACAATTTCACTTTTAAGTATGAAATGATGCGCGCGGCGCGCCTGCCATCAAGCAAATAGCAAAGCTACACTCCTTAGCTTGGATTGCAGACGAAAAAATAAGCGCTTGCTAATTAATTGAACAGTAGAGCCTACACCTTTGTTTGTCGTTGACTTAATAATAATTAATAAAAAATATGGAATAGAAGGATACTTCTTTCTGCAACCAGAATTTTGGAGGATTTTGGAAGTTGGAGGTTGTGCAGGGCCCATCCGGAATCTTACCCTTTAACCTACAGTAGCAACAGAAATATAATATTTTATTCATTTCATTTAATTTCATTTAATGTGTTCTAGATTGCGCTATAGGTGAAAAACTTAAGTAAATTACCTCTTGCATGTAGTTGTAACACATCTGTATAGACCGTTCGACATTCAGCATTTGAAATTTGACGTAAATGGGCATTTTCACTAATAAAACGTGTACCCCAATTAAGGACTGAGATTAAGGAACTGTAACTTAGCTTACGTCAATCCCATACATTTTGTCGATTTTCGGTTTCGCTAACGTAGCGTTATGCATCTTGATTCTTGACCAGAGGGCTTATTGTCTAACGCACTCGCAATCGCAACCGGCTTCAAAGTGGACCAATTGTTTTCATTTTGTATGCGGACAGGCCTTCTATTTTTAAAATGGAAACGATCGTGATTGCGAGTGCGTTAGAAAATAAGTCCTCAGACCCTATGGTGTTCATGAGTGGGGATTAGATATGATCAGGCGTTTGTAATGAAAATACAATAAGAATTGTATTCAAAAACTCACTGAAAAGCGGAAAATAATCACTTGGAATGCTCTAGCTACGGAATAAGTCACATATGTATTTCGTATTTTATAATAGATACACGAAATATATCATAACCGGCGTTAAGTTCTACAATAGCATTAATTACGACCATGCTTGCCTCCGATTTACCTATTCATTTCATACGCTTATAATACGCGAACGAATTAAAGACATGGCGCCACCATAGATCACGTAAAACGGGCGCGGTTGAGGAGTTCGGTCTGCTCCTCTATTCCCGACGGTAAAAACGATATCGTAGTTGACCTGTTATGGTATTGTTATGACGTCAGACGCCATTACTGTCAAGTAAATAAGAGCTATTAAAACGGTGACAATACGATAACAGACCAAAAACGATATTGTTTTTTACCGTGTTGAATAGAGGCCTTGTTCTTTCTATTTTGTGCTAATTCCTATATATTTTAATTTATATTGATTACTACAGAAATGTCATAAAGTAAAATAAGTATACATTACAATATTAGGGTTGTATTTAGGAGTAAGCGTTTTTTGAACGAATGCAATAAAATAAATAAATAACCACCGTCGCCTCGTTTTTCAAACACGACTGCTAAGCAAACATTTTTATCACACATAATCTGTGCTAACCGACGACGTCGACGGTATTTTCCTATTTGCACAACTTATTCGGAGCTTGTTTGCTTTCTTGATGTGTCTATGTTTACAATATTTGCGAGGATCAAAGTGGTTACTAAGTGATAACTTTATCCCACGAATTTGACAATAGATAAGTGGCGAGTGGCAAACAAATCGTTACTACTTTAGAAAAAACTCGTATATGATATTTCCAGTATGAGTATGAACTTAAATCTCATCAAGTTTAAGTTTAAAATCGTACGTCACGAAATGTGAGATACGAGGTTTTTTCAAAGCAATGATGAAATGCAAAGGGATGTATGAAGTAGGGCACGACGAGTGACCGCGGTGGCGATATGGAGCTATTGTTAATTTGCTAAGCATTTGTTGCCTTCGCCGCCGCCCTCCGCGGCGTAAACACGCGTTCAGCCCCCTTTTTAAGTTCTGGTCGTAATAGATTTTTTTTTGTAAAAATTGTACCATTTTGCCAACTTATCTCCCAACGTTCCACAATTCTTTTCCAAACCCCATTTTTTTTTTAATCATTTTTCTATGATGCCGATACTGAAAAGCGCCGTCGGAAATTTCGTGCCAATAAAACATCTGATATAAAAACAGACTACATCCTCAAAGTCGTTCTCCTAGATATTTTTTTAGCAGTGATGAATTTAGGTAAATAAAATTGATGAAACCGATCTCAAAAATATTTATATTCCCTTACAGACTACTACAAATTACAATATAAAGTATGGCAAACAGTCAACATTACAAATTGTGCTTAACACGATAATACAAATTACAATAAGTACAAAACGTACATTTATAAACGCTACACTGTGTTCATGTCACGACGATAAAATACATATTTGACATGACATATCATCCTAACATGGCTGCGTTTATCGCGTGATAAAATGTGGATAAAACATCCGTCACTTTTTGATACGTATATAAGTACGAGAGAGACGGATGCTTTATCCACATTTTGTCACGCGATAAACGCAACCATACTAGGCCCGTCTTATTCTACTTTGTGTCTACACATATTGTTATCGTATTGTCTATTCTCGACAGTAGGCACTGTCAAGTAAATAAAAGATAACATGACGATTACAATACGATAACATCTTAAAAGCAATTAGGATTAGCCCGAGTAGAATGCCCCTGGGGCCTTATTGTGTCGACTGTTTTGAGACGTATCGTTGTCGGCGATGCGATGACAATATGATAACAATAAGGGAAAAGAGAGTGTAGAATAAGTCCCCTGGCTAATAATATATATATATATAGCACCTAAACCACAGTCGAATATATAAATATTAAAATTCATGTCCTTTGTTCCACGCCAATGTTACAATAAGGTGTAACATTGCGTTGCCGATATGCAGCTTAGTGATTTAGACACTCGGCGACTTAACAATGTATACCGAATTGTCACTTGTCTATCAAGTTTAATTATATCTATAGTATGGGGCATGACGCAATCCGACTAATTTATATTTCTCACGTTATTTTCAATACAAACCTGATTAAAAAGTCCACGCTTTTTCAGGAGTGGCGGAGCATAGGTATTATACAATAGTGATGCAACAAAGGCCGCCTAACCTAGGTATCAGTGCACGTAAAGGTGCGTCTCCACTCAAATGGAGCAACCGGGCAACAGGAGCAACCAACCAATCTGTACCTACCCTTACCATGAGTTAAAATTACCGTACTCGCTATCGAGTCGAATGCTCTGTCCCTCGCACTCTATAAGAATACTGCGAGGTTACCAGGGACCAGGGACAGAGTTCTATTTGTTTCGTTTTTAAACCATCGCGTCACTGGTAGATGACGTGATACGAAGATCTGATCTCCCAGTGACGCGATTGGTTTAAAAACAAAACGAATAGAAACGCTAGTTAGACAGTAGATACAACCAGAGGGCTTATTATCTAACGCACTCGCAATCGCAACCAGCTTCAAAGTGGAGCAATTGTTTTCGTTTTGTATGCAGACAAGCCTTCGATTTTCAAAATGAAAACGATCGTGATTGCGAGTGCGTTAGGCAATAAGCCCCCAGTTTCTTAATATAGATCGGCAATCTTCGTTTTTCTATGAAACACGAGTGACAAATATACTATCAGTTGCCAGTGCAAGAGTGATAGCAATAGCTAGCCGAAAGCTATTAAGATACTGTAATGCATCTTGGCTAGGGACAGGACCTTTGTTCTTCAAACTCTAAAATGACAAAAGCAACATTGCCATTTTAAAGAGGCCCACCCAGCATGTTCGAGATAGATCTCTCTACAATCCAATCGGTTAATATCTGTACTCCGCTGTTTCGTAAAGTTGAAACGCCCTGCGCTCAAAGGACATTAAATTTACAAGGATAGGAACCAACAAACATCATTCCGCCTTCTTTTAATTCACACGTCCACAGCACTCTCACTTCCTTTTTCCGCCTCTTCAGCCTCTTTGAGCAGCTGTGCGCTCCCACACATCCGCACGTCCCGTGTGTACGCGATCACGCCCACACACACGCCGGAGATGACCAGCCACAAGCCTCCGACATAGAAGGTAAGGTCCCAGGTGCCCGTCAAGTCGAATAACATTCCTGAAATAAAACAAAATTATTAGATAGATAAAGACCCCTGATATAATGGTGGGATCCCTTTGAAACGCATAATCTTTATACGCATAATTTATCTTTTCGCATATTTTTTTTCGCATAACACCGTTTAGGCTGACATTTCAGAATTTAATTAACATCTATTCTGTAGATTGGGTTAGGTTAGGGTACGTTAGTTTTTTATAATAATTAAAATAAAGCCATTTTTATTGTAAAAACAGTTTTAGGTCAAACGATTTTACGTGTAAAAAAATTATGAGGTCCAATAAGAAACCTATAATGGTGACCCCTTCCTTCAGAACTTATATCTCTTAAAGAAAGCCGATTGGTATTAGGAAAATGGTAGCACTGCACTGACTTTGAAAATATGATCGATGATTATTTAATATTTAAATATAAGTCTCGTGTGGTTGCCGGGTTAGAAAAGTGCCACTCCATGTCTTCCCGTGGATGTCGTATGAGGCAACTAAGGGAATATAGGCTTGTAGTACTGTTAGGCGAAGGGCTTGCAACCTGTCACTTATGTACACTGGTAACTGGTAAACATCTTAGCCTAATGTGCAAAATGTGGTAACAGAATTATCAACAAATTTTTTGACTTGTTGGTAATTCTGTAGCTCTGCCTACCCCACTCTGGGATTACAGGCGTAAGATTGAAATTGTAACTTATATTTATTCTACTAACATAGGTACCTAATGAGGAACTTTACTAGCTACTCGTATTCTATGGAAAATCTTAAAATAATAATATTATAAGAGTGACGTGTGACTAACATACTTAACATCTTAAGGTAAGTGTAACGTCTGTTTGTGGATTAAATAGTTAATAATAGAACAGTTATGTTATCCTTGTACTGTTTCTCTGTTGAACAAATAATTTACACTATTGTAAGCACTTAAACAGAACATGTAATAAATATACTGATAATAAACACAAGGAAAACATCACAACCTACCATTTGTATAAAAAAAGACAAAACAACAATTAATTAAGTACAAGAGGGGCTGACAGAGGTACTAGTTAGGAGAGGGGGTAGATGTGGATGGATTGTGTGAAGCATGACATGTATATGAAAGGTGTGAGTGCAGAGCGAAGAGTGGATAGAGGAGAGCGGAAGAAGAAAACATGTTGTGCCGACCCCACCTAGTGTGGGACAAGGGCAGAAAGATGGTGGATTCTTTAACTTACCTCCAATAGGAGGCCCGACCAGATGCCCGATACCCTGACTCAGCAGGATCAGTCCGTACGCCACAGTGAAGTGGTCAATGGGCATCAGCTCCATGAGGATCGCAGGAGTATAGGAGTACGAACTGGCGAAGGAAAGTCCGAAGATGGAAGAGATGACGGTCAGGGCCCAGTAGTTGGTGATGAAGGGGGGGTAGCAGGCCACGGAGAGACCACAGATGATGAGGCAGATTGCGTAGGTCTTAGTCACGTTTACCCAAGGCAAGTCGCCAGCCCAGCCAAGGACTACCTGTGAATAGATAACCAGCGGTTTGAAATCCGAACTGCAATTAAAACGACAACGTTAACGTTTTCATTTCAGAACACTTGCTCGTAAAGTGGCAATTATTACTGCATTAAGGGTCACAATTTAGCATAATATACATAAAACACAAAGATTTTTGATCTTTACATTACTGCATTAGTTTTTTACACCACTTTTTTTCAATCTCAGCTATTAGGGGAGACCGGGTATGGTTGTCACACGGGTTGGTTGTCAACAGCGGCCATCCTCTGGCCATCCAGAATTTCTAGACTGGGGTGAAGTAGGGAGGGTGATATAGCGCTCACGGTCTTTTGACGGCGGTCGATGAACTCATTCGTTCGTTTAGTTTTCTGTTATGTTATGGCCCCTGTGACAACCAACCCGTGTGACAACCATACCCGGTCTCCCCTACTGTAGAAGTGTTCAAAAGAGTGAAGTAGAAATACTTGAATAACCTTTCATTTATGTAAAAAATCAAATGCGGCAATGTAAAGTAAAAAGCACCATACTGAAATCTTATATTTTGTTCTCACAAGTGTGTTGAAAAATGTCTTTAAGAAACGCGTGAGCGCTATTGTTCCATTGCTGTAGTAAAACAACCTTAAGGTTACTTTTTACAGAATCTAATAATAATGGTAGTTAATCCTCCCAATATAAATTAACTCGAACTATATACTTGTCAGTATTATCAGTGTAATACAAATATTAGCAAAGACAATCTCGTAATACCCAGACTACATAACACAACTCTCAATTTTACTATTTCCGTCATGTCTATTTATATTGCTAATTTTATGCACTGATTTTACGGTTAAGTTTTGTTGTTCAAGAAACACAGGCAAGAGTACGAGTAGGTCGGAATTTGTTAGATATTTTTTATGTTTGGAAGATTGAATGCTTGTTTGAAGTTTGAATCAGTAGTTCCGTACATCATATTGGTCACCTTTGCTATTTCCTTGCAATGGGCCTAATGATTCTAGGCCAATATGTCCTTATACAACTTGCCGTAGTATAGAGGTATATACAAGTTTGATTATTAATGATGATCATGTACTCGTTTGAAAGAAAAAGACGCTCTGCGTTGACCTCAAATTATTGGGGTAATAGCACAAAAGTGATATTTATAATGATGATTATGATGATGATGATGTATTCATATAAGTTAATTACAATGCCGATGCTGCTCGCAACGCCGATGATACTGATCATAAGCGCGCCTCCCTCAACGTCGTGCGCAGTCATATAGGACTTGAGGAAGAAATAGGGCACGATGAACCAGACGGACAGAATGAGGGACGCCAGGTTGAACATGAGGAAGTGGAACTCAGTGAACATCCTGAAGTCGAAGGTGGACTTCATAATCTCCCAGAAGTGGTTGTACCATTTCTGAAACGGAAAAAGCTGAATTACTACTTTTTAAATGTTTTTAGAAGTTTAGACGTATATTGCAATTAAGTACCTAAGCCTATCCAGCGAAACGACCGCATGACGTTTTATTATTCCATCATGATATTATGTTGTAACGGGGTAGATTTTTTAAAATTTCCAAATATAATTATCTGGCTGTTAGAGTTGTCGTTTCGTTTTCTTTTTATTTCTCATAATTAATGAACAGCGCAGAATTAAAATTTACCGAACAGATAGCGTTGTCTGGAGATTGAAAAATCAGCCTTGAACAATATATCCCTGAGTGATAAATTTACCAGTTAAAGAAAATTTACGCTTTTATTACTCTGTATGAAGCTAAGTATGAAAGTGTTTTGACATCCCAATAACAATTTAGTTGGACGACGGACGACCAATTGAAATTATTAATATTACAGCAGCTGTTTGCGTCATGGTTGGTAATACGCGTGGGAAATTGGTGATTAACTGGGCCTAGTTGGAACACTAAATTTTAGTGGTGTGTACTGAACTGACTGAGAAAATAATTTATAGTGATTCATTAATAAAAAAAACTATATTAACTCATCAGTTGTGTGTCTAGTTATAGTTATAGTATGTCTTCCCGTGGAAGTCGTAAGAGGTTACCTTAGGAATAAAGGCTTGTAGTATTGTTAGGCGATGGGCTTGATGCAACTTTTCACTAATATACACAGTCATGGTAAATATCTTAGCCTAATTGTGCAAAATGTGGGTATAGAGTTCAACAACAGGTTTTTGGAGTTGTTGGTAATTCTGTAGCTCTGCCTACCCCACTCTGGGAATGAAGTGAGTGAATGTATGTATGTGTCAAGTTATAGAAGTATCTTACCATCTCATCATCAGACTCAGAAGCGAGAGACCACATGGAGTTTCTATAAATATCAGGCAGAGAGGACGCCCGAAGTTTATACCTCGGAATATTCAGCATAGCTCCCCTATACATCATGGTATTCCTGTACAGTGGCATATCCTTCAGATAATGGTGGTCCGTCGATATTTGCCTCGAAAACCAACCCATTTGCTGAGTGTTTGTAGCAGTGTGTGGCGTATGAGGCTTGTGCTTATGCTTCTCATGAACCAATTTAGCACCACTTTCATTTGCATTCTTTGTTTCAACCTTATTTTCTTCTTTCTTGGGCTCCTCATTTATTTTTTCCCCCGATTTCTTTGTTTCTGATTCCTTCCTAGGTTTCTTTATCTTGACAGTAACGGGCAGTTGAGCTGGTTCATTCTTAACTTCTGCCTGTGGTTGATCTATAGGCAGGTTGACTTCAGATTTTCTCCGAGTTAAAATTTCTGGATAGTTTTGTAATAAAACGTTGTAAATGGTTTTATTCGTCATTAGCTTTTCGATTACTTCAGCGGGCACCTAAAAAACAATTAAATGAATACATAAAACAACTAAAATGATTCCAGATTTTATGAAATCTGCTGAAATAGTCTGAATAAATGCAAAAATCCCCATTTTACAAGAAATATAAATGTGTAGTTATATTTGACGCATTTTGACCACTTAACATGTAATACAGGCATCGTTAACAATCACCTTCAGGTTAATGAGCTCAATTAACAAGTTTTATGGTAAAGCGATGAACTTAATCTGAATAAATAATCTGACCTGCTCATTTTGTTGTATAAACGTAGGCAAGTGCATAGCGGAGTGCATCCGCTTGAAGGACTGCTCCGCGTTCATCTGCGTCGTGGCCTCCAGCTGCTCAGCCTCCGCTATCGACGTCGCTAGTGTTGACAGGATGTACTCCGGACTCTTTCCACTCTTCAACAACGCCTTAAGTTCCTCTGGACTTAGGAACACTGACTCTCCCCCAACAGACCTCGAACCTACAGAACCATTGCTTGACGATCTTCCCGATCTCGACCTCATCAACTTCCTTTCCCTTTTCATCTTAATTTCTAACCATTCCGGGTTCCTCATCAATGCTCCACAAACACACATATTCAACAAAGTACCAGCTAATAACACAATAGTATTCCGCCAGTCATACAATTCTAGAAAATAATTAGTCATCGGCGAATATAGTAAAGTACCGAACCCGATTCCACAGGAAGCTAAGGACACGGCGAAGTTTCTTCTTTTATCGAACCAGAAAGCTACTGACACAACTGCAGTTACGTATAGAATTCCCATCGCCAAGCCACTGAGAAATCCGAACGTCAGACAAAGCATTGCTATGGAGTTACTTACAGCAGCGAGGAGAAATCCAATAGTTGATAGGATTCCTGCTATCATAGTCATTACTCTGCATCCATATCGGTCTACTAAAGCACTCATAATTGGTCCAGCTAATAGCGGTGTCGCTATGAACAAACTGCCTATCAACGACGTTTTAGATTGCGTCGTTTCAAAATAAGCCGTGAATTCCTCATGTAGCAATCCAAAGGAAAATGCTAAGCCGTCGGCACAAGCTGAGACTAGAAACGCTGCTACCACAACTACCCAACCCCAACCTCCATCAGGAATTGGAGGGAGTTTATCATCACTCGAATCATCCGAACAGATGCTATCATTATCTTCGATTCCGAAGAACTTCACTCTTTCCACAGGTGATTCGTCACCATCAGTCTTCGTGTATTGAGCTGCAACGTCATGCCCATTTGATTTAATAGAATTTATTTTATTCAAATCTTTCTTCTCATCAAGTCCCCTTACAGTTTCAATTTGATCCATGTTTTGATCAATTGATTTCCCATTATCTTTACTAGTTTCATGATTTTCTACCATTCTCCTGGGTTAATTGTGATAAATAGTCAAAATGTGCGAAGCTAACGAGATCTGTAACAAAAAGAGAATATTGTCAGTACCTACGAGTAACACTGTCAGGAGATTGTATTTACCGCTGAATAATAGTCACTGTATGCGCGCACACAATATATTGACGCAAAATATTTATCGCATAACATCTAAGTGTGATATTTTCAATTCAATTCTTTATTGCTTTTTCATAATGGTACACCTTATTCTAATAAATAAGTGATAACAAAATGAACCCTGGAGGGCACAGCAACACTACTAGGAGAGAGGAGGCATAAATAATTACAATATTATGAGTCATTTAACCATTATTAATTATCGTAATGCGTCTTCCATATATTATTTTATTGTATAATATGCTTTGTTTACTAGCACTTCTTTCAGTTTATTAATAAATATTTTTTCCTTTTTCTCTTCTTTTATATTTGCAGGTAATTTATTGTAAATTTTTATGGACATTATTAAAGGACCATCAGATGTTAATTTTAGACGTGAACGCGGAAGTTGGAGGTTATTCTTATAGCGCAATGATCGCGCTACTGGTAGGTCTTCACGTCTTTTGAAGAATTCTGGGTGCTTTCTTACAAATTTGCACAATTCTAGCAGTTTTATTATGTTACAAAAATATATAATCCTCAAGATGCTTTGCGAATAAATAAATAAAATATTATTAACTAGCTCTATCCCGTCCTCGGGCACCCTCAACATATAAATTATTTATAGTTGTTTATCATTATTCTATATATTTAAGTATTTACATCTGGTACAAGCCTTACTTAATTTTAGACTAGGTCAATTTCCGTGACATTGTCCCCTGATATTTATTTATCTTATTTATAATTACTATTCACGGCAACTTTCTTTTTCCCTACTCCCTAAAATATACGTCCGTTTCCTAAAAAGCTTTGCACCCTCGTACTATCAGACCATTGGAACCTTGACCCACCATAGAACTGTGTCACAGAGACGTTATGATTCAAGTCATAAGAAGTGTCAAACAAATTGTTTTATAATGTCACTGTGACACCGTTCTATGGTGGGTCAGGGTTCCATTGGGCTGATAGTACATCGGTTGAGGCGTTGACAGAACACACTAACAAACGAATGAATGAATGAATAATTTATTTGTGAAAAGTGGGTGGGTACACATATTGATGGTAATTTTGAATTAAAGACCTCCACCTATAAATAGGTGTACAAATTTAGACTTAACTACGCAACGCACTTTCGCTTTTATAATATAAGGGCTATTTGTAAGGATCCCAATTGAAGGGTAAACAGTAATATATAATATAAGGGTACACAGTGTCTAGTCACTTTATTGACGACATTTTTACCCTAGTGGGTACAGAGGGCTTCAAAGTGGAGCAAATGTTTTCATTTTGTATGCAGACAAACCTTCGACGTATGTTAGACAATAAGGCCTCAGAGGCCCTTGCCAAGATGCATTACGCTTACTAGCGTTTCTATACTTTCTATTCGTTTCGTTTTTAAACCAATCGCGTCACTGGTAGATGACGTGATACGTGATCTACCAGTGACGCGATTGGTTTAAAAACGAAACGAATAGAAACGCTGGTTAGCGTAATGCATCTTGTCTAGAGCCTAAGGTCGATACACGTAAAAAGAACTCCGAGCGGCTAGCAGCAGGCTGCAGGTGGGTCGCTCAGGGGTGTGTTTACGTGTGTCGACTTGTACTTTGGTAGTGATCCTGCGGCAGGGTCCCTGCCCACAAAGCTATTGGTCGCGGATTTGATTCCCGCTATGGACAAATATTTGTGTGATGAGCGCGAGTATTTGTTCCTGAGTCTTGGATGTTTTCTATGTAGTTAACTATGTATTTCTCTGTATGTATAAGTATATTTATCGTTGTCTAGTACCCATAGTACAAACCTTGAGCATAGTTTGGGACTAGGTCAGTTATCCCATGATATTTAATTATTAAACTGTAAGTAAAGACATCGCGATTTGAAAGTTACGAACTATGTAATTTCGGTACGTACCTAATTTCCGTATGATGGTTTTTTTTAAAAAGATTTTGAAATAAAAGTTAAATTAAGTCTACGCCGAGCGTACGCCGGATTTACAGTGGCGCCCTTATCACTATTATTGTGTTTTCTAAAAAAATTAAGTACTTATGTTCTTGAAATCGGACGGTTCTTTTTTGTACTACAAATGAAAACACAACTTATAGGACATATCACCTAGTATAATAACAATTGGCCTTTGAGTTATCAACTTAACGGAAAAAAGTGGCCACCTTTTCCCGTTAAGCTGACTACTCAAAGGGTAATTGTTATCAAAGTTTGTTACGTATCCCATAAATTGTGTTTTTACTTGCGCTACAAAAAAGCATCGTCCGATTGCGAGGAAATTCTTTAGTTAATTAGAAAACACATTAATAGTGATGAGGGCGCCACTGGACGGTCGCCGTTTGCTCGGCGCAGTCTTTACTTGAGTATCTCTAACTATATGGTAGTTAGATTCATCGCGAACTCCTTTTTTTTAGTGACTAGACTTGTTTCTTTCGGGTACCCTTCAATTCATTGGCTTAAACTAATAATATGTATTAAACCCAGGCCCGGCCAAGGTCAGGCCTCACCTAGACGGACCATGCCATATTATTACGGTACTAATGCAATGGAATGGATAATGGCTGCGGCGTTACTGCGGCGCCGGTAAAGCTTAGGCGGATTCCACTGCGGCTCACTACGAGTAGAGTTGCGCCCGCTCAGTCTTTAAAGGGAGCGCTCCGATCTCGGTCAATCGGTCAAAGGAACTAGCTAGGTCTTTTAGTTCCTTTAGGTCCTTTAGCTCCGGGGCAAATTTTGAGATCTGAGCAGGACACGCTTTGAAATAGGTACTATTTGTCTCGTTCACATCGAACGCCGTACCGTGTGCTCTTTACTTGTTTCGCTCATACGTTAAACAATTGCTACTGTCCTTCAGGATTCAGGACCAAAGATCGATTAAGAGCGTTTACGAAGAACTATTACTTTCGGTCTGTGACGGGAGTTCCTTCTAGTTCTTAGTTCCTGACCGACTCAAGCCTGCGGCGCACGACGCGCACGCACACTACACACGTAAACCACGTGGATCAATTGACAACAGTACAGTATCAGGTGCGCACTTACAGTGGTGGTCACATAATTAGAGACACTTGTTTTTTTCCCATACAACTGCCTACAAATATGACTTTTCAATTTTGACCACCAATCAAAAAAATCTCGACCAATTTTACTGCTAAATACTATTTACTTTAGATAATTAACTAAGGTTTAAACTGATGTACAGTGAACTACTGTTAAAAATGGACCTTACATTTTATAAGGATTTAAAAACTTAGTGCTGACGCGTCCTTACAAAGTTTTACAACTTTGTATGAACGCCAAATTTTTATTTTGTCAAATCCTTATAAAATGAAAGATTCGTTTCCAACAGAGATAAATTGTACATACATTTAAACTTTAGTTTATTAGTAAACAATAAGTGTAACTAAAGATAAAATTTACTAAGAACTTTTTGGCTGGTTGTCAAAATTGAAAAGTAATATTTGTAGGCAATTGTATGGGAAAAAAACAAGTGTCTCTAATTATGTGACCACCACTGTATGTGCCTTATCCTTGCTATAAAAAAAGTTCATATTTGAAAATTTGAACGCAGCTCAATTAACGTAGCATCAGCGTATTTTACACTACAGTGAGTGGAAGCGTTTACCGTACTCCGTCCAACATATGACCGCGTCTCTATCGTTCGCCGGTCACGCACGTGGGTAGATATATTTTCGATTAAAAGTTCAACGGAAGTCATCGGTTATCATTATCACCATGAATTATACAGCATTTAGTAGCTACCAAATGTTACGCAGATTATGAGTTCTGCCCTCGTACGGAGAAAAGGCACAAGTGCAATTAATTCATAGAAGCATATTAAACTCTCAAGGGTTATAATAAGGTTGGAAGTGCAATACAATTCATATAGTAGATGGGACTTTTTTGCGTAGGAGGGCAGAGTTAATGACACATAATAACGGGTTTATTAACAGAGTTGCGCACCTAACTGCCGCACTCAGAGACGTCAATTAAATTTAACGCTTGTTTAGTGACGTATTGTCTTATTCTATTGCTATAGCAAAGAAAGTGACAGCAGCTGCTTTAATCAAGCATTAAATTTAATTAACGTCTCTGAGTGCGGCAGTTAGAGTATCACTGACAAGATAAAGTGCATTTCATATCTTAAAACTAACATTTAGGCACTGTAAAGGAATTACAACCTTATTGTTATTTACTTCGGAGTAACGTGTATGAGAGATATCGTAACATGAGACGGATGAATGTGGCAATTAAAAATATTCGCGTACGTAACACAATGGGTATTCAAGGAACTCCATTAAAGCGGAACCTTGTCGTTTTAAATGACTTTGTTATCTTACAATATTCCGTAGAATGCTTTTCTGTAAAAAAGGTTCTATTTTAGGTACTCGTATGCATAACCAATATTTTTGGTCAGGTCTCTAATAGGCTACTTGCCTCATATTAAATTTGGCTTAATAAATTAATATTTTCTTTAGTATTAGACTTAAGAAACCAATATTTATCGATTTCAGATATTAAAAGTGTAAGATGGCTACATATTTTTTATTTAAAAATTGTTCATTTTTATTTTTTATTTTGAACTCTGAAAACGCTGTCGGGCATGTTGTGACGTCATAGGACCTTAAGCAAACTTCATGTCGGTTCTTATACGAGTGAAATTCGCAATGGTATATTCTGCAAGTATTCTGAGGCTCTACTTCGAAATCCGTAAGTCGAACTTCGTCTATTGCTATCCCTTTTACTCTCGACGCGTCACTAATTCGCAAGAAAGTGACTGGGCGATCCGAAGTTCGAATTACTGATTTCAAAGTAGAGCCCCTGTGCTGTGACATGACATTGTCATTTATGTTTATCTATATTATGTCAAATGCTCTCGTCAACTGTCAAACAAATGTTTGTTTTCGGCCCGTATGACGTCACAGCACAGATAATCTATAGACTAATATGGCTGTAAGCGTTTTCGCCCGTTAACGAAAACTAAACTTTTAAAATAAAGTTTTGCGGTTTTGTAGGTCCTAAAAAAATGTGGGTTTTTTTTTTTCATCTAATCGGACAATAATTAATAACTTGAGACCTACTTTAAAACAGAGGCAACTAGCCTATTGTCAAATAGGTGGTTTTCGGTAAGTAGTTACAAAATCATGAGGAGCAAAAATATAAATCCAGTCTTAACATTTTCGTTTCATATCATGGTCAGTGTAAAATAAGTACCTATGTAAAAAAAAATGGTTCTTTATTTCAAAATTATTTGTGCATCTTGTTTCTGTATTGTAATTAGTACTAATTAGGTATGTTGTTGACGTTATAATAGCTCTTACTGTCAAATGAATTAGACTGCCGTCCTGCCATAGAAGGCAGCTAACTAGTCGGACCATTTTATACTCTATTGTTAAGCTCATAAAATTTAAAATGCTTAGCTATTACTATGCAGATAGCCGCCTTCTTTGGTATGACGGTATGCAAACGTTAGGTTTAGTGCAAATGATTAGTACCGACTACCGACTTACCTACCTACCCAATGGTTATGTTATGATGGTAAAAAATAGTCAATCTAAAGTTTGCATATTTTATAGGCCACACTTTCGATTAATACTATGTAATTGGTCTATTTATTAAACAAACTATAGCAATTTAAAAAAAAGTTGATTTTTAGTTTTTTTAAATTATGGACTGTAGGTACTTTTCAGTCAACGTATTCGCCATATATTAGTTACCATATTAAATCTATATATATAAAAGGCAAAACTGACTGACTGACATATCAACACACAGCCGAAAATACTGTACCTAGAAACTTGAAATTTGGTACAGGGGTTCCCTTTATGATGTAAGTGAGCACTAAGAAAGGATTTTCCGAAAATCGACCCCCAACGGGAAAAAATGGGGGGAGTAGCGGGAGACTAATTCTACGCGTACGAAGTCGCGGGCGTCGTCTAGTTTGATATAAAATACTTTTTATCGAATAAACAGCTGGGTGAAGGTCGTCTCCTATTCGCTTAAACCCGTCTTCATAACGTCAACAATATGATCACGATTTCAAAACAAGACGGCCTAATCCAATGTGGAACAGAGGCCCTATCAACATCCCTGTTATTAGGCGCATTCTGTCCATTAATTTATTATCTAGTGACCTTGAACTGTCGCGTCCGGTTTGCGTCCAATTCTAAATGAGACGGTTTGATGTTCAATAGAACGTTGATGATCTATTGTTTAACTTAATCATTAGTATACAGTGCGATAGCACTTAGAAGATGCTTCGGGTTTGTACTTGTCTCGCACTCGCTCCCATACCCTCTTATTAAGAGCGAGTGAGAGAGAAGTACACACCCGAAGCATCTTCTAAGTGCTCACAGACTGTACTGCCCTCCTTAAAAAGGGCATATGTCTCATAGAACCGCGTATGTATAAGTGACCTTATTTCTTAAGGAAGGACGTTAAATTTGGTTTGACTATCAAATTGCGCATGCGTCCTTTTTATTTAAGAATAAGAATTAGAATAAAAATAATCTTATCTTTGCCAGAACCTTAAACTTAGCAAATATAAAGGGATTTCGAAATTCCTTAAAAGATTCAAAAATAAATAAAAATAAAGTTAGTACACGAGAAAAATATTTAGAAGGGCAGTATAGTTAATCTGCACTCGGCCTCTATTCTACTCCGAAAAACCATATTGCCTTTGACTTATTTTCATATCGTCTACGTTACGATAGCTCTTATTTACTTAACATTAATGGCGGCCGAGTTAAAAATAATACGATATCATGTCAACGGCAATATGGGTTATACAAATATTTGCCCATATCGGAAATCGAACCCGGGACTGCTATTTCGGGGGATTTTATCTATTTAAACTTTTTTTTTAATTTATTTACTATAAACAGCGATTATAAT
The DNA here is from genome assembly GCA_948252455.1 of Acleris cristana. Taxonomy (NCBI): domain Eukaryota; kingdom Metazoa; phylum Arthropoda; class Insecta; order Lepidoptera; family Tortricidae; genus Acleris; species Acleris cristana. The sequence continues at coordinate 13,873,920 of OX411788.1, read as the reverse complement.
TTCTTACATTAAGACGCGCTTCGGAAACCTGTAAGAGGTTTATATGTAGCACGAATGAATTCGCCTCGCTCACAACATAAGTATAAATTATTATAACTAATTAATAATATCAGTAATTACCCATTCACGTTGAATGCCGTAGTGTAGTATTTTTTGACTGCGTTCTTGCATAAGATTTTGTTGTTACTATTTATAATCCTTGTTTGTACGTGGTCAGGTAATTTGTTTAAGATATTAGGCAATATGTATTCCCACGTCCTTCTACCATATACATTAACATACTTAGGTAAGATATACATTGGTTGATTTTTTAAATTTCGAAAATTTGTTGGTCTACTCTTAGTTGTTAACAATTTTATTTCGTTAGAATATCGCAGACAGTCTGTTTGGTAAGTTCTTACTTAAATATGAACGCATCTCTGACACACTTGAGAATTTGGGATACTTATGTCACACCTCAACTTTTTTTTAAATCTCGCCTAATTAATCAAATAGTACCTAATAAAATAATATACATTTACAAATTCTCGGAACAATCTTATTAATGTGGTCATTTGAGTTTTGATTTAAACCTCTAACTGCCACACTCAGAGACGTCAATTTAATTCAATGCTTGATTAAAGTAGCTGCTGTCACTTTCTTTGATACAGCAATAGAACACGTCACTTAACAAGCATTAAATTTAATTGACGTCTCTGAGTGCGGCAGTAATTCATATTTAGTAAGCATTTGTTGCTTGCAACAGTTGCAACAAATGTTGCAGAGTTGATCACTGCATGTTGACGTTTTCGCCCGGCGGCGAGCGAGATCATTTTTGTAGCTCGTCATGCATAACGCATCATCATCAACTAACTGTTATTGAGCAATATTACCACGAATTCGGGGGTCAGTTAGAGCTGGGATCTACTTGTAGCAAATCGAAATCCATAACGAAATTAGTGCTTTTTTTTTAATAAACTGATCAAGTGCGATCTGTCTCGAGGACATCGGGATCTGCACCGACGTCTAATGAAGCTATAGGTACTGATCTATCTATATACTTATATAAAAGTCAAACCTGACTGACTTATAATTTTTTTTTTTATACGGTGTAAAATTAACTTAATGGTTAAAATTCGTAAATCTTGGGACTTATGGCTGATTTCCATTGGGTCAGCAAAAGCAAGTCAGTAGAAGTACATTGCATCGTTACAATAGCTCTCGCCTCAAACGTAAAAACTAACTCGTCAATGTACTTCTACTGGTATGCTTTTGCTGACCCCACGTAAATCAGTCATTAAGGTTGTCCTGTTGTTATTGTAAACTTGTCCATAAGAAAATTTCATCGAATTTTGCGGTTTAGCCGTAACCAAACTGACAAAGTTACTCTTATATGTAATATTAGTATGGATAGTTCCATCAATAAAACTGACAATCTATATATATAAAAGGCAAACCTGACTGACATATCAACGCACAGCCGAAACTACTGTACCTAGAAACTTGAAATTTGGTACATGGGTTCCTTTCATGACGTAAGTGAGCACTAAGAAAGAATTTTCCGAAAGTCGACCCCCAACGGGAAGAAATGGGGGGAGTAGCGGGAAACTAATTCCACGCGTACGGAGTCGCGGGCGTCCTCTAGTATTATATAAAAGGCAAACCTGACTGACTTATATGTATATCAACGCACAGCCGAAACTACTGTACCTAGAAACTTGAAATTTGGTACAGGGGTTCCTTTCATGATGTAAGTGAGCACTAAGAAAGGATATTCCGAAAATCGACCCCCAACGGGAAGAAATGGGGGGAGTAGCGGGAAACTAATTCTACGCGTATGAAGTCGCGGGCGTACTCTAGTTATCACTTATTCAATAGGGGTTAGGGTTCATTTTGTCATCACTTATTCATTAGAATAAGGTGTACCATTATGAAAAAGCAATAAAGAATTGAATTGAATTGAATTGAATTGAACCTATAAGAAGTCACGCTACACAGGAAATAACTACAGCCCTTTTAATTAAACAGCCACCGGGAATGCTATTTCTGTACTTTACGCTTCTTTACCGTGAGATATACCCGCAATAAGTACAACGTTATCCTTGTGTTAATAAATGGGCTTTTATATTTATTTTATCCTTGTGTTTTGCAATTTTTTATTTTCTTGTAAGTAGTATTTTCATAATTTTTAGTAAATAGGTGCGTGTAAGTTGTTTCTAAAATAAAGGTAGGTAGGTAGGTTTCTTTAATAAATTTCGTGTTAATTAGTCATTGACTTTGAAAATCTTAAACAAACCTGACTTGACCTATTTTTTTTAATTTGACAGCTTTCATAATATAACTCTGATATAGGTAAAGCCACGAAATAATTTGGTAAATCCATTTTCTTTGCTTGCTAAGGATTTTTTTTCTTGTGATGATGTTTTGTGCGGCCATTTAGAAAAAAACCGGACAAGAACATGTCGGGCTAAGCTCATTGGCAGAAGGGTTCCGTTCCGTCATCGTTACTACAAAAATAACAAAGTTAAATGGAAAAATATAACGAGTAAGTGGATTTTATTGTATTGGCTCTTAAGTTACAACTTACAGTTCACTAAAATGTAATAGGTACCTACCTACTGAAAATAATCTTGCTTTGAACCAACTTATTCCGTAAAGGCATCTAAATTGAATTGTAGTTAATTTTCAATTGCTTACCATCAAATGAGTCGTTGGCTCGTTGGCTTATAAACACAAAGATAACTAAGATTATCTAATTTTTATTCCTCTGTCAGTGACCTAACCGTAGGTATAAACATTTATGAAGTGTTTGTCGTCTGTTCCGCAGAATAAATAATGGTTGTGCATCACAGGGCGTTGAACTTGTCAGTTTACGCCCCCGCAAGGCGGGGCTAGATTGTAATCTTTCGTTTTTTTAAATGCAATTGAGAACTATTGAGAAAGCAAGGAGGCATACAAGCATACCGAATAGGATCCGATACCAATTGATATTTGCAACCTTGAAGGAGCGTCCTCACTGAAAGCATTCGCGTGTAATGAGCATTCGGCGCGAACATCGAGTGGTCCACACCACTCGAATATTCACGCGAATGCTCTCAGTGAGGACGCTCCTTAAGAGTGCAATCCGAAGACTGCAAATGCATTGCCAACCCTGAGGACTAAGATAGAATGCCTCTGTGATATTCATTTCACCGGTTGTCTTATTCGCACATCGGACCACTGCTGTTTGACGATAGATTAGAGAATCAGATGGTGGTAGCTTTAGGGACGGACCCTGCACAAGGAATTACCACCACCAAAAACCAACTAATGATTAGAATGAGATCTATTTTTAAACAGCCGATGAAATACGGCGAAGAGGGGTTCGCTCTAGTCCTTTAGTCCATGGACCTGAGAGTCCTCTTGCCATCATGCAGGTTGTCTGTCTTAGGCCAGTGTTTGTTTTTCCTTCTATATGCTATGCCATAAAAAATGGTGTCAGATCTTATTAATCAGCCGGGTCGTGTATGGGAATATTTGACGAGAATCAACATTTATTCTCAAATAGTGCTCCCTGACGTCAATGTTTTTTCTGACATGTAAGCAATTTACTTCAATAAGACTTCAATTGTCTGAATGGCTAGGTCAAATCATTTGTTTTTTACGAATTGCCAAAACGATATCACTACTGAAGTCATCAATATAGAGCAAGGCGTTATGTGACGCCTTCCCGTACGACCTAAAATATTATATTTTCAGTATTGATACTTTTGACAAATTAATTGAACATCCTAGAATGAACTATAAACGACCCCAAATACACTGGTAGTTTAAATACATCAGTATCCGTTTTCCTTTATCAGTGATTTCTTTCATTACAAGTAGGTACAAGTATGAAGTTATCCGCTTCAAAATTTTCAAGTGAATGGGCTGAAATTTGGACCACATTGTAAACCCGATGACAATGCAATATTATGGTATTTAAGAAGTGATCTGATGATGGAGTCGGAAAGTGGCGACAGGATCTCTGCTATAAGATAATAAAGAGTTTGAAAAAAGTACAGTCGGCAACAAAAGCTTGTACCAAAAATTTTTTTGTCGTAAACTTTTTATTTCACATTACTTTCATATTTATGTTCGTTTGTTTCATTGAAACGTTTCATGTTTCCTGTTTTCAGCATTATACCGTTTCTATCAAACCAAACATAGCATTTATTTCATTTTATTTTTTGTGTTAAGTCTTAGCTTAATTCCCACGTGAGTGCTTAATACCCACGTGGGTGTCATCAGTAAATAGTGTTACGAATGATCTTGGCTTTGAACAAATTGGCAAATCGCTGATATATATCAGAAACAATGCAGGACCAAGTATAGATCCCTGAGGCACACAAAAGTTTAGTTGAACCTTGTAGGATTGAACTCCGTAAAGTTACTGTTGGGGTTCTATTTTAAAGGTAGCTTTTAATCTTGAGTTCAACGCCACTAAATCCATTATCTATTATAGTTAGTTTTATTTAAAAGGATGTTAATGGCTGCACATTGACGGTACTCTGGACTAAATTCAAGATTTAGTTCAGTCCTCAATTAGGCATCAGTATTACGCAGAATGTCCAGTGTATGTATAAACTATGTAGTAAGTATAAACTCTTGACATTGACGAACGCCAGACGTTAGAATTCGACGTGCATTGTGGCGACCGTTGAAGTATGAGGCGTAAAATTAGCTTTGCTTATGATTTAGCATCTCAAAGAACTCATTAAGTAGTTTAGTTTCGTAATGAAAAAAACGCTGCGAAAATTTCAATTTCTATTCATAAGGCCTTATGCGGACTACTAAATACTCCACAATTCTAAATTCCTTTTAACCGTTTAAGAGAAAAAGCTTCTCGATAGACAGAAGGAAAGCCGGACAACAGATACATCTCAGAGGCCCTACTTTGGTAATCAAAGACCGAAGTTACGTTACCTCCATCCCTTTCTCTCGATTTAGTCTCGAGTGACGAGTGACAGGGACTTAACACCCTAAGTTTCGAATTTAGTGGTTCGTGGTAACCATCCAGGATTCTGTTGTTTAGTATTTGGTACAGAACCCTTAAGTCCCTAAAAACATGACAACAATCATACCTTAAGAGGCCACCTATGGTGCCACGCCCCCACAAGAATGAAAAGGGATGGCTTTATGTGCTTCCGAGCGAAGAATTTGAGATTAAGATAGTCCGCGCGCGCCTTGATGGCAGCGTCAAATTCAATTAATCGCTGTTTACTTTAAAACCACAACATTTATTGAAAAAATGGTTTGCCAGGATTAAGAAGTTACATATACTCAACTATTGAATCGAAAATCATCTTTAATTTTCGAAGATTCAACCAAAAACATGCGAAAAAGCTGTCATGTTTAAAAACTAAAACTATCGAGGATTTTATATCTAATCGTGTTTTCACGTTTGCCAGTCTCAAGAAAATATGATCAAGTTTAATATATCCAAAGAACAGATATAAAAGCGTTATGGTTATTGAGATCCAGATCGCGGAACACTCCAGACATTATCATAGGTGCCCTCTTAATCTGTCTTCCTATAAGTATTACGCAGGGTCATTGGTCCAATAGCGACGGCACACTATCAGCCCAATGGAACCCTAACTAATACACCATATAACGGTGTCACAGTGACATTATAAACAATTTGTTTGACACTTCTTACGACTTGAATCATAACGTCATTATGACATAGTTCTATAGAGGGTCAGGATTCCATTGGGCTGACAGTGCCTAGGTATTTGTATTTAAGGCGATGTTTCTACAAACTTTACATATAATTCCATCACCCCTTAAAACTTAGCAGAGCGTAAACGTTAAACGATGGCTTTCCTCCCTATATTATTTTAACCCTGTCCCGCCACAGTGCATGTGTAACGGCTGCAGTCTGAGTAATGATTAAAAGGGGTGATAGACGGTCGAACTTTAAAATCGTGATCTTAAAGTTCGTGAACTTGCTCGGCTCACGTCGGTGACACACGTGGAAGCTTGCTTACACTTCAAACGTAAAATATCGTCGACAGAGGAAGGTTTGAGTTATTAAGGAATTTTATCATATCACATTTTATGTGAACACGTATTAGACTATAAAGGTGATAAAAGAAATTAATGTGTCGCTAAAATTTAAAAGAGATGAGTGGGAATAATAAGTTGAATCTAGCTAGAGAATGCAATACCGGGATAGCGGGATTCCGAATGCAATATGCGAGACCAATATCGTTCGTAAATTGAGCGGGATCCCACGGTATTTGCGGGATTGAGGAATGACGTAATTCATATGTGTTACTCATTGCATGGGCACGCGCCAACTGGTAATTAGTACATTATTGCCTAGTCCCGGGAAGCAGGGGATTGCCTGATAAACCTACGGCCCTGCTGAAATACGAGTCAGGCAATCCTGTTTCCGTAAAGCCATGTATCATGTTTTTCTTCAACAATGCGAGGATATCTATCATAATTGAAAGTATTAGTAAGCAGAAAAATCAACGAATTGAGACAGAATGCCTATTTAAGTATCTTTTAGAAAACTACGAGTAGGTATTAATGTCACGCTCAATGATCCCCGCCCGCCACCGCCTGCAACGTTGCATCTATTTGATTAAATTTTGTTTAATTTATTTAAATGTACCTAGTACCAATTAATGAAATTCGCGGGATCCCGCAAGGTAGTGTATAATTATAATCATAAACTATCATACACTACCTTGCGGGATCCCGCGAATATCGGGATCCCCGGGACTAAGAACTGTCAGTCCCGCCGAACACCATGATTTAAATTGTCATGTAGCCGTCTAGCCGTCTAACCGCTCCCTGAGGATTCCGTGTTTTTGTTTTTCTTCGTTTTTTGTGTGGTGTTTAATAAAGTGTATTTGTATTGTATTGTTTTTATTGTATAAGTACAATCGACTACGAAGAGATGTAAGTATCCACTTTTGGACCTTATTACAATGCAAAACAATAATTATATATCTTATGCGTAGATTTTGTTTTAATTGTCTGTACTTAATAAACAAAAAGGTCTATAAAGAACCTGTAAGGTACACTACAGCATTCATAAAACTAATCTTTACACACTAATATTATGAATATGAAACAGGATTTGGTTGTTCCCTTTTCACGGTTCAATTCCTAAACCGATCGATGCCAGGTACAGAAGCCCTTTTTGGAAAATCGTAGTTTGAAGTTACGTTAGTTCCATCCCTTTCTCTCGACTCAGTCACGACTTCACGAGTGACAGGGACTCGGCACCCGAAGTTTTGAGTTTAGTGTTTCGTTGTAACTATCCAGATATACCCGGAGCCAAACATAGGGCAGGTACTATCACGAACGTTAATTTGTGACCCATTTCAAGAAAAATATGCTTGAAGTCGTAATGTCATTTAGAGATGTCAAGTCATTTGTAACTTTTAGGAAACTCAACCTTTTTTTTGTAGAATGTCAGATTGACTTTGGACCTAAGGTGGGTACCAAATTAAAGTTCGCGACTGTACCTCTAATGTCGTAAAATCGGTTAATTCCCGAAGTAATAGCTATAAATATGACTTGTACGCAGACGGTGTCGCCGGCATAAGCTATTAAGTATAGGTAATTATAATAGCAATGTGTGTCTCTGTTTTTTTTATGTTAAACATTAAATAAATATCCCATTGATCAATTAAACCTTAACTGACGATGCATGCAAGAAGTTCAGTTAAAACCGGGATTTAAAAAAAAAAACCATCTGCATTTGTAACCCAACCTACCTAGGTAATTAACTTATATTCCATGGTTACATCATAATCCAAAATTAAATGAACTTTTTTTATTTGTTTGTCTCGATGCACGAGTCAATGCACGATCCAATTTTGATAACCGATAAACCGTTCTAAATTTAAAGAAATGCCACCGGGCTAAATTTACAATTCCGGTGAGACGCTGCACAACAATTACGAAATACCTAAATAAAATTACGATACCATTCATACCTTTCATTTAACCGCAATATAAAACCAAAACCACAATTAATAGCTACATCCTTTTCCCGTTTAAATCTCTAATTATACAAAATAATTAAGTCCACGCCATGCCGTCATCCGCGAAACATTCCGCTCCGCACGCGAACGCATTCGAAACTTCAAATTCAAAATTCAAAAATTCAAAATCACTTTAATAAAAAGTAAAACGAAAGACCAAGGACACTTCATTCAGCCACTTACCTAATCACGTAAAGTAACATCGGCCACGTAATGTTTGTTTGGTTGTTAATCATATATGTAAATAAACGAGCGACGACGGGGCGTCATTCCGACGGCAGGCGCGACTTTACACTGAACTTGAATAACGAACACCAAGCGGGTCGGGAGAGGACGGTTAAAATATTCAGTACAATTTATTCCAAGAACTAAACCTGAGTGGAAAGTGGATATCAGGTGGCTTTCACTGTATACAGCCTTTTACTTACAATGCCTATTAAATAGAGAGCCTATTAGCCTAATCATATTAGAAACACTTGTAGCAAATAGATAAATCTCGTATTAGATTTAATTCTACAACTAAACTTAACTTAAAACTAAAACTAAGTAGTTAATATTGCTCCTTAACAACTCTAACCAAACTTAAAGTCGGATATTTTTCGGAATTCTAAACAGTCTGTATTCGCTGCAAATGTTTGAACAAATGGTAGGACCAAGACCAAAATAATGATCTTCCATTAGAACTCAATAGGTACGAGTGGGTTCTGAATACATTTGTGGAATGTAGGTAGGTCTAAGCCGTGGGCCCTCCCACGAGTTATATTATACTAGAGGACGCCCGCGACTTCGTACGCGTAGAATTATTTTCCCGCTACTCCCCCCATTTCTTCCAGTTGGGGGTCGATTTTCGGAAAATCCTTTCTTAGTGCTCACTTACATCATGAAAGGAACCCCTGTATCAAATTTAAAGTTTCTAGGTACAGTAGTTTCGGCTGAGCGTTGATATATAAGTCAGTCAGGCCTTTTATATTTATAGATTGTCAGTTCTATTGATGGAACTATCCATACTAATATTACATATAAAAGTAACTTTGTCTGTTTGGTTACGGCTAAACCGCAAAATTCGATGAAAATTTCTTATGGACAAGTTTACAATAACAACTTGGGACTAATGACTGATTTACGTGGGGTCAGCAAAAGCATGCCAGTAGAAGTACATTGACGAGTTGGTTTTTACGTTTGAGGCGAGAGCTATTGTAACGACGCAATGTACTTCTACTGACCTGCTTTTGCTGACCCAATGTAAATCAGCCATAAGTCCCAAGATTTACGAATTTTAACCATTAAGTTCAGTTTACACCTGATAAAACAATGGGCCCTTAGAGAGATTTAAGTAGCTATTACCAATATATATCTACTAGACTTTTTCCTATAAAACCTCCGCCCGGCGCCCGTCTGTCGTCTGGGTGAGTCATTTAGCCAGACGAAGCAATGCCCTTGCCAAAATATGTCTGGACACAGATTATAAGGGGGCTTCTAAACGGGGCATATTTTCACTGCAATATGTGGCCGGCAACTATTGGTGTCCTTCTCTTACTCGTATGTTAGAGAAAGATACCAATAGTTGCCGGCCACATATTGCAGTGAAAATATGGCCCGTTTAGAAGCCCCTTAAGGGTCGTCTACACGCTCCTGTATTGTGACGGATGATTAGTGAAGTGCCAACGCATTGTTAACGCCGTATTGTCCATTGAGATAGTCGATAGTCTTTTGAACTTTCAAGGCGGTTAATGCCGATAAAGGCGTTCCTTAGTGATGAGTGGTGATGTTTTTTAGGGTTCCGTAGTCAATGTAGGGAACCGTTATAGTTTCGCCATGTCAATCTGTCCGTCGGCCGCGGTTTAATTCAGAGACTCTTGGAACTACAAAGCTGTTATTTGGCTTAGTTATACATTTAGATTAAGCCGAAAAAGTGATTGGTTCCTGAGATACAAGGGCGGCTAAAGTGTTTGTACCTACTAAAAAATCATCTAAAGCAACACCAAAAAACTTTAAACAGAAAATGAGTTCCTACACGTGGTCTTTTGAGATAGTTTTTTGTGTTTGTAGAAACGGCTTTTATTTGGAACCCTACACTGAGCATGGACCGACTTGCCCCTGCCCTGTTATATTGATACACAAGTTTGAAAAGAACGAGGTACTTAATAGAGAATATTCATGATCTTTTTTCACAGCTTCAATAAAAGCTGATTCATGTAGCAAACAGTTGAGAAAAATCATTTCTTGAATAGCAATAAAAATAAACAAGATATAAACCAACAAACATTTTTTGTTTCTCCTCTCTCTTTTCTTTCAAAAATTATAATTAAACATGGAGTTTATATGGCCGACCTGTTACATTGCGGATTATTTAGTAACGTCAAATGCAAACCAAACAAAATTTTTTGATTTTCTTGTCACGTTCCCGTCCCGTCCGTGTAATCGTTACGTATGCACATTCCGATAAATGTTCTATGAAACGCTATTGTTAAAATTCCCCGTCCCGTCCCGTCCTCGTCCCGTCCGTCCGTGTAACATAGGTATAGTAGGTAACAAGTTTTTAGAGTTGTTGGTAATTCCGTAGCTCTGCCTACCCCACTCTGGGAATAGAGGCGTGAAGGTATGATTCTGATGAGTTATAGTTGTAATTGTAAGTTTGTACAAAATAACCCTCAACTCTAAGGTTAGGATTTTAAAAAAAAAACTACGGAATAATGACCTATTATTAAAAGTCAGACTTAACTATTGAAAATATTGTATTTACTTACGATAAAAATCCTAAAAGAAAAGATCGATCTTAAAATTTATATATTCCTAAAGGCTTCCATAATCGTTATTTATGTAACTGGTTCATAATGAAGCCTCTTAAGGTACGAGAGCCGAGGTCGCCGAGCTCGCAAGCTCGCGCTCTAAATACAGGCACGAGTACCTTAAGAGCTAATAGAGAATGTCAGCCAGTTTAGATTTTTGGCTTATCGTATTCTTCATTAAAAACAAAAAATTGCTTTAAAAAAATCATGTCGATACGTCAAATACTTTTCGAGATATTGAATTTTAAACTTCGTATGCGGCGCTCGAAACTCGGCGGCTAGCGCTCACGGATGATGACGTCATCGTTCAACTGCGGTACGCGCCCTTATATGAACGAGTAAGTTTACAGGGCTATATATTTTTAACCGTAATAAGTAGCCAGTTGAAATTTTCACAGAATACGTGTTATTATAAAATCTATCGTTTAAAACTATAAAATGAACAATAAATCAAATCCCAAGAGGGGTCCCCATACAAGAAGCATGAAAAAAAATCTTTTGTTTTAGCATCTTTATACGGATTGTATTTTTATAATGACTTCTTATTTTGATGCTATTTTAAGCTTAAATTGTGGTCTAATTTTCATTGTTTACGACTAAGTAGCAATCTTGAGTAAAACTTCTACAAATATGTGACAAAACTGATTTTATCAACACGATGGTTTAGGCGGTCACCCATCCTGTTTTAGACTACGCTTGTAGTTGCTTAACTTTGTAAGTCGTAATACTCGTAATTATTTTTTTCTACTCGCGTACTATAAACCGCTAATATTGATATCGTTAATGGTGTCAGAATACCACCTATAGCGTAACCGAAGAGTAAAAACAATTCTATAATGAGCGTTGCCATGGTAATAACAGTTCTATAATTTATTATAGCATTGTTATTACCATGGTAACGGTCATTCGGGACATCAGTCTTGGCGTTTAGTTAACACTTGACATCCTAATAATTTGTATAATAAACCAATTAAACCAATAACACCAATTAAAATTACGTATATTAAAAATAAGACTAAATATGTGTTTAGAATTTCATTTTTATTAAGTTACTAAAAATAGATGAGTAGTATCCATCGATTTGTTATTTGGTTACCATGGTTACGTTCAATATGGATATCAACAAAATGGCGTTTTGTTTGGCATTCCAACTTTTATGATAAATTGTCAGAACTGTTTTAGTACCTAACTATTAAAAATTGCATGAAATTTGTTAAAATTTAGCAATAAAATTTACATACTATTAACGCCAATCGGAATAATGAAAATGACTTTGCTAACAAGTAATTTGTTAGCAGAAAAATCGAGTGAAGTAGAAGAGAAAAGTTAGCGATTGTTTATTTTTGTCATTCATTATCATTCTAAGCTTGTAGAAAAATTTATGTATGCAACGGTACATAATTAGCTCTTAAGGTACTCGTGCCTATAATTAGAGCGCTCGCAAGCTCGCGCTCTAACCTCGGCGCTCGTACCTTAAGAAGCTTCATTATGTACCAGTTACATAAATAACTATTACGAATTCGTTTTGATGTTACTATGGTAGTTATGGTTAGATATCTATTGTTTTGTATTACATACAGTTTAACTAAACAAACTTTCTGTCACTGACCGGCTTTTCTGTTTGTAATGTTTGTCGAGTAAGTTGGTTAAATAAAATTAGAATAATAAATACAGGCACTTTTAATTTTGGGTTCACCGTTTTTTACATAAAAATACCAATAAAGTATGTTGATAGCTAAGGTGAAACATGCCAAAAATTAAAAACCAAGTGCGAGACGCGGGACACAGGCGGCCGAGCCTGCAGCGGTAGGTACTGTAGAGTACAAAGATATGTATACATTTGTGGCCCTTATTTCAATGGAATAAGGTGAAAAAGTGTATACATATCTTTGTACTCGACTGTACTATTCAACAATATTATGATTCACGCAGTTCGCTATGTACGCGGTCTCGTACAGCGTACCCGTAGTTTTAAGTGATCTTACTCGTTTAAAATGTCGGAGCCGTAGAAGTCAAGATTGTCCTCTATTGTACCAAAGTGTAACAAAGGGCGTTGGTCCCACAAAAAAAAACCAACACACACTACCTTGAGTGAGGAACCTGGTAGCGCCCGCGCGCGAAATTTGAAATCGATGTAATAAATACACGAAGTATCAGAACTACTACTAGGTCAATCAAAAAATCATGTTTTATAGTTCGTTCTTTTATACGGTAGCGATATTAATTCTACATTACTTAACACGAAATTTGTAAAGAAAGGCCTACCACCAAAGTTAAGCAACCACCGCTTACCTAAACATCGTGTTGATTTAAACTAGGCACTTTTAAACATATTTGTAAGAGATTTACTACAGTTTACTGTTTGGTCGTAAACTATATATGTTAGTATGGAGTTTAGATTATCATTTAAGCTTAATGTGACACCGAAATAAAAAGCTATCATACAAATACAACCCGTATTTCGTCTTCCAAAGTTAAGCAACTACACGCGTAGTCTAAAACAGGATGGGTGACCGCCTAAACCATCGTGTTGATAAAATCAGTTTTGTCACATATTTGCCGAAGTTTTACTTAAGATTGCTATTTAGTCGTAAACAATGAAAATTAGACTACAATTTAAGTTTAAAATAGCATCAAAATAGGAAGCCATTTTAAAAATACAATCCGTATAAAAATGCTAAAAATAAAGATTTTTTTTCATGTTTCTTGTATGGGGACCCCTCTTGGGATTTGATTTATTGTTCATTTTATAGTTTTTAACGATAGATTTTATAATAAATAACACGTATTCTGTGAAAATTTCAACTGGCTACTTATTACGGTTAAAAATATATAGCCCTGTAAACTTACTCGTTCATATAAGGGCGCGTACCGCAGTTGAACGATGACGTCACTCAAGCAAGATGGCGTCCACGCGCTTTATTATTATTGACCCAAATTTCAAACGTTTGTAGAATCAAAACTACTGGGTCTATTTGAATGAAATAAAAAGTATTATGTTTGTTTATTTATAAACATTACTGTTACAAAGTTTCAAGCGATTTGGCGTACCTACTGACATTCTTCATTGTTTTTACTCTTCGGTTACGCTATATAGGTGGTATTCTGACACCATTAACGATATCAATATTAGCGGTTTATAGTACGCGAGTAGAAAAACAAAATCATAAAATCAGCTGCACTGATTAAGATTGCCACGCGTAAAAACAGAAACCATAATTTCACAAAGAACATGAAAACACTGAACCTAACGTCAAGACGTCATTGTTGTCAATCAATTCATAGCTATATTTCTATTTCCGTTTTAATTAAAACTTAATTTGAAACAAATAATGGCTGAAAAACCGCCAGAAGAGGGTTATATATCCGTGGTGGACGACGAACCAGAGATTTTTGAGCTTCTCAAATGGGATGCGCCGCAAACGCAAAAGCATCATCAACAGACACATAACACACAACCCGAACATCGGCCGCTTGAAAAGGGGATTTATACTCAATTAAAGGATAAAAGCGAGCAAGAGAAGGTTCCGGAGAAGAGGCAGAAGCCGCCGGACGCTGATCCCTTCGATCTGCCAGACCCCACGTTCATCGAAACGTACCGATTATCTAAAGACTTAGCGCGAAGCTTGTGCGAGGAACTCAAGCCTGTGATGCCAGAATCTACGAAATCTATTGAGTTTTCGGTTGAAAGCAAGGTTTGTTGTCTTTTAATTGGTCTAATTAGCACCTTTCTGATCTTTTTATTAAATTCATGTAATTGTTTGTAGGTCTTCCTTTTGTTTTATGACCCAACTATTTTTTAAGTATTTTATAATGCCTTAATTAGTCATAGTGGTAGCTTTCAAATAAAGACGACAGTCTGACAACAATATAAGTTACATTCATTGATTAACAGGTACGTAACTTAGATTGACATATGCCCATATGCTTGTTTGTGCAAGTTTTCTTACTCTTAAATAAATAATATAATATGCTTACTGCCCAACTTACTACTCTTACCTATTATGTATAAATTTAATTTTCAGGTCATGGCAGCCCTAGCATTCTTTGCAACAGGGAAATATCAGAAGTCCATCCACGGGAAGACCGACCCTAACATCACCCAATACTTCGTGTTAACAGCGGTCACTCAGGTCACTGAAGCTCTCAACAACTCCGCTGTACTGAAGAAATACATACACTTCCCTCATTTGAGGGAAGAGAGGGACAATGTTAAAGGGAGGTTAGTATTATATTATGTTGGATTTTTACTATAAAAGCTTGCGTGTAGATTGAAAATGTTCAACATGTGTGGGTAACAAAAGGTCTAATTTTTTAAGAGTATTTATCGCAAGCAATCTTTGACCTACCCCTTACTGTACTGGTACCATACTACCATGTCCAGAGGTCGGAAGAGGTAGTACTTATTAACCTAAACTTGATGCATCTTCATTCAATAATGTATTCCCATCTCACTCACGCATGAATGAACATACGTCAAGTTTAGGTTAATAAGCACTACCTATTCCGACCTCTGACCTGCACAGCTAGCACAAGTTGCTTGCGACTTGTTTGTCGCTCAGATCTCCCTTTTTATCTAATCAGGAACGATAGAGACGCACTGAGCCACAAGCGAGAAAATAAATCTTGTGCTATCCGTGCATGTCCTATAGATATCAAACTCGCACTTGCATCTGACAGTATACATATTTGTTACTTGTGTTTCATAGAAACGTGTAAAATGCATATTAAGCAAATAGTAGTACTGTACCTACTCTACATTTAAAGTACTGTTACATAAGGATAGCTACTTATAAATATTTCTGCTACTTATTTGGTTATACTAGCGACCTGACCTTGCTTTGCTTCTGTTTGTCAGTTTTCTATAACACCCTTGAGTAACTATCCATTGATAAAAACTGCATTAAAATCCGTTGCATAGTTTGAAAGATCTAAGCGTATATACAGAGCGACAGAGATCTTTGTTTTATATTATGTGAAGCAAGATTAAACGGCAATCCACTCTATCCTGCCAGGTTCTACATGAAGTACGGCATCCCCAACGTGGTGGGCTGCATCGAGTGCACGCACGTGCCCATCGCGCGGCCCGACCTGGACCAGAAGCGGCACTTCAACAAGTCCTACCACTCC
Source organism: Acleris cristana (assembly GCA_948252455.1). Lineage (NCBI taxonomy): Eukaryota > Metazoa > Arthropoda > Insecta > Lepidoptera > Tortricidae > Acleris > Acleris cristana. The sequence continues at coordinate 13,857,995 of OX411788.1, read as the reverse complement.
AAGAAGGTGCAGCTTGTGAGTACACATTTTTTTTGTGTTTCCGCTGTGATTATCAATTGGCCTTTCAAAAACAAGTCTTTAAGAAGAAACGACGCTTAAATCGCGTAGCTATCAATTTTTTTCCGTACAAATTTAGCTCCGGGCGATAACAGAATAGAAATAGAACAGAATAGAATAACTTTATTTCAGGCAACAAGGCCCATATTTACAAATACCTTACAGACTAACATACATAACCATATTAACAATATATAACTTAAAATTAACATGACTAATACACTTTCGCGGTGTCAGCTAGCCGGCGGCCACGGAATCGCCGAAATATGACAACGGCCAGATTTCCTCCTTCAAAAAGGTCTTCGGTTGGTACTCTTACCTCAATAATAATAAATAATAATGTGTCCCACCCCCTAAATCACGACCGATTTCCATGATTTTATCCTGAAAAATGTTGTTGTTCCTGTGGGAAGCACGACACGAGTTCTACGCAGACAAACGTGATAAAATAGCCTATTGCCAGTCGCTTCGTCAGGATTGGAATGATTGGCTGTGACTGTAATTTGAAACCTTATGTTACTAGATCTGCGACAGCGACCTGAACATCATGAGCGTGGACGCCGGCCCGGGAGGGCTGCACTCGCACGACGCTATCCTCAACCAGCACGCCGTCAAGAACGACTGCGAGAGCCTCAACAACGCCGGCGAGCCCTGCTGGCTTATCGGTCAGTCACACACACACACACGCCGCACACGCCGCACACGCGCACACGCGCACACGCGCACACGCGCACACGCGCACACGCGCACACGCGCACACGCGCACACGCGCACACGCGCACACGCACACACACACACACACACACACACACACACACACACACACACACTACTCTTGACTACTTTATCTTATATTGTTGGTTGGTGGGGTCCTTACGGATACACTTCACCCTATGGTATCTTTTGTGTAATTTCCCCTCTTATAATTAGCGCTTAAATCTTTGAGTAAGTTAGGCCCTGTGGAGTAAGCTTTGACCGGGAACATGAAATAAGATCTCGAGAGCGTTGAACTAATACTATACTTTGCCTGAGTAGGTAATTAAACGTAAACAAAGAAAACCATGTGATTTAAATAGATAGATCAATAAAATCGGAATAAACATTGCTGAAATAAATAATACCATAAGGACATTTTATAGCAGATTTAAACTATGCGAGCAGAATAAACACGCTTACTCACGTATTAATGTAAGGAAACGGCCTGACATGTTTCGAACTCGTCAGGAGTCCTTAATCAGGGAGTGTTATCGCGGGCGCGAATTCCTGCGGACTCACGTTACATGTCACTGACGAGCCAATAGCGCGGGAATGGTCCGAATCATGTTGGGCCGTTGCGTGACAGGTACGTGAGCAAACATTGTTCATTTGAACGTAAATGTTCATGACTCACGCTTGTTTATTGTATAATAAGCAAAGCTTTACAAAGACAAAGTATAAAAGTGATGCGAAATTTGCAGTCGAAAGTTAGTGTACAATAAATGAGCGATTATTTAATTACCGTTCACATTTCCAGGTGGACCGCACTACTCCCAGAAACCCTACATAATGACGCCAATACCGAAAATAACAAAGAAATCCCCCGTCTCACCGGAAAAGTACTACTCCACCATCCACTCACAAACCCACGCGGCCATTATCGAAACCATCAAACAGTTGAAAAGCAGATGGAAGTGTCTCCAAGCGACATGCAACAAACAGTACGATCCTAACACTGTAGCCAACATGATTGTAGCCTGCTGTATACTTCACAATATGTGTAACCGGAGAGGACTGCCAGTGGTTCCTTTAACGCAGACCGAGGAACGTTTGGAAGCCATGAAGCAGAAAGTTGCCAACAGTCCGGTGTCTAGGAAGCAAGTTGAGGATCCGAAAGGGGTTCAAGCAAGGCAGATGCTCGTGGAACTCTTGTGGAATGAACGGAGAGTGGCTCCGGACTGTGGCAAGAAACGGAAGAAGGACCGGGTCGAGGTGCCTCAACCACAAATGCCTCAGCAGACCCATAATCATATTCAACACCATCAGCAGCAGATGCTCCCGCACGAGCATCATCAGATGCACCACGATGATGTCAACAAGAGGCCGAGGATCGTCATGAATAATCCAACGTACGGGTTAGGAGTGACGTCAGGGTGGGGACACTTCCCGCCCCATTAGAGTTGACAATCATTTCTAGAGTTACCGACGTGTTGCTTCTTTTGCGAGTCCAATTTGAAAGTGTTGTCTAAATTTAGATGCCTAATATTAGAGTTGGAAACTTCACAATGCCTGTATAAAGAGTACTGCCAAGTAACAGTACGCCCGTCGATCATAGCCTGTCAATTCATCGTATTGGTATAGAGACGTATCGAATTTTCTCATTCTGACAGATGGCTGCATCCGCATCCCTCTTAGTTCAACTGTTATACCAGCTGATATACTGCTTTTGTCTTGTCTCTTCCGGTCATTTTCTGTTTTGTCCCAAGACTTGCCGAGAGAATCTCTCCTAGATCTCCAGCCGCATTAATCAGAACCCCTACCATGAGTTACAATTACCGTACTCGCTGGCGAGTCGATTTCTCTGTCCCTCGCACTCTATAATGTGACCTAAATTTTTCCCTCGCTCACCGATCCGCTGCCTCACACCGCTCCAGTGGACAGGCAGCCTAAGAATACTATGAGGGACAGATCATTCAACTCTCTTTAGAGAACGTTAATTGTAACTCGTGGTAAGGTAAATAACGAGACGAGTTGAACATTCCTAAATTGATATTTGAGACATCTACATTTAGAGATTAGTTTTGAATAAGACTATGTCGTCTCAAGTGTATAAGACATTGTCAATCTGTCTTACTCACTCCTTAAGCCTTATAAGGTTGTTTCATCTCAGCTTGTACGAATGGATCAACTGAATAAATGATAATTTTGTTTGTATGCATGTATGATATTGATAGGTGTTGTATGATAAAATCTGGTCGAAAAGAACTTCGACTATAAAATATAGCTAAGAAATAACGACTTCTGTATAAAGTCGACAATCATAGTAATTTGGTGGATGTGTGTGTTATGGCTGATTTACATTGATCCAGCAAAAGCATGCCAGTAGAAGTACATTGCGTCGTTACAATAGCTGTCGCCTCAAACGTGAAAACCAACTCGTCAATATACTTCTACTGGCATGCTTTTGCTGGACCAATGTAAATCAGCCATTATATTCATGCCAGCTTTCGTGAAACTGTCTTTATCTGTGCTGTTCTACACTCGAAAGGAACTAAAAACATACACACATTTACCTGTTGACGTAAATCTCGTTTAAAATTAAACTGGTTTTTCAGATTAATGCATATTAATTTTAAGAATAATCATCGCCTTATTTACTAAAACGTTGTTGTCTCATTTCAATGCATAGAACGTGGAAGTAAGAGATAGAAACGATTTAACGTAAGTACTTGAAAATTGTTAATGAGTTAGTATCAATGAAAAATACAATTCAAATATTATTCACGAGTTGATCGTTTTAGTACAAGGTCTATATTTGCATAGGTACTGATTAAAACAATAGCAAATTGATAACCAAACTGTTATCAGACTTAAAGACACTTAATTTTGACTGAATGTTGTATGTTATTACCACAAAGTACATCTTAATTGCGTATCGCCATACAAAAGTTATGAACGTCAACGTGAAACATTAAAAGAGTGTTTAAAAAACTCGTAATGGTTGTATAAGATTCTTCCATGGTGTAGAAACAGTCAAAAATGGCTGAGTGTTTCACAAATTCTTAATTCAAAATCACTTTCCGCCCAAGAGATGGAAATCCTATGTTTCGTATCGCTATTGAGATATGGAAATTCTTACTTTTCGAACAGGAAAGATAAAAATGCTTTCAAGTATTTCTATTTTATATGATTTGGTCGATTTGCGGGTACTTTGTAGTAGGACGAATAAAAAATCAGTATTTGATAGTTATTAAAAGTTTAGTAAATTGTTGGCAGCGTGGGAAAAAATAAAAGTCGACTTAAACCTACTGTTTTAGTATTTGAAGCTGATTGTATGTCGGCTTTAATTTTATTGTCGTCTTATATTTGTTGTGTATCTGACATAATTTTAAGAAAGGCAACTAACTATAAGTTTAAATAACTTTACTGTTTAACCCTTAAATGCATAGGATGTTGAAAGTGAAACGCGTCTTTATAGTCCATTTCCAAATTTGAATTTGACAAAACTACAAACCTTACTGCATAAATTCTAAGTTTGAAATTTACTTAAAATGTATGTTTGAAATTGAACTTTAAAATATATGATGTATATCTACATCATCATGCATTTAAGGGTATATGTTTCCTTTACTGACACACGGTGTTAATTATGCCGCAAACTTAAAGACCGGAGGCGGCGCGATCCCATACTTAAAAATGTCTCCACCACGCTTACCCTTAAGCCCACCAAACAATGAAATTTCAATGGAATATGAGCCTATTGTGAATATGATAGATAATCAATTTTAAATTCGATTGTCAGTCATAAAAACAATGTAAAATCTATTTTATTTCCTTTGCAAGGGATCTATAGCATTCGCGTGTAATGAGCATTCGGCGCGAACATCGAGCTGTATAAGCTTTGTAACGCTCGGCTCAACACCACTCGAATATTCACGCGAATGCTCTCAGTGAGGACGCTCCTTTATTCCAATGGCTGTATTATGTAAAAAAAAAAAACTCGAGGCCTTACGAGGTTAGGCACGGTTTTTAGCACTTTAACTGCCGCCAAGATCTTGGCAATGAAAGTGTTAGTATGGGGACGCCCCCCCCCCAGCTCTTAGTACGTTTGCGGCTTTAAAACTATTATAAGTACAGTATGGCAGGTTGAATATAGCATTATATTCAGTTTTTAGTAACAACGTGGAATGTTCACCTCCACATAGATGCCACGTCTTTATTAAATAGCGACCCGCCCTCGCTCCGCTTCCGTTTATGCGGTCTGTAAAACCCGTACATAAACTAGTTTGTTATACATAAAAACCTTCCTCATGAATCACTATCTATTGATAAAAACTGCATTAAAATCCTTTGCGTAGTTTGAAATATTTAAGTGTACATACAGAGGGACAGACGGCGGGAAGCGACTCTGTTTTATACTATGTAGAAATGTAAATAGTTCATAAGCCCTTTAGGGGAAAAGACCTGATATTTTTATGGCACATTGGAACGGCGTCTTCCACTCAGATCAACTAAACTGACCAACCAGTTGTCCAGAATGGAACTCTATGGAGAAATGTATTCCTATCGAACCAACCAAATAGATCTCTTTTCCAGTCTCATAGCATAAATATGAGGTAGGTTTAGGTTATGTTAGTTCTTCAGCTGGCCCGAAGGGCCAAAACACCCAGAAATAGGAGCTCCGTCGACTCCGTTCAATTTGATATAGTGGAGCCGTTGGGAAAGAAAAATAGTTGACCTGTTTTATTTGGTCAGTTTAGTTGATCGGAGTGGAAGAACAGATAGGAACATAAAGCTCAAAAATATCTAACTCTATCTTTATAGGAATTTGACCTTGTTGATATTTTTGAGCTACTTATATGCTCTAATACATATATTTCATGGCGATTGAGATCGCTTGTTTGTGTATAACCTTTCGAACATGTCGCACGTTCGGTAGAACATGGGCACAATGTATAGTCAAGGACTTTAATTGTTATGCCACTATGGAACCCTGTCATAATGACAGCGTCAAACCACATGAAAGAAATTACGCCAAAATTATGATTAACGTTTGTACGACAGCGTTCCATAGTGGCATAACAATTAAATTCCTTGACTGTACAATATGACACAAGTGCAATTGTGCCCTTGTCGTACCGAAGCTACGAGAAATGCCCATTAAACAATCTCAATTCTGTATAGTTAGTTACACTACAGTACTATCGGTTCCTTAATAGCGATTGTAAATCTTGTTTTTTTTTATGAGAGTGACAAATATACCGTAAGTTGCGAGTGCAAGTGTGACAGCGATTGCACGCCGAGCGCTATTATGAAGCTAGTAGTACACTAGAGTTATTTTTATGGTAGCTATTTGTAAGTGAGCACACCAACCGCACGTTTCAATAACGTAAGAGGCAGTTTGTATGTGCCTTTCGTTTGCCTCTGGCGGGGACCCGTGCGGTTGGTGAGCTCGCGACCGTTGGTGGTAAGATAAAAACAAAATAATGTTATATTGATATATTTCATTTTACAATATAGATGATATCTTAATCTAAAATTGTTTTTTTTTTATAATCAGGGCTGAGATTTACGCGGTAAAACAATACAATACAAATACTTTTTATTAAATACCAAAAAAAACTCGGAACAGTAAACTTCAATTACAACAGCCGGTCTTACCGCTAAATAGCGATCTCTTCCAGACAACCTTAAACCTTTTTGCTTTTGACATGGTTCTGTATTGTCAACGTTTTGACAGCTCGTATTTACTTGACAGTAATGGCGGCCGAGTTAACAACAATACAATAAAGCAATATTGTTTAACCGCGTTGAATAGAGGCCCGTGATCTTAATTTCTACCTAATAACATAAAGAATTTGCTAAAATACCACAATCGACAAGTAAAGCATATTTGACAGATAAATTTAACCATTTCCCTTTCTTACACTTGAACGTAGACAAGGAAAGAGCCAACTTTAAATGGCAAATAAATTTACTCGTCAATTGTGAAACAGGCTCTAGGACTGATTCATACATCTCCAGTATCCGACAGATATGGATGCTGTTTTTTTTAATTTGGAAGCAGGTGGTTCTTAGGGTGTTACCAGACCAATCGATCGATCATCAATCGACGGCATCGATCGACGTCGATCCAAGTCGATCGATTGGTTTTGTAGGAACCGATCGACGTCGACTAATCCATTCTACCATCGATTGGTCTGGTAACCCTTAGCTAGGTTTCATGAAAATCGTTTAACACCCGTATTCACAAACAATACTTAAGGGATCCTTCACTGAGTAAACGCACTGCGTTCAAAACAGCTTTGTGATTGGTCCTTTTTGACAGACCTTTCGTTTATGAGGCGATTTGAACCACCCTATGCGTTCGTGACTAGCGTTGAAAATGTCGGAAAAAATCAAATGATTTTTTCGGGAATTTATGAATATTTCGTTTTTTTCCGTTTTTTTCGGGTTTTTTAGGAATTACTTCTGCCGTCATGTCGTCGATGTCGCCCTTTTGTGGGTGCAAATAAGACCGAAAATAGATTAAAATAACAGCAGAAAATTTCTTTGGTTTTTTTCTATAAAAATCCGAAAAAAACTAGTTGTTTGGAATAAAACGGAATTTTTTTCCGGACTTTTTCAACGCTATTCGTGACCACTGTGAAACATAGTGACGTTTGTGAATACGAGTGTAAGCCGTTTAAGAGATATCAACTCTGAAGGATCGGGTCACCATCATATAGTTTCTATCTATCTAGTTATGTCTTGAACGCGTTGGCGACCTCGTTGGCGAGCAGCGACGCCACGGCCATGTTGGGGCAGTTGGCCGTCACCCGCGTCGAGGCCGGCTCCAGCTTCACCGAGAGCAGCACCAGGTCCTGGGAGGAGAGCATTCTACCCGCGAACCTAAGGGAAAATGAATACAACTCCATTTGACGAGGTGATTAACGTTACCCTGCATACACTAGTGGTCCATTTCGATTCCCAATAAGAGTAAATATTATTTGAATGATTAGAGTAAGTATTTGTTGCTGAGTTTGGGTATGTTTCAGTGTTCTGCGTATGAATGCTTATCATTAAACATTAACTTAATTTCATTCACATTGATGTATTATAGTGAATCATGGGTATGGCAGAAGAATGAAAGCTGGGCCGGTATTCTAGGCGCTAAAAACTCGTCATTGATCTGTTATCGTATTGTTACCGTTTTGACAGCTCTTATTTCCTTTACAATAATGGCGGCTGAATTCAAAACAATACCATAACAGGTCAAATACAATATGGTTTTTACCGCCGGGAATAGAGGCACAGGATTAATGCTTACTAAAATTATAAATCAGGACTTAATTGCGTAGTAAAATAAACATTGCCTCGAAGTTTCGACTGTGTTACAACAACCGTGGTCACGGGAAGACCAACCAATAACATCGAAAATCGTGTTAGTTTAAAACAGGATTAATGCTGTTGAAATGAGAGCTCTGAGAAGTATGTGTGATGTGAGATTCGAGAACTATGTGGATTGAAAGAAGTCAGAAGATGTATGGCAGTGACAAAGATCGAAACGGGTATGCTAAGATGATTTGGTCATTTAGAAAGGACGGATGAAAGAAGAGTTACGAAAGAGGTAAGGCGAGCGAGAGTGAGCGAAGATGTCGGTAGGGGACGCCCTAGACGCACACACAGTGATCAAATTCGCGATGTATTGAATGAGGGCCAAATTAAAAGCACCCGAAACCGACGTCCATGCATGAAGAGGTTGATAAATGTAGAGCTACCTAGACCTAGACCTGGCGTTCCATAGTCTTTGCCTACCCCATTGGGAGACAGGCGTGAAGGTATGTATGTATGTATGCATTCACTAGGTTTGACTGTATATTCTACATTGCTATACCTGAGGAAGTCCCCTTCAGACGTTATGGCAGCGACGTTGGCGGTCTCGAACACTCGCTTGCAGATCGTCTGTTCGTCTTCTATCTTTGCGGCCTGCTTGTCACACTAGAGCAAATATTTAATAAAAATTAAATGTTTAAAAACAATTAACCGATTCCACATTTTTTAGGAGTTCGTTTTATTAAAACGGTTGACAATTGGCTGAGAAATCGACTGACATTGACTAACATACACAGAAAAAAGTTTCAGTCTTTGAAATTTGGCTTTTGTTTGAAATTTATTTTGTGCCACCAATTTGGAGTCACTTAAAAACTTCAATCATCGTCTAGTTTTCAAAAATCATACTCGTCTAGTTTTATTTAATTACACGAAAATTACATACATCAATCGATTTTCTTGACTCGAGTCATCTTCAGTCACTAAAGCTAGATGCGTACCTCGGTCATGCCGCGCAGTTTCTTCTGCTCGCTGTCCCAGCGTGCGGGCGACATGGTGACCGCCCGCATCAGCTCGCCCACCGGCGGCGTGATGCTGACTGGCACCTCTCCTACATACGAGGTTCTAGGTCAATAAGGTACTAAAACAGCAGTCTCCCAACCATTCGAATTTTCTTCAAAACCAAATTAATAGTCCTTTGTATCAACAAGTGCGGAAAGTATGTCATTTTTGCAATGAATGACAGAGAATGATAGTTTCGTACGTGTATCAAACGACTTATTTTAATACGTCTGCAAAAAATGACGATGAAACTTTAATATCTTCTTATTAGCACTACAATAAGCGGGCTCTCCGGATATTAATAACACCGTTATTGTTTTAATTATGTTTATTCACTTGCAAAACGATGCACACGGCACGAGCAAAGTAATCCAAAGAGAGAGAGAGAGGTGAAGAGTCAAAGGAACGCATAGCTGCGTTCCGTTTCATACATCACAGAAACAAAAATAAAACAGTAATTAAGAGACAGTTTTACTCAATTCTTAGTCTAATCAAAATTCACAGTGCAATTTGAATAATTAAAAGAAAAAAAAATGGAAAATTAAGACACTTCTCCCACCGTCGATGATGAGCGGGAAGCGAGGCGAGCCAGCTATCAACTATTAATATATGGGTCTCTTTTATTGCCACGGGATCTAAATCTTTTGTTTCGACAAACTAATGGAGAGAAGAACATAAGTGCGAAAAATCTAACTTTCCGCACGATATACAGCTACAAAAAGTACAACTTCTTGAGTAACTGTATTAAAAATAACAATTTGCTGTTGTATATGTTTTTATCAACAGATTTTTTTATTTATACTCTACTTATTTGTTCTGTTTTTAATATTATTGCTATTAAGGTTCTTAATATTTTCACTTGTGTCTGTAGCACCTGTATGACCTAAGCAGAATTTTTATTCACAGTTTGATCCATTATGATGTAATGCTATTGTAAAATTGTAATGGTATATTCTCATGTAATGTTTTATAGTCAATTTGTGTTGTTTAGTCAAGTTTAGCGTTGAAAAATTCCGGAAAAAATCCCGTTTTATTCCAAACAACTCGTTTTTTTCGGACTTTTAGAGAAAAAAACCAAAGAAATTTTCTGCTGTTATTTTAATCTATATTCGGTCTTATTTGCACCTATAAAAGGTCGACATCGACGACATGAAGGCAGAAGCAATTGAAATAGTTGGCGAGAGTGACAGTGATTGACTATGAATAAAATGTCATTATTCATTTGTTATTTTCCTAAAAAACCCCTCAAAGAAACGGAAAAAAACGAAATATTCATAAATTTCCGAAAAAATCATTTGATTTTTTCCGACATTTTCAACGCTAGTCAAGTTGTGATGTTTTATAGTAAATTTTTGATTTTTTTTAGTCAGTTTGTGATGTTTCATAGTCAAGTTATTATGTTTTACTATAGTCAAGTTGTGTTGACATACCGAGTGAGGAGAGCACGGTGAACTCGACCGGCTGTATGGAGTCGGTGAAGTCGACGCCGAGCGTAGCGCGCGCCGCGGCGCCCGGCGCCAGCCCCGCCAGCGGGCCGAACTCGTGCAGCGCGCGGGACCCCGACAAAGGCTGGGGGGGGGATATTTAAAAAATGAATTTAAATATCAGGGGGTAATTTAGTTTTCAATATTTTCTTACTTTATTAAATGCTCAAGCTAGTCTTCACTTACATTATGAAAAGTTATTGAATTTAGATTTTTAAAATGCCTTTTGATGGATTTGTTTTAAATTTTAAATATTACACAAACAGACTTGGTTCCAATTTAATTCAATTTTGTGTTTATATGAGCTTTAATAGCGATTAATCATTAAATTACTTCGGCAAAGGATTAGTGTTAGAAAATGAGATTTTATGCTATAGTAGTTTATATATCAAGAACAGTAAGGTATGGATAGAGTGTGCATTTACTATAAATCACACAGTTTAGTAATTTGTATTTACCTTTGGGTGAATTATTGCATATAATTGCATTTATACTGAAATAAAATACCTACAAAAATAAAAAATGAAATGGTTTCAAGGAAAAAAGAGTGCGTCATCAATCTTCGTTTTTAGAGGGTAGTTAGTCAAGAGCGAACACATTATCAATAAAAAATAACAACCAGCAACAAAAGTTTATAGTTTGCGCGCCAAAAGTTACAGTCAAGGGTGAAGACGTCCCGATTCGCAGGGTCCAACTTGCGGGCGCGGTAAACGTCATTTAGACTTTAAAAAAAATACATAAGTGGGTAAAAAGTCGGAAGGGTCTGTTTTTAATGGGAGTACTAGTATTAATTATTATAATATGACTGACCTTCTTATTGATCCTGATATTGGTGATATCGTCATTGGTGTGATTGGTGAACTCGATCTCGATGGCGCACATGGAGTTAGAATAGAGGTGCGGCGCGCGCGTCCAGCGGCGCGAGGCCGCCAGCCCGCGCGAGCGCACGCGAGCTAGAAGCTCTACCGGCGGAGGCGCCAGGGGCGGCGGCGCGGGCGAGATGCCGTCTGGGGGGGGTGTCATTTTAATCAACGCATATTAGCTCTAAGGCTGGCCTTACACTGAAACTTACGACTTACGTAAGGGCTTATGTTTAACGGATCACCAGAGATAGTAAAATATAACGCCATAAAAACACTTTTTATAAAATAGTAAATGATCACCAAAAACTAACCTAACCTAACCTAACTTAATTTGGTGATAGTTTTCTAATTTTGGTACTCATTGTATTTGTTGCCTTACGTAAGTAGGAACGCAGCTATCTGTTAGAATGTGAAAAAAATATTTCTACTTTCTAACATAAATATAGCTGCGTACCGTAAGTCGTAACGTAAAGTTTCAATGTTTAGAAATGGTTGTCCAATTCAAATTCAAATTCAAATTCAAAATTGTTTATTTCAGAAATTGTTTCCATATTGCACATAACACACACACACAATTATACATACATGGCACAGAATAATAATAGTAACAATAAAATAATAATAATACAGAAACTTCTATTTGGCAGAAGGCCTGTGGAGTTTGTTCCAATGGTTCTGGAAGGAGCCATGAAACCTCTCTGCAATAGAACAAAGCATGCTGTTCGGGCTGCCCCGCAATCTATGCAACAGGGATGCGACTCTTTTGCGCAGTATAGCAGTAAAGCCATCTGTGTGAGCATCCGCAAACATCCCCGACGCGCTGCAGAATCGAGGCAGCCCCAGCAACATCCTGAAACCATTGTTGTACTGGACTCTGAGGGCGCTGATAGCCTTCTGCGTGAAATTGACCCACAAGCTGCAGGTGTAAAACGACTGACAGTAAGCTTTAAACAGCGTCACTTACCAATAAGGGGTACGACATATAAATGAGTAAATACCATTTTCGCAGCACTACTATTCACACTCTGTAAAATTATGAAAAATTTAAACAAAAAATATGATAATCTACATAACCACAACAAAATTAATCCATAAATATTCCAGAAGATTAGCGCGAACATAAGCATAGACAAACGTTATAAACCCTCTATTGAATAGGAAAATTTTATTTATTAATTATGTTTTGGAAGTTTACTTATCATAACACACAGCCTATTTTGCTTATGAAATAATACATAAACTAAATTTAAAAAAAAAATGCTCGACAAAGCAAGGCCGGCCCCTACCCAACAAAACTCGTTACTGTATTTCATTTTTAGTTTAGCTACATCAATTCATAGGAAACAATACATTGTCTTTGACAACTACGCTATATAAAGGAATTATCAACACTTTGAAAGATCAATAAATTAAACACTCTCTACCACCATCAACAGAAAATTACGAATACATACAAACAAAAGGTGTAACGAAATTATTCAATAAAGCATTTGCAACATATTTGCTAAAATGATAAAGCTGATAATCCAATGAAAGATCAAGAAAATTGCAGTCTTTTCTACGAAGTACAGAACAGCTACAGGTTGACTCCTCGATTTTGACTATTAAGGGACTAGTAGGTTATGGGCCCACTCACCGTTCTCCGCGGGCCCAGCGCTGGGCGAGAGCAGCCCGCCGCACGTGGGCGTCATGGTGGGCAGCGAGCCCGCGACCTCGTCCAGCTCCAGCAGCAGCTCCAGGTTGGACTTCTCGCTCGACTTCGGCCCCTGTGGCGGCTCCGGTAGCTTCTCTAACAGCTGTCGGATACACATACGGTCACTGACTAATTATTGGAACACTATAGAACCATGTCGCAGAAAGCCAGACTGATTTTACTTGGTGTAATAATTTCTTAGCCGGCATTGGTCTCAAATTGTGTCTGTCACGGTTTGCTCTAGAGCAATGAAGTTTCATACAAAATCCATTATTTCAAGGTTTTGTTTTCTATTGCGTCACAAAGAGTTTACAAGACTTGTGGTTTTTGGGAACACCGATTTCGAAAATTATTTTGTAGTTTAAGAGATATTTTCTTTTGACAAAGTCAAAGGCAAAGGTATAAGTTTCTATGTCGATTTTGGATTTCAAAACGGTGGACGAGTTCTTTTTAAGTCATCATGGGACTCATTTACTAGGTTTTAAATGAGGTCGATTTAGATTTCTTGAGCGAAAATATTATAACCAATCAAGAGTTTATTTTACTTACTTATATTTTTATTTAATTTTAAGCTCTCGTGATTGTAGAACCCTGGCTGAGGCTCGGACTCTAAGTCAACACTCGGTGCAGTAATAAATTACTTTCTGCTTGGTGCAACAATCTACAATTTTTGACACCATACCTTAAAGAAACTTACCTTAACTATTAAGTTGTTTACCTTTAGATCATTTTTATCTCACAAAACTAAACAATTCAAAAGAGAACACTGATAGATCATTTATAAAGTTATAAAAGTATTACATTCATACCATGCTATAAACAAATATCCATCGTCAATTGCATCGTCAATAAATAAGGCGTGAAATGTAAATATCATGCGAAAAATATATTTAGCGAAAATTAAAATATAATACCAGTGAAGAGGTATTAGAATAAAAATAAAGAAGGAAAGAAAGGTGCCAATAAAAAACGAAAAATAAATAAAAAAACTTTAATAAAAAACATTTTAAATTACACTAAATACACATAGTAGGTAAAATAAATAACATTAATTTAACACTATTACTACAAATAAACATACAGTTTTATTCGTGATAATTGGTATTTAAAAATACAAATATCAAGTTAGTATATTTGTTATAATAAAACATGCAAACTATTTAACCGTATTTCCACTAAACCCGGAAGTAAAAAAAGATTGTTAATAAATTAAAAGTCCTGCCCCCTTTTTCAACTTTAATTTCTTTACCTTTTCATTGTTCTCCGGGGCGCTCTCAGCACTGCTGTCTGCCTCGCTCTCAGGGTCGCTATCAGAGTCGCTCTCAGAGCTCGAGCTTGAGGTCGAGCTGTCAGAGTCACTGTCCGAAGTACCTGAGTTACTGTGGACATTATAAAGTATTTCAAAGTTATTATGAAGCGTCGTTTCTTGACAGGAGACCATGTTAACCGTATGTGCTTCTGTTTAGTTCACCAGAGAAAATACTCTATAACCGAACAATAAGGAATATGCATGGATATTTAAATCGCATTTCTCAACAAAATATGGAAATCACAGCAGCTGCATATTTTTTTCACCATTTATTACAATAATAGCACACTGAGTCAATTCTATTATGAATTCTGCGAGTATAAACAAAAACTCATACCTATAGTTGTTGTTAGCTTCGGAAGACTTTTCCACTTTCTTCGTCCCATCATTGCTGTCTCCCCTGTTAAAATTAAATAATTTTAACAATTATAAGTATTTAACACACCGAGCGTAGCAAATAAAACACAGGCCACTTTAATGATACACTGTTTTTAAGCCAGCATTTGTGATTTTTGCTTTATTGTTGGCATTTAGTATTAATATAATTTCAAATTTCACTTTAATTATTTAAATTTTCCATAGTGAGATGGTCCTTGAATCTCTCTCTCCTCCCCCTCTCTCTCTCCCCCCTCTCTCTCTCTCCCTCCCCCTCTCTCCATCTATCTCTCTCTCTCTCTCTCTCTCTCTCTCTCTCTCTCCCTCTTCCTAGCTACTATAATCCCACATGGTGGTGGGCTCAGTTTTCCTGATGTCTTCACTTCCCACCGTCTTCGACATCCGTCTTCGTCCTCGGATGCCTGACACTCCTGCATGTTCTTCAGCACTTCATCTTTCCACCTTGTTTTGGGTCTACCCCTGGATCTATGATCAGAGGTGGAAAGATGTAATGCCAAGTTCCCAAAGTAGTCAGGCGGCCTCATCTTCAATACCATCGGAATGAATTTATGCTGGATGAAACCCTTAATATTTTATTATTTTATCAATGATCGATAAAATGATACTCGATAAACTTACTCCTCATCCGAGTTATCAGAGCTTGAATCATCGGAGCTAGAGGAACTAGAACCGCTGCTGCCCGGCTCCGAGTAGAACGTCTTGTCTTTCTGAGGACAAACATACAGTATTACTAAATCATATATACAGGGTGTAACATTTAAATTAGTCAGTATGGGAAAGTCTGAAACTACACTTAGCGGCAAAAATAACCGCCCACCCGCCATTTGTTCATAAAAGTGTTAATAAATGTTACTTCTTAAATTAGACAATAACGTCAAGAATACTCAACAAATTTGATTCATGTTGTTTTATTTTTTAGCTAAATAACCCAGGTTTTAATCCAAGTTCTTCTTAATCGTCGTGAATTTTCCCAAAGAAATAACAAAGGATCCATAAATCAAACGTCCATAGTAAATAATTGCGTTTTGTTCGATATGTCTTTCATGTGACATTTGAGTGTAATTTTGAAAAGCACTGCTTCTTTTATGATTATTATTGGTACGCCATTTTGTGCCTCGATTATTTTTTTGGAAAACAAAACAAGCTGAAGCGAATTTGGTTAATTATTCTTAACGTTATTATTTGATTTGAGAAGGTATATTTGTTAACACCTGTATGAATAAAAGTTCTGGGGGGCGGTTATTTTAGCCGCTGAGTATATAAGACGAGTAGAAGAGTATACGAAGATTTGTTCTCAGGAACCATGTCATCGATTTTAGTTACAAGGAAAACTGCATTCGTACTTTTTTTTTTAAATCTAATATTTTATAGAGGCTTTAGTACACAAACGTGACTATGTCAGCCTCATGCATGAGGAGACTCTATATAAAAAATAATAATTATGGGGCACTTCCTTCAGAACGAGAATCCCTGGCAATAAAGGAGTGCTTTACAAATTAGCATCTCTAGACAACGGGTGTGTCAGCACTGTGTTCACTGCACCATTATATAAGTTCAGGTGCCGCAGGTATTTAACCCTGAGACCTTTATTCTGGTCACATTCCATCAAAAAATGTATTAGGTCTTCTGTTGTATCGTACATTTAAAAAAAACTTGTATTCAGCTTGGGAATCAAATCCGGACGTTTCGCTTGTGGCGTCAGGTGTAAGGCAGTACTCACGTGCGCGACGGGCGGCAGGTCTGGGGCGAGCTCGGCGCGCAGCGCGCCGCCCTGCGCGGCGGGCGGCGCGGCGGGCAGCGGCCGGTAGCCGCTCGCGCACGACCCGATGTACTGCGACAGCGAGCCGAACGTGAACTGCTCGCGGTCTGGGGGACATTATTATATATTCAAAATTGGGCGTAACTAGATAAAAAACCTTTTATCGGAAGTAATGATTTCACGTAATTAAAAAAAAGATATACTTTTGAGAATCAAAGCCAACATCAAATTACCTACTATTTCAATTTTGTGTTTAAGTTGTGATAAAACGTAGAAAATGACATCCATGAATACTAATTCAAAGAAATCGTCCCCGACATCTTGGAATCCAAAATCATCATCATTTTTAAACCAAACACCACCAAAACTCTTGCAAAATAACTCCGATGACTCCATTTCTTCAAAATTTTACAATATTTTTTTTACAACCCTTGCACATAGCTAGATCACGAGGCGCTTTCGGCTTTTTCGCTAAGATCAAACGCGATTACCGACTAATAGGATTTACAAGATAGTGGTAATGTGGTTGTTAAAATGACAAGTTTTCAAAGTCAAAGACTTTGCAATTACACACACAATCATGCTCTCTTTTGCAAGCTAAACTCTCAAGTAGCTATCATCCCATAAATAAATCTGCTAATAATATTATGTGCAAACAAATACCAGAAATAAACACCATCTGTTCAAATTTACTTTAAAAAATCGAGAAATCTCTTACCTTTAAAATTGCTCTGACTCGGCGGTTTAGGTTTGTGCACGTGGAAAATTTGCGCTCTGCATTTCGACAGCTCCGTATCCTTCAAACAACAAAAGCGAAAAATAAAGCCCGCCACTAGAATGAACTATATCAATTTATGAACTGTTTATCCCTTTCCGGCCGAGCCTATACGATCGTGCAAATTTTTGCAATCAATTTTTTACTTTACGAATATGAATAATCAAATTCATAATCAATTCACGTATCGCCACAGTGTATGGTCAATTTAAAAAAAGTTTCAAGAAAACCGTTTTTATCCTATATTCAATTGTCAGCTTTTTGAACCATCTCCTGGTTATTGTTTAAATGGGTGCGCTTCAATCAGTATAAAAACATTTTGCATAATTTCATTTAACTAACCACGAAAAGCATAATGAACGTTTAGCATAAAAACCAATAGTATAATTTTAACTGGCATACGATCGAATAACATAACACTCATTTAGCATAACTGTTATTTTCTTGTTATTATGCATTTTAAGTCAATTTCTTCTAACTAGGTTAGGTTAGGTTAGAACTGTGACCACATTAATAGTAATGAAAGCAGTTAGAAATATTTATTTTTCAATTTATAAACATTATAGTTTTTGAAATTATGCATTTCGTTTTATGCATCATGACTATTATATCGATGGTTTATTATGCAGATTGAAATTATGAAATTAGTGTTATGCAAAATGATCATTAGACCATTTGTTTTTATGCTAAACATTACACACCCTGTTTAAATGTCATATAGGAATCAAAAACTTGCTATTACTCCACTTTACCTGCGTTACAAATTTCCTAAGCATCCTCGCGCGGTCCCTCACGTCGTAGCTAGCGTCGTAATGTGCGAGAGTCATCACGTAGCGACACACCGGCACCGTGTCCGGTTGCGTAATGGACAACTTCACGGCCAGGGAGAGAAGTTGCAGCTTTACTAACTCGTCCTGAAAAATATATGGAAGTCAAGTACCTTGTTTTTTTATGGAGTTGGCAACCGATCTCACAGGCCACCTGATGGTAAGTGGCATCTGTGACTGATATTTCCAATCTTAAGACTGCAATCCGAAGACCTCAATAGCGTTGCCATCCCTGTGGACTAAGATGGAATGCCTCTATGCTAGTAATTTCAACGGCTAGACTTATCCTCACACTGGAACACAACAATGCGAACACTGCTGCTTGGCGGTAGGTTAAAGGATAAGATGGTGGTAGTTATCACTATTGTAAATGCAGCACTCTAATACAATAATTATGTATGTCTCTTAGTAATAATTTCTATTTATTTTACTATTTTCAGAATATGTGAGACATCCGATGTAATGAATAAAGCGTCAGTGGATTATATTGTCTTCAACTAGGGTAATGGCACCAGTGTTGGACACTTTAAGCTGACAAGCACCAGTAATGGACACTTAACTCTTAATTCACATTTCATACGGTCGTAAATTGATTTTTGCAAAAAAAATGAATAACCCTCCTCTTCTGTAAAATAAGAATCAGGTGTCCATCATTGGTCCTTGTCCATAACTGGGTCCATTACCCTACTCCGCCCAAAGATCTCAAGTTACTTCATCATCATCAGCCTATGTGTGCCAGAAGTCTATTCACCTACCTGGTCGGCGAAGTTGCCCGCCATGTGCGCCAAGATGGCGGCGGCGCGCGGGTGCTCGGCGCCGTGCTCGGCCACCAGCCACACCGCCGCCGCGCGCGCCTGCG